>CAVMJV010000004.1:6000000-6617071 GCA_963681835.1 Meloidogyne enterolobii | reverse complement strand
TTTGAAAATAAACTTTTTTATAAAAGTATTTTCTATTGAGTATAGAAGTAGAAAAGAAAAAGAGAATGTGAAATACAACACATTTTCTCTAATGATTGAAAAAAATTGATTAGATTTTAAATCCCATCAAAACTTTTTAAATATTATGGACATTTTGTCCGTCTATTTTTCAAATTCCTTGGTTTAATTACCCAAGTTTAAGGTATGTATTCTATACTACTTGGGATAAATTTTGGAAATGTATTTCGAAAGAAATACCTAAAATTGATTGAAAAATTTAAAAAGTTTTTAAAAACTTTCATCCAAAATTTTGAAAATAAACTTTTTTATAAAAGTATTTTCTATTGAGTATAGAAGTAGAAAAGAAAAAGAGAATGTGAAATACAACACATTTTCTCTAATGATTGAAAAAAATTGATTAGATTTTAAATCCCATCAAAACTTTTTAAATATTATGGACATTTTGTCCGTCTATTTTTCAAATTCCTTGGTTTAATTACCCAAGTTTAAGGTATGTATTCTATACTACTTGGGATAAATTTTGGAAATGTATTTCGAAAGAAATACCTAAAATTGATTGAAAAATTTAAAAAGTTTTTAAAAACTTTCATCCAAAATTTTGAAAATAAACTTTTTTATAAAAGTATTTTCTATTGAGTATAGAAGTAGAAAAGAAAAAGAGAATGTGAAATACAACACATTTTCTCTAATGATTGAAAAAAATTGATTAGATTTTAAATCCCATCAAAACTTTTTAAATATTATGGACATTTTGTCCGTCTATTTTTCAAATTCCTTGGTTTAATTACCCAAGTTTAAGGTATGTATCCTATACTACTTGGGATAAATTTTGGAAATGTATTTCGAAAGAAATACTTAAAATTGATTGAAAAATTTAAAAAGTTTTTAAAAACTTTCATCCAAAATTTTGAAAATAAACTTTTTTATAAAAGTATTTTCTATTGAGTATAGAAGTAGAAAAGAAAAAGAGAATGTGAAATACAACACATTTTCTCTAATGATTGAAAAAAATTGATTAGATTTTAAATCCCATCAAAACTTTTTAAATATTATGGACATTTTGTCCGTCTATTTTTCAAATTCCTTGGTTTAATTACCCAAGTTTAAGGTATGTATCCTATACTACTTGGGATAAATTTTGGAAATGTATTTCGAAAGAAATACTTAAAATTGATTGAAAAATTTAAAAAGTTTTTAAAAACTTTCATCCAAAATTTTGAAAATAAACTTTTTTATAAAAGTATTTTCTATTGAGTATAGAAGTAGAAAAGAAAAAGAGAATGTGAAATACAACACATTTTCTCTAATGATTGAAAAAAATTGATTAGATTTTAAATCCCATCAAAACTTTTTAAATATTATGGACATTTTGTCCGTCTATTTTTCAAATTCCTTGGTTTAATTACCCAAGTTTAAGGTATGTATTCTATACTACTTGGGATAAATTTTGGAAATGTATTTCGAAAGAAATACTTAAAATTGATTGAAAAATTTAAAAAGTTTTTAAAAACTTTCATCCAAAATTTTGAAAATAAACTTTTTTATAAAAGTATTTTCTATTGAGTATAGAAGTAGAAAAGAAAAAGAGAATGTGAAATACAACACATTTTCTCTAATGATTGAAAAAAATTGATTAGATTTTAAATCCCATCAAAACTTTTTAAATATTATGGACATTTTGTCCGTCTATTTTTCAAATTCCTTGGTTTAATTACCCAAGTTTAAGGTATGTATTCTATACTACTTGGGATAAATTTTGGAAATGTATTTCGAAAGAAATACTTAAAATTGATTGAAAAATTTAAAAAGTTTTTAAAAACTTTCATCCAAAATTTTGAAAATAAACTTTTTTATAAAAGTATTTTCTATTGAGTATAGAAGTAGAAAAGAAAAAGAGAATGTGAAATACAACACATTTTCTCTAATGATTGAAAAAAATTGATTAGATTTTAAATCCCATCAAAACTTTTTAAATATTATGGACATTTTGTCCGTCTATTTTTCAAATTCCTTGGTTTAATTACCCAAGTTTAAGGTATGTATTCTATACTACTTGGGATAAATTTTGGAAATGTATTTCGAAAGAAATACCTAAAATTGATTGAAAAATTTAAAAAGTTTTTAAAAACTTTCATCCAAAATTTTGAAAATAAACTTTTTTATAAAAGTATTTTCTATTGAGTATAGAAGTAGAAAAGAAAAAGAGAATGTGAAATACAACACATTTTCTCTAATGATTGAAAAAAATTGATTAGATTTTAAATCCCATCAAAACTTTTTAAATATTATGGACATTTTGTCCGTCTATTTTTCAAATTCCTTGGTTTAATTACCCAAGTTTAAGGTATGTATTCTATACTACTTGGGATAAATTTTGGAAATGTATTTCGAAAGAAATACCTAAAATTGATTGAAAAATTTAAAAAGTTTTTAAAAACTTTCATCCAAAATTTTGAAAATAAACTTTTTTATAAAAGTATTTTCTATTGAGTATAGAAGTAGAAAAGAAAAAGAGAATGTGAAATACAACACATTTTCTCTAATGATTGAAAAAAATTGATTAGATTTTAAATCCCATCAAAACTTTTTAAATATTATGGACATTTTGTCCGTCTATTTTTCAAATTCCTTGGTTTAATTACCCAAGTTTAAGGTATGTATTCTATACTACTTGGGATAAATTTTGGAAATGTATTTCGAAAGAAATACCTAGAATTGATTGAAAAATTTAAAAAGTTTTTAAAAACTTTCATCCAAAATTTTGAAAATAAACTTTTTTATAAAAGTATTTTCTATTGAGTATAGAAGTAGAAAAGAAAAAGAGAATGTGAAATACAACACATTTTCTCTAATGATTGAAAAAAATTGATTAGATTTTAAATCCCATCAAAACTTTTTAAATATTATGGACATTTTGTCCGTCTATTTTTCAAATTCCTTGGTTTAATTACCCAAGTTTAAGGTATGTATTCTATACTACTTGGGATAAATTTTGGAAATGTATTTCGAAAGAAATACCTAAAATTGATTGAAAAATTTAAAAAGTTTTTAAAAACTTTCATCCAAAATTTTGAAAATAAACTTTTTTATAAAAGTATTTTCTATTGAGTATAGAAGTAGAAAAGAAAAAGAGAATGTGAAATACAACACATTTTCTCTAATGATTGAAAAAAATTGATTAGATTTTAAATCCCATCAAAACTTTTTAAATATTATGGACATTTTGTCCGTCTATTTTTCAAATTCCTTGGTTTAATTACCCAAGTTTAAGGTATGTATTCTATACTACTTGGGATAAATTTTGGAAATGTATTTCGAAAGAAATACCTAAAATTGATTGAAAAATTTAAAAAGTTTTTAAAAACTTTCATCCAAAATTTTGAAAATAAACTTTTTTATAAAAGTATTTTCTATTGAGTATAGAAGTAGAAAAGAAAAAGAGAATGTGAAATACAACACATTTTCTCTAATGATTGAAAAAAATTGATTAGATTTTAAATCCCATCAAAACTTTTTAAATATTATGGACATTTTGTCCGTCTATTTTTCAAATTCCTTGGTTTAATTACCCAAGTTTAAGGTATGTATTCTATACTACTTGGGATAAATTTTGGAAATGTATTTCGAAAGAAATACTTAAAATTGATTGAAAAATTTAAAAAGTTTTTAAAAACTTTCATCCAAAATTTTGAAAATAAACTTTTTTATAAAAGTATTTTCTATTGAGTATAGAAGTAGAAAAGAAAAAGAGAATGTGAAATACAACACATTTTCTCTAATGATTGAAAAAAATTGATTAGATTTTAAATCCCATCAAAACTTTTTAAATATTATGGACATTTTGTCCGTCTATTTTTCAAATTCCTTGGTTTAATTACCCAAGTTTAAGGTATGTATTCTATACTACTTGGGATAAATTTTGGAAATGTATTTCGAAAGAAATACCTAAAATTGATTGAAAAATTTAAAAAGTTTTTAAAAACTTTCATCCAAAATTTTGAAAATAAACTTTTTTATAAAAGTATTTTCTATTGAGTATAGAAGTAGAAAAGAAAAAGAGAATGTGAAATACAACACATTTTCTCTAATGATTGAAAAAAATTGATTAGATTTTAAATCCCATCAAAACTTTTTAAATATTATGGACATTTTGTCCGTCTATTTTTCAAATTCCTTGGTTTAATTACCCAAGTTTAAGGTATGTATTCTATACTACTTGGGATAAATTTTGGAAATGTATTTCGAAAGAAATACCTAAAATTGATTGAAAAATTTAAAAAGTTTTTAAAAACTTTCATCCAAAATTTTGAAAATAAACTTTTTTATAAAAGTATTTTCTATTGATTATAGAAGTAGAAAAGAAAAAGAGAATGTGAAATACAACACATTTTCTCTAATGATTGAAAAAAATTGATTAGATTTTAAATCCCATCAAAACTTTTTAAATATTATGGACATTTTGTCCGTCTATTTTTCAAATTCCTTGGTTTAATTACCCAAGTTTAAGGTATGTATTCTATACTACTTGGGATAAATTTTGGAAATGTATTTCGAAAGAAATACTTAAAATTGATTGAAAAATTTAAAAAGTTTTTAAAAACTTTCATCCAAAATTTTGAAAATAAACTTTTTTATAAAAGTATTTTCTATTGAGTATAGAAGTAGAAAAGAAAAAGAGAATGTGAAATACAACACATTTTCTCTAATGATTGAAAAAAATTGATTAGATTTTAAATCCCATCAAAACTTTTTAAATATTATGGACATTTTGTCCGTCTATTTTTCAAATTCCTTGGTTTAATTACCCAAGTTTAAGGTATGTATTCTATACTACTTGGGATAAATTTTGGAAATGTATTTCGAAAGAAATACCTAAAATTGATTGAAAAATTTAAAAAGTTTTTAAAAACTTTCATCCAAAATTTTGAAAATAAACTTTTTTATAAAAGTATTTTCTATTGAGTATAGAAGTAGAAAAGAAAAAGAGAATGTGAAATACAACACATTTTCTCTAATGATTGAAAAAAATTGATTAGATTTTAAATCCCATCAAAACTTTTTAAATATTATGGACATTTTGTCCGTCTATTTTTCAAATTCCTTGGTTTAATTACCCAAGTTTAAGGTATGTATTCTATACTACTTGGGATAAATTTTGGAAATGTATTTCGAAAGAAATACCTAAAATTGATTGAAAAATTTAAAAAGTTTTTAAAAACTTTCATCCAAAATTTTGAAAATAAACTTTTTTATAAAAGTATTTTCTATTGAGTATAGAAGTAGAAAAGAAAAAGAGAATGTGAAATACAACACATTTTCTCTAATGATTGAAAAAAATTGATTAGATTTTAAATCCCATCAAAACTTTTTAAATATTATGGACATTTTGTCCGTCTATTTTTCAAATTCCTTGGTTTAATTACCCAAGTTTAAGGTATGTATTCTATACTACTTGGGATAAATTTTGGAAATGTATTTCGAAAGAAATACCTAAAATTGATTGAAAAATTTAAAAAGTTTTTAAAAACTTTCATCCAAAATTTTGAAAATAAACTTTTTTATAAAAGTATTTTCTATTGAGTATAGAAGTAGAAAAGAAAAAGAGAATGTGAAATACAACACATTTTCTCTAATGATTGAAAAAAATTGATTAGATTTTAAATCCCATCAAAACTTTTTAAATATTATGGACATTTTGTCCGTCTATTTTTCAAATTCCTTGGTTTAATTACCCAAGTTTAAGGTATGTATTCTATACTACTTGGGATAAATTTTGGAAATGTATTTCGAAAGAAATACCTAAAATTGATTGAAAAATTTAAAAAGTTTTTAAAAACTTTCATCCAAAATTTTGAAAATAAACTTTTTTATAAAAGTATTTTCTATTGAGTATAGAAGTAGAAAAGAAAAAGAGAATGTGAAATACAACACATTTTCTCTAATGATTGAAAAAAATTGATTAGATTTTAAATCCCATCAAAACTTTTTAAATATTATGGACATTTTGTCCGTCTATTTTTCAAATTCCTTGGTTTAATTACCCAAGTTTAAGGTATGTATTCTATACTACTTGGGATAAATTTTGGAAATGTATTTCGAAAGAAATACTTAAAATTGATTGAAAAATTTAAAAAGTTTTTAAAAACTTTCATCCAAAATTTTGAAAATAAACTTTTTTATAAAAGTATTTTCTATTGAGTATAGAAGTAGAAAAGAAAAAGAGAATGTGAAATACAACACATTTTCTCTAATGATTGAAAAAAATTGATTAGATTTTAAATCCCATCAAAACTTTTTAAATATTATGGACATTTTGTCCGTCTATTTTTCAAATTCCTTGGTTTAATTACCCAAGTTTAAGGTATGTATTCTATACTACTTGGGATAAATTTTGGAAATGTATTTCGAAAGAAATACTTAAAATTGATTGAAAAATTTAAAAAGTTTTTAAAAACTTTCATCCAAAATTTTGAAAATAAACTTTTTTATAAAAGTATTTTCTATTGAGTATAGAAGTAGAAAAGAAAAAGAGAATGTGAAATACAACACATTTTCTCTAATGATTGAAAAAAATTGATTAGATTTTAAATCCCATCAAAACTTTTTAAATATTATGGACATTTTGTCCGTCTATTTTTCAAATTCCTTGGTTTAATTACCCAAGTTTAAGGTATGTATTCTATACTACTTGGGATAAATTTTGGAAATGTATTTCGAAAGAAATACCTAAAATTGATTGAAAAATTTAAAAAGTTTTTAAAAACTTTCATCCAAAATTTTGAAAATAAACTTTTTTATAAAAGTATTTTCTATTGAGTATAGAAGTAGAAAAGAAAAAGAGAATGTGAAATACAACACATTTTCTCTAATGATTGAAAAAAATTGATTAGATTTTAAATCCCATCAAAACTTTTTAAATATTATGGACATTTTGTCCGTCTATTTTTCAAATTCCTTGGTTTAATTACCCAAGTTTAAGGTATGTATTCTATACTACTTGGGATAAATTTTGGAAATGTATTTCGAAAGAAATACTTAAAATTGATTGAAAAATTTAAAAAGTTTTTAAAAACTTTCATCCAAAATTTTGAAAATAAACTTTTTTATAAAAGTATTTTCTATTGAGTATAGAAGTAGAAAAGAAAAAGAGAATGTGAAATACAACACATTTTCTCTAATGATTGAAAAAAATTGATTAGATTTTAAATCCCATCAAAACTTTTTAAATATTATGGACATTTTGTCCGTCTATTTTTCAAATTCCTTGGTTTAATTACCCAAGTTTAAGGTATGTATTCTATACTACTTGGGATAAATTTTGGAAATGTATTTCGAAAGAAATACCTAAAATTGATTGAAAAATTTAAAAAGTTTTTAAAAACTTTCATCCAAAATTTTGAAAATAAACTTTTTTATAAAAGTATTTTCTATTGAGTATAGAAGTAGAAAAGAAAAAGAGAATGTGAAATACAACACATTTTCTCTAATGATTGAAAAAAATTGATTAGATTTTAAATCCCATCAAAACTTTTTAAATATTATGGACATTTTGTCCGTCTATTTTTCAAATTCCTTGGTTTAATTACCCAAGTTTAAGGTATGTATTCTATACTACTTGGGATAAATTTTGGAAATGTATTTCGAAAGAAATACCTAAAATTGATTGAAAAATTTAAAAAGTTTTTAAAAACTTTCATCCAAAATTTTGAAAATAAACTTTTTTATAAAAGTATTTTCTATTGAGTATAGAAGTAGAAAAGAAAAAGAGAATGTGAAATACAACACATTTTCTCTAATGATTGAAAAAAATTGATTAGATTTTAAATCCCATCAAAACTTTTTAAATATTATGGACATTTTGTCCGTCTATTTTTCAAATTCCTTGGTTTAATTACCCAAGTTTAAGGTATGTATTCTATACTACTTGGGATAAATTTTGGAAATGTATTTCGAAAGAAATACTTAAAATTGATTGAAAAATTTAAAAAGTTTTTAAAAACTTTCATCCAAAATTTTGAAAATAAACTTTTTTATAAAAGTATTTTCTATTGAGTATAGAAGTAGAAAAGAAAAAGAGAATGTGAAATACAACACATTTTCTCTAATGATTGAAAAAAATTGATTAGATTTTAAATCCCATCAAAACTTTTTAAATATTATGGACATTTTGTCCGTCTATTTTTCAAATTCCTTGGTTTAATTACCCAAGTTTAAGGTATGTATTCTATACTACTTGGGATAAATTTTGGAAATGTATTTCGAAAGAAATACTTAAAATTGATTGAAAAATTTAAAAAGTTTTTAAAAACTTTCATCCAAAATTTTGAAAATAAACTTTTTTATAAAAGTATTTTCTATTGAGTATAGAAGTAGAAAAGAAAAAGAGAATGTGAAATACAACACATTTTCTCTAATGATTGAAAAAAATTGATTAGATTTTAAATCCCATCAAAACTTTTTAAATATTATGGACATTTTGTCCGTCTATTTTTCAAATTCCTTGGTTTAATTACCCAAGTTTAAGGTATGTATTCTATACTACTTGGGATAAATTTTGGAAATGTATTTCGAAAGAAATACCTAAAATTGATTGAAAAATTTAAAAAGTTTTTAAAAACTTTCATCCAAAATTTTGAAAATAAACTTTTTTATAAAAGTATTTTCTATTGAGTATAGAAGTAGAAAAGAAAAAGAGAATGTGAAATACAACACATTTTCTCTAATGATTGAAAAAAATTGATTAGATTTTAAATCCCATCAAAACTTTTTAAATATTATGGACATTTTGTCCGTCTATTTTTCAAATTCCTTGGTTTAATTACCCAAGTTTAAGGTATGTATTCTATACTACTTGGGATAAATTTTGGAAATGTATTTCGAAAGAAATACTTAAAATTGATTGAAAAATTTAAAAAGTTTTTAAAAACTTTCATCCAAAATTTTGAAAATAAACTTTTTTATAAAAGTATTTTCTATTGATTATAGAAGTAGAAAAGAAAAAGAGAATGTGAAATACAACACATTTTCTCTAATGATTGAAAAAAATTGATTAGATTTTAAATCCCATCAAAACTTTTTAAATATTATGGACATTTTGTCCGTCTATTTTTCAAATTCTGTAAGGTATATCCGTTGATTGCCTAAGCAATGGTGATCTTTTGGGCGAGCATTATGCATTAATGGATTTTCCCAACCATTACACTTTAATTATTATTTATCGCTATTTCCTGTGTCACCTCCCATTCACATGCTTATGTTTATATATTGTTTATTGCTTCACCGATAAATCAGTTCCCAGTTAGTCAGTCTTTAATATGTGCCCCTAGGAAAGCACACCGGTGTGGCTTGGTAAAGGTGATAACTAGGGTCTGGCCAACCCAATGGTTATCCTTAGGGATTATAATGGTTTATATGTGCCTAGGTATATTTGGTAGAATGGACCCAGCATACTTCCACTCAATTGGTAGCACCGGATGCCGAAGTGATGCTTCGGCGATTCAAAGGCTCTTGGGCAGCAAAATGATGGAAACAGCAAGGAATATGGGCAAGAAGAAAATGAACAACAAAACAACATCGAAATGGATTGATGGAAAAATGCTCTTGGGCAGAATATGGATGTGGCACATGGAATGGAAATTTTGGCAAAAAAAGATGCACATGAATATGGCAATGCAAGTTTAAAAAAAAGGGGGGAAACTGGAACTCGCGCGCGCAAATAAAATGTTTAGGCAAATAAAAGAGAAAAGACCGACCATGCATGGCAGATAAAAAAAAAATTATTTTAGGGCAAAATTATGTAGAAAATAATAAATATAGCATAAGACCCCGGGGCAGCGGAAGTAAGGGGCAAATTAAAATAAAATATTAGTAATAATTTTAAGATGTAAGACCCGGGCATTCAATAAGGGCTTAGGCCATTTTAAGGATTATACATATATTAAAAATGCCCAGAACTATACAAATTGGTAAAAAAAGTGTTAAAAAAGTTTTATTAGAAGCCCATAAATTTAAATTTCAAGGTGAATTAAGCATTAAGAAAGTAATATATTTTCATCTTTTTTTAATTTAATTCTAATCTAGTATTTGAGAAGTTTTTTTTGCTTAGGCTACCATCAGGATTTTTTTTTCTCAATTTACGTCTTAATAGAATGCTCTTTATTTTTTTAAATAAAAGCCTAACAATGTAAGGAAATATCTTTCAAAAAAAATTAAAGATAAGATATTTTTAGTAACATTAATTTAGAAATGGGACCTATCTAAACTACTTCATAGGAATTCGTAATTGAATCTATTACATAGATAAATTTTCTTAATTTTATCCGTTTCAACCCATATCCTAAAACTTTAAATGAACAATAATTTCAATACATATTTACTCTATATTCGCCTTTATTTTTCTACATAGTTTTATAGATTTTATTCCTCTTCTTTTAAAATTTACAATTTATGCTAACGGGGGAAAATTAGATACTTTGATATTAGAAAATCTGATATTTCCTTTTGGGATAAAACGGAAAAAATGATATTTTGGGATAGAGTATATTTATTAGTAAATAAATGTCTAGTTAAAATTTATATTTTGGGAGTACATGTAGAACCAAATTCTTTCGGGAAATTCAAGGATTCAAACTATCTTTCTTTATCACGTCTGTTTTCGAAGTCTTAATCTAGCTATTTCCTAAAATCCAAAATTTTAGTCAAAATAGGTGATGTTGTGGCTTAAGTTGATAATTATTAAAATATAGTTTGTGAATATAAGACCCTGGAGCGTAAAAATAAACAAATTATATATAATGAATAGATAAAATTTAAATTTTTTTTTGGGGAGTACAACGTAAAACCAGGGTAACTTCCTTTGGGAAATAAAAGGATTTATAATTAATTTTTTTTTCTTCTCTATTTTTCTTCTATACTTAAAGTCTAAAATTCGGAGAGTATTGTTGGCCTTCGGGATTACAAAGGATACTTTTACAAAATAGGTGATCTTCTGGTATAATGAACATTTATTATTAATATAAATCTCTCTATTATTAAACTTTGTCCTTTATCCTCTTCTATATTTTTTTTTCAATTAAAAAAATTTTTTTTTCTCCCAAACATTCATCAGCATTTTAAAAATACATTAGACTTTCTGCCTTTATTGGAAGTGCATTAACAATATAGTGTGATAATATCTTGAAGTCCTTTTTTCCTTTCTCATTTTTCCTTCACTAATTTACAATAATTTTTCTCCCGCCGCAACTCCTCTATCTTCACAAACTTTATACTTTCGAATATTTTAAAGTACATTTTTTTAAACAAAATCTTTTTGTTTTATTTTTATTAAATTCTTATTAATGTTTTTATTAATAATGTTTTGAATATTTTAATTCTTAGTAATCAAATTAAAAATGTATTTCTATTATTTGGAACTCAAAAAAATCTAAAACTTAAAATTCTAAAATTTCTTAATTGCCTTGGCTATCATCAGTGTTCAAATTAAATATGGTTGATTTTTTTTGGCGTCGAATCTTCAAACAACTAAATCTACACATTTGCTTCGGCTACTATATTGGTTTAAATACTTCTAAAATTCGAATTTTCAAACAAAATTGGTGATGAATGCTAGACTGCAAAATTATTGGTGAATTTTGGATTTGAGTGTTTTAAATGTGGGTTGAAATATACGTAAAAAAAAATTATTATTTTTATTTCAAAAAATAATATGTATTTTTCCTAAACTCTAGTTCTCTTCTCTTCAAAATTTTTCTTTAAATTAATATTTTTCTCAAATTTTACAAAATTCTGAAGGTCTTATTACTATTCTGACATTTTTTGACATTTTTCTCTCATTTACAAAATCTGGTAAAACAACAATCAGCCAAAATCTCACAAAATTTCCTTTATAAACAAATAACAGAATTAGTAATCGACAAATAGAGTTGCATAACAATTAATTTTAGTTTTCCTAAAAGAGAAGGGTTACTTTGGTATATTTAAGTCTAGAAAGAAATTTTTCCTGGAAATTTGGGTTGATTATGACTAACTTGAGTAATACATTAAGCTGTTCGGAATTTTTTTATCTCTGATTCAGTGTGCTTTCAATCTGCTCTCTATATATGTATTCTAATGAATCTATTGATTGTCTTTTCAATATCAATTTACTCTAAAGAATATATTTGATTGTTTCTCCAACAGTTTAAATCCTCAAAATTTATTTTCTTTCATTTATTAATTTATTTAATTCTCATCACTTCTCCAATTTATAAAGAAAAAGAAGTGAAACATACTGTAAATTTTGTTTTTCTAAAAAAAAATCGAAAAATTTTAATTACTTAATTGGTTGTAGGAGTTTAGAAAAGGGAATTATTTATTCATATTTATAAAAAGGAGACAACAATTATTGGTCTAACTTTTTCTATGAGCTATAATCGGCTAAATCTATAATCGGTTAAATAAATAATTTTGAAATAATCGTTGTTCCCCTTCTCCTTTTGGCAGAAATTGTTACAAATCTGAATTTATACTTTTTATTTCTATTCCTTATTATTCTCTGTATTTATTTACTTTTAGCGCCGCGATTTTTATACCATGGTTTAGTATAAGTGTTTTATAGATATAATTTACCGACAGAATACAATTACAAAAAAAAAGAGTATTTTGACGTTTTACAATTTTAAAAACCGAAATTTTTTTGGTTGTGCAATTTTTTTTTGTTTTGATGTCTCTCACATTTATGAGTATTATCTCACCGAGGCGTAACCGTACAGAACGGAAGGGGCGGACTCCATAATGACTATATAACAGGGGTGTGCCGAAACGTATTTCAAAAAGCGAAATTAAATTTAAAAAGTGAAATGCAAAATGCGAAACTGGCACACCCCCTCTATAACTCTATAATGACTATAACGACTCTATAACGCCACAGTCTTTATTTTAGAAATCACTAATTGCTATTATATTAACTCATTAGAATTGTTTTTCATTCCCTATTTCAAAGTAGTTTTCAATTATTCACGGTTTCTGTACTCTCATTACTCCTGGATTTAATTAAGCTAAATTAATAATAGTATGAGAGCAAAGAAGAAAGACAAAAATAGAACATTCCAGTAAGCTCAATTAATAGCCAATAAATATTGTGTTATATTTGTGTTAAGTTATGAATTACTAATAGTAACTTTTCTATTCGAAAGTATCTCAATGAATATTAAAATCTATTTTAGAGAAAGAGTGGAAATACATTTAATTCTTGAAGTTCATTTTTTTTTGTCTCGATGATAATTATACATGTATTTTTGCTCAAATCTTTTATATTAGTGGTATTATCACTTTTGTTCGCCATTGTTCTTCTCTCATTTTTAAAAAATGCGATTGTTATTATTTCGCCTGTCTTAAAATAGTACGTCCTTTCTGCTTAAATTAATAGTAGATGAAAAGAGTAAATAGCTGCATCAATCCTATAAACTTTAAATTTAAAAGGATTGGGATTCAAATAACAGAAGGAAGATAACCAATGTCATACTCTATTCTTATTTTAAAACGAATATTTATCTAACTTGTCTAGGCAACTTCTCTGGGTTAATATTTTTTATTGAATGTTTAAATGAAAAAAAAAGTGAGACAAGTGATTTTGGCAAATCTTGTCTGCTAATGTTGTGACATTTTTCAGAAACACACCCAAATTAATTTCTTCAGTTAGATCCTCTTTCATTACTAGTCCATCTATTAATTTCGCGTAGGCTAAAACTCTCCATTAAAAAAAAATTGGGTGTGTTTCAATTTGGGTGTGTTTCAGAAACACACCCAAATTAATTTCTTCAGTTAGATCCTCTTTCATTACTAGTCCATCTATTAATTTCGCGTAGGCTAAAACTCTCCATTAAAAAAAGTGTTATATTTTATTAAATGTTTTGCTCAATCAATATATAATGTCCATATCCGTTTTCAAATGTTTCTTCCTTTTTAGACAATTACATAATTTAAGAAAATGGGTTTTCTTCGAGCCAAAATTTATTTAATGTATTTAATCTTTGTTAATTTGAATACTCAAAAAAATAAAAATAGAAAAAGCGGCAAGTGCAGACAATCTTAAGTTTCCCACTCCATACGAAGAAAACCATTAAAGCTCTGAAATCACATTGTATTTTTTTTCTTTAAGAGACTATCTTTAAGTGAGTAAGAGAGACTATCTTTAAGTGACTATCTTTAAGTGAGTAATTATTGTTTCAACCTTTCGCTGGAGGTGGTAACTAATAAAGGCGGGGTAATTATTTGAGGAAGGGACATTAATAGTTTTTACGGTAATTGAAATACTGCCTAATAACTTTTCATAAAATTTGTTAAGTAAATTATTTGTAATTTTTTTAAATTAACTTTATTCCTTATAAACTTAAAGTTCTCATAATCTAAATCCTTAGATATGTATAGATTTTTAAGTGATTTTATATTTAATTAAAAGATTCTTAATTCTAATCATGTTTCGAAAAATCAAATTGCTAACTAATTGTTTATTTTAAATATATTTTAACGCGTGGTCATTTTTATTGTCGCAAAAAGAATCAATTCTGTATCATTTTTTTAGCCATTTTAATGATTAGGGTCAGACAATAATCCTTTTTAACCTAAAGGTATTAGTTATTTATGCATACAACTAATATGGCTATTTAATAATATTCTATTTATATTTTTTTTTGGAATATTTCTAAGCTAATTTCTTTATTCATCTTTCTCTCTCATGATTAAAAGAAAAAAAAATAATTAAAGAAAAATTTAAATTAATGTTCTACATATAATTTTGTATTCTTATCATTAAAAATTAGATAGAAACACAAAAGCATCAATCCTTCGGGAACAAAATGGATTTTGGAATATTTTATTTATTTGTTCAATCTAACCATTTTATCCTTTTTCTTTTTACATGTTTTTGTATAATATCTCTCATTAACCAATACAATTAATCTTTATTTATCTCAATTTTACGGGAGTAGGTAAGAAGAAACAAATAAAAGGAAATGAAATATTTGGTTTGAATTGACTTTTGTTTAGATGTCAAAACAATCTGATATTATAGTTTTGGTTTGTGAATAACATCAATACTTCAGTAAGTAGAATCCATAATAAAATAACGACAAATAGGTGATGAAAATCATATATTTAATTTTTGCTCTCGATATTATATCTCGTGTGACTAAGATTAAAGAAAAATTACCTATGTTAGGCAAATGAATTTATAAAGAGACAGACAAAAAAAACAACATAGTGCTCATGAAAAATTAAATGAATAGAGTTAATTAATTTTATATGTATGAATTATTTAAAATTATACATTTTATGGAAATCTAATGTCCTGGAAACCGTGATTTATTCTGCAGTATGAACACATATAGAGTCAGGAATTTATTTTAAATTAATCATCTGGCGTTTGTGTCTTTATTTGCTTTCGCGCTTGCTCTTTTCGCTCGCGACATTTTATGAGCGAAATCCTCTATTTCTTTAAAATGTTAATTTGCTTAAGCGTGATCAAAAATATCGCATATTTTAACAATTCTCTTCTAGTTCTTTTTCTGCTTCCACATAAAATTTGAAAACATCCTTAATTTTATCAAATAATCTCATAAAGCTTAATGCCTTGGCAGTTTTCATATCAAAAAAAAAAGTTTTATTATTTTACTCTTAATATAAATCTCTAAGTATGTATGTAGTTTTTTATACACAATTGATTGACTATACCTTAAATCTTTCCATATTATGTGTAAAGTGTTTTTCTAAGACTAAGCTAAGAAACATTCAAAAGATTTACCCCTTAGGGAACAAAATGGAACTATAATAGTTTGACCTTTTTTTTAGTACCTAACTCATCATTAATATCTTATCTTAGTGACACGTCCTCATTTTCTTTAGATAATTTTACATAAGTATATAATAAATATATGTATACTATTTTTTTAAACTACGATCTGCTTGATATAACATTCAATTTTTTTAAAACTTGCCATTTTATCTATATAATCAATTTCAACTGAACAAGTTGCATGATTTCTTATCCTTTTTTATGTATATTCTAATGATATTTCACTTTTGTTTCTTATATATAATTCTTCTTGTTAATTGACCAGTTAACTTTTATTAATCCCTCCGTCAGTAATAAAGGAGAATACAGCTAAAAGAATTTTTGAATTAAGATTGAGAGTATGTTGAGTTTGCCCTGTTATTGATAGACTGTAGGACAAAATTAACAATCCCTAGCAAAAGAAACGGATATTATTATTTCCTTTTATTTTAAAGAGTGTTTTATAAGACTAATATTGAAATCTGTTTTTTATGACTATACTAAATCAATTAATACTAGGTCAGAATTTTGGTATAAGTTTGATATCTTATAAATCTTAATGTCCATTTTTTTTCTTCTTTCAATAAATCTTAAAAACTAAAAAAAAATTAATTAAAAAAAAAACTCAAAAACTAACAAACTATTCTTAGAGTTTTATATTAAATAAATTGTTTCTAATTTTTTTTCTTTGTATTGTTTTCAAATCGTTTGACAATATTCTTGTGTTTACCCGGAATTGAAGCTCGTATTAGTCAAATGATTATGATTACTCAAGAGAAAAACGTTCATTAAATAGTTTTAATCTCTTAGAATTTGTTTTCTGATATAGAAATTATTTTCTGGTTATTCTCTGGCATATAACAAAGACTACTACGTTTATTTTTGTTTTCTCACAACTAAGAATAAAAAAAAAATCATAAAATCTTCAGAATATAGATCAACACGTTAAATGGTATTCTCAATAAGTAAGGAATGTTTCGGCATGTTAATGGTTATTTATTGCTAATCTCTAGTTTACTGATTTGAGGATTTAATCTTTCTTAATGATCCAAAAGAGTTAAACGTATAATTGCCACGCTTCAGCATAGTGTTTGATATTATTTCAAATAAAATCATAATATTAGAACTGATTATTAAAGTCGATGCTTTTGATCTTCAACTTTTCGTACAGTTATTTGACTTCGACCTTTTGCTATTTTAACAATAATGAACAATTAAAAAAATTCATCCGAGAGGATTCTTCATGACAACCCTCTATTGTATTTTCAACTAGAGCTAGCTGAAGATTTGAACTTTAATGTCCTTGGCGTAACCTACTGCTTATGCGTATCATTAATTTCTTTGGTAAATTCCAAAAAAAATCAGAAGCTATAAATATACTTGTGAGATATTAGACCTTATTTAAATATCAATTATTTAATACCCTATACAAACTGGAAATAGTGTTATATTAACTTCATTTACCATTTTACAACTTTTATTCCCTAAGTATAAATATGGCAGGGGAATTCTCAAATCAGCCTAGGCAGTTTCCAGATGAAAAAAAAGTCAAGTCGTATGAAATTTAAAAAAATTTTTTTAACGTAGGTTCACTCTAATCATAATTTTGTTAAGACTACATATTTTCTCATGCTAATCAATTTTTTTTCCCTCTATTCCTTCGAAAAATAACTAAACTTAAAAAAAAACTTTTTAAGTGAATATTAGTAAATTATTTCTGGTCAATGCGATCATCTATATGGTTTATTTCTCATAATCTGAATTCATAGACAAGCTTTAGTTTTTTTAAGTGATTTAACATGCATAAGTAAGTAACTGATTTTTTTTACTTTCAATTTTGTGTGAAAAAATCATATGATTATCAATGGTTTATTCTAAAGGTAATTACACTGCACTGAAACTTTTAGGAATGAGCAAGATGTCTCATTAATTGACAGGAATAATTTCTATTAATAATTTAATTTTTAATAATTTGTAATTTCTATTCATCTCCTGTGATAATAAGTAAAGGTTACAAAAAAAAAATTTTTTTTAAGAAAAATTAAACTCTTGAATAATTTTGGAAAATAATGTTTTTGTTATAACTTTGAGTTGCTATTAATAATTAGGAAGGCAATCAACAGTCCTTAGGGAACAAAATGGATATTTGTTATTGTGCTTAAAGCTTTTCTTTAGGTTGTTATATTGACATGTTTCTATTGACATTTTCTGGAACTTTATTAAAATTGTTGTTTTTTTCAAATTGTTTAGTCGAAATCGCGTAGTAATATTTTAGTTAATTTGTATAGACAGCAATAAAAGCGCTTTGATTTGTAAGTGTAATTGACTCGTTAATGGTTAAATTAGAATGGTTAGATACATGTGGTTTAATTAGGATTTAATTTAGTAACTTTTCTTTTATAAACTAATTGGTTATTTCTTGAAGCATGGAAAGAAAATTTTTTTTTTAAATATTCTATGGATTTCTAGTACACAAAGAAAATAACGTACTCCATTGATACTCAAAAATTCTATTAAGTTAAGATTCTCTAAAAAATAGAATCAATAAAGTGATCATTGAAATATTTTTTTTATGCTCAATATAAATTCCAAGAAGTGTTACTTTCTTTGTGTTAAATTAACTTCTACAACTGAGTATTTATAATAGGCCATTCGTTTTATGTCGAGGATTTTTGCGGATCTCTTTGCGGATCTCTACTGTTTAAACAACTCAATGAAAGAGCCAAGTTTTTAGCCAGCTCAAGTCAAATCTTAAAACTCTTTTTGTTCAATTATTGCGGCGCTACTAGAAATCACATAGGTAATTAGTTGATATTGTCTAGTCATTACAGATTTAATAGGTTTAGTTAACTATTGTTGGCAAATAACTAAATTCGGTTTTAAAAGAGATTCTCTTCGGAAGGTTAAAGGTTCTCTGACTAATTTCTCACTCTCTTATTTTAAAACGTTACTCTACTGCTTGAATGGCAAAAACATCTTGATTTTTTTAATCCAAATAGTACAAAACTTCTCATTCAAAACAAATATTGGCAGTAAATCATTAGTGTAAGTAATATTGGTAGTAAAAGCAAATTTTGAGTGTCTTGATGAAATTTTTTAGGGGTTAAAATGGATTAAAATTATAATTTAAGAATGATATCATTGGGTAAACCGGAACAAATACTGTTTAAAAAGCCGAATGAAAAAAAAATTCAAAATGTTTAGTCAAATCACAATCAGCAATTTGGGAATTTGATTAATAAAGTTCTTATTTCAGTGTCGCTTTTTCTTTTTACTTAGTCAAAAATAATCGCTATCATTTTTCGCTAGAACTTGGTTTTAGAATTTTTGGCAGTGTAGGCCAAAACAAATGAACAACTTAGGCAGCTTTTTGATAATTCGTTGCATTTTTCTGATGACTAAACAAGATTTTTTTTGATGGTCTTACTTTAAATTAATTTTATGATTTAGCTCAGATTTTTTAGTTTTGGGTTAAAATAAGGACATGTTAAACTCTTACATACATAATTACAATTAAAAAAATGAATTGTTTATAAATTACTCAAAAACTAAATTATCTTTTATTCCCGCTTGGCTTTCTTTTCTCCTATGATTTTATAAAAATAGATTGTCTTGGATTGGCGGGATGTATGCTAATTCAAATCTTTCTAAAGAAATCTATCATAATTTCTATGTAATTTTTCTAACTTAATGAACCGAAGTGAAAAAATGTTTTTCTTTTCATAATTTAACTCTTCTTCGGAAAACTTCGATCTTTCTTCGGAATAGCAGTTTTTTTTCTTTTCAATGTATGATATTAAGTATATTTAATGCTTTTTCAATCCTAACTTTACTCGTTTTATCCAATCATTTTTGATTTTCATATTGAACTAAAGTACATATTTCGGTCAAATTAATTTCAGTCTTAGAATGTAATCAAAAACGAGGCAAAGCAATGGTTTTTTTTTATTAACCTCTTTATTAGCCAACGTTAAATTTTTGTGATTCTGCATGCTTATCCGAATAAGCTTTCATTTTTTTTCAAATCTTTCTGGAAAATTGCAACTTATCACTAGTAATGGATCACTCGACAATTATTTAAGTAAAAGACCATCCTATTTCGAGAAACCTTTATTTACATTTGTTTCCAATTGCTTCTCATTATCATTTTTATTTGGTATTAAATAAGCTCTAAACGCATACGAATTTTGTTCGATTAATGCTTATTTCTAAAATGTGAACCCTCAAAAAAAAATATTCTGAATAAAATTTGGCTCTCAAGTTTAAATTCAAAATAAAAATATAACTGTAACTCAACAATTGGGGTAAGCAATGACATAATATAAATTTTCTGAACCAAAGAATTCTAGGCAAAACTTCTGGGTGATTAAATAATAATAATTTCGATTGTTAAAACATATAAAAAAACAAATTTTGGCATACCTAGTCTGTTAAATCCTTTTCTCTTTTCTTCTGAATGCAATAAATGATTCTCTTTTACTTACATTTTATTAAATTCAAATAACTAATAAGTATTTGCACTAAACTAAATTAGTGTTTTAATATACACTAATATTTATTAAAATCGAAATATTTTTGTTATTCAATTGAAATCCTAAACATTTTAATATAGATAGGGGGCTAAAAAAAGTTAAAAGTATAATTTGTATTGAATTTAAGATCCAAAAAAAACTAGTGTTTGCGAGCTTTTCTCTTTCAGAATATACTTAACTCAACTAAAAGTTTTTAAAAGCAAATTATACTTCTCTCAGGAAATTCAAAGTTAAAATATTTCGATTCAATTAGACTTAACGAATTCAACAGGTCAGAGCCATTCTATTCTATCTCTTTTTCAAAGAATATATTTTTTTTAAATATTCTAAACTTTTCTAACTTTATTTGAAAATACATTATATGTATTACTTCTAATAATTCCAACTAATACCTTGAATTAAAATCTGGAAATATTTGTTCTTATAAAATTTTTTTTAGATTTTATTTTTGTTTTTATTTCTTTTAGTCTGATAGCACAGTTTAGCGAGTGGTCTTGGCCTTTTTCTGGGTTGAATTCTGAAAATTACCATCAAAATTGCTGTAGAATAAGAAGGATTAACATTCTGAAATGTGTTATTAGGGTTTACCACACTATAAATTCATGAATTGATTAAACATAATTTTATTAGTTATTGTATTTCTGTCGAGGAGTAATTGAAATGTTTTCATCTTTTGTTTTCTATGGAATCACATAAAGTTTTAAGACAATTTTTAAGAAATCTGATACTTGTTCTTTAAATGTGTTCTTTAAATGTTTAGTTTTCTTAAATGCATTAGCTTCTTTTTAATTTTATTTACCGTTACTAATTAAAAGTTTTTTTTACTAAATTATATTTCCAGTAATCACAGGGGGTCTTTAAAAGTCCTTAAAATCCTTTAAAGGTCTTTAAAATTTTATTTTTGCTTTAATTTTCAATAAATACATGTCCAAATCGATCTCGCAAATTTTAATTGTACTATTGCATCACGCGCCCCATTTATTTTTCATCTCATTAAAAATCAGTTGGTCCTTAATTTGTTATTATCCCGCTTAATGTGTAAAAACTGCTCTTGCAATTTTTTTTTGGAAAAAGAAGGCGGGAATGTGATGACATACATAAGTTACTTTATGCCTAAATTAGGGGGAAAACTTCAAAAATAAATGAGTTGAAAAGACAAGAAGTAGCATACTAAATATATCATTAACTCAAACAAAATCTAAAAATGTTTAGGCAAATTCTCTGGGTTAATTTTTTTTTAATTTCAATGGTTAAAATATTTAAAAGAAGACAAGTGATTTTTACATAGATTGCTTTAAGGCTGGTGATTTTTGTAAATAAAGTCAAAATGATTTCATTGACTCATCTTCTAACTTATCTTGTATGAATATTCATCTTAATTAAGCTCAAACTCTTCTCATAAAAAAAAAGCTATGATTTCTTATTTATAAACTCCCTATATAACAGTGGAAATAAATATGTTTGTTCAGTGCTTTTTCCATCTATTCAATGTGGAATTCTTAAAAAAAACTTTCCATTTTAATCCAAATCTCATTTCATCTTATTCCATCCTTTCATTTTTACTTCAATAGTAAGCCAAAGAAATCACAAAAGAAAAGCAAATGTAAAATTTGAATTGAATTAAAAAAAAACTAGTTTATGCAGATTCTATGTTTCGCTTAAGAAAGGCAAAACTAAATTTCAATTAGTTAATTAGAATACTATATATTTTTCCATTTAAACATTTCCTATACCGTGACATCAGTAAATTTTTTTTCTCCAAAAATATTGGTTTAGCTTCACTTCACTTACTTGTTTAGCTTCACTTAAGAAAATAAAATTAAATTTTGTTAATTATTCAACTTAATGTTTTTAAATAATTACTTATTTTCAAAAGTTCTGTATATAGTTGTTTTACAAACTTTCATTTATTTTGTTTGTACTATTTCTTTCATACTGAATAGGGTTACTTGATTAGGGTTTAGGCCGGTTTCTGGGTTATTAAAAAATAGTTAGTTCGAAGCTAAAAAAGTTGTATATGTATTATTGGGCTTACTCTGTTAATCATAAAACGGCTTTACTTAGCACACATGTAAAAATTTATAAGAATAATTTAAGTATTGGGTTCCTAATGGTTTATAAACTTTTCCGTAACATACTTTACAATTTCAAAAACTAGAACAAAATATCTTGATTTAACTAATGATCTGAATTTCTAGAAATGTAGTTTTCTGTCAATATAATGCATTCTACCTTTTCATTGTAATGTGATGCATTTTCTTCTCAATAAAATCAGTCTACATTAGTATTTTTCAAAAAAAAATAATTTTTTTTTCTTCTTTCGAAATTAGCAACATATAATCTTTTGACAATTATTTCAAAGCCTTAGAAATATTATCTATAATCACTTTAAAAAAAAAATTTTTTTTTGCTCACTGTGTTATAATTTGTTTTCTTGATTTTAATTTCTAATACTAAAATTTTTTTTTCCATTTTTATTGGTAATAATCAAGGGGGTCTAGGCCTATCAAAGGATTGGCATACACATAGGTAAACTATAGTAATCGCTGGAATATAATAAGCTCAAAATATATAATAAGCTAAAAACTTGACCCGGCGTTGATCAATTTAGTCCTATGAAAATTAGAAGGAAAAATAATAATAAATAAACTTAATTACTCTTTTATTTAATAAGATTGGACCAGAATAAAACTAGTTTGAGACTGTTAGATAAAGATAAGTTTAAAAGTTAGATAAAGATAAGTTTAAAAAAAAGTAGGTTTAAGAAAAACTAATTTATTTAATTAATAAATAAAACAATATTATAAATTCAGATACATTCATTAGGTCTCAATATGTCCTTCTTAATCTCGACAACAAAACAAAGGACTCAAAGACAATGCGATTCAAATGATGCTTCGGCAATTAAACAAGCAACATGCGTAATTTATGATCTAATGTATTGGGTAAAATTCGGGTTAAAGTTTAATAAATAAATGAATAAAATCTAACATCCCTTTTTTCATGAAATGCGGACCATTTGTATGGCAAATCAAACTCAATTGGAACTTAATGCTCTTGGCTTTGGCAGGACAGATGAAATAAAAAAAAAACTTATTCATTTTATGTATCAATTTACCAATTTAGCTATATAATTTCCTGAACTCCTCATATTATTATGTAAATGTTCCCCATTAGGACATAAAATTTCCCTGGTGCTACAAATAACTTTCAAAAAAAACTAGATATTAATCTCTCAAGAGTTAATATCTTCATTTTTAAAGGTTACTTTTAGTGCCTAGCAAATTTTATTTCAAAAACTAAGTTATGGATCTAGTAACTGCTATAAATCTGTATGAGTATCATGGAAAAACTGGAGAAAATCCTTATTTTTCATAATACTGATGCATAAATTTACAGCAAATATTATTCCTACCAACCCTCATATTTAAAATCCGCCCTCAAGACACTCCCAAAATCTATTTTTTTCAATATACTTAGGTATTAGCAAATTTATTTTTAATATTTTAAATACACTCCCAAACATTACTATTAAATTGACCAGGGACGGTCAAAAATAAGGAAGAGAGTGGATTAAGGTGGCTTAGGCTAATAAATGGGTTTATTTTATTTTAAATGTTTAATTATTTTATCCTATGCGTTGTTTCACATTCATTTATTTCATTCCCTTTCCTTTTATATACGATCATTTTTATACCCAACACATAATGCTCAATTCCATGTTAGGGTCACAAAAAAAAACCACTTGGCCAATTTAGGTTTAACTTTGATGGGTAGAAAACTATTAGGAAAATTAAGAAATCAAATAAATAAAACATGGCATCATAATAACAGTTAAAACAACTCTTTCCATAAAATCAAGTAAAGATATGAATGAGACTGAATGGCTTCGGCTAAATTCAGAAAAAAAATGTACCCACGGGGTCAACTATGCGCTATAAAACAAAGTGACCTGAAAGGATCATTTACAGGCTTTGGCCATTATGAAGTATGTGAAGAAGCTTCGGCAGTCTTGAAATTAAGTACGTGATAATGTAAATGGAAAGAGTTGTCTCAAAAAAAGTCTATACTTAAAAATGCCATGTTTCATTTAAATGATACGAGAAGGGGCACCCTAACATTTAAAGACGACCAGGGACGGTCTAATTGGGCAAGGGAGGTGTAAGGTATATCCGTTGATTGCCTAAGCAATGGTGATCTTTTGGGCGAGCATTATGCATTAATGGATTTTCCCAACCATTACACTTTAATTATTATTTATCGCTATTTCCTGTGTCACCTCCCATTCACATGCTTATGTTTATATATTGTTTATTGCTTCACCGATAAATCAGTTCCCAGTTAGTCAGTCTTTAATATGTGCCCCTAGGAAAGCACACCGGTGTGGCTTGGTAAAGGTGATAACTAGGGTCTGGCCAACCCAATGGTTATCCTTAGGGATTATAATGGTTTATATGTGCCTAGGTATATTTGGTAGAATGGACCCAGCATACTTCCACTCAATTATTCCTTGGTTTAATTACCCAAGTTAAGGTATGTATCCTATACTACTTGGGATAAATTTTGGAAATGTATTTCGAAAGAAATACTTAAAATTGATTGAAAAATTTAAAAAGTTTTTAAAAACTTTCATCCAAAATTTTGAAAATAAACTTTTTTATAAAAGTATTTTCTATTGATTATAGAAGTAGAAAAGAAAAAGAGAATGTGAAATACAACACATTTTCTCTAATGATTGAAAAAAATTGATTAGATTTTAAATCCCATCAAAACTTTTTAAATATTATGGACATTTTGTCCGTCTATTTTTCAAATTCCTTGGTTTAATTACCCAAGTTTAAGGTATGTATTCTATACTACTTGGGATAAATTTTGGAAATGTATTTCGAAAGAAATACCTAAAATTGATTGAAAAATTTAAAAAGTTTTTAAAAACTTTCATCCAAAATTTTGAAAATAAACTTTTTTATAAAAGTATTTTCTATTGATTATAGAAGTAGAAAAGAAAAAGAGAATGTGAAATACAACACATTTTCTCTAATGATTGAAAAAAATTGATTAGATTTTAAATCCCATCAAAACTTTTTAAATATTATGGACATTTTGTCCGTCTATTTTTCAAATTCCTTGGTTTAATTACCCAAGTTTAAGGTATGTATTCTATACTACTTGGGATAAATTTTGGAAATGTATTTCGAAAGAAATACCTAAAATTGATTGAAAAATTTAAAAAGTTTTTAAAAACTTTCATCCAAAATTTTGAAAATAAACTTTTTTATAAAAGTATTTTCTATTGAGTATAGAAGTAGAAAAGAAAAAGAGAATGTGAAATACAACACATTTTCTCTAATGATTGAAAAAAATTGATTAGATTTTAAATCCCATCAAAACTTTTTAAATATTATGGACATTTTGTCCGTCTATTTTTCAAATTCCTTGGTTTAATTACCCAAGTTTAAGGTATGTATTCTATACTACTTGGGATAAATTTTGGAAATGTATTTCGAAAGAAATACTTAAAATTGATTGAAAAATTTAAAAAGTTTTTAAAAACTTTCATCCAAAATTTTGAAAATAAACTTTTTTATAAAAGTATTTTCTATTGATTATAGAAGTAGAAAAGAAAAAGAGAATGTGAAATACAACACATTTTCTCTAATGATTGAAAAAAATTGATTAGATTTTAAATCCCATCAAAACTTTTTAAATATTATGGACATTTTGTCCGTCTATTTTTCAAATTCCTTGGTTTAATTACCCAAGTTAAGGTATGTATCCTATACTACTTGGGATAAATTTTGGAAATGTATTTCGAAAGAAATACTTAAAATTGATTGAAAAATTTAAAAAGTTTTTAAAAACTTTCATCCAAAATTTTGAAAATAAACTTTTTTATAAAAGTATTTTCTATTGATTATAGAAGTAGAAAAGAAAAAGAGAATGTGAAATACAACACATTTTCTCTAATGATTGAAAAAAATTGATTAGATTTTAAATCCCATCAAAACTTTTTAAATATTATGGACATTTTGTCCGTCTATTTTTCAAATTCCTTGGTTTAATTACCCAAGTTTAAGGTATGTATTCTATACTACTTGGGATAAATTTTGGAAATGTATTTCGAAAGAAATACCTAAAATTGATTGAAAAATTTAAAAAGTTTTTAAAAACTTTCATCCAAAATTTTGAAAATAAACTTTTTTATAAAAGTATTTTCTATTGATTATAGAAGTAGAAAAGAAAAAGAGAATGTGAAATACAACACATTTTCTCTAATGATTGAAAAAAATTGATTAGATTTTAAATCCCATCAAAACTTTTTAAATATTATGGACATTTTGTCCGTCTATTTTTCAAATTCCTTGGTTTAATTACCCAAGTTTAAGGTATGTATTCTATACTACTTGGGATAAATTTTGGAAATGTATTTCGAAAGAAATACTTAAAATTGATTGAAAAATTTAAAAAGTTTTTAAAAACTTTCATCCAAAATTTTGAAAATAAACTTTTTTATAAAAGTATTTTCTATTGAGTATAGAAGTAGAAAAGAAAAAGAGAATGTGAAATACAACACATTTTCTCTAATGATTGAAAAAAATTGATTAGATTTTAAATCCCATCAAAACTTTTTAAATATTATGGACATTTTGTCCGTCTATTTTTCAAATTCCTTGGTTTAATTACCCAAGTTTAAGGTATGTATTCTATACTACTTGGGATAAATTTTGGAAATGTATTTCGAAAGAAATACCTAAAATTGATTGAAAAATTTAAAAAGTTTTTAAAAACTTTCATCCAAAATTTTGAAAATAAACTTTTTTATAAAAGTATTTTCTATTGAGTATAGAAGTAGAAAAGAAAAAGAGAATGTGAAATACAACACATTTTCTCTAATGATTGAAAAAAATTGATTAGATTTTAAATCCCATCAAAACTTTTTAAATATTATGGACATTTTGTCCGTCTATTTTTCAAATTCCTTGGTTTAATTACCCAAGTTTAAGGTATGTATTCTATACTACTTGGGATAAATTTTGGAAATGTATTTCGAAAGAAATACTTAAAATTGATTGAAAAATTTAAAAAGTTTTTAAAAACTTTCATCCAAAATTTTGAAAATAAACTTTTTTATAAAAGTATTTTCTATTGATTATAGAAGTAGAAAAGAAAAAGAGAATGTGAAATACAACACATTTTCTCTAATGATTGAAAAAAATTGATTAGATTTTAAATCCCATCAAAACTTTTTAAATATTATGGACATTTTGTCCGTCTATTTTTCAAATTCCTTGGTTTAATTACCCAAGTTTAAGGTATGTATTCTATACTACTTGGGATAAATTTTGGAAATGTATTTCGAAAGAAATACTTAAAATTGATTGAAAAATTTAAAAAGTTTTTAAAAACTTTCATCCAAAATTTTGAAAATAAACTTTTTTATAAAAGTATTTTCTATTGAGTATAGAAGTAGAAAAGAAAAAGAGAATGTGAAATACAACACATTTTCTCTAATGATTGAAAAAATTGATTAGATTTTAAATCCCATCAAAACTTTTTAAATTTTATGGACATTTTGTCCGTCTATTTTTCAAATTCCTTGGTTTAATTACCCAAGTTTAAGGTATGTATTCTATACTACTTGGGATAAATTTTGGAAATGTATTTCGAAAGAAATACTTAAAATTGATTGAAAAATTTAAAAAGTTTTTAAAAACTTTCATCCAAAATTTTGAAAATAAACTTTTTTATAAAAGTATTTTCTATTGAGTATAGAAGTAGAAAAGAAAAAGAGAATGTGAAATACAACACATTTTCTCTAATGATTGAAAAAAATTGATTAGATTTTAAATCCCATCAAAACTTTTTAAATATTATGGACATTTTGTCCGTCTATTTTTCAAATTCCTTGGTTTAATTACCCAATAAGGTTGGCGGATAGTTGGAAATCTTCGGATATCCGGATCCGGATCCGGTATCCGATCCGAAAATTTCGGATATCTGGATCCGGATCCGGTATCCGAACCGAAAATTTCGGATATCCGGATCCGGAACCGATATCCGAACCGAAATTTTCGGATATCCGGATCCGGATCCGAAATTTTTATTTTAAAAATTTTCGCCTGCGGCGCTGAAAAGTTGAGTCTTAAGGAGGATATAAAGGGATTAGGAGCAATTGTGATTGGATTTGGGGATTAACAGTGTTATCGAGGGAATTTTTGCTTAACAGAGTTATCTAGGTGTAATCAATGTGTGGAAAATTTTGTAGTTTATCTGATGATTGTCCACTGACAGCACCGCAGGCAAAAATTTTGAAAATTTTGGAAGGCCGTAAGCCAAAAAAATTCACTTTTTAGCGCCGCAGGCGAAAATTTTTTGTTATTTTGGAAGCAATGAAGCCAAATTTCTTCAATTTTCGCGCCGCAGGCGAAAATTTTGGGAATTTTGGAAGCCTGGGCTACCAGATTTGTTCATTTTCCAGCGCCGCAGGCGAAAATTTTGGGAATTTTGGAAGCCTGGGCTACCAGATTTGTTCATTTTCCAGCGCCGCAGGCGAAAATTTTGGGAATTTTGGAAGCCTGGGCTACCAGATTTGTTCATTTTCCAGCGCCGCAGGCGAAAATTTTGGGAATTTTGGAAGCCTGGGCTACCAGATTTGTTCATTTTCCAGCGCCGCAGGCGAAAATTTTGGGAATTTTGGAAGCCTGGGCTACCAGATTTGTTCATTTTCCAGCGCCGCAGGCGAAAATTTTGAGAAATTTGGAAGGCCATTGGGCAAGATTTCTTACTTTTTCCCTAATTCTAGGATCCGAACCGAAATTTTCGGATATCCGGATCCGATATCCGAACCGAAAATTTCGGATATCCGGATCCGGATCCGATATCCGAACCGAAAATTTCGGATATCCGGATCCGGATCCGGTATCCGAACCGAAAATTTCCGGATATCCGGCCTTTTTTCGGATCCGGATATCCGGATCCGCCAACCTTATTACCCAAGTTTAAGGTATGTATTCTATACTACTTGGGATAAATTTTGGAAATGTATTTCGAAAGAAATACTTAAAATTGATTGAAAAATTTAAAAAGTTTTTAAAAACTTTCATCCAAAATTTTGAAAATAAACTTTTTTATAAAAGTATTTTCTATTGAGTATAGAAGTAGAAAAGAAAAAGAGAATGTGAAATACAACACATTTTCTCTAATGATTGAAAAAAATTGATTAGATTTTAAATCCCATCAAAACTTTTTAAATATTATGGACATTTTGTCCGTCTATTTTTCAAATTCCTTGGTTTAATTACCCAAGTTTAAGGTATGTATTCTATACTACTTGGGATAAATTTTGGAAATGTATTTCGAAAGAAATACTTAAAATTGATTGAAAAATTTAAAAAGTTTTTAAAAACTTTCATCCAAAATTTTGAAAATAAACTTTTTTATAAAAGTATTTTCTATTGAGTATAGAAGTAGAAAAGAAAAAGAGAATGTGAAATACAACACATTTTCTCTAATGATTGAAAAAAATTGATTAGATTTTAAATCCCATCAAAACTTTTTAAATATTATGGACATTTTGTCCGTCTATTTTTCAAATTCCTTGGTTTAATTACCCAAGTTTAAGGTATGTATTCTATACTACTTGGGATAAATTTTGGAAATGTATTTCGAAAGAAATACTTAAAATTGATTGAAAAATTTAAAAAGTTTTTAAAAACTTTCATCCAAAATTTTGAAAATAAACTTTTTTATAAAAGTATTTTCTATTGAGTATAGAAGTAGAAAAGAAAAAGAGAATGTGAAATACAACACATTTTCTCTAATGATTGAAAAAAATTGATTAGATTTTAAATCCCATCAAAACTTTTTAAATATTATGGACATTTTGTCCGTCTATTTTTCAAATTCCTTGGTTTAATTACCCAAGTTTAAGGTATGTATTCTATACTACTTGGGATAAATTTTGGAAATGTATTTCGAAAGAAATACCTAAAATTGATTGAAAAATTTAAAAAGTTTTTAAAAACTTTCATCCAAAATTTTGAAAATAAACTTTTTTATAAAAGTATTTTCTATTGAGTATAGAAGTAGAAAAGAAAAAGAGAATGTGAAATACAACACATTTTCTCTAATGATTGAAAAAAATTGATTAGATTTTAAATCCCATCAAAACTTTTTAAATATTATGGACATTTTGTCCGTCTATTTTTCAAATTCCTTGGTTTAATTACCCAAGTTTAAGGTATGTATTCTATACTACTTGGGATAAATTTTGGAAATGTATTTCGAAAGAAATACCTAAAATTGATTGAAAAATTTAAAAAGTTTTTAAAAACTTTCATCCAAAATTTTGAAAATAAACTTTTTTATAAAAGTATTTTCTATTGAGTATAGAAGTAGAAAAGAAAAAGAGAATGTGAAATACAACACATTTTCTCTAATGATTGAAAAAAATTGATTAGATTTTAAATCCCATCAAAACTTTTTAAATATTATGGACATTTTGTCCGTCTATTTTTCAAATTCCTTGGTTTAATTACCCAAGTTTAAGGTATGTATTCTATACTACTTGGGATAAATTTTGGAAATGTATTTCGAAAGAAATACTTAAAATTGATTGAAAAATTTAAAAAGTTTTTAAAAACTTTCATCCAAAATTTTGAAAATAAACTTTTTTATAAAAGTATTTTCTATTGATTATAGAAGTAGAAAAGAAAAAGAGAATGTGAAATACAACACATTTTCTCTAATGATTGAAAAAAATTGATTAGATTTTAAATCCCATCAAAACTTTTTAAATATTATGGACATTTTGTCCGTCTATTTTTCAAATTCCTTGGTTTAATTACCCAAGTTAAGGTATGTATCCTATACTACTTGGGATAAATTTTGGAAATGTATTTCGAAAGAAATACTTAAAATTGATTGAAAAATTTAAAAAGTTTTTAAAAACTTTCATCCAAAATTTTGAAAATAAACTTTTTTATAAAAGTATTTTCTATTGAGTATAGAAGTAGAAAAGAAAAAGAGAATGTGAAATACAACACATTTTCTCTAATGATTGAAAAAAATTGATTAGATTTTAAATCCCATCAAAACTTTTTAAATATTATGGACATTTTGTCCGTCTATTTTTCAAATTCCTTGGTTTAATTACCCAAGTTTAAGGTATGTATTCTATACTACTTGGGATAAATTTTGGAAATGTATTTCGAAAGAAATACCTAAAATTGATTGAAAAATTTAAAAAGTTTTTAAAAACTTTCATCCAAAATTTTGAAAATAAACTTTTTTATAAAAGTATTTTCTATTGAGTATAGAAGTAGAAAAGAAAAAGAGAATGTGAAATACAACACATTTTCTCTAATGATTGAAAAAAATTGATTAGATTTTAAATCCCATCAAAACTTTTTAAATATTATGGACATTTTGTCCGTCTATTTTTCAAATTCCTTGGTTTAATTACCCAAGTTTAAGGTATGTATTCTATACTACTTGGGATAAATTTTGGAAATGTATTTCGAAAGAAATACCTAAAATTGATTGAAAAATTTAAAAAGTTTTTAAAAACTTTCATCCAAAATTTTGAAAATAAACTTTTTTATAAAAGTATTTTCTATTGAGTATAGAAGTAGAAAAGAAAAAGAGAATGTGAAATACAACACATTTTCTCTAATGATTGAAAAAAATTGATTAGATTTTAAATCCCATCAAAACTTTTTAAATATTATGGACATTTTGTCCGTCTATTTTTCAAATTCCTTGGTTTAATTACCCAAGTTTAAGGTATGTATTCTATACTACTTGGGATAAATTTTGGAAATGTATTTCGAAAGAAATACTTAAAATTGATTGAAAAATTTAAAAAGTTTTTAAAAACTTTCATCCAAAATTTTGAAAATAAACTTTTTTATAAAAGTATTTTCTATTGAGTATAGAAGTAGAAAAGAAAAAGAGAATGTGAAATACAACACATTTTCTCTAATGATTGAAAAAAATTGATTAGATTTTAAATCCCATCAAAACTTTTTAAATATTATGGACATTTTGTCCGTCTATTTTTCAAATTCCTTGGTTTAATTACCCAAGTTTAAGGTATGTATTCTATACTACTTGGGATAAATTTTGGAAATGTATTTCGAAAGAAATACTTAAAATTGATTGAAAAATTTAAAAAGTTTTTAAAAACTTTCATCCAAAATTTTGAAAATAAACTTTTTTATAAAAGTATTTTCTATTGAGTATAGAAGTAGAAAAGAAAAAGAGAATGTGAAATACAACACATTTTCTCTAATGATTGAAAAAAATTGATTAGATTTTAAATCCCATCAAAACTTTTTAAATATTATGGACATTTTGTCCGTCTATTTTTCAAATTCCTTGGTTTAATTACCCAAGTTTAAGGTATGTATTCTATACTACTTGGGATAAATTTTGGAAATGTATTTCGAAAGAAATACTTAAAATTGATTGAAAAATTTAAAAAGTTTTTAAAAACTTTCATCCAAAATTTTGAAAATAAACTTTTTTATAAAAGTATTTTCTATTGAGTATAGAAGTAGAAAAGAAAAAGAGAATGTGAAATACAACACATTTTCTCTAATGATTGAAAAAAATTGATTAGATTTTAAATCCCATCAAAACTTTTTAAATATTATGGACATTTTGTCCGTCTATTTTTCAAATTCCTTGGTTTAATTACCCAAGTTTAAGGTATGTATTCTATACTACTTGGGATAAATTTTGGAAATGTATTTCGAAAGAAATACTTAAAATTGATTGAAAAATTTAAAAAGTTTTTAAAAACTTTCATCCAAAATTTTGAAAATAAACTTTTTTATAAAAGTATTTTCTATTGAGTATAGAAGTAGAAAAGAAAAAGAGAATGTGAAATACAACACATTTTCTCTAATGATTGAAAAAAATTGATTAGATTTTAAATCCCATCAAAACTTTTTAAATATTATGGACATTTTGTCCGTCTATTTTTCAAATTCCTTGGTTTAATTACCCAAGTTTAAGGTATGTATTCTATACTACTTGGGATAAATTTTGGAAATGTATTTCGAAAGAAATACTTAAAATTGATTGAAAAATTTAAAAAGTTTTTAAAAACTTTCATCCAAAATTTTGAAAATAAACTTTTTTATAAAAGTATTTTCTATTGAGTATAGAAGTAGAAAAGAAAAAGAGAATGTGAAATACAACACATTTTCTCTAATGATTGAAAAAAATTGATTAGATTTTAAATCCCATCAAAACTTTTTAAATATTATGGACATTTTGTCCGTCTATTTTTCAAATTCCTTGGTTTAATTACCCAAGTTTAAGGTATGTATTCTATACTACTTGGGATAAATTTTGGAAATGTATTTCGAAAGAAATACCTAAAATTGATTGAAAAATTTAAAAAGTTTTTAAAAACTTTCATCCAAAATTTTGAAAATAAACTTTTTTATAAAAGTATTTTCTATTGAGTATAGAAGTAGAAAAGAAAAAGAGAATGTGAAATACAACACATTTTCTCTAATGATTGAAAAAAATTGATTAGATTTTAAATCCCATCAAAACTTTTTAAATATTATGGACATTTTGTCCGTCTATTTTTCAAATTCCTTGGTTTAATTACCCAAGTTTAAGGTATGTATTCTATACTACTTGGGATAAATTTTGGAAATGTATTTCGAAAGAAATACTTAAAATTGATTGAAAAATTTAAAAAGTTTTTAAAAACTTTCATCCAAAATTTTGAAAATAAACTTTTTTATAAAAGTATTTTCTATTGAGTATAGAAGTAGAAAAGAAAAAGAGAATGTGAAATACAACACATTTTCTCTAATGATTGAAAAAAATTGATTAAATTTTAAATCCCATCAAATCTTTTTAAATTTTATGGACATTTTGTCCGTCTATTTTTACAATTCCTTGGTTTAATTACCCAAGTTTAAGGTATGTAATCAATACTTACTTGGGATAAATTTTGGAAATGTATTTCGAAAGAAATACTTAAAATTGATTGAAAAATTTAAAAGTTTTTAAAAACTTTCATCCAAAATTTTGAAAATATACTTTTTAATAAAAGTATTTTCTATTATGTATAGAAGTAGAAAAGAAAAAGAGAATGTGAAATACAACACATTTTCTCTAATGAATGAAAAAATTGATTAAATTTTAAATCCCATCAAATCTTTTTAAATTTTATGGACATTTTGTCCGTCTATTTTTCCAATTCCTTGGTTTAATTTAGAGCCCGGACCGATACGATATTTTTTCGATATTTTTCGGTATTTTTCGATATATATTTTTCGATATTATCGAAAAAATATCGACCGAGGAAATTTTGTCTTTTTCGATATTTTTCGATATTCGGTATTTTTCGATATTTATCGAAAAAATACCGACCGAGAAAATTTAAATATCGAAACAATCGACCGACCAAATGATAAAATATCGAAAAAAATATCGAACGTCATTTTTGTCAAAAATTTTAATTTTTGGCGCCAAAAAGGACAATAATGGAAAAAATCTAGCTTCTTGGTCTTCAAAATTCTTAAAATTTTCGCCTGCGGCGCTGAAAATGAAAGTAATCATGTAGCCTGGTCTACCAAAATTCTCAAAATTTTCGCCTGCGGCGCAAAAAAGAAGATTTCTAGCTTCTTGTTCTTTGGATCACTAATATAAATAATTTTTACTTATGACACTGTAAATGGAAGAATATTGCCAACTTAATTACGGGTATTTCGATGGGTGAGAAGATTTGGGATATGAGTGATATTCAAGGATTTGGGTCACTGTCCCCGTCCCGGTGGCAAAAACCACCGCAACCACCGTAACCGCGAAAACAGCCACATGACCGTAAATGTTGAACCCTAATTTGTAGGAATATCTCTAAATTCCAAGATATCCACTTTATCCCTCTTAATCCACCAAAATCCCATGATATCCCTCCTACGCCCAACTCCACAATATCCTTCTCTTTCCCTCTAAATCTCCCGATATGTTATACATCATAATCCTCCAATATCCCTTTAAAATCCACTTCTATAAATATCTACTGATATACCTCTATATCTACTGATATCCTCTCAATCCATCGATGTCAAATACAAATCCCCTGATATCAATATCTCATATAATCTATCTTAATCTCAAAATTTTAACATTTAAAATTTTTTTTAATTTTTTTTGAAAAAATCGAAAAATATCGAGACTTTTTTTTCGATATTTTTCGGTTTCGATATTTTTCGATATTTATCGAAAAAATATCGACCGAGAAATTTTTGACTTTTTCGATATTTTTCGATATTCGGTATTTTTCGATATTTATCGAAAAAATACCGACCGACCCCTCCGTCCGGGCTCTAGTTTAATTACCCAAGTTTAAGGTATGTAATCAATACTTACTTGGGATAAATTTTGGAAATGTATTTCGAAAGAAATACTTAAAATTGATTGAAAAATTTAAAAGTTTTTAAAAACTTTCATCCAAAATTTTGAAAATATACTTTTTAATAAAAGTATTTTCTATTGAGTATTGAAGAAGAAAAGAAAAAGAGAATGTGAAATACAACACATTTTCTCTAATGTATGAAAAAAATTGATTAAATTTTAAATCCCATCAAATCTTTGTAAATTTTATGGACATTTTGTCCGTCTATTTTTCCAATTCCTTGGTTTAATTACCCAAGTTTAAGGTATGTATTTCTATACTACTTGGGATAAATTTTGGAAATGTATTTCGAAAGAAATACTTAAAATTAAATCAAAATTTAAAAGTTTTTATAAACTTTAAGCCAAAATTTTGAAAATAATCTTTTTTAAAAGTATTTTCTATTGAGTATTGAAGAAGAAAAGAAAAAGAGAATGTGAAATACAACACATTTTCTCTAATGTATTAAAAAAATTGATTAAATTTTAAATCCCATCAAATCTTTTTAAATTTTATGGACATTTTGTCCGTCTATTTTTCCAATTCCTTAGTTTAATTACCAAGTTTAAGGTATGTATTTCTATACTACTTGGGATAAATTTTGGAAATGTATTTCGAAAGAAATACTTAAAATTAAATCAAAATTTAAAAGTTTTTATAAACTTTAAGCCAAAATTTTGAAAATAATCTTTTTTAAAAGTATTTTCTATTGAGTATTGAAGAAGAAAAGAAAAAGAGAATGTGAAATACAACACATTTTCTCTAATGAATGAAAAAATTGATTAAATTTTAAATCCCATCAAATCTTTTTAAATTTTATGGACATTTTGTCCGTCTATTTTTCCAATTCCTTGGTTTAATTACCCAAGTTTAAGGTATGTATTTCTATACTACTTGGGATAAATTTTGGAAATGTATTTCGAAAGAAATACTTAAAATTAAATCAAAATTTAAAAGTTTTTATAAACTTTAAGCCAAAATTTTGAAAATAATCTTTTTTAAAAGTATTTTCTATTGAGTATTGAAGAAGAAAAGAAAAAGAGAATGTGAAATACAACACATTTTCTCTAATGAATGAAAAAATTGATTAAATTTTAAATCCCATCAAATCTTTTTAAATTTTATGGACATTTTGTCCGTCTATTTTTCCAATTCCTTGGTTTAATTACCCAAGTTTAAGGTATGTAATCAATACTTACTTGGGATAAATTTTGGAAATGTATTTCGAAAGAAATACTTAAAATTGATTGAAAAATTTAAAAGTTTTTATAAACTTTCATCCAAAATTTTGAAAATATACTTTTTAATAAAAGTATTTTCTATTGAGTATTGAAGAAGAAAAGAAAAAGAGAATGTGAAATACAACACATTTTCTCTAATGTATGAAAAAAATTGATTAAATTTTAAATCCCATCAAATCTTTGTAAATTTTATGGACATTTTGTCCGTCTATTTTTCCAATTCCTTGGTTTAATTACCCAAGTTTAAGGTATGTATTTCTATACTACTTGGGATAAATTTTGGAAATGTATTTCGAAAGAAATACTTAAAATTAAATCAAAATTTAAAAGTTTTTATAAACTTTAAGCCAAAATTTTGAAAATAATCTTTTTTAAAAGTATTTTCTATTGAGTATTGAAGAAGAAAAGAAAAAGAGAATGTGAAATACAACACATTTTCTCTAATGTATGAAAAAAATTGATTAAATTTTAAATCCCATCAAATCTTTGTAAATTTTATGGACATTTTGTCCGTCTATTTTTCCAATTCCTTGGTTTAATTACCCAAGTTTAAGGTATGTATTTCTATACTACTTGGGATAAATTTTGGAAATGTATTTCGAAAGAAATACTTAAAATTAAATCAAAATTTAAAAGTTTTTATAAACTTTAAGCCAAAATTTTGAAAATAATCTTTTTTAAAAGTATTTTCTATTGAGTATTGAAGAAGAAAAGAAAAAGAGAATGTGAAATACAACACATTTTCTCTAATGTATGAAAAAAATTGATTAAATTTTAAATCCCATCAAATCTTTGTAAATTTTATGGACATTTTGTCCGTCTATTTTTCCAATTCCTTGGTTTAATTACCCAAGTTTAAGGTATGTATTTCTATACTACTTGGGATAAATTTTGGAAATGTATTTCGAAAGAAATACTTAAAATTAAATCAAAATTTAAAAGTTTTTATAAACTTTAAGCCAAAATTTTGAAAATAATCTTTTTTAAAAGTATTTTCTATTGAGTATTGAAGAAGAAAAGAAAAAGAGAATGTGAAATACAACACATTTTCTCTAATGTATGAAAAAAATTGATTAAATTTTAAATCCCATCAAATCTTTGTAAATTTTATGGACATTTTGTCCGTCTATTTTTCCAATTCCTTGGTTTAATTACCCAAGTTTAAGGTATGTATTCTATACTTTCTTGGGATAAATTTTGGAAATGTATTTCGAAAGAAATACTTAAAATTAAATCAAAATTTAAAAGTTTTTATAAACTTTAAGCCAAAATTTTGAAAATAATCTTTTTTAAAAGTATTTTCTATTGAGTATTGAAGAAGAAAAGAAAAAGAGAATGTGAAATACAACACATTTTCTCTAATGTATGAAAAAAATTGATTAAATTTTAAATCCCATCAAATCTTTGTAAATTTTATGGACATTTTGTCCGTCTATTTTTCCAATTCCTTGGTTTAATTACCCAAGTTTAAGGTATGTATTTCTATACTACTTGGGATAAATTTTGGAAATGTATTTCGAAAGAAATACTTAAAATTAAATCAAAATTTAAAAGTTTTTATAAACTTTAAGCCAAAATTTTGAAAATAATCTTTTTTAAAAGTATTTTCTATTGAGTATTGAAGAAGAAAAGAAAAAGAGAATGTGAAATACAACACATTTTCTCTAATGTATGAAAAAAATTGATTAAATTTTAAATCCCATCAATATTGGAGGATATTAAGGATATTGGAGGATATTGGAGGATATTGGAGGATATTGGAGGATATTAGAGGATATTGGAGGATATTGGAGGATATTGGAGGATATTAAGGATATTGAAAGATTTTGGAGGATATTGGAGGATATTGGAGGATATTAGAGGATATATGAGGATATTGGAGGATATTGGAGGATATTGGAGGATATTAAGGATATTGGAGGATATTGGAGGATATTGGAGGATATTAAGGATATTGGAGGATATTGGAGGATATTGGAGGATATTGGAGGATATTAGAGGATATTGGAGGATATTGGAGGATATTGGAGGATATTAAGGATATTGAAAGATTTTGGAGGATATTGGAGGATATTGGAGGATATTAAGGATATTGGAGGATATTGGAGGATATTGGAGGATATTAAGGATATTGGAGGATATTGGAGGATATTGGAGGATATTGGAGGATATTAGAGGATATTGGAGGATATTGGAGGATATTGGAGGATATTAAGGATATTGGAGGATATTAAGGATATTGGAGGATATTGGAGGATATTGGAGGATATTGGAGGATATTAGAGGATATATGAGGATATTGGAGGATATTGGAGGATATTGGAGGATATTAAGGATATTGGAGGATATTGGAGGATATTGGAGGATATTAAGGATATTGGAGGATATTGGAGGATATTGGAGGATATTAGAGGATATTGGAGGATATTGGAGGATATTGGAGGATATTAAGGATATTGAAAGATTTTGGAGGATATTGGAGGATATTAAAGGATATTTGAGGATATATGAGGATATTGGAGGATATTGGAGGATATTGGAGGATATTGGAGGATATTAGAGGATATTGGAGGATATTGGAGGATATTAAGGATATTGGAGGATATTGGAGGATATTAAGGATATTGGAGGATATTGGAGGATATTGGAGGATATTGGAGGATATTGGAGGATATTAAGGATATTGGAGGATATTGGAGGATATTGGAGGATATTGGAGGATATTAGAGGATATTGGAGGATATTGGAGGATATTGGAGGATATTAAGGATATTGAAAGATTTTGGAGGATATTGGAGGATATTGGAGGATATTAAGGATATTGGAGGATATTGGAGGATATTGGAGGATATTAAGGATATTGGAGGATATTGGAGGATATTGGAGGATATTGGAGGATATTAGAGGATATTGGAGGATATTGGAGGATATTGGAGGATATTAAGGATATTGGAGGATATTAAGGATATTGGAGGATATTGGAGGATATTGGAGGATATTGGAGGATATTAGAGGATATATGAGGATATTGGAGGATATTGGAGGATATTGGAGGATATTAAGGATATTGGAGGATATTGGAGGATATTGGAGGATATTAAGGATATTGGAGGATATTGGAGGATATTGGAGGATATTAGAGGATATTGGAGGATATTGGAGGATATTGGAGGATATTAAGGATATTGAAAGATTTTGGAGGATATTGGAGGATATTAAAGGATATTTGAGGATATATGAGGATATTGGAGGATATTGGAGGATATTGGAGGATATTGGAGGATATTAGAGGATATTGGAGGATATTGGAGGATATTAAGGATATTGGAGGATATTGGAGGATATTAAGGATATTGGAGGATATTGGAGGATATTGGAGGATATTGGAGGATATTGGAGGATATTGGAGGATATTGGAGGATATTGGGGGATATTGGAGGATATTGGAGGATATTGGAGGATATTAAGGATATTGGAGGATATTGGAGGATATTGGAGGATATTGGAGGATATTAGAGGATATTGGAGGATATTGGAGGATATTGGAGGATATTAAGGATATTGAAAGATTTTGGAGGATATTGGAGGATATTGGAGGATATTAGAGGATATATGAGGATATTGGAGGATATTGGAGGATATTGGAGGATATTAAGGATATTGGAGGATATTGGAGGATATTGGAGGATATTAAGGATATTGGAGGATATTGGAGGATATTGGAGGATATTGGATGATATTGGAGGATATTGAAGGATATTGGAGGATATTGGAGGATATTGAAGGATATTGGAGGATATTGGAGGATATTAGAGGATATTTGAGGATATTGGAGGATATTGGAGGATATTGGAGGATATTAAGGATATTGGAGGATATTGGAGGATATTGGAGGATATTGGAGGATATTGGAGGATATTAAGGATATTGGAGGATATTGGAGGATATTGGAGGATATTAAGGATATTGGAGGATATTGGAGGATATTAAGGATATTGGAGGATATTGGAGGATATTGGAGGATATTGGAGGATATTGGAGGATATTGGAGGATATTAGAGGATATTGGAGGATATTGGAGGATATTGGAGGATATTGGAGGATATTGGAGGATATTAAGGATATTGGAGGATATTGGAGGATATTGGAGGATATTGGAGGATATTAGAGGATATTGGAGGATATTGGAGGATATTGGAGGATATTGGAGGATAATGGAGGATATTAAGGATATTGGAGGATATTGGAGGATATTGGAGGATATTGGAGGATATTAAGGATATTGGAGGATATTGGAGGATATTGGAGGATATTAAGGATATTGGAGGATATTGGAGGATATTAAGGATATTGGAGGATATTGGACGATATTGGAGGATATTGGAGGATATTGGAGGATATTGGAGGATATTAGAGGATATTGGAGGATATTGGAGGATATTGGAGGATATTGGAGGATATTGGAGGATATTAAGGATATTGGAGGATATTGGAGGATATTGGAGGATATTAGAGGATATTGGAGAATATTGGAGGATATTAGAGGATATTGGAGGATATTGGAGGATATTGGAGGATATTGGAGGATATTGGAGGATATTAAGGATATTGGAGGATATTGGAGGATATTGGAGGATATTGGAGGATATTGGAGGATATTGGAGGATATTAAGGATATTGGAGGATATTGGAGGATATTGGAAGATATTGGAGGATATTGGAGGATATTGGAGGATATTGGAGGATATTGGAGGATATTGGAGGATATTGGAGGATATTAAGGATATTGGAGGATATTGGAGGATATTGGAGATATTGGAGGATATTAAGGATATTGGAGGATATTAGAGGATATTAAGGATATTGGAGGATATTGGAGGATATTGGAGGATATTGGAGGATATTAGAGGATATTGGAGGATATTGGAGGATATTAAGGATATTGGAGGATATTGGAGGATATTAAAGATATTGGAGGATATTGGAGGATATTGGAGGATATTAAGGATATTGGAGGATATTGGAGGATATTAAGGATATTGGAGGATATTGGAGGATATTGGAGGATATTGGAGGATATTGGAGGATATTGGAGGATATTGGAGGATATTGGGGGATATTGGAGGATATTGGAGGATATTGGAGGATATTAAGGATATTGGAGGATATTGGAGGATATTGGAGGATATTGGAGGATATTAGAGGATATTGGAGGATATTGGAGGATATTGGAGGATATTAAGGATATTGAAAGATTTTGGAGGATATTGGAGGATATTGGAGGATATTAGAGGATATATGAGGATATTGGAGGATATTGGAGGATATTGGAGGATATTAAGGATATTGGAGGATATTGGAGGATATTGGAGGATATTAAGGATATTGGAGGATATTGGAGGATATTGGAGGATATTGGATGATATTGGAGGATATTGAAGGATATTGGAGGATATTCCGTCCCTCCCATAGCCGGAGGCCGTACAAATTGTGTGTCCACCCGAAAGGGCTTTTGGGCACAGGGGGGATTTTTTTATCTTATAGATTCATATACCTTCTTTTTGCAATTGGATCTCCAGTACAGTTTACATATTAAACGATTTTTCAATCCCAGAAGGGTATATGTATCAAAGTGAGATTCGACCTTACATTTAATTAAATTCTTTTAAAGATTGATAATAAAATAAACAAAAAAGAGAAGCTAACTTTGCAAATTGTTTCAAATTGCAATACAAATTCAAAACGGGAAAAATATATTGAAAAATTGAAAAAATATACAGAAATTACACAAATGGGTGGGTGTGTTGGGAAAAAAGATTGTGGGCGTGAATGTGAGGATAAATTAATTGGTATGTATGTGGAAATTGACTAAAATTATATTTTTAAAGGTATATTTAGGGAATATACCTTTAAAAATTTAAAGGTATATTTTATAGGATAAATTAATTGGTACACTCGTGCTCAAAAGTAATGATCCCTGGGTATAAAAATTTTTAAAAAGTGATTATTTTGAAATGGAAAAGGTAAATGATTTACTTTCTTTTTCATAATCAAAATTAACAATGTTAAGATACTTCTCACGGAAAAAATATTCCCCAAAATTCCAACCCCGCTATTTTCTCTCAACTCTAAATGGATACCCCTATTTTTAGGGTGATCAAAAGTACCTATATTTTTACTATTAGTTCCCGCTAGGGATCATTACTTTTGTCCACCCTAAAAATAGGGGTATTCATTTAGAGTTGAGAGAAAATCACGGGTTGGAATTTTGGGGAAAATTTTTTCCGTAAGAAATACCTTAACATCGTGAATTTTAATTATTAAAAAGGAGGTAAAACATTTACCCTTTCTATGTCAAAATAATCACATTTTAAAAATTTTCATACCAAGGGATCATTACTTTTGAGCACTAGTGTAGTATAGAACTTAAATGAAAGTCGTTGATTTTTATCTGTCTTTGTCAAAATTTTTGGTCCCGCTTGGCTGGAAATTCTGGGATTTTTTGTTCAGGTTTCTTCTCAAAAGTTCCGGTTCTATTTTAATTGTAATTTTTAAATGGAGCTTACAAAATACATTTAGTGTGGAAATTAAATATTTTAACAAAATTAAAAAATTTCATTTTGACCTTTAGTTCCATTAATTAATAAAAAAAATTTTATTAGATATTCATTTCATAATTTTATTTTTATTTATAATGCTGTTATGATATTATTTTTATTAGATATGTGTAAATCTTTTTTAATAAGTTGTGGCATTTGAATTGTTGAGTTTGTAGGTGGAGGGCGAATTCTAATACGCATAGGAGGGCCACCAAGTATTTTACTAAAGAAATTTTCAAATTAAAAACAAAAATTTGTCAATTAATTTCCCTACCCATCAAGTAATAATTTTTGTTGTTGTTCATTAGGTAAAAACTCCATTTTACGTCTAGGAGGAGGTGATAATCGCCCTTTAGTTCCAATTAACGGAAAAATATTTGAAGAATTATTATGAACACGTGGAAGTGTTGATCTACTAGTAGTATTTAATTGGTATTCTTCAAAATTATTCAAAATATTATTTGTTTCCATACAAGAAGATGGTCGTCCAATTAATGAAATTGTTGAGGTATTAATAGATGAACGTTGTTGGAGTTCCTTGAAGATAAGTTGATAATATAAAGGGGATTTTGTGTTATTTAAGATTATCAAAGAAGATTCTTTCTAATTTTACCTATTATAAATAATTTCTAGGGTAGGCATATTAACAAGTCCCTTTAAAAAGAAAAAGTTCAATTTTTTTCCCGGAAATATCTTAATTTTAAATAGTATGTATGTACTGAAATCTAATAATTCTAGTACAACAACCAACACTATAATTATAAATTAAAAATGATTTTTTTAATTCCTATTAAAGTTTTTACCAGAAGTAGGCTACATAATTTTGAGTATCCAAAGATGTTTTCCCAAACAAGATGTGTCTTTTATTCAGAAATACCTACTACATACCTGTTTTAATAAGGGCATTTCTGGGGGTAAATAATCATTTTCTTCTTCTTCTTCATCTTCTTCTCTTTTTCCTTCATTTCCACCTCTAAATTCATCTCCATTACTACTAGTAGCAGAAAAAGCCCCAGAAGAAGAAGATGATGAAGTTGTTGATGTACTACTGTTTCTATTATTATTTTTATTTTTAAAATTTTCAAATTTTAATTCCTCTTTATTTTTTCCATTCAAAATATTTTCTGTATTTTCTTTAAATTTCCAATTATTTTGAATATTTAAATATTCAGCATTTTCTTCGTTATTATCATTATCTGACTCTTTTTCTTCATTTATTGTACAAAGTTCGCGAACTTGTAATTGAGGTAATGATTGTAAAATTATGTTGTTTAAATCTTAAAAATTGTGAAATTTAATGTTTATGTAGTATATATTCCTTGATTATTTAAAAATAAATAAATATATTTTTAAGATTCATTATTATTCTAATTGTAGTAAAGTTTATTGTCAAAATTAATTTACTACCAATTTTATGATTAAATTGTTCCCCTCCATCATTATCTAAAACACATATTGTAGTTGTATCATCTGAAAATGTTGAACCAAATGAAGAGCCAAAATTGGTTGTATTTGTTGTTAATGTTGAAGAAGAGGGAGAGGGGCAAAAACAAGGAATAGTTGAATATTCATTTTCCTCTTTTTCGAGCTGTTGTCCTTTTCGATGTGGAGCAGCTTCCAATTGGGCAAGAAGATAAGAACTTTGCATATCAGAATAAATTAATTGAAGAGCATTTTCCTAAAAAAAAGTGGGGGAAATTTTTAATATCGCTGCTTTTTGGTTTGGGGGTTGTTTAACTGAAAATAATTTGTTTGAACATAACACTAAAACATTTATAATTACAAAATTTCTTTGAATTATTACCCTGGGTGATTAGTGTTGAACCCCCCGCGATAGAGGCAATTAGCGAGTAGATAAGGCATTCGATCTGTGAAAACTCTCCCAGAAACTATTTTAATTTATTTAGTAATACCTCAACATTAAGAATTGAAAATATTAAATATTCAATAAGTTAATAACTCACTTTAACTCCATCAAGTTGAAATTGTGAATTACAACTTTCAATCATATCTTGAGTAGATTTATAATTATTGTTACAATTAATATCTCCCTCAATTTCACTATTATTTTTTGCTTTTCCGATATGAGACAATTGAGCCCAAAGGGCTTGCCGTTGTCTACTCAAGTAGAGACAAAGTTTTTTTAATTCAACACTTTCAGAAGTCATTTTGGCACATTTTTGTTCCAATCTTTCAATTCTTGATTGATAACGTTGAATATCCTGAAAATTTAACGTGTATAGGTAAAAAGTCTTATATGAGAGCGTGATCAATATCTAAACAAACTCGTTGAATAACTTTATTGTTGAATTGCCCCACTCTTTGTAGTTCTCTAGCCAATTCCCGTTCTTTTTCATAATCAGCATTTAATCTCTGTACCAAATTAAGTAATTCTTGTTTTTCATTATTTTGTTGCATCATTTTGTTTTTTAACTGAATAATTTCCTTTAAAAATTAAATTTTTTTTAATATTATTAGTAATAAATTCTCCACAAAATTATTTTAAAATTACTTTTTATTGCTTTAAATTTATATAAATCTTTAATTTAATATTTATTAAGTATTTTTGCGCCACCCACTCAATTGTGTAAAGCTTCAAAAAGCTTGTTTTTACTTTTAAGGGCTTCCAAGGTCCTTGAAAATATTTGGTAAAAAAATAAAAAAAATTGGATAAACATAAAAGAAAAAAATAGTAAAAACTTGGGAAATTATTGAAAATTTTCAAATTTTAGTAAAATATTTAAGGGAAGGGTTTTTTTATTTTAAAGGGATGCTGGGCCAGAGAAGGAAATTTAGTCTTATTTTTCTTGTAAGAAATTCGAAACTTTAAAATTTTTTAATTACAAACACACCTCTTTATTTTTATTATTATTTTCAATAATTATTCCCAAATTAGACATTAAACGTTTATTTTCCACTTCCAAAGCTTTACATCTCTGTTTATAAGCTTCCAAGTTTGCATTTATATCAAATGTTTGTTTATTTAAATTATCAACTTTTTCTGTTGTTTTTGAAGTAGAAGAATTGGAAGAGGAAGAGGAAGAGGTATTCTCTTCGTGTAAATTATTTTCGTTATCAAAAGATGATTTTAAAGGGTAAATTGGAGTATTTGTTGAATTTAAATTTTTATTTTTTAAATTATTATTATTTGAGGAAAGTGAAGAAAAACGTCTAATTATACCCATTCTTTTAAATTAAAGATCTAAAAAAGAATTGGAAGAATTCAAAGAAGAATTTGACTGTTACCGTTCATACTAAAATAAATACCCTGTGTAATTATTATTTCAGTGTCCCGATGGAGAGGGTAATTATTTGAGAGGGGGCAAATGAAATTAAAAATAAATTTCAAGGAGAGTTTCCTTTGGCTTTTCATGGACTATAAAAATCAAAAATACAGATGTTATATAAAGGCTAAGTTATTTCCATAAAATAATAAATAAATAAATTATGATTTCCCATACAACTATTTACTTCCTTTTAATTAATTAATTAATTAATCCAAAAATTAGAACAATGAAAACAAATATAAAAAGTTTAGAAGGACAACAATGAAGTAGGAAAAGAAGAAAGGTTTAGGCAAATTTTTTAATGTTTTTTCGTCTGAATGATTAGGGAAAAATTAAGGATGAATAAAAAAAAATAATTTATTAATTATATGTAGGTTAATTAAGTAATGTAGAATCTAATGAAAAATAAAGAAAAAAATTTCCACTCGTAAAGTTAAAAGTCTCAAAGAAATTTTTGAAAAATTTAGGAATATAAAAGAAAAATATGCATACGGCCTAAAAATTCGAAAAAAGTTTAGGAAAATTGTTAAAGAGGAAAGATTCAAGTATTATTGTTGTTGAAATAATTTGTGTATTTTAAAATAAATATTTAATTATTTTAAATCAGTAGTCCTAAAAATAAATTGATTTTATATAAATACTTATTGAAGTGATACTATTATAATTATTTTTTAAATTTAACTAACATCTACATATATATTTTTTATTTAAAAAGTAAAGGATTAAAATAAAAAAAAATAAGAAAAGGCTTGAGAATACTTTTAATGGTCATTTTAAGTCCAAAAACATAAAAGCGAGACACGGGGAAATAAAAGGAAAAGAAAAGTGTTTTTTTAGTGTAAATTGGCTAAAAAATAAAGTTAAAATGTGGGAAATATACACAAAAAAGGATTTAAAAATATAATGTTGTTTTTAGAAGGAAAAAAGGTAGAAATAATACAATAAGGATTTTAATGAGTTAAAAATCTTGGAGTTTATTTAAAATTATTTGATATGTTGTTAAGGAATATCGAATAATTTTAGAAAAATATTAAAGAAAATATTTTCGTAAAATATAAAAATACCAAACTTAATTTGGTAATGAATACATAAATATTTATTTATCTAAATTTTCCAATCACACACTTCCATTCCCCTCTATAGCCTCGACAAAAAATTACTATAAATTTATTTGGGTAAGTGCACACACGAAAAATAAATAATTAGAAATTAGAGTTTGAATATATGGGGAGGGATAAACAATTTCCCAACAAATTTTTGACTCTAAAAGGACGAGATCAAAAAATATTATTTTAAGAAATGAAAAAAGGATGACATTGACATTCTGTCGAGGAAGGGATTTTTTGAGTAGATTAATATATAAATTGAACTAAAAAGGAATGAAGAAGATGAATTTTATGAAAAAAATGAGGTCAGTGAGGAAATTAAAAGTACAAAAAATAAGAGGGAGAGGAGGAAAGGGATTGCGCGAAGATGAGTGATCTTTAAATATATTTAAATTATCCTTAATAAAAAGAAAACCCTTCTAGAATGTAATAAAATGATTTTTTATATAATTTAGAATTTACTTAAAAAAATAAATTTCTAAAAAATTGGGGAAAATGGAAGAAAAGAAAGAATCTTTAAAAAAACTTCTACATATAACTCGCCTTATTTCAATAACATTTTATTTAATTTTATATTTAAACATTTTTTTAAATTATGGTCGAAAAATAAATTAAAATTGTGATTTTTTGGGATACTATTTAGATAATGAATGATAATATATTAATAAAGTTTTTGAAGTTTTGGTATTTTTACATTAAAATAAATAATTAAAATTTAATTCCCACTTTAATTTATTTACTTTGAACTTTAATATATTTTCAAATTTAAAAAGAAAAAGAAAACAAAAAATTAAATTTTATAAAAATTAAAAAATAATTTAAAAATAATAAATTTTCAAGTCACACCCAAAAATTCAATTGGGAATTTAATGAAGAATAAGGAAATATTTTTTCTTTTTCTTCTTCTTTAAATGCGCAAAAATGATAAATTAATAAACAACAAAAAATATAAATAAAACAATGAATAATATTTAAATATATTTTTAAAATTATTTTTTTTCTTAAAATGATAGATGATTTTATGTATATTTTAGAAAAGAACAAAAGGCCTAAAAAAGAGATTGATTAATTGGTGAAAGAAGAATGAAATGAATATATTAAATAATTTAAAATATTTTATGGGTATTTTACTTAAAAAAATTATTTTAAAAGAGGGCTGATTATTAAGGTTAAAAATTATTTAAGATAATCCTTTAAGGGAAATAATAAGTATCATTTTTTAAATAAATTAAAAGAAAAAAGAAGAAATACATATTTTTAAAAACATCTGTCCACAAACATTTAAACGCGCATTTATTTTTGTTTTGTTTTTTTGCTTCTAGCATTTAATAGCTTTGAGATTTTCTCTTTGCCCGTAGGGTGTTGGACAATTATTTTAAGAAAATTTTTGTTTTTTTTCACATGTGTCGCCCTAAGCAAAAATAAAAGAATTTTTAAATAAAGGACAAAATAAATAGGGAAAATTGGATAATATTTAAATTTTAAAAGATTTTTGATTGTTGATCTAGAAAATTATTTAGAAAATTTAAAGTTTTAAATTAATTGGAAGAATGACAAATTTAAAATAAATATAGAAAAGTGGTTTGTATTTTAGATTTTATTGACAGCTGAATAGAAATAATGACTTTTTATTACAACACTAAGTAGGGCCAAGGACTTAAAATAGATGGAGGGGAGAAAGAGGAAAAGATTTTGTAAAGATAAATGAAAGGCTGATGAAAATAGGGGGTTATTAAAGTCAAATTAATTATTTTTTGTTAAAATTGAATTGGTTTTAATATTGAGGTAATAAACCTCAATATTATTATCAATAAACCTCAATTTTAATATTTGAGGTAATAAACAGGAAGGGGCTCTAAAAATAATAATTTTGTAAATTTTTATAAATCCAATCTCAGTGTCTAGAACAAAATTAAAGACTTAAAAAGTTGAGCGACCAAAATAGCCTTGTCCGATAAAATAAATGAAGAATAAAAAGAAAATAGAAGATGAGTTCATGCTGTGATGAGTGGAAAGGGAAGAAGATTGATGTTCCCTTTACTCTTTAGTCCAACATAATAAACACATTTTTGTAATTTAAACTGAAATAATAGGAATACTAAAATATTTATAAAAACAAAGCTGATTCAGCTATCAAAAATATTTGAAAATTGTGTTAAGAGAGGGCAGTTATTTTTACTAAAAAATAATTTTTTAGTTTACTTAAATTTCCGTGTCAGGACAGTTCTTCGAACGGACACGACTTCGACCGACAAAACTCAGCCGGACAGAACTTCGTTTTACCAAAACCTCACCCTAAATTTCTGTTGAATTCTTTGTGGTTTTTACTTATCCGACGGACTGGACATTGTTTTCGATTTTAGGGAATGTAAAGCTTTTTTTGTGAATTTTGGTTGAGATTTAATTTAAATTTAATCATTTAAAGTTTTTATTTTATTAAAAACACTTGCGGTATAAGAAAAATAAAAAGTAAATGGAGATGACCAAGGTATAAGAAGAAGAAGAACAAGAAGAATCAATGGCGGTTACACACAGATTTTTTATCGAAGAAAAGGAAAAAATGTTTTTTTATCCTTTCCCTCAAAGACTAGTTCATGATGTTAACCACCACTATAAAGGAGGAAAGGAAGAGAATGGAGAGGAGGACCTTTATTTTTCTTCCAACAAAAAAATATATAATTTTCCGGCAAATTAATCTTTTCATCTTTTTTTATTACAAAAATATATTTTCTTCAAAGTTATTCTCCGATATGCTCTGATGTTGAGGGAATAAAAAAGGGATATTGAAGATTGTATATGAAACACTACAAATTGTATTTAAATGGAGGGGAGTTTGGGGATTTTTTAAAAATAATTTTATCTAATTTATTTTTTATTTTTCTTTGTCCTCGTTTGTTTAATTATTTTTTAAAAATTAATTTGGAACTGTTAATTGTGCATTATGCAAATACACTTGCGTTGATTTTTGAAATAAACTTTTTTGTTCTGTTGAGAATTTCTAATTCTTTTTTCAAAATTTCCAATAATTTTTAACTAACAATTTCCAAAAAAAAGTTGCAAAACAAAATTTAAAATAAAATTTTTTTATATAAATTAAAACATATTATTAAAATATTATTTTCTATTTTAGAATCAAAAACGCAGAAATTACATATGTAAAATATTAATTTGCTTATAAATTGAAAATTAATTTTAAAATAAATTATTTTTTATTTTATTAATTTCTAGCAATTACATAATTAATTGTAAGATATAAAAATAGAAAATAAATTAGATTTGGTTAAAAATAAAAAACAAGAAAATAAAGTAACAATTATTTGGTATAAATTAATTTTTTAGAAGATTTTTATATTATTTTAATTTTCAATTTTAATTTCCAACACGATTAAAAATTATTTATTAAATTTATTTATTAAACAATTTTTTGTTACAAAATTTAATTTAAATTAGAATTTAAATAGAATTTCGATAATTAAATTTTACACTAAAACACAGCCACACCCATAAAATTTTTTATTTATTAGATTATTTTATTATTTTATTAAAGTTTTTTTGCAAAAATTAATTTATTTATCTCTCTTATTAAGCTAAAAATAAATATTTAAATTAATTTTTAGGATAAAATGAATAATTCACAAGGTGACCAACTTGGTCTAACAATAGCTTACACTATTGTTCTTTTTGAATTATTTATAGACTTAATTGGATTGCCTATTTCTTCGTTAAATTTCTACGCAATTAGTAGAACTTCGGTAAGGAAAATTTTTATTTTCCCTAAAGTTCTTTTTTTATAAAATTCGAACAATTAAAATTTGTTGAAATATTTTTAAAAATTTCCAAGATCAGTTTACTTCCATTCTAATCCCTTCCAAAGAGAATATTCGATAGTTGATTGTTAACTGTTGCTGATTTTATTTTTTATATGATTTAATCCTTGTAGTTAATAACCGGAATGTAATGTACCGATTAGGGGTTAAGGGCAGAGGTTATGAGCAACCGATTTCCGATTTCCGGCGTTTTTCCTCCCGATTTCCAAAAAAATTTTGATTTCCGAGTTCCGACTTTTGAACCAGTTCCGATTTCCGGCTCTTCCGATTTTCGGCAACTCTGACTGTTCCGACCCACCTTTGGTTATGAGAAGAGTTATTTGCAACTTTAAATATTTCTTCACTTTTTTAAGTTAATTCATTGGAATTTAAAATTTATTCTTCTCTGTCAAAGTGGCGCCTATTTAATGCGTTTTATCATTAAATTATTTATTGCAATCCCTATACGTTTATTTGGCCCATTTATTCTTTGGCACGAATCTGAGAATCCGATAACTGTTTTTCTTTTTTATTCAAATGTTTGTTTTCGAACATTTTTGAGTCATACAATTTTATTGGAAAGAACTATGGCAACTGTATTTGCAAGAAAATATGAAAAATCAAAAAGTAAAGTTTTTAGTATTTGTTGGTTTTCAATTGCGGTAAGTAAAAAAAATTATTTTTTAATTTTTGGATTTTAAAATTATACATAAAATATCACTTGTAGATTCTCTTGAAATCTATTTATTATCTAATGCTTTAAGGGTAAATTAAGCTGTTAAAATTATCTCAAAATCAATACTCCCTTCCCTCTTTTATCACAAAATCTTTTATTACCCTAATAATGTAATTTTTCCAAAAAAAACTTTTTTAGGTGAAAAGAAGATTTAAAAAATTTTTTAGATATTTGTTGTATTATGCAACGCAATTTCTCAGCAATTAACAACCCGAAATAATGGAGCACGTGCCACAATAGTTACGGCAACAAGCTCGTATATTATTTTGATTGTATCGTTTATTGAATTTTTGGTAGATAATTTTGATATATTTTTAAATTTATTTTTGAATGTTTTTTAAAGTTATTTATTCTTTTATTACGATATAATAAAAAGAAATTAATTGCGGCGAAAGAAAAAGAAAAATTTGGAAATTATAAACTTACTGAGCGATACCAGGCAAGTTTTAAAGATTGTTAGTAAAGCTAGGATCTAGCCTCTGTTCACTGAAAAAGATCCAGGATAACTTCCCTTGCTGCCTAATTAATAAAAATGAAAAGGAAATATCACCAGCTAGAAGTCGAGATAAATGATCAAATATCTTTTTAATTTATGGGATGTATTGACATCTTATATATCGTTCATAAATAATAAATGTTTTAATGTCACTGAGATATAAGTGTATATCCTCTCGATTAATGGGAAATCTTGGGATGTTTTGAATTTTCTTATCTGAGAACTGTTGATCTACCGGGAGTCAAACGGGTATATAATATCAAGCCGTTGTTTATAAGTATAAAGGAACTAATCAAAAAGTTGAACAAGTCTTTAAATTTCCCCTATCAACTTAAATAAACTAAAAATTAAATAATTTAAAGCATTTGGAAAATGTCAGAACTGGTTCACAATTAATCCCAACATTAATATGCCAATTATTGTTTATAGTAGCATTAGCTCAAGCACAAACTTGGGTAGTTTTTGAAATGATCCCAGACAAATTTTATTTAGCATTAGCTGTAAGTTTATTTTTAAAAAATGTACGAGCTTTTATTTAATTTTTAGATTCAAGCAAATAATTTGTGTGACGCTATTTTTTCAATGCTAGCGGAATCTTGTGTTATTATGTAAATTAATTAATTTAATAAATAATCAACATTATAGACTATCGATGATCTTTGTCTTATAAAATACCTTATTTTTTCTACCGTCCTCCCCCCGATAATAATTATGTACACACTTCAGTAATAGATTGAAATAATTATTATTCAAGGGGTAATTATTCGAAAAAAATGATTGAAAAAATGATAATATGATAATTGAATTTTCTTATAAAATAATCTGTCCCCTTTTTAATAAAAATATTTTTATTTTTTAGTTTCCACCCATTCATCCGTCGTGATATTACACAGCTTTTAAAGAAGATCTTTATAAAAAATAGAATATCCGACAGTTCTACAAATATGACAATTTATTTGAAAAAGGAAAATGAGGCAGTTGATCAAATAAAAATGTTAACAAATTCTTGGGAAAAGAAAGCTTTAAATAATAATAATATGATAATTGTTGAAAATAAATATAAAGTAGTTAAATAATTAATGAATAAAAATGATTAAAATTAGTTAAACTTTTAAAAAAATTGCCAGGCCTGGTTAATTTAGGAAATAGTTAATTATGTAATATCTTTATCGCCACCACTTCCTTTTCAGATTACCAAAAATACTTTTCGATATTTAAATTAATAAGAATATTAAAATTAAATTTAAAAAAGCTGAGAATCAAAAGGTTATTTATTTACCATATCAAAGTTCAAATCATTTATGGCACCCAAACTGACGCTAAAAGTGAAACGTCTGATTGTCTGTCGCCTCTCTATTTTAGCCACACTATTTTTCGTGTCCGGACAAAATATCGAATCGTTAAAATATGGAATAGGCTAAAAAAGGGTTAAAATCTCGAATCGGGTAAAAAAGGGTTAAAATCGCGAATAGGCTAAAAAGGGGTTAAAATGTGGAATTGTTAAAATATGGAATGGTTAAAATATCGAATCGGGTAAAAAAGGGTTAAAATATGGAATCGTTAAAATATCGAATTGATAAAATGTCGACACGGCCAAAATAGGTCAAAATGTCGAATTTTTTTTAAAAATGGCGCCAAAACCTAGAATCCGGGCGTTACCGTAATACCGACGGTATTTTTAGGTATTCTGTGTCGGTTGTACGGTACGGTATCCGACCGATAAAATTTAAAGGCTGATCGGTATTTTTCGGTATTTCGTACCGTATACGGTAAGGTCAAACTTTAGGTCTTAACTAAAAACTAATGCACACCACTCTAATTTTTCCATATCAGGATCGCGTTATGTTTTCCGGATCCGTAAGATCATGCCGGACCGGATCCGGTCGATTATGCTTGATTTATCCGGTCCGGTTTTACTCGATAAAATACAATGAACTCTGGCAGAAAAGATTGCGCCGAACTACGACATAAGAGACTTATCAATCAACTTATCATCAATAAGTTGATAAGTTGATAAAATCATCTACAATCAGCGTATGGCACTCATCTGACCCTTTTTTAAAAGAATTCGACATTTTGACCTATTTTGGCCGTGTCGACATTTTTACTATTCAATATTTTAACGATTCCATATTTTAACCCTTTTTTACCCGATTCGATATTTTAACGTTTCCATATTTTAACGATTCGGTATTTTAACCCCTTTTTAGCCTATTCGCGATTTTAACCATTCCATATTTTAACGATTCCATATTTTGTACCGGAGCCCTATTTTTTGGAACACGCCTAGGGAAGGTATCACGACTTTTGCGCCGAGAACATTTGCGCCGCGACTTATGCGCCGGGCGACTTTTGCGCCGCGACTTTCGCGCCGGGACTTTTGCGCCGGGCGACTTATGCGCCGCGACATTTGCGCCGCCATTATTTTGAAAAATCAAAATAATAACTACAATCGAACCTTACCCCTTGGCTTTAAAAAATTATCCAGGAACTGTCGGAAGTTCAGGAAGTACAATGGGGGCTTCAGCAGTACGGTAGCTGCTGAATTAGGTCTAGGTCATAAAAGTAGGATGCACTATAGTGTAGGGTTGTCGGATCCGGATATCCGAAGATTTCCAACTATCAGACAAACCTACTATAGTGAGGTCTGGCTGTAGTTTTTCAATAATAGTAGCGGCGCAAAAGTCGCCCGGCGCAAAAGTCGCGGCGCAAAAGTCCCCCGGCGCAAAAGTCGCTCGGCGCATAAGTCGCGGCGCAAAAGTCGCGGCGCAAGAGTCGCGGCGCAAATGTTCTCGGCGCAAAAGTCACGGAACCCTAGGGAATAGGGAACGACATATCCGTATCCCCTCAAAATCTCTATTCCTTAAAATCTCTACTGGGCTAAAATCCCTTATAATCTCTACACAGCTAAAATGCATTAAAATCTCTACTCGGCTAAAAATGATTAAAATAACTATTCCTTAAAATCTCTATTCCTCATAATCTCTACAAGGGTAAAATGCCTTAAAATCTCTACACGGCCAAAAATAGGATAAAATGTCTATTTTTTCATTCGGAAGCCTTTTGAGTGCCAACGTTCAGTGCGGAAACGTTGTTCTGATTTCTGGCTTATCTTTTGATATTATTTTGCTTGTATTGTTTTTGCCGCTGCGGATGAACCCAGGCATGTCCAGCGGAACGACAGCAGCCGCTTCGATACGATCACCGCAAGCAAAATGAACACGACCGCAGCGAAGCAGTCGTGTATTATATCTTCGATATTTACAGCGGATACAAGCAGATATCCGCAGCCATTTTTAAATCAATTGTATCCGTATCCATTACCAAGTCTGGGTTTTCCAATGAATAGTTCATATTTTACACTTTTGTTGAGACTCTACCGTCCATTTGCACGGTGTAGAGATTTTAATTATTTTTACCCCAGTAGAGATTTTAAGGAATAGTTATTTTAAGGAATAGAGATTTTAAGCATTTTTACCCTAGTAGAGATTTTAAGGAATAGCGATTTTAAGGAATAGAGATTTTGTATGGGAGCCGACATATCAACGTTTTCTTAAGAAAAAAAAGTTGATTTAATAATATCAACAATTATTCGCGAACAACTTTTTTTTAAATACATAACGCCAGAACAACGTTAATATCAACGTTTTGCGCCAAACAACTGCGAATCAACGTTTTTGTATCTTTTTTTCTCTGCTCTGCCATTATATTTCTCTTCTTTTTTTCTGTTAATTTTCGGTCGAGTAGTCTCTCCACCTGTGTTGAGGTATTTTTGCGAACCTCTCAAAATGTCCAACAAAGTAAAAATTCGCAATTTGTCGAACTAAATTTAAAAAGTGAAAAATCTCACCTGAACCTAAATTCTTCATGTACAAATTTAAAAATATCTTGCAAAACATTTACAAAAGCCTAAAAATTTACAAAAGAAAAAATTTCTTAAACAAAAAATTTTAAAACGATAAAATTTTAATCAAAAAAGTTATAAAAAGCCATTGTCAATTTTCACTTATTACTACAAAATCTACAACACCAAATACTACAACACCAAAAATTATAAAAAAGTTGAGAAATGACACCAAATCGTGACACCAAATGTTAGAATCAAAAAGACTGTTCGAAGAAAAGAGAATTGAGCTTGATCGTGAAAAGGAACTCCTCAAAAATTCGAGACTGTTGGAGTGATTCGAGACTGTTGGAGTGAAATTCCAACAGAACGTCCAAGAATAGATCAAGTCAGAACAATGTTAAAACAAATGGTTAGGGACGGGAGTCAAAATTTAATGGATTATGTTTTTGGAATGTTAGAGCAATATGCAAGTTCTTTAAAACAAGAAGTTGAAGAAAGAACTAGAGAATTAGTTGAAGAAAAAAGAAAAAGTGATATTCTTTTATATAGAATGCTTCCAAAACAAGTTGCCGATAAATTAAAATTGGGGGAATTTGTTGAACCAGAACAATTTAGTGCAGCAACAATATTCTTTTCTGATGTCGTTTCATCTACAACATTAGCTAGTAAATGTTCTCCTTTACAAGTAATTAAAATATTCGAAATAAATAAATTATGAATTAAAAAGGTTGTAAACACACACCTTTCACCATTTCTAAGCATTTTTTTAGCAGTTTCTTCTTCTTCTACTTCTTGTGAACGCATATTTTCTCGTTTTTCTCCTTTAGTATATGATTATAAACGAAATCGTTTTGATCCGCATACTATTTCCACACTTATTTCATGGTTAGGGACGGGAGTTTTTTATTTAACAAAATTTTTTATTTAATAAAAATGCGAAATAAGATCTCAACTTTTTTTTTTTTTTTGTTATTTCATTACAATCATTATTTAAAGATGAATAAAATTTTGTTGTTTTATACTTTTTCAATTTTAATAAAAAAATTCCTACTCGTAAAATTCTTTCAAATTCCAAAGGAGAGACTACTCGACCGAAAATTAACAGAAAAAAAGAAGAGAAATATAATGGCAGAGCAGAGAAAAAAAGATACAAAAACGTTGATTCGCAGTTGTTTGGCGCAAAACGTTGATATTAACGTTGTTCTGGCGTTATGTATTTAAAAAAAAGTTGTTCGCGAATAATTGTTGATATTCGCCGCGAATCAACGAAAACGTTGATTTGTCGTTCACTAAACACGCCCAAAACGGCGCGCGGCCATAACGGCGCAATGCCATAACTTGCTAGAAAATTTCTGGCCCTTATCAATTTTGTTACCAATCTCTTTAGCTCGATGAGAGGAATCGTTTGATGCTAAATCTGCTAAGATTGGGAAATTTTGATGCAAGTTATGATTTGCGCCGTTATGGCCGCGCGCCGTTTTGGGCTTTACTCCTATTTTTTTACTTTTTTATTTTCTGTTAGGTTGACTTTATTTTTATTTTTTTAATTGTTTATGTTTTTATATTTGGAGGTTGGGTATGCTTTTTTTAATTATTACATCGTTTTGATTCTATGTATGAAAAAAATACCGACCATAGTTTTAACAATAAGACGCAGCCTTGTTACCATTTAAGACGTGCCATTTATAGTAAAATAAGAATATTGATTCAAATGTAAATTTCTACATATTTTGGTGACATTTGAAAGAAAAATCAATTTTTTTCCTTTTTTCAATCAATCCTTTTTTTTCTTACAGGGAAGATTGAGTGAACTTTTGAGGAAGAAAGGGGGGAAGAACTTGAGGAAGACCTCTGTCCATATTAAGGTTGTTTGATGATTGAAAAGGAAAAAGGGCGTTGCTAAAAAAGCATACCCAAACCTTATAAATTCCAATATTTTTAAATTTGTTCATTTTAATAAAAAAAAATTAGTTAATCTTTCAATTATAGACCTGAAAATGACTGAACAGCTTAACTTTGAAGCTATTATAAACAACTTGACAAATAAAAATGTGGACTTGGAAGAACAAATCAAGTATTTATTTTCTTCTATTTTTTTCAAACTTTCTTTTCTTCAGAACATTAAAATTGGATGTTCACGAACTTGAACAATTACATCAAATGGATGAAGAAATAATAGAAATGCAGAAAGAGACGGAAAAAGAATTGACAACTAAAAACCAGGAGTTGGCTTTGACTATTGCTACGGTTTTGTTTTAATTTTATTTTTTGGAAATTTTGTATTATTTGAAGATGAATACTCAAATAAGTGAATTGGAGAGTCGGGTAAGTTTTTCTGTCTTATTTTTGAATAATCAACTTTTCTAGATTGAGGTTCAAATGAGTTCTGACGCTATTATTGCAGATTTGACAAGCAAGAATCTTGATTTGGAAGAACAATATAGGTTAAGAATTGATTTAGAATGTTTTTTAAAATTAATTTTAGACAATTAAAAGCTGATTTCAATGAATTGGAGCAATTACACCTTATGGAAGATGAAATTATTGACACACAGAAAGAGACTGAGAAGGAATTACTTCAAGGAAATGAAGAACAAATGCTTATAATTGCTACGGTTTTTGTTTAATTTTTTGGTTAAATTTTGTAAGGATGATTTACCTAGAGCATTTAAAACGCTTAGGCGAGGGTTAAGCGATCTAAAAGAATAAAAGAGAATGCGTTAGTCGATGGTTCGGTAGCTCAGTGTATGACTTCTGAAAAAACCTAACGACTGTCCGAAGGCTAAACTTTTGCTAAACCCTTTCTATTTGGTGTTTTCGACTTATAAATGTTTAAGTTTTTTTCATTTCAGTTGAAACGCCAATTGTTGGAATCAGAGGATCGTGCTATAGACTATGAACATGCAATCAACAAATTTCGTCAAAAGACTAACGAGTTAAAAGAAAAAGTTCAAAATTTGGAAGATGATTTGTCTACAATGAGGGCTTTTGATGATGAAAAGGCTAGAGCTGCTGGTGCTGAAATTTCTTTAATGGCGAATGTTAAACGGGATTTTTCTGAGGTTTTGTTTTAATTTTTTTATTATTTGTATTATTTTTCAAATAGTTGGTCGAGGCTCAATTGAATTCTATCGAATTGGAATCGGCAAAAAGAAACGTTTCTTATTTGCGAAGTTTTATTCCGGACAAGTTCATGAAGGCTGGAGGTTTAAACTTTTTGTTAATAAAACTACTTTCTTCTTTAGGTGACAACGATTGTTTAATTCTTTGTGTTTTTCTACCTCGTCTTTCTTCCAAAGCACTTTGTCTTTCCCAACTTTTGTTTCAAAAATACCCGCAACCACCTGATGGACTTAAACGTGAACATGTTACAATTTCACATAAAGGGGAACAATGGGCACATGTTCGGCATTTTGGTTATCAATTACAAAAGTTGAATACTGTTTTACAAAAATTTGTTGCGTAAGCTTTTATTTTATTTAAATGGATGGTTAACATTCTGATTTTTCAAAATTTTAATTATCTAACATTTTTTAACCCGAAAATATAGTGCATGTGATTGATCGAATCATTTTTTGATAATTAGTATATTAATTGTTGCACCCCAATAATCCCATGAATTTCTTAAATTAAGGAGTGATTTAAAAATCTTAATTCTTTTCAAATATTTTTTAAACTTTTTAGTGTTTTCAAACATTGTTCATTTAATGATCGTCTTTCTGATCCTCTTTCCCGTCTTGCTGTACAACAAACAGAAATTTGCCAAAGAGAACAAAAATTGGAGGATTACTTCAAATTATTAAAACAAAATAAATTTGATGAAAATACTTCAATTGAAGTGCTTGAACAAATGGTTAAATATTTTGAGGTTTTTTTTGCCATATTTTATTTAAGATTAATTTTAAAAATTTTAGCGAATTTTTTCTGCCAATCTAAGCACAGAACCATTTAGTGCCAAACAAGACTTGCAACACACTCTTGCTCAAATCAAGAAAGCTTTGATTTGGATTAGATTTAATGGACAGCGTCTTCAATATTTCTTTTCGGTTCCTTTAAACTTTTAAATTTATTACAAAATTTTCACATTTAAAGGATTCATCTACTACTTCCGACTCTCAATCATCGCCAACTTCATTGACTTCTTCCTCTTTAATGACCAAAAGTTCCATTAACAATAATGGAAATGGAGGGACTGACAATGTTGAATTTATTTCTTTTGTTGATCAAGTTAACCAATTATTGGAAGATTGTGACAAAATGACAATGAGGGCAATGAATAGAATTCCGAAAGAAAATGAGCTCTTATTGCCTAATGAGGTTGTTTATTTATAATTCTAGGATTACTTAAAGTCTTTTGTTTTTCGTCTTAAATATAATTTAATCCTTCCTCCATTTGAATTCTCATTTCTTCAATTTAAGTTGAATGATCAAATTTGTATGGCTGTTGCTACTCTCGAAAAGTGTGGTTGTATTATAAATCAAATTTGCTCAATGGCAACATCTGAATTGGGAACTGTAGACACTGAAGCATTACCGTCTCAACAAATGCTTGATTTTGTATTTTCTTCTGTTGAAAAATTTGTTGGGCAAATTGATGGACAAAAAAGAGCTTGTGCACAAATTTTGTAAAAAAATATTTTTTTTATTTTTTAAAAATCTAAAATTTAGTGAATTATTGGAATCTGTCAAAGCAGTTTTACAAGGCCTTGGTGAATCATTAGAGAATTCTTCAATGGAAATTTGTCCAAATGAAAATTCTAATCAATTTTTGAATAATGATGTTTTTCCTCCACTTGTTAATCGTGCTCAGTTGCGTAAAAAGGATATTGTTGAGGCTGATAGTTTAAGATGGCAGGTTTGTAAAGAATTTTTATTTATCTTTATGGGAAAATTGAGAGAAATGATTTTTTGTTGGGCAAAGTCAATAAAGAATTCTTTATCAGACTATTGACTGTCACTTGTCTACCCTTCTTTAATCCGAATTTAATTTTATTTAAATTTTGGGATGTTTAAATTTTCCGTTAATTTTATTTCTTTAAGCTTTCAAAGAAAGATGATGAACTTTTAAAATTACAATCTGCACTTAAAAGTAGAGAAGAATCGGCCAGCATGATTAAAATTCGTCTTGATATGGCAGAAAAGAAACTTTCAGAAAATGAGGCCGGAACTGCTTTAAAGGCTGAAATTCAACAACTTAAAACAAAATGTGAACAATTAAGTAATGATTTGGAGCAAAAGAAAAGGTTTAAAAATAATTATTTTAAAAATATTTTCAAATATATTTTTAGTGATTATGAACTTAAATTGACTCAACTTCAATCTGAACTGGCTGATACACGAGCGGAACGTGAAAAAGCTCATGAAATGACAAGAGAATTTTCAAAAAAGGCCCTTTTTGCGGTGATCTCTTTTAATGTAAAAATAATTTGATAAAAATTGTCGAGACAGTTTTTATTTTAAGGGAAGGATTCTGTTTTTCTGTAAAGAATTAAATTTCTGACAATATATTAAGAAATAAAATATTAAAAAATTTTTTTAACAAATTTTTAATAAAATTTACTTTTTTTTAGAATTTAAAGAATCAGCAACAAACTACCTCGACTCCAAAACAACAACAAAAAATCGTGATTACGGATGACCAAAATCTAAGTGTTATGGAAGAAAATATTAGAACTCCGTTGACTTCTACATCCTTAGCAATAAATAATAATAATACTTTGGGCAGGATGAATGAAGAAATTCGACGACTTAATGCCTTGGAGGTAAAAAAATTGGAAAAATTTTTTAAAAAAAATCTTAAATTTTAGAAGAAAAAATTACTTACAAACGAGCCATATATTTGTTCAATTTGTGCTGAAAAAAACAACGAGCAACAAGAATTGCAAAATTTATTGAAAGAATCAGAGACTTTAATGACTGAATATAATCGTTTATTGTTGCCTTCAAATGCAAATCCTACTTCAATGGCTACTTATTTAAAGTCAAAAGAAAATATTGAATTCAAAATTGAAAGTGTAAGTTTATTTTTATTTTAGAATTTTAGGTCCAAATTCCTAAAAAAATTTTAGCTTCGTGTTCGTGTTGTCCAATTTTGGCAGAAATATAGACCTTCAGAACCTCAGCCGACTATACTTTGGCCTGTGCCGGATAAGATTAGACAGGTGTTTAATTAATTCTTTTATTAATTTTATACAATTGTAAATTTTAGACGTGCGATTTCAACAATCAAAATTCAATTTTGGAGGAATGGGATAAAATGCTTACCCAAGAAGAGGAAGCATTTAAAGAAAATGTGAAAAAATTTAAATTTCTTAAATTTTGATAGACAAAAGTTGTTAAATATTTTTTGTTTGACTGTAAATTAGGAAAATAATTTATTACATTTTTATATTTGTTCTGAAAATAAAAAAAATTTTTTTCCAAAACGAGCTCTTTTGATTGACATATAAATTGTTCAAATCTAAAATCCCCCGGTAAAGTGTACTTACAAAGGAGAGTGCCTGAGGTGTCGGCGGGACTTCGGGATGAAATTTGGTAAATAGATAGATCATACCCTACTTTAGTTGCGAAATTTTCATCATTTCCGCTAAATGGTACCGTGGGCCGAGTTATAAGGCCCCAAAATTTTAGGATCCACCACTGTTTTCTTTTCTACATATAAACATTTTCTTTTTATTTACTATTGTGTTCATCAGTGGTGCAGTGGTAGCGTTCTTGAATTTAATTTTTTCCCCAGGTTCGAATCCTTATTGGAGAAATTAATTTTTTTATCATAATTTTCGCTTCTCTTTTGAAAATTTTGATTTTAAAATTTTTAAAAAATTTTCTAAATTTTTTTGAAACTTTTTTAAAATTTTTTGAAAACACATTTTGAAGGACCACAAGAAATGAATAAGTCGAGGGCTTTAAAAGGCAAGGAATAAATATTTTAAAAAAATTTAAAAAAGTTGCAAAAAAATTTAGAAAATTTTTTAAAAATTTTAAAAATAAATTTTCAAAAAAGAAGCGAAAATTATGTTAAAACAAATTAATTTTACCAATCAGGATTCGAACCTGGGCGAAAAAATTCAATGCGAGAACGTTACCACTGAACCACCGACTAATACATTTATAAAGGAATAGAAAGTGTTTATATGGGGAGATCCTAAAATTTGGGGGCTTATAACTTGGCCCACGGTACCATTTAGCGGAAACTAAGCTGGGTATGACTATAGAAGGGTATGATCTATCTATCTACCAAATTTCATCCCGAAGTCCCGCCGACACCTGAGGTACTCTCCTTTGTTAGGCCCTGGTTTAGACAATCTTTTTTATTTTTACTCCCGATTTTTTTTAGTTTTACTTTTATATTAATTTTTTAAATATTCAAGAGATATTTTACTTTTCTCTAAATAGGGATTTATTTTTACATCATCAAAAAATCTTTTTTCTTCTAAGCCCTTTGCTTTTAACTTTCTATGCTTTTCTAATTTGCGTGAGGAAAGAAGACTTTTTTAGAAAAATATTTTTATTTAGAAGCTTTTAATCTAAACAAAATTCTAAAACTTTATTTATATTGACTTTTTTGTTGAGAAGTTAGTGTCTTTTTAACGAAAAAAAATTCCCTACATATTTTATCCTTTATTATTTTAAAAAAAATTTTCTCTCGTATTCGAACTTTTACCAAAAACTAAAAAATAAATTTAATAATTGAAAAATAATTTTATAATTTTTTATTAGACAAAAAATTAATGGAAGAACAATTTATTTTAAATAATTTTGATAAAGAAAATCCGAATAATTTATTTTTATTTAATGACCACTTAACTAAACAAAATGATTTTAATGGTAGTCATTGTTCTTTAAAATTTTTACAAATTTCTATTTGGTTAGAGAATTTTCTTTTGTTAAAAATATTTTTTTAAAAGGTTTGTGACAGTTTTGGATATTGTTTTAGCAATTTTAGCAATTATTTTAAATTCATTATTAATTCCATCTTCACTTAATTCGAGGCCTATACCTTTCCGAACAAGACGATTTTTAGTAAAATTTTTTTCAAAAAAAAATTTTTTTTTAATTTTCTAGTCATCAATTTCCCTCAATTATGCTCTCTTAGCTTCTATTTTATTAACTAAAAAATGTTTTTGGTTATACTTTTCTTTTGTCAATCCAAAAGGTCATTGTATTCCAACATTTACTTCTTCAACTTGTAAATTACAAGAATTTCCTTTAGTTTTTATTTATATTTATTCAATGATTTTACCTTTAATTTTTGCTTTACAAATGGCTTTTAAAAGATGGTTTAGAAAAAATAAAAAAGAAGATAAAATTATAAATTTTAATAATCAAAGAAAAATTATTATACAAAATAGTAGTAGACAATCTAGAAGGTTTTTTGTTTAATTTTGTTAAAGAAAAATATAAATTACGGGAAAAGTTACAAGAGATATAAGGGAATTCTCAGGATTATTTAGAGGTGCATCAAAATTAGGATTTTCGATAATTCTGATTGTTCCGCTCCTTTGGCAATATTAAAGAAAATTAAATATAACAAGGGAACACCCAAACTGTATGTGAATAATTTCTATTTTTTTTGCACCATCGTGTAGAGCAGGGTCGATAACCTATTGCCAGTTTTTTGCTTTCTTGGCCCTTACCCACATTTCGAAAAGTTATAGGGGTATAAATTATCTACATGCTAAAATTTTTTAGTTATTGAAACTTTAGAGGAAAGATTTCCCCAAATATCTAAATAAATAAAAAATTTAATTAAAATCTTTTCAAGAGTCAAAAAACTAATAATTCAAAATAACAACAATAATAATATAGTAGAGGATTTTCGTCATTCAAATATTTCCGAAACAGAATTTAAAAAATGGAAAATAGTTAAAAAACAACAAAAATATTTTCCTTTTCCTTATTGGCTATGTTCAACAAAACAAATTATTTTAATTGTTTTTTGTTGTGGAATTACTTTGTTTTTTACTTCTTTTGATAGATGGGATGAAATTTCTTTAAAACGAAAAAGAATGGCTAATGTAGGTAGAAAAAAAGGAATATAAAATCTGAGTTAGAAAAATTATTTGGATTTACATATCTTTTCGGTTTAACAGAGAACGAGACATCTGTTTAAAACCACAAAAATTACAGTCTCAATCCCTTCGAATGGCATTATAACGAAAGTCGACTTTTCTTTATTGTTGTATTTATTCCGAATTTTTTTATTTTTAATTTTTGTCTTCTACAAATTATCTAGTATTAAAAAATTTTAATAAAAATTTATTAGCTATTAAAGTATTATTTTGAAATTTTATTAATTTAATGTAACATTTTTTGTGAAAAGAAATCCCCTTCCCTTTAATTAATTTCTAAATTTATTTTTTTCTAACTTAAAAAAATCTTTCATCCCTTTAAGTGTTCAATTACTTTGGCTATTCGCCAAAAAGGATTGGCTTTTGGATTGCTTTCATTAATTTTAATATCTCAATTATTACAATCTTTAGTTTGGTATTTTATTCCTCTCAAGACAATTAAAAATAATAAAAAGGTTTTCTTTAAAAAATAAAGCTTTATATTTATTTAATTTCTAAAAAGTCTGTCAGTTATCGACACTCTTCAATTTTTGATTTTTTGGTTTTTTCTTGTAGAGATTTATTTTTAATAGAGGCAATTTTGTGGTCGTTAGTAGCTTTATTAACTGGAATTGCTTTATTTCAACAATATGTTTTGACAAGTCCTTGCAATAAAGTAAATTAATTTTTTTGATAAAAAAATTTGGAGGAGTTTTTGTTAAAATATAAATATACCAATGGATATACCAGAATTAGTTGGAATTAAAACCAGCTTTTAATCCATAAGATTATTTTACTGACATATGTATATCCCCCACAGTTTTTTTGGGACAGTATCAACTAGATTATTAAGGGGTAACATAAAAGAAAGGATAAAAATATCACTTATTTTTACAAAATTCTGAATAATTTTAAAAAATAAATTAATTTTTAGTGTACCCAATTAGCCGTCGAATTCCCCTTTACAACATTACCCTTATTTATTTCACTCTTACATCCAATACTTTCATTAATCCTTATTGCTCCAATACGTTATACAGCACAACGTTTCTTTCCAATTTTTGCAAAATTACTTCCAACACAAGAACCGGTAAATTGTTTTTTTTAATTAAAAAAAATGTCAATTTAAAGATAACTCCACCATTGCCTAGGCCTTTTCCTTCTGTTCGTATTTTGGTTACTGAACATTGAAATTAAAATTTAAAAATTGTTTAATTAATTTAGTACATAGTATAATAAATGCTTAATATCCTCATTATTTTGTCAAATAAAATTTCCAATGTCTATCTATAATAAATAGGTTTTCCTTCCTTAACTTTTCGTATTTGAAGAATTTCCTCATAAAACCCCCTCCCCCTCTTTCCTTCTACTAGCTAACATCCTTCTTAATTAGTTTGTTGAAGCCACAATCCTCTTTATTTTTCTTTATATTATTTTTATTTTTGTATTAAAAGTAAAAAAATAATTTTTTTATCAAAGTTTTTATCTAAATACAAATATATTTAATCACATGTCTGTATTTCATCTCAATTTAACATAAAAATATTCCAAAAAATAAAATACTAATTAAATTTACTAAAATATATTTTTGGTATTTAGAGGAGATTGCTTTATTTTTTGTTGTTGAATTTGAGTTAGTTGAAGTATCTGTAGAAGAAGTATTGGAAGAAGAAGAAGAATCTTGACTTGCTGACCCATTCTGATAAAAAAAATATTTTTTTTCAAATTTTAAACATAATTCTTTACCAATCCACTGCTATCTGTTGTTGTATTTATTACTGTAGAATCATCGGCTATATACGAATCTGGTTGTGTTACTGCCATTGAGCCCCACCTTTTTAAAAAAATTTTTTATTAAATTAATGATGTTTCATCCAAAGTGGGTAATTTTATTGTCAATCCTTCAATAACGGAGCAGAATGTGTTAGAGGAAAAAGGTACTTTTCGTTTCTGGTCTCTAGGTTTTTTGGCGTGTTTCTCAAGCCACAATTTTTACCAAAACCCCTCCCCCCAATTTATTTTAAACAAACCAATTAATTGTTGTTGTTTGAATGCTAGGTATTGTTGTCCCATTACCGGCATCCTTTTTGGTTAAAAAATTAAATATTTTTTTTCAAGAATATTTTTTCACTTACTGTTTGGTTTGTTAAAGTATTGTTACTAGTTAAATCATCAGCATAACAATAAAAAGAAAAATTTAAAATTAAAAATAATAAAATTGTTGGAAATTTTAAATTTTTGATTTTTAATTGTTTGGAAGAAGAAAAGGAGAAATAATTAAAAAATAATTGGAAAAATAAAGTGGAAAAGAAAGGAGGGAATTGAAAAATTGGTAAATTAATCATTTAAAATTTGAACTAAAAATATACTTTTTAAAATTAATTTTTAAAAATAATTAAAGTTTTGGGGGGATATTAAATAAATGCTTGAAATGTTCAAGTAAAATTAAAAAATTATTTTTATTTAATATAGTATATTCCCAAAAAATATTTTTTGAAAAAAAAAGTTCTTCAATAACTTTCCAAGTTATGAATATTATTATTTTTATATTTGGACATTTAAATCCTCGAGGGAATATAAATGAAGGTAAAACAAAAAATATGGACAAAAATAATGAGTAAAAAAAGTAAGATAAAAATATTAAATTGTTTAGGTAAATTAAAAAAAAATTAAAAAAGAGGGGAAAAGGGAAAATATTTCCGGATTTATTGTTAAGAGGAAATGGGGATTAAGAGAGTGTTGTAATAGATAAAGGGAGAGCTCTATAACCGTGTAAAACCAAACGACAATTTAAATTAAATGAAAGTGTTATAAAATAAATAAAAAATAAAAAGAAGTTTTGATTATCTAAAAAGATTTGATTAAATATGATCAAAAAATTCTTAGAGATTTTCAAAAAAAGTACTTTGTTTACTTATCCAAATTTTTAAATTTGAATTAATAAAATAAAAAAAATTATTTTCTAATTGAGTTCCAGTTAAATATATTAGGTAAATAATTATTAATAAACAACAATTAATAGAAAATAAAAAGAGAATATACAATTGGGATTTAATTTAAAAAAATTATTTAAAAAATGTACAGACGTTTGCGTAAATGAACGAGGGGAAATGAAAATTATTTTATTTATTTATTCATTGTTTAATTATAATAAATATTCAAATGTTTAAATCCTTAAAATTATTTCCGTTCAAAAATGTGTATTAAAAAAGGGGATAAAAAATAAAGAAATTGGGCATAGTAATTTAGGGATGGATGTTATTTGGTGTTATATCGAGTGACGAAATAATTTTAAAAAATTATTTTATTTTTTATTTAAGGTCTGAAAATTATATCCCTAAACGTAATACAAAAATTTAAAAATTGTTTTTATGAGGGTTAAAATTCAAATAAAATTCTAATACCTTTTATAAAAATAAATAATTTAATAAATTTTTATAACAAAATAAAATTAAAAAAACTAAAGCAAGTATTTTGTACTTAAAAAATAATTTTTTAATAATTTAACAAATAGCTAATTTATTGGCAATTCATAGAGAGTGTAGTAATTTTAAAGAATGGGAAAATAAATGAGGTTGAAAGGGAAAAAAATTTTTACTAGAAAAATTAAATATAAAATTTTAAGAAAATAAATACTACATATGTATGTAGGTAATTTATAATATTTTTTTAATTTTTTTATTTTCTTTTTATAATTAAAATGATTAAAGAAATTTTTTAAAATTTTCTTTCACGTATAAATTTTAAATATCGAGGAATTAAAAACTACATATTCTAAGTCTTCTACATGTCTCATCTTAAATTAAAAATATTGTTTAATAATTTATTTTGAAGTGTTTCACTCGTTTCTAACGTTTTTTCTTTTAATTTTGAAAGTTGCCAATAAAAATAGATTTTTATTGGAATAAATGTATATAATTAAACACCTGCTAAAAAATTCTATTTCCAACCTTATAATTAAATTTGCAAATAAATTTAAAATAAATTTTATTTAATAATTTGTAGAAAACTCCAAAAAGAAATCCCCAAATGTTCCCCCTTTTTTTACCCCAATCTGGGTACTTTATAAACAGGCTCATCTTCTTCCCCTTCTCCCTTTTCCTCTTCTGTCGATTCTTGAAATACAGGATTTGGTTGTGTTAAAGTATAGGCTTTTGTAATAAATTGAGGATCTTTCTCTGCCTAAATAATTTTTAAAATTAATTAAATTTAATATTTTTTTCACCTCTTCAGCATGCCGAAGAATTGCTGAACGAATATCTTCATCATCAATAAATTCTTTATTTCTAACTAATCCCATTTCTTTAGCTATAAAGCCATGCAACGTTCCACCCTGTGGACGTATTCGACCACCGGTGCCTAGAAAATAAAAGAAAATTTTTATTTAATTTCAAAAAAAATTAGCAAGTTTCTCAAAAATTTTTTTAATTATTAAAAGATTATTTCCTCTTAATTAAAATTCAATTAAAAAAGAAATTAAAAAAATTCCAATATTCTTTTAAAAAAATAAAAATTTACTTGGACCAGACATAGGCATAGCGGCAGGTTGTCTAAATTGGGGCCTTTTCTGTTTACTTTGCATTCTTAAATATTTTCTTAATCTCCATTCAGTTACTTCACGTTCTTCGCCATCTTCACCACGAGGTTGAAACATTTCAAGAGTTAATGCTAAAAACAAATTTATTTTTCAAAAATTTTGTTTAAACTAACGTGATAATATTAATTCTTCTTTAACAACTTCTTTTTCTCTTGAACGTTTAATTGGTCTACCAACACATTGAATTGCACCACGAACACTAATTGAAGGATCGTAATAAATTTTACAAGTTCCATCACTTAATCCAACAAATATTTGGTTAATTTTTGGATGCCATAATGCTCGGATACAACCCTTAAAATTAATTTAAAAAACTCAAAAGACCAAAGAAAGTGTGGGGAAATCGATTTATGATCATATGACGAGGCTTTAGTGCTGTAAACATCAAAGTCTTGTAAATCCTAAAAATCCCCTTTATCGCCTAGAATTTCTGGGCAAACCTGAAATTCTAGGGGATGAGCTTCCATTCTTATAAAATTCTCATCTCCTACAACTATAAACATAAAAACAAACTCAATGTCAGAATTCTTTTAAAAATAAACCTGATTTTCATATTCAATTTTATAAAGTAATTCAAGTGTTTCAGAATCAAAAAACAATAAAGAACCATTTTCCCCTCCTTCTCTAGTTTTGTCATTTGTTGCTGTAAATATAAATTCTGCATGAGGACTATAACCACAATCTGTTTGGGGAAATATTGTTTTTAAATTTGTTGCTGATTTTATAGGTTTTTTGAAGTCTTTTAAGGACCATAATTTTAACGAATCATCCACTGAAAAATAAATAAATTTAAGAAAATAAAAATATTTTTTACTTGAACGAGAAATAATTCTTTCATTATCAGGTGAAAATTGTAATCGAGTTATTAAACCAGTATGGGCAGTTCTACATAAATATGTTGTATTTACCTAAAAAGAAGAATTATTTGAATTAATATTAAAAATAATTTTTTAAAATAACTCCTTAAAAATAACAAAATATAAATTAAAACCCGTCAGGTTTCAATAAAAATAATTAAAAAAAAATTTTTTACAAAAAGTTTTCCATTTTTCCAAATTTGAATAGACCCATCATCACACCCTGCAGCAATTAATTTCCCATCTCTAGAATAACAACAAGTAGTAGCCAATGCCCGTTTACCCGTTGAATTTTTTGTTTTGATTAATTTACGTTGAGTATTTATACATTTTGTTACATCTTTGTAATCATTAATATCCCAAATACGTAAAGTTCTAAAAAATAAAAAGAGAAGAAATTTAAGTGTAGAAATTAAAAAAAAAATTTTTTAAATTTATTTTCATCACAACCTGAAACATTTTTTTAAATAATTTTGGACGGTTAAGACAATTATAATAAAATTATTAAAAAAACTATCTGAATTATTTTAAAATAAAGTATGCGGTTTGTGAGAATGTTCCCTCCAAATTAATAAAAAAATGCAAGTCAATGACACTTAAAAATCATTTTTTACTTTTTAAATAAAAATAATTTAAAGAATATTTAAAATAAAAAACAAACCCATCATCGGCACAAGTCAAAAATTCATTTTTACTCAAAGGATGCCAACAAACAGAATTAATTGCTGCAGTGTGTCCTTTTGTATTTGCTGGATCTACCAAATATTGATCTCCTTAAAATTAAACAAAAAAATATTTTTTAAATTAAAAAAATAAAACCTCTGACAGTCTCTGCCCATTGAGAGCCTTGTCTGTCAAGCAATCTGAGTATTGGACTGCTACTTCCAACTAATAAATTTTCAGCATTGTTACTGAATGCCAAATCGTTGATTACATGACTAAAGTTTTTAAATAGAAAAAGAAATTAATTTTGGAGGGGGGGGGGGGTTGAGCTGAAAAAAATAAAAAATACCCCAATTTTTCCGAGAAGAAAAAATTTAAAAAAAATAATTTTAAAGAAAAAACCTTTCACAAGGATAAATTTGTCTGAAAGAACTCATAGAACTATCCATTCGTTGAAATTCATAAATACTAACAGAATAAGAATAAGTACCAATTGCAAATTTAGCCCCCTGGAGATCAAATGCTAAGGCCGTTATTGCTTTTGTCGTGTCAGTTTTGACTGAAACTTCGTAAGAAGCGGGAATGACACTTGACACATTTATCTAAATTAAACAAGAAAATAAAATTATTTAAATTTATTTAAACCTCATCCTCGTCAAATCCAGCATCGTCTGCATTTTCAATTAAAACATTTTTGTCCAATACAAAATCGGAAGGGAGCGGAGGTCCAACTACTTCCTCATCCTCTTGATATTGCCTTGAATTCTTTAAATTTTCTGGAATAGGTGGACCAACAAAATCATCTTCCTAATTTTTTGAATTAAAAGTTTTGTTTAATAAATTACGGCGAAAGAAAATTTAGACAAATTCTTTTATTAAATTACTAAACTAGTAAAAGTAGGAAAAAATTAATTTTTGTTAAATCTTTTTTTAATTTACCTGTTTATTTCGTTCAACATTTCTTTCAATTTTTGTTATATCATCAACACTTCCCTGCAATGAAATTCGACTAAAATCAGCAGATTCTTGTTCTGTTTGTTTTGATTCAATTGTTTGAGCAAAAAGCAAATCAAAGTCAAATTGACGAGCTTTTTTCTGCGAATTAATACTTTCACTTGAAGTGTTTTTAGTATTTTTAGAAGGCTGTTCCATTTTTAAATTCTAAAATAAAAAAAAAGCAAAAATTAAATGAAAGTCCAAAAATTTGTAATACTTTTTTTGCCTTTCAAATAAATTAGAGAATCGGAAAAATCCAAAATTAAAAAAAAATATGAGCAATCAAGTTATCCGTTGTTCATCCCATTTTATAATAAAAATAAAATCCAAATAATGCCCACGAACCGTAACGCGCGTTAAAGTTTATAAAACAAAAATACAGGCGCCGCCAACTTAGCAGCGCCGAAAAGTTCATATAAAGCCTAAACCTTTTGAAGCCTAAACCTTTTGGATTAAATAGACAATTTGGCGCTAACAACTTGGCGCCGCCAGTTATTTCTTCCTCCAAAACTTTTAAATTTGACTAACTTTATTAACAAATCTTGTATCATGCGGAAGTTAACGATACAGGGAATTTTAATAAATTGATAAACTAGCCAATAAAAAAATTTATAGGAATGAAAATACTGACGCCAAATATTCTGCGCCGATTTGTCTTCTACTGTCTCCACTACAAAACCTAAACCTTTTGGATTCAAGTTTTAGCTAAAAATTTGAATCCAAAAGGTATAGGTTTTATAAGGGGAATTGAATTTGACGATTCGGCGCAGATTATTTGGCGTTAATGAATTTTAGGAGCTCAAACTAAAAAAGCATTTAAGGTTGAAGTTTCTCTTATTTGTTCGAATTTCATTGTCTTCTATTTGATTCTTAAGGATGTACATTATTTGGACATGAACTTTATCATAATCCTTAACAGTTAAGAAAAAACTAGCTAGAATAATTAAAGTAAATAATTAAGGGAGAGTGATTAATTAAGGGTGTGTGAATAAATACGTAATTCATAGATTCTGGCGGAAGAGAGAGCCAGAAACTGAAACGAAAAAAAGTCAACAATATGGAACTAGGTGGACTCGGAAGCAATATCCCCCTGATTTATTTCATATTATTCACTAGTTACATATCTTAACTTTAAAATTTTTAATAAAGTATAAAAATTTGATTATGTAATATTTATCACAAAAATCTATTATATTCATCAAGTTCACAAATTTTGTTGATTGCCACAAAATACACATCTAAGGTTTTAAAATAAGATACTAAAATATTTACAAAATGGCGACTAAAAGTTTTGAATTTTTTAAATTATGATTTTTTAATATCCCTCAATAAGAACTTAAAATTTAATCGCCACAATCTTTAAATTAAAAAATAAAAACCCATTTCCATTTTCTGAGCTTTTCTCACTTCTTAATGATAAAAAATGATTAAAGTTAAATGAGAGAACATACGGGGGTGGTAAAGCAACCGTAGGTGCGAGCATCCGTTTTGAACGTTTCTTAAATTTTGCCTGGAAACAATTATTTGGCAATTTTTTAAATTAAATTTAATATATTCCCTATTATCAACTACCTCATCCAAAGAAGGTAAAGTTGTTGACTTTAAAAACTCTGCATTCGCCTCCATTTCTAAATATTCCAAATTTTTATTATAAAAATATTCTAAAGTGCTGCTTTCTTCATTTAAAGGGGCATTTTCTGTTATTTTTACTTGATTTATAATATAAATTCCAATAAAAAGAATTATTTTAAAATACATTTTGGAAGGAAATGTTTGGAGAGGATTAAATATTTTTTAAATTATTTGTTTAAAATAAAATAAAAATGATTTGAAATTGAACAGAATTTTATTTCTTTTTAAATTTAAGAATTCTTCCTTTCTCGCATAAATTTAATATGGAAATATTATTTATTTATTTTGTGATCAAAATAGATAAAAACAAGTATGGGAATATTTAAATAAAAATTTATTTTGGACGGTTATTTTAAGATTTCTTAATTTTGTAATGTTTAATAAAATAATATTACAGTGAAGATTATATTTGAACAATTTTAATTAAAAATTAATTTACAAATTACAAATTAATATTTTATAATACTTATTTAGAAGACACTTTTTAAGTGAAAAATTTATTATTTTTGTATTTAAATGTCGTGATAGATTTTTTTAAATTTTCTTGGATAAAAATTAAAATATCGTCAATATAAATACATTCAACCCAATAAAAAATAACAAAGATAATAAAATTAAATAATTTTATTGAATAAAATATTTAATTTATTTAACATTAAAATTAAACAAAAACATAATAAAATCTTTATATGATTCTTTTCATAAAATTCATTTATTAATTATCCAATATCACTAAAAAAGTTTAAAATGCCCGAGAACAGCTATAAATAAAAATAGAAAATTAAAAAATCTATTCATTAATTATTTACATTATATCCACTTGTTGGAGGATTATTAGATTTTGCACGATTTTGAAAATTTGTCTATAAAATAATATCTTTATTTTATTTATTTTTTGATAATTAAATTTTTTAGTTAAACTAGGGTTGTTTAACAAAACTTTAATTAATTTTTCAAATCCAAATTTTAATTCAAATAAGTTTTGTAGGGGTAAAAACATTAAGAATTTTTTATTTTCTTTCAAAAACCCATTTAAATAATTCATTAACTTACAGCAGAAATTCCATAAAAAATCTTTTGTTTGTCTCCCCCAGTAATTATTCCATAAATATTCATACTAGAACTAACATCTTTATTATCAGAATTAGTTAATTTAATTTCTGCTTTGGCTAATTCTAAATAATTTGTAGAAGAATTATTTAATAATTCTTTTATTTCCTTTTAAATTTTTTAAAAAATATTTAAATTAAAAAAACTTTATTTAATCCTGTAGCTTCAATTCGAAAATTAACTGTTGATTTTTGTATTTTGGCTAATTTATTGACTAATGATAGAAGACAATGTCTTTTTTAGAATAAAAAAATATTTAGTTATTTATTTCAAATATTTTTATATACTTATTTTTTGCTTGTCTAAGCTGTCTTTCCAAATATTTATCAATATTTTCCAGAGTTAACAATTCTGTTTTGTTTAATTCAAAAAAATTATTTTTTAAGATTTTTATGCCGTCATTATTGCCTTTCAGAATTTCTGGTTCATTTTCAATTTCCTTTTATTAAAAATTAAATATTGTCCTCAAAAAACTCAAAAACTCATACAATATCCCCATTTATTGTCCATTCCCGATGGTGGTCTTGTAATTGACCAGGAAGTTCTTTTTCTTCATTTATCAGCAAAACTTCCCCAACTTCACTCGAAATATTATTTGCCAATTTCAATGCATATTCCAATTGTTTATTATATTCTTTTAATTCCTCGGGAATTTTTTCTAACAAAATATGGCATTGGGAAAGATTTTTTGATATTAATTGTAATGAATTTAATGTGTTAAATGGTGGTGGGGACTTAAATTTAAAAATTAATTAAAAATTAAAAATTAATTAGAAATCAAAATTAATTTTTAATTACCGGTGTCGATATATTATTAATTTCTTTTTGTTCTAATGTTAAGTTAATTAAAACAAAAAATATTATTTTTGTTAAAAATATTTTAAAATAAATAAATTCCATTTTAAATAATTTTTAAAAAATGATTTGGATGCTTTTTAAAATTTATTTTTTTATTTGAATTAATTTCATTCCATCGCTCGCATAAATTAAAAAAATATATCAAATAAAAGTGAAAAAGCAATAAAATAAAAATTAAAAATATCAAAAATTTTTTGGGTTAAAAAAAGGAATTTTAATAAATAAAATTGAGTTTCCTATCTTCTTATTAGACAGAAAATAAGAACAAAATTTGTGTATTAATATGTGTACATATGTATCAAGTAGAATTTTTGGAGTTTCTCCAAATTCTCCAAAGATAATTCAAAGAAATTTTAAAGGAATTTAAAGAAAAAGAAAAAAAATAGTCGGAAAGTTTTCTAATTTTGAATGAATCTTATTTTAACAAACAATTTTTCGTAAATTTCGTAATAAGATTTAATTTTAGATTTTAAACTCAAATAAATTTAAATCTATTTATTTTTTAATTTTTTAAATAAGTAATTACCCAAAAATATTCCAAATAAATTTATTTACATATATTTTTGAATAAATTTAAATAATTATTTTTTAATTATTAATTAATTGTTTTATGGATCCCAAACAGTTTTAGGTACTTTTTTGCCTCGTTGCCGTTGTTGCCATTGTGAACTGCTCATATCTTTAAAATTATTTTTGTTAAATAATTAAAAAAAATTTTATTTAAAAATTATTAATACCTCTAATACGATACTCTCTTTCAGCTTTTTTGTATACTTTCTGTGATCGTTTAGATCGTTTATATGGTATATCAGTCTAAAATAATAATTTTAAAAATTAATTTAAATTTACTTCATAATAGAAATATTTTCCGTCTAAATTTTTAAGAGAATTTTCTTTTTCCTCAATTCCATTTATTTTAATAATTAATATTAAATTAAATATCAAAAATAGAATAATTTTGTAATTTGTCATTTAAAGTTTATTTTCTGAAATTTAAAAATAATTCCGATTTTCTAAATTTAATTTTAAAAATTCTGATTTTATTTGACAATAAATATTCTGATTTTTAAATTAAGAATTATTTATTTGATGATAAAATGATTTTATTTTATTTATTTTAAAAACTTTTAGATAAATTTTTCATTAAAAAAATGAATTTTTATTAAAAACTGATGGTGAATATTTAAAAAAATCAAATAAATAAATTTTATTTTTATTGAAAACCTAAATGTAGAATAAAAAATAATTTTAATATAAGTTGAATGAAACAGAATCACCATGATCGAACAAGTTTTGTCATAGCTTGTCCAGTCAATGCTGAACATTGTTGAGCTACTAGGTTATTGAGCTACCCGGTGCTCAAAACTAATTAATTTTATTTTTAATTTGAGTTGCACGGTTTTAAAGAATTGAGATTTTTTTGATGTGAAAAAATCAAACTTCGAAAAACTATAAAAGCATATCTAATTAATCTAAATCCCCAAAAATATATCGTTCTGTATTATTCATCTATTTGCTCAACGACGACAACAACAAAAGGGAAACTGCTACAATGGTGCAAGGAAAGTTTGTGTCCCTAATGGTTGTGGTCACTATTGCCATTCTTCTTCAACTTGTCTCTGCCGATGAATGCGAGTTCCAAACTAAGCACTATGCCATCTCTGGATTTGTTGGGTTTGGAACGGTGTTGGGAACGTAAGTTTTTTAGATATTTTTAAGGAAAAAATAATTTTCTTTTCTTTTTTAAAGCTTTCTCTTGATTGGAAGTATCTGCAATGTGTCTGCGTACTGTGCTGGCCCATCGTCGAAAAAGCCATAAACAAAAGAAGGCAGAAAGAGGAAGGAAGATAGGATAGGAGATGATAAATATATTCTAAATGATGTGATAATTATTGTTGTTGCTATTGTGCCCCTAAATATTTTTGTTTGTTAATTGTCAATGTAATTTGTAATAATGTTAAAAATAAAAATTTTTAAATATTTTATTGTAATGAAACTACAAATTTCAAAAAAGTCAACGTTGGCTTGTTTAGACAGAAGATAAGACCCATACAGATGCCATAACATTTAAATAATTTATAAGAACTAGTAAATATATGAGAGAAGAAAAGGAGAAAGAAATTTAATTTTTAACAAAGCTAACTTTCTTCTCTTATTTTTCTTAAAAGCGGCGCTTTTCCTCTCGAATAAACATAAAGAAAGCTAATGAAATTTGTTTAGAGAAGCTGGCAAATAAATAAAAATATTTACTACTTTTCTGTCAATTTCTAATTTAATTTTTTTCCTACTCAGACACACTTTTCCACTTTTTACATAAATATTTATCAAATACTCACTCCTCTTACCTCAATTTATCCTTTCTTTAGTTGTTTATGCTCTTCCTTTTAAGCATTAACCTTCTACCTATATTTAAATCAACCGTAAAAAACTTTAAAATTCAAGAGCGGAAACTTTAAATGTAAACACACATATACATAAATTCTGCATACTTATGTAGACCTTTTGAGTTATTCAACTGCCACATATATGCAAAGAATAAAAAAGTTCTGACATAAAAAGTAAATTTATTTAAGAAAATATTTTTATAAAAAATTTAATTTACTAAATATTCTAAGAAAATCTAAAAAAATTTTTTTACTATTTTATTTAGCTTAAAAAAATTCTTCACTCGTAAAAATAAAAATAAATTGTTCACAAAATAATTACCTATATTTATTTTATGGATAAAGTTCCAACAACAATAAATGAAAATAATTTAATTCTTAAACGTGTAATTATTTTTGTAACAGTTCTTTTAACGGTTTGTATTTAATTTTTATAAAATAAAATATAGAACGAATTTTGTTTTCACTAAAACTTTTTTTCGAGCTTAAAAAACGTGAAATTTATTGTTATTTATTGTATATCTGAACCAAGCTTAAATTGATACGATGATTATAAACAAAATTATGACCAAATTCCCTTGAAAAACTTAAATTGTTCTACTTCACTACACATTAGTTATACCAAAAAAATTTTTTTGAAGAGTTCTGGCTCTAATAAAAAAAAGAAAATATTAGTTCTTAAGTTTAAAAAGTTTTAGAAAGATCAAAACGCACGTTTAATTTATTAAATATTTAAGGTAATTGCTATCGTTTTGGTTGTTCTTTCACTTTCTTTGGGGCCAAAAATCGACCAATTAGGTTTTAATTTTTTAAATATTTAAATTTGGGCTTAGAAAACAAAAAAACAATTTTTTATTTAAAAAATGGAAGGATATGTAAATTGAAAGAATTCACAAATGTAAAAATCCCTTTTCAAAAAAATTCCTTTCAATTTTGTTTTCATATAGGTAATAATTTCTGTTTTGCCGATTTTTTGGTTTTCCTTCCTCAAAAAGCGAACTTTTTTCCTCAATTTTATTTTATTTTCCTATGACATTTAATTACTCAATGAAGGATTAGAAAAAGGAGATCCCTGCAAATACTATTCGAAATTATGTATTTGCAAGGATTTTTCATTTAGATGGGAAGATATAAAATTTTTGTTTGTTTTATTTTATAAAAATATTTCTTTCATTTCTTATGTGTCAAATTTCTAATTTTATTGAGTAAATGAATGCCATAGAAAAATAAAATGAAATTAAAGAAGGAAGCAAGTCTGCCAATTATTAACTTTTTAAAGAAAGGAAAAATTGCAAAATTTTGTTGCCAAAAGAACCCTTAAAGAACAATTTTATCAAAAAATCTTTTCTTAAAATAAAAAATTTTATTCAGTAACCGACTCGTTAGAAACAAGATTAGACCCAAAGGAATTGCTCAGTCCTAAAATCAACTGAATAATAAATAAAGTGAATTAATGAAAGGAGGAATTTAAACGAAAATGTAAATTTAAATTAAATATTTATTTGCACTATTTAAATTGTAAATATTACTAAATATTTCTTACAAAATAATTTTTTAATTGTATTTTTTTATAAATTAATTAATTTCAAAAAGACAAAAAATAAATTAAAATAAAAATAATAATTATTAAATCAACATTAAAATATTCTAAAAATCCAAGTTTTTGGGCTGATTTGAGAGAAAAATAATCGGGTTTTGATGATACTGCCAACCTTAAACCATATTCTAAGGAAGGCATTGAAAGGGAGGAAGGGGGGTTGTCTGCAAGCATTGCCTAGAAAAATTGAATTTATGTGAATATTCCTTTGACAATTAATTATTTTAAAATACCGAAAGTTTGCGTGCATTTCTATAATAACTGAAAAAATATTTAAATAAATAACAAAAATACAACAATTTTTAACCGATCATCATTAAGCATTTTTCGAAGTAATTCTTCAACAATTTTATCATTTAAAGTTTTTTTGTCAAGAATTTCACAAATCCCAAACCGTTGTGCCCGTTTTGCATTAATGCCTTGATCGGCGAAGAGAGGGACAAGCAAAATAGGAATTCCTGTCTTTGCGGCTTCAAGAAAACTGCTATAACCTCCATGGGCAAATAAAAGACGAGTTTTTGGATGCTCTTTTGGAAAAGAGTTTTTAATTAGGGAAATTAATTTTAAAAAGGTTTTTATTTTTAGGAGAGATTTCTGCATTCGAAACGTTTTATTTTAAACCTATCTCGAGGGACTTTTCTTTCTTGGCCTAAAATAGAAGAGAATTCCTTCCAAATAACAAATTATAACTCAAAAAATACCCAAAGAGTTACTTGATAATTATAGGCTCTCAAAATAAAATTTTCCTTAAATCAAATAGTAAATCTCCTAAGATATTTGTTACTTTGTCAAGGAGATTTTGTAAAAAATTAATTTTAACAAACTAATTAATTCTTTTTGATTAATCCATCGACGTAAATGGACATTCTTAAACACCTCAATCCCTTCAATCTCTGTTTGTTCAGTCTTCCACAAAAAATCATATTCAGAAATTCGACCAAATGCATTCAAAAAACTTTTGGTCATTCGCAAAGGCATATTTGTTGTGTTTGATACTGTCCCCTTTTATTAATAGCCAAAAGTTAATTGTAATTAAGGATGGGATTTTTAGTCAAAGGAAGTTTTTTATTTGGGTCGGCATAACGAAATTTTTTTTGGATTTTTGTGATTATTTTACCCAACTACTTGTAGTATTTAATTGACTAAAAATTCCAGTTATGATTAAAATGTAAAACGCATAATAGAAACCATTGAAAAGATGACAACACCTAAAATAAAATTGTTTTACTCTCGTTAAAAATGTCCAATATATTTTGAGGTGGATCTATCCCTACACTTTATGAAAATCATAAAGTTAGGGCCATGCAAAGCCCTCAACCAACCTTTACTTCCCTTCTTCGAATAAATAGACTCAATCTCTGAATCCAAAATTAATTTATTTAACTTTTGTTGTTTAGAAGCTAGTGAACCCAAATTTAAAATAAATGTAGGTAATGGCCTTGGAAAATCTAGGAAACGTTCTCCATTTAATAAAAGAACAGAAACTTGTTGACCAACACTCCAAAGATTTTTAGATTTTGGAAAAACTTTTAAAAATAAATTTTTAAAAAATAATTTCGAAAAAAAACATTTTTTGTATAAGGAATTCTCTTCATGAAGTAAAACTGAAAAAGAATAATAATTGAAATTCTTAAATGATTAAGAAAACCATTTGGAAGATTTACAAATTCTATACCAGAAAAATGCCAGATAACATTAATTAAACGTTGTAAAAAATTCTTAAAATAAAACTTTAATTCCAAAATAAAAAATATTCAAACCATTCTGTCTGAATTGAAGGAAAGAGGATGTGGAACAAATGAAGGAAATGTTCGTAGACCAAACTGAAAATAAGGGTATTTAAATTAAACGTTAGAAAGGAAGAGTACGGATAAAGAAGTAAAATCATAAAGTGAAGGGCCATGAGTAATCCAAATCATCTGTGAAAAATAAAATAAATTGTCTTTTATCATTTTATACTTATAATTTACTCTATAAACTCCCACAGAACGAGCCATAGCTACTGGACAACTTTAACAAAATTTAGATAATAATTCTTTGTCATTAAAAACAACAAACAAATCATGAAAATGCCCAATTGCCAAATCAAATTTTTGGTATTTTACAGAGGAAAGCAATTTTGCACGTCCTTCTCCAAGCATTTGTTCACATGCTTCTAAACGCATTTCCTGACAATTTCTTAAAATTTTATTGAGTTTTATTTGTTAATACTTTAAATTCTCTGCCGGTCCACCAAAGTTCATAAGGAGTGCCACTCTCAAAAATCATTTCTTGAAAAACCTTTATAATGAAAATTTATAAACATTACTATTTTAATTTAAAATAATGGAAGTAACAATTGGAGGGGCATACGTATCTGAATAATTTTGCCTACAAACATATAAGTTTTACGCTTCACTCTTAAATATATTTTGTAGATGCCCATAAAGATTGTGCTTCGTAATTGAAAATTAAATACCTTCAGTCCCTCAACTTTCAATTTATCCTTGAATTGAATAGACTCACGAATTCTATTGAGTATTTACTACATTATAAAGACAGTATTTAATATATAAACTTACTCGTTAACACCATCTGGCAATTTAAAGTCTCCTGTAAAACTGAAATAGGACAAGAATTATTTAAGGTATTGAGACTGCCACAATCTATATTTATTATAACTTTATCCCTACAAACTTTTATTTTATTTATAACAAAATTACTAATTCTTCTCAATTTAAGAATAACCTACACCATATTCATTTCCATTTGTGTCCATAAAACAACAGAATGCCCTAATTTAGTCAATTCTTCCGCAAGTCTATAATTAAATAAAACATGAGAATTTGTGAAGCCTGGCACAATTTGTAAAATATTTAAACAATTAATATAATTTAGAAGAAGAAAAAAGTTGAAAAATAAATAAGAAAAATTAATTGGAATAATAATATTCATTAATATAAAATTAATCTTGAACAAGAATTATTTTTTATAATAGTAAGTGTATTTATGATCAAAAGGAAAGAATGAGGAAAATAAATAAATAGAAAAATAAAGATAGCAAAATAGTCAATATTTATTACATATATTTATTGTATATAGCAAAGAAGAAGTATATGGCAGAATATCTGGGATATGTGGGATATATGTATTAAAAAAATTAAAGCTGGCAGAAAAATACATATAATTAATGAAATAAATATTATTAGTATGTATACGTACATACATATATCAGGGATCTAGCCGTCATGAAAAATAAATTTACGATTTCGGGATCTGTTTTATTCCAAAAGCATTATTTATTCTTACAATTAACTGTTTATTTATTTAATTATCCTTTTCAGTTTTACAGATGCAAATTTCAACAACAATTCTTTGTAAATTAATTTTTTATTTAAATTTATTTATAATTTATTTTTATTTTTATTCAATTTTATTCTCTACATAATTTTACGTAAATGTTTTTGATCTTACTAAAAATACTTCGATTTATTTTTAATAGCCAACAACAATATTCAGCGAAAAACAAAAAAATGTTAAGTTTTTTTATTTAAAATATCCACGTCATATAAATTTTAAATTGATTTTCTCTATCATTCCCCTCTTCACATATAAATTTATTTAAATTTTTTATAAGAATAATTTTTATTTAAAAAATATATTAAATTCACTAAAATATTTGGGGAAGTAATTGACTGGAAATAATTAATTAAATTAAACGGAGTTCTTCTCAATTTCCTCAATTAAAGGAACGTGTTTTTAATTAATTTGGAAGAGGAGAAAACGGATAAATTAGAAGTAAAATATTCTTATGTTTTCCCTCAAAAACTGGAAAAGAGTAATTTTTTCAAATTTTAATTTTCTCAAACATTTAAGGTCATCATTATATGCATATTCAGCCAATAAATTTACGAAAAAAACATTGGCTATTATTCTATATTATTTTGGGATTTATTTTTATTTTAATTTTTATTTTTGCTTTAATTAATTTTTTGAAATGGAAAAATGGAAAAGAATTTGTATTTTTTACAACAAAATCTGAAATAAAGGAAGTTTACATTAATTATTTGGGAAATAATAATAATGAATTTACTTTACAATTTGTTAGTATTGAGGAAAAGGTACATTTTTAAATTTAAAAAAATTGTTGGGATTCAGCTACATTTGTTATAAAAAATGTGACTAAGTCGTCTCTCATTAAACATAAAAACATTAGGATTGACCAAAAAAATTGGGGAAACATTCCTCATCTGGAATATTTTCCCAATCATTTTCCTAAATTTATGACGCAAAGGTATGCCTCAATCGAAGGGGCTTTTTCCCTCATTTTTTGTTCAAAAAATTTTAAATGTCAAAGCAAATTCGTGTAAAAATATTTTTAATGGAAAAACTTCCTTTTTCTCTACAATTAAAGTCCACACAGTTTTTATTTAACTTTCTTATCAATTTTATCAAAGAACCCCGTAATAATTAATTTGTTTTCCCTAAAAATATAGAAATTATTATCTCTAATTTATTTCAAAAAAATGTCTCAAATAAAAATATTTTTTAATTATTTTTTATTATTATTTTTACATTTAAATATTCTTTTAATATTCCCTGTTAATACCCTCCACAAAAATAATAATAATAAAATTAATTATAATTTATTTGAAAAATATATTTCAAAACAAAATATTTTCCCTCAGCAATTTACAATAAAAGAAACAAATAATTATCAACAGCCTTCCCCTGGATTTATTACAAATTGTTCAGAACCAATTTGTGAAGGGCCTTTAGCCCCAATTTATTGTTCAGGTCCTTTAATTAGTTCGGCTTGGTATTTTGGAGTACAACATCAATGCCCTGGCACAAAACTTCTTCTTGAACCAAATGAAATTCTTAAAAATTTCCGCAAGTTTGTAATCTATATTTGTTAAGAGACATATAGAATTTTATGGTATCTCCAAAATATTTGTTAAGAAATTAATTTGAATAATCTTCTGATAGGCTTATAAACGGGAGTTAATTGCTGAAAATTTCCTTAGTTCACTTAGAATTTAGTTTATTAATTATATATTTTTTCTCTCAGAAAATTTTTAGTTTTGAACATTTCTACACATTTAAATATTTTAAATAACTCAACATTTAATTATTTAAATTAAAAATAATTTAAATTATTTTTAAAGAATTATTCGAGGAAAAGTAATCAAAAAAGGAGATTTTATGCAATTTTGTGAAGAAAATTTTGCAAATACAGATTATATAAAACCTTCCAATTTGACTGATTGGCAACCAAATCCTAAAAATTTTGAATTAATTAATGACCCTAAATGGAAGTAATTAAATAGATAATTTTAATTTTTAATTAATTAATTTAAAAATAAAGAAAATTTGCTGTTGCTTTACATCAAATTTGGCCTTTACTTTCACGAGAATTCATTGATGATGTTCACAAAAATCAACATTTTTACCCTGTTCTTTCTGTTCCAAACAGATTTTTAGTACCTGGTGGTTTCTTTAAAGTTTTCTTTTATTGGGATACTTACTGGATATTGAAAGGTAATATTTTTAAATAAATATATAATTATTATTTACAACAAGAAAATCTGTTTTAAAAGTAGAGGAGCAACCCGACCCCTTCGAAGACGGATTGTCGGGGATTGTTGTTTGTCGGGTTAGTTCGGGGCTCTGGTTAGGGTTTTTGCCACAAAAAATCGTCAGGGGTTCGGGGATCGGATTGCTACTAATATTTAAAAGGGATTGCTACTATATATTAATCAGAATGACTTTAAACAAAAAATATTTTTCTAAATACATATAATTCAAAAATTTAAGGTCTTTACTTTTCAAATTTGATTGAAACTTCTTACGGCGTTTTAAAAAATTTTGCTCATATATTAAATTACCATGGATTTATTCCAAATTCAGGAAATATTCAGTAATTATTTTTTAATTTAAAAATAATTTTTTCCTCAAAAAAAGATTATCGAGAAGAAGCCAACCTCCATTTTTTACTCAAATGATTAAAGATTATTTTGATATAACAAAAAATAAAAGTTTTCTTCAAGAGTTTTTACCTCTAGCCGAAAAAGAGCTTAAATGGTGGAATCAGAATCGTTCAATTATTTTTGAATTTAAAGGGAAAAATTATTTAATGTTTCAATATAAGGTGGGGAAAGGAATAAATTTTAAGAAAAAATCATTGAGAATTTAAAAATTTTAGACAAAAACTAACTGTCCCCGTTCAGAGAATTTTTTGGAAGATTATCAACTTGGAATTCAAAGTAAACAGCCCTTATTCTTTTGGTCCTCAACAGCAAGTGCTTGTGAATCTGGAATTGACTTTTCTTCTCGGTGGTATAATTGGAAGAATAATACAGAAAATGTAAGGGTGGAAGGAGGAGGGGGAAATGAAATGAGTAGAGTTAGGACTTCAACAAATAAAGTTTTGCCTGTAGATTTAAATGTTTTTATTGCTATGAATTATTGGACAATGGCTAATTTAAGTAAAGAAATTGGCCAAAATGAGTAAGTAAATTAAATAAATGATCTTCCATTGCCCTTTTGGAAGTTTTCGGCACCGAGTATTTATAACAAATATAACGAGTGCCAACTTTAAAAAATTATTTGATTCTCTAGTCTTTATGTTAACAAAGTAATGTGAAGTTAAGAATCACCTTAAAATTAATATAAAAAATCAAAACATTGCCTCTATTTCTTCTAATAAGCTTTGCTAACGTCCAAAAAAAATTCCGACAAAATTTATTAAAATATAAATTTAATTTACAAAAAAATCAGAAAAGCAAAATATTATCAAGAAATGGCACAGAATCTGACGGATTCAATTCATCAAGTTTTATATAGCAAAGAAGATGGAGTTTGGTATGATTTGGATTTGGTTGAGAAAAAATTAAGGAATAAATTTTACCCGAGCAATATTTACCCTCTTCTTTTGGAGAATAGGCCGAATAATGTTTGTGATAGAATTGTTAATTATTTGTACAAAAGTGGAGCACTTGAATTTAAAGGTTTAAATGAGGGGAATTTAGAGGAGGGAATGAGGCTTATGCTTTTCCTTCCTTGTGGGGTGGGGAATGGGGAACCTATTAGAGGGAAACCAGCTTTCTGCCTGAAAATCTTTTAAATTCTAGGAGGAATTCCTTCATCTATGGAACGTAATTCAAGTGAGCAATGGGACTTCCCCAATGGATGGGCTCCACAACAACATTTATTTGTTGTTAGCCTTTTAAATTGCAAAAACAATACAAAAGCCAAAAATATTGCAAATAAAATAGTTAATGGATTTTTAACGACAACATTTAATGGATTTTTTAATCCAAAAAAAGGAAAGGTTTTTTGATCAATGAAAATTAAAAATATATTTAAATAACTTTTTAAGCCTGCCCAAATGTGGGAGAAATATGATGTTCGGTTTGAAGATGGTCAAACTGGATTTGGAGGGGAATATCCCCCTCAGTCAGGGTTTGGATGGAGTAATGGAGTTGTTTTGGAATTTATTAGAATGTTTTATACAAAATTGGAAGGAAATTAGACAAGACTTTTATTTAGAGATTGGACCGAGAAAAGTGTGTTTGTTGTTTTAAAAATATTTTTTGAATTTTAATCTTCTCAAGCTAATCTCTAATTAAATTATTAATTCTCTTCTATTTCACAACAAATATTTCCAACACTACAAAAATAATTTTTTGCACATTTTCCTTTGTAACAACTCCCAAAAGGCATTCTTCCTTCCGGACATCGTGGACAGCAAAATCCATTCCGTTTCTCACATTTATAGCCGGATTTACACTGAAAAAGTTGAAGGAATATTTAAATAAAAAATAAATCCCTTAACGGAAATGCTGTCCTAAATTTATTATTTTTAATTTTAAAAATCTGTTATAGTAAATTCTATTTTAACTTCTAGTTTTCTTTAATTGTTTCTTTGTTTTTCTGATTGTTTTTACATGCAAAATAAATTCAAAAATTTAATTTACTTGATTATTATCAGTACACCCTCTAATCCCTTTTTGAGGCATTCCAAATCTACATTCACAACAAACACCGGGCGGAACACAATAAAAATTCAATTTACAACCAGCACCTGCAGATAATCCCACTAAAAGATGGTTGCATTGACCAGAACTCGGCAAACCACCACAGGCATATAAAAAAAATTTTTAGAAATTTTTTTAAAGAATTTATTATTTACATTGTTTTTGATCATATTTGGGGAACAACAAATTCCATTTTCGCAGATTTGTCTATTATAGTTTGGGCAATCACGTTGACTAATACATTGTGTTCTGCTTGGTGTTCCATCAAAACAAAAACCTTTTTAAATTTTTAATTTTAAATCCTTTTTCGATTTAAATATTTTATTTTATTTACACCCCATGGGTATGTCAGTTTTAAATTAATTATTTTTAAATTAAATATTTTTAACCATTATTTTTTTGTTTTTGAGGAAGTATCCAACTATCCTCTTCTTCAACCACATTTCCAAGTTTATTTCTTTTACTTTTTTTATTCCAAACATTTTTATTTTGACTCATAGAAGCACAACATGCTCCTAAAAATTACTTCTTTATTAAATCATTAATTTAAATTATTTGATCATTAACTGAGTGTTCCTTAAAATATAATTTATGTCCAGATATTAAATTTAGTTTAATTTGTAAAAAAGTCCCCCAAAAAAATATTTCTATTAAAGACTTGCCCGGTGTATTTAATAAATATGGGTATGCTTGGCAACGAGAAAATTTGGATTATAAAAATGATCCCGATGGCTGTTTAATTACAAAAACTGAGAGACGTAAAAATTCTCTTAAGATTAATTAATTTATATTTCTCCCTCTCCATAACTTCCAATCCTTAAAATCCAATTTTTAATTCAAACCTCTCAAGCAACGAATCGGCACTCTTTTTCTATTAACATCAAAAGCTTTGGGACAATCTGATATTTTATTACATAATCTTCCAATAAATCTTCGATATTTTCTTGTTAAAAGACAAAAACCGAAAGGGGCAAAAGGTATTCTACCTTCATTTAAATCCTCCTCATAATTTTCCTCTTTTTTTAAACAACAATGACCAGAAATACACAAAAATATATATTTATTTCCACAAGTTAAATTTGGAGAACATCTTCGAACTTTTTTGTAGAGAAGGCCTTTACTCCTTGAAAAAGAGGGAGAATTAACTAACCGTTGGTGTAGGTTTTAAATAAAAAGTATTTTAAAGAGGCCGGTTAAATACAAAAAATTTGGTGATTTTATAAATAAATTTATAAATTATAGTTTAAAAAATATTAATTATTAAGCAAATAATTTTTCATAAATCTCCCCCCACCCCTAAGAAAATAATTTTTTACTGATTTTTTTTACAATTAACTATACTTTTTTTTTAAAATAATCTTTTATTACTCAAAACATATTTAAATTTATCTTACCTACAAATTCTTCGTCCTTCACTTAATTCTTTTGTCATAAATTTATTCTGATTATTTACATCAATATCGTCATTTGAATCTTCAATTTTATCTTTAAATTTTACTAAAATTTAAATTATTTTCCACCTCTATCAAAATCTTCTTCCAAATCTTCACCAGACTCCAAACTTTTAAAATCCTCAAAATCCTCTTCATATTTATCTTCTTCATTTCCCATTTCATCCTCCTCCTTACTTTTATTTTTCTTCTTTTCTTTTTCATTTTCCTCACTTTCTTCACTTGATTCTTTCAAAATCAAATCACTTTCACCTTCCTCCTTCTCCTCTTCAATTACTTCCCTCGGACGAGTACAACATTCCCCATCAACACAAGAAGCCTGCGGCCTTTTGAAACTTTTACATTCATTATTTGTAGTGCATTCCTAAATTAAAATCTGATTTCATACTTATTTTTAGAGTTCAAAATTCTGATTTTTAATTTTAATCTCTCCCATTCCTTTTATTACAATTCTGATTTTTATTCCAAATTTTGTTTAAAAATTTTTCTCTTAATTTTTTTCTACCTTTCCCAAAGCCTTCCCCCAATTTAAACACCAAATGCCTTTCGTCAAAGGTTTTAAATAATCTTCATTTGTGCAACACATTCCTATCTGTTTTGAACATTTTAATAAAGAGAATGGAACTTTTAAATTTAAATTTGCTTTAATTTGGCAGTCTTTAGTTGATAAACATTGAATTCCAACATTAAATGCATTCTTGGGACAACCTAAAATTAATTTAAATTTTTACTAAAATTTTACTTAATAATTTTTGAATTAAAATAATTAAGAATGAAAGCAAGAAAATAAAGAAATTAAAAAACCAAATAAAAACTTTTAACTTCCCTCTATCTTCAAAACTTTGTTTATTAACCATTTCTTTTTTTATTTTTGTTTGTGTACAACAAAGGCCCCGAATACAGACCTTTTCAAACAAAATTAATATTTTTTTCCAAAAATTAATTAATTATTTTACTTTAATAATATTTTTATTATTTAAATTATTGCAATTATAATCAGCCAAACAATAAACATTCAAAAAACGTCCTTTATTTGCACAAGGATTTGTTGGTTTTGCAATATTTGGTGGTAATTTTTGGGGTTTAATAAAAACAAAATAAATAAAAAAATAAAATAATAATTGTAATAATAGTAAATTAATATTTAAAATTAAAAACATAAAAAATTATAGAACATTGAAAAGGATAATTAAAGCTTGAGAATTAATTAATTGAAAATACCTAAAAAAAACTATTGTTTTGATATTTAATATTAATGGAAAAGAAAAAGTTAAATCGAAAACGAGTGCAGCCAAATAAAGTTACTAAAGATTAATCGAGTTTGGGTCAAAATTTCGATTCTTAAACTTTTAAATAAAAATTAAAAGCGTTCGCAATTTATTCCTAGAATAACCATTTATCTATCTGGATTAACGATTCCTCCATTTATTTTAGCTAGTTTATATTTGTTTAGCTTTTATATTCAAAATCAAATACGTTTTTAATATAATCAAATACGTCTTCTAGTAGAAGGGGCTGGAATAGTTTTCAATTTCATTAAATACTTCAGACACTGGGACTAAAAACATTATCGTTTATAAAGGCTGAAAATTTTTTGGGGGTTGATATAATTAATAACACAGCACGCTTTTTGTGGTACGTGCTAGCATGGGCCACTCTATTTGGTGAATTTGATGGGATTCAATTCAAGAGAAACCTAAATCCTATCGGGAAGCCCCAAGGGTTGATCAGATCCTCTGGCTTGCCTAGGCACAGATATTAATACACGCGAGATATCAAGCGTCTCTATTCATAGGGAAAAGCAAGCAATATAATTAATAAAATATGTGCTAACTTAGACTGAAATAGGTGAATAATACGGGCGAAAATGTATTTATTGAAAAGGGAAAATGTGAGATTTAACTTTGCCCTTTAACCTTTTGGATAATGTCCATCATTACACCTCCAACCTTACATACACCCCAGGGAAGACGTCCCTGGTCCTAAAATATCTAATTCTCAAACAGTGCCAATTAACCTTGTTTAAAATATTTTGTTATGTTCCACTCCTCGAGCTGAGTCGAATGACATCAAAATCACTGTGATAGGACAAGTTTGGGCTGAGATATAAGGATTTGCCCAATCCAGGAGAAGATAATTTTATATCACAAGAGTTTGTTCACTTCAGATATTGAAGGATTAAGGCGAATAACAGTGATTTAGAATTAATATTAAAGTTTGATATTAAAAAGTGGTTAGCAAAGATAAAGATTGATTTAAAGTAATAACAAAGGTTTTAGGGGTACAGCCGTTATATCGCGAGCTCAGTATATCGCCGTGCTAACTTCGTTCAAAATTGTCGAATCCGGGAGGCCCTGGTATGGTTCGATGCGCCTCAACGAGCTGAATCGAACCATACCAGGGCCTCCCGGATTAGACAATTTTGAACGAAGTTATAGCCCGGCGGTATACTGTGCTCGCGGTATACTGGCCTGCTCCCAGGTTTTAGAGAACTAAAGCGAATAACCGTGGATTGATTGTACTTATATCAAAGGGTTTTGAAAAATTAAGGAGATTTAAGCATATCAGTCGAGTTTGAATGAAAAACAGAGGGTTGAAGTATAAAAAGACTTCTAGGAAATTTGTATTATTATCATAGAGAAGATTTGAAAATTTTCAGAGATGAATTTGGTTTTATAAATTTTCTTTACTCAAAAATTTACCTTATCTAAGTAAATTTCTTCAAAGAAATTAGCTTAATGTTTTTTTTCTAGACAGCGTGTACGAAATTCAGGAATAGTTGTTTAAAAATGTAAGCTTGGTGTGATATATACATAGATGCGAAATAATTTAGAAAAAAACCCTAGCATTGGAGAAAGGAACGTGCAAAAAATGTCTTGCCTAAAAAATGCGGTCCGGTAAATGGACTTAGTTTAATTTACTAAAGTATTATGACAAAAAAAAGGTTTAAAAAAATTTAAAACCCTAAATCCGGCATAACGATATTAAAAAAACGGTTCCTATTTTTTCGATCGAACTTCTATGAATTTATACCTATAATGAATTGATCATATCAAAATAAGTTTTCAAAAACATTATTTGTACACGTACCCCTTAAACATAAATTAAGGACCTATATGGAGCAAAAAAATCGTTTTTACTTTCACACAATTTGCAGCTATTAAATTGCAATTTAGAAACGACAGAAAGAGCGGTAAGACCCCGTGCGAAGCGCGGGTTTTGCACAAGCTCCTTGCCGATGCCCATAGGTTTTGCACAAGCGATACGCCGATTCCCATCTTTTTAACAATTGGCGAGACAACAAGTTGCTCTAACATGAATTCAAGGCCGTACCCTTCCCGAAGGATTTGTTTATGATCTTCTAAGTAGACGCCCAATTGGAAATGGTCTCCATTGAAAAAAAACCCTCATTGGTCTCAACCCTCATTGGTCTCCGGTGTAAAGTGAAATCTTTATAATTCTAACTCATTACATGTTTATTATCAGGATTTTCTTGAGCTCTATTTTCACTATATTTACATCTTTATAATTCTAACTCATTACATGTTTATTATCAGGATTTTCTTGAGCTCTATTTTCACTATATTTACATCTTTGTAATTCTAACTCATTACATGTTTATTATCAGGATTTTCTTGAGCTCTATTTTCACTATATTTACATCTTTGTAATTCTAACTCATTACATGTTTATTATCAGGATTTTCTTGAGCTCTATTTTCACTATATTTACATCTTTATAATTCTAACTCATTACATGTTTATTATCAGGATTTTCTTGAGCTCTATTTTCACTATATTTACATCTTTATAATTCTAACTCATTACATGTTTATTATCAGGATTTTCTTGAGCTCTATTTTCACTATATTTACATCTTTGTAATTCTAACTCATTACATGTTTATTATCAGGATTTTCTTGAGCCCTATTTTCACTATATTTACATCTTTGTAATTCTAACTCATTACATGTTTATTATCAGGATTTTCTTGAGCTCTATTTTCACTATATTTACATCTTTGTAATTCTAACTCATTACATGTTTATTATCAGGATTTTCTTGAGCTCTATTTTCACTATATTTACGTCTTTATAATTCTAACTCATTACATGTTTATTATCAGGATTTTCTTGAGCTCTATTTTCACTATATTTACATCTTTGTAATTCTAACTCATTACATGTTTATTATCAGGATTTTCTTGAGCTCTATTTTCACTATATTTACGTCTTTATAATTCTAACTCATTACATGTTTATTATCAGGATTTTCTTGAGCTCTATTTTCACTATATTTACATCTTTGTAATTCTAACTCATTACATGTTTATTATCAGGATTTTCTTGAGCTCTATTTTCACTATATTTACGTCTTTATAATTCTAACTCATTACATGTTTATTATCAGGATTTTCTTGAGCTCTATTTTCACTATATTTACATCTTTGTAATTCTAACTCATTACATGTTTATTATCAGGATTTTCTTGAGCTCTATTTTCACTATATTTACGTCTTTATAATTCTAACTCATTACATGTTTATTATCAGGATTTTCTTGAGCTCTATTTTCACTATATTTACATCTTTGTAATTCTAACTCATTACATGTTTATTATCAGGATTTTCTTGAGCTCTATTTTCACTATATTTACGTCTTTATAATTCTAACTCATTACATGTTTATTATCAGGATTTTCTTGAGCTCTATTTTCACTATATTTACATCTTTGTAATTCTAACTCATTACATGTTTATTATCAGGATTTTCTTGAGCTCTATTTTCACTATATTTACATCTTTGTAATTCTAACTCATTACATGTTTATTATCAGGATTTTCTTGAGCTCTATTTTCACTATATTTACATCTTTGTAATTCTAACTCATTACATGTTTATTATCAGGATTTTCTTGAGCTCTATTTTCACTATATTTACATCTTTGTAATTCTAACTCATTACATGTTTATTATCAGGATTTTCTTGAGCTCTATTTTCACTATATTTACATCTTTGTAATTCTAACTCATTACATGTTTATTATCAGGATTTTCTTGAGCTCTATTTTCACTATATTTACGTCTTTATAATTCTAACTCATTACATGTTTATTATCAGGATTTTCTTGAGCTCTATTTTCACTATATTTACGTCTTTATAATTCTAACTCATTACATGTTTATTATCAGGATTTTCTTGAGCTCTATTTTCACTATATTTACATCTTTGTAATTCTAACTCATTACATGTTTATTATCAGGATTTTCTTGAGCTCTATTTTCACTATATTTACGTCTTTATAATTCTAACTCATTACATGTTTATTATCAGGATTTTCTTGAGCTCTATTTTCACTATATTTACATCTTTGTAATTCTAACTCATTACATGTTTATTATCAGGATTTTCTTGAGCTCTATTTTCACTATATTTACATCTTTGTAATTCTAACTCATTACATGTTTATTATCAGGATTTTCTTGAGCTCTATTTTCACTATATTTACATCTTTGTAATTCTAACTCATTACATGTTTATTATCAGGATTTTCTTGAGCTCTATTTTCACTATATTTACATCTTTGTAATTCTAACTCATTACATGTTTATTATCAGGATTTTCTTGAGCTCTATTTTCACTATATTTACGTCTTTATAATTCTAACTCATTACATGTTTATTATCAGGATTTTCTTGAGCTCTATTTTCACTATATTTACGTCTTTATAATTCTAACTCATTACATGTTTATTATCAGGATTTTCTTGAGCTCTATTTTCACTATATTTACATCTTTGTAATTCTAACTCATTACATGTTTATTATCAGGATTTTCTTGAGCTCTATTTTCACTATATTTACATCTTTGTAATTCTAACTCATTACATGTTTATTATCAGGATTTTCTTGAGCTCTATTTTCACTATATTTACGTCTTTATAATTCTAACTCATTACATGTTTATTATCAGGATTTTCTTGAGCTCTATTTTCACTATATTTACGTCTTTATAATTCTAACTCATTACATGTTTATTATCAGGATTTTCTTGAGCTCTATTTTCACTATATTTACATCTTTGTAATTCTAACTCATTACATGTTTATTATCAGGATTTTCTTGAGCTCTATTTTCACTATATTTACATCTTTGTAATTCTAACTCATTACATGTTTATTATCAGGATTTTCTTGAGCTCTATTTTCACTATATTTACATCTTTGTAATTCTAACTCATTACATGTTTATTATCAGGATTTTCTTGAGCTCTATTTTCACTATATTTACATCTTTGTAATTCTAACTCATTACATGTTTATTATCAGGATTTTCTTGAGCTCTATTTTCACTATATTTACATCTTTGTAATTCTAACTCATTACATGTTTATTATCAGGATTTTCTTGAGCTCTATTTTCACTATATTTACATCTTTGTAATTCTAACTCATTACATGTTTATTATCAGGATTTTCTTGAGCTCTATTTTCACTATATTTACATCTTTGTAATTCTAACTCATTACATGTTTATTATCAGGATTTTCTTGAGCTCTATTTTCACTATATTTACGTCTTTATAATTCTAACTCATTACATGTTTATTATCAGGATTTTCTTGAGCTCTATTTTCACTATATTTACATCTTTGTAATTCTAACTCATTACATGTTTATTATCAGGATTTTCTTGAGCTCTATTTTCACTATATTTACATCTTTGTAATTCTAACTCATTACATGTTTATTATCAGGATTTTCTTGAGCTCTATTTTCACTATATTTACATCTTTGTAATTCTAACTCATTACATGTTTATTATCAGGATTTTCTTGAGCTCTATTTTCACTATATTTACATCTTTGTAATTCTAACTCATTACATGTTTATTATCAGGATTTTCTTGAGCTCTATTTTCACTATATTTACATCTTTGTAATTCTAACTCATTACATGTTTATTATCAGGATTTTCTTGAGCTCTATTTTCACTATATTTACGTCTTTATAATTCTAACTCATTACATGTTTATTATCAGGATTTTCTTGAGCTCTATTTTCACTATATTTACATCTTTGTAATTCTAACTCATTACATGTTTATTATCAGGATTTTCTTGAGCTCTATTTTCACTATATTTACATCTTTGTAATTCTAACTCATTACATGTTTATTATCAGGATTTTCTTGAGCTCTATTTTCACTATATTTACATCTTTGTAATTCTAACTCATTACATGTTTATTATCAGGATTTTCTTGAGCTCTATTTTCACTATATTTACATCTTTGTAATTCTAACTCATTACATGTTTATTATCAGGATTTTCTTGAGCTCTATTTTCACTATATTTACGTCTTTATAATTCTAACTCATTACATGTTTATTATCAGGATTTTCTTGAGCTCTATTTTCACTATATTTACATCTTTGTAATTCTAACTCATTACATGTTTATTATCAGGATTTTCTTGAGCTCTATTTTCACTATATTTACATCTTTGTAATTCTAACTCATTACATGTTTATTATCAGGATTTTCTTGAGCTCTATTTTCACTATATTTACATCTTTGTAATTCTAACTCATTACATGTTTATTATCAGGATTTTCTTGAGCTCTATTTTCACTATATTTACATCTTTGTAATTCTAACTCATTACATGTTTATTATCAGGATTTTCTTGAGCTCTATTTTCACTATATTTACATCTTTGTAATTCTAACTCATTACATGTTTATTATCAGGATTTTCTTGAGCTCTATTTTCACTATATTTACATCTTTGTAATTCTAACTCATTACATGTTTATTATCAGGATTTTCTTGAGCTCTATTTTCACTATATTTACATCTTTGTAATTCTAACTCATTACATGTTTATTATCAGGATTTTCTTGAGCTCTATTTTCACTATATTTACGTCTTTATAATTCTAACTCATTACATGTTTATTATCAGGTTGAAGTCGAAGGATTGAAGTCGAAGGATGCATCAGATTGAAGTCGAAGGATGCATCAGAACAGACGAGACAGTTCCAGCGCGACGTTACGAGGACCAATGAAGTTAAGAAGACCTGAAGTGACATGATGATTTGGGGCAAGTAAATGTGATAATATTGTTGATATTTTGTGTTGTTTGTTTTTGTATTTTCCCCCTGTTTTTTTGTTAAAAACGTTCGAACTAAAAAAACGTTCGAACCCGCACCTATCTATTGGCCAAAGTATAAACCTAATACACTATCCAGCCAACCATAGCTCACTGTAAATAAGACTAAAGGAAAATCTTTTTTACCTGTCTTAATTTCTTTCATTGTAATAAAAGCCTAGGGACAAATTCTAATAGCTTAGCTTTTTCTTTCTTTTTTTTCCAATCAAATTAAAAATATTTATTTTCCAAATTAAATAAGTTCAGTAATTAATAAATAAGCGAGCCAAAGAATAAGCCAACAACAAAAAGTTAAGAACCAGAAAAGCAAGCCAGAGAGCGAAGAAACGAAACAGAACCAATGAAACGGACCAACGAAAACGAACCGAAGCCCCGAATGAAAATTAAGAGTTTAAATAAGCCGGAAATGGGTTAGAAAAGATAATTTAGAAAGATTAGAAAAGATATAAACAATTTAGAAAGGATAAAACAAATGCAGGTGCGATAAATGGCAGATCAGAAAATAGATTACATTAGCAAATGAAGAGGGACTGGGCCATTAGGGCGCGGGGCCATTAGGGCGCGAGCTTATAAAACAGTGAATTGCTTATCAAAAAAGATAAAATTTTGCATTAATAACTCTCATGCCTTTATCTACGTTCTCCAAAAATTTCAGAATTTTTGATCAGGAATTTCGGAAATTGTGGCCAAAAATGTTGATTTTCCGAAAAAACCCTAATTTTTCGCGGTTTATCGACTATAACTCCAGAAATATTCGATGAAAAATTCTGAAATTTCTTGAGGAGGTAGTCAATGATGTTAAAGAAATTTGAGAAAATTTTTATAAATTTCGGTTTCGTATAAGTGTCAGTTTCTAGTGCTGGCGCCCTAATGGCCCCGCGCCCTTATGACCCCAACCCAATGAAGAAAGTTGTTTACGATTAATTGAACAAAAGGTGTCTAATGTGGAAACGTTAGAAACAAGGAATAAACATAAAAGAATTCCTAGACAAACAGATGCGCGGTAAAAGTAATTTTAGATTGGAAAACAAAGATTGGAATTTTAAAGAAAATTAATTTTAAAAAATAAACCAAAATATTAAATTCTAATTGTCGCATTTACAAATAAGCGACATTCATTTCTTCTAACGCCTATTAACTTCCGCTCAACTCTTTTGTTTTACTTGTCTTAAAGGGTGTAAATTTAGAAAGATTACAAAAGTCGAGACCAAGATTTAACCCCAAACCAAGACAGAAAAGCCCCAAAAAAGTCTTGAATCAAGACTAAAAACCAAGATACCCCGTAAACTCAGCCCCCGCCCCGTAATATCGAACCCTAATTAGAAGTGAAGAACTAATGAGAAAATGATACAAATATGTACTTCAAACACAAGGAATTAATTTGGAGGTAATTGGAGGGGGATTTTTTTAGATTAGAAAAATAAAAAAGGGGAAGATGTGATTTTTGGAAAATGAGAAATTGAATTCCAACTTATATTTTTTTAAAAGGCTTTCTCCAATCAAGTACAATTTTTAGAGTTAATACAATTTATTCAAACGATATCAATGTTATGTTAAATTGTTATGGCGTAGAGGCTGCAAATCGAACTATTGTTAAGGTGTTAATTTAAAAAAATAGATTTGAAGAATTGAAAAAAAATATTTAAGGGAAAATTTTAGCGCCTCATAAAAAGCGAGAGAAAATCGACCAAATTAACTCCTTAATTCATTAGTTTTGGGCCCGACCAAAAGTTGGCCTAATATTCTAGATCATTTTCTCATAATTTGCAAGTGATCTTACAATTGCATTCTCACGAATCCCAACAAAGTTTTTAAATGTCTTAAAATCATCCTTCCTTAAGCGATTATCAAAAAATATATAGACTGATATCATTTGAAGAATTAGAAAAAAAATATTAGACAGATATCAGAAACTTTTAAAACAATTGAACAAATGAGAAAAGGCATAGAAGAAAAACAAAATCACATATAAAAATGTAAAATTTGTTTAGATGGTTGATTTTGTTGTTATAAAATTGATATTTTTGTCAAACTTAATTTTTAAGATTAGGTAGGGAGTTCAAAAAATTAATTTCTTTTTATTATTTTACATTAAACTAAAATAAACTCAGTCAGACTGGACAAAAAAATTCAGAGTATATCAACTTCCAGTTAATTCTTCTTTTGTTTTTCCCATTTGTTTTGGCATTTTCTTTTGTGCAATGTCATCGAGTTGATTTTGTTTGTAATAATGTGGGGCAACTTCAGCTATCCATTTTGGATCACATTCAATTATCTAAAAACAGTTTATTTTCTAAATAATTTCTAAAAAAAGTTTACTTCACGCATAAATTCCTTTGAAGTAAATACTAATTCGTAATAAATAACCCATCTAGGTCTGTCTTCGAATAAACAAGAATTTGGATGTGTTTGTACTGTATGTCTGTGTTTAACTGTTTTGTAATGTCCACCTTTGTCTAAAGTAGCCAAATTATGGAAATAACCAGAAGTTATTGCTTTTTGTATATTTAATGGATTATTTGAAGACTTCTGGAAATTTATAAAGGGGGCATATTCTTTTTAGAAAAGAAACGATTTTACCGGCTCAATTTCAACTCTTTCAAGTAAACCTTCCAATTGATCTCGAATATCTCTAGCTCTTTTCATTGTTCTATGTTGTACAAAATTTTCAATACACCTAGAAAGATGGGGATATATTTTTATTTTCTGAAATAAATCCTTTGATAATTTTGGAAAGGGTTGGCGAATCCCAGATATCAGGAGATTTCCTATGATCTCCAACCCTAGATATATAAGTTATAAACACGAACTATCTCATCACGATAATTTTATTTTCGAGTAAAAACTAGAGTTCGACCCGGGCCGGGCCTGAGACCGGGTTTGCCGAGCCCGGTAGCCCTGCAACCGGGTATTTTGATAAAATCCGGTTTTTCGAGGTTTTCGGGGTTTTAGCCCGGAAAACCCGGCCCGGGTCGGATTGGAAGTCAAAAATTCGGATTGGAAGTCAAAATTGGAAGTCAGCCCGGGTCGGATTGGAAGTCAAAATATCGGGCCAGACAAGTTGAAAATGTCAAGCTCTAGTAAAAACATCCTTCAATTTAACCAAATTTAAATTTAAAAAATTGCTCACCATTGCAAAGAAAAATTAGTTTCTCTCCATTTATTAAAAACATTAAGTAAAGTTAAATGATCTCCGCCTGCAGACCAAAAACCTTTTCTTGCAGTATCTGCATGAATTACCATTGCTTTTGGTCTGTAAAAAATTGCAGCGTTGACAGAAAGCATTGCTGCAATTGTAATAATTTCCTCTGAACATTCGTATCTTTAAAAAAGAATATTTAAAAGAATTAATCTCTCTTTACTTTTCTGATGCCATAACCATTTTTGACATTGCAGGATCACAAGGAAATTCAGCCATTCGTCGACCCAATTTTGTTAACATTCCTTTATGATTTAAAGCACCAAGAGCATATAAATGTTCTAATGCAGCTGCTAAAGCTTCGTATGGAGGTGGGTCCAGAAAATCAAAATGAACCAAATCAGTAATTCCCAAACTTAAAATAATTTATTAAAAAAACATTCTACAGACTCTTTAAGAGAAAGGAATAAAGAATTGTCTAGATATACCCCAAACCAAAATCACGTCTATTTAATAATTTAAACAAGATCTTAATTCCCCACAGAATTTCTAAAAATAAAATTTTAAAACCTTAAAAGCATCAAAACAACATTTCCCAAATTAATTCTTTGAATTTCAGGTATAGGTTGATCTTCCAATTCATATTGATATGCCCAAGAAGTATATAATCTAAAACACTTTCCAGGTCCAGTTCTCCCTGCTCTACCAGCTCTTTGATTTGCAGCAGCTTTTGATATAGTAACAATATTTAAATGATCAATTCCCCCTCTAGCATCATAAGAAGATTGTTTGACAAAACCTGGATCTATTACATAAACAATACCATCAATTGTAACTGAAGTTTCTGCAATATTTGTAGCTAAAACACACTAAAAATTAAAAAGAAAATTAAAAATTAAAAAGTTTTTTCTTTTATCTTTCCACAATTATTTCCTTTTCCAGGTTATCAAAACCAAATCTAATATAAACAAAAAAAACCTTTCTAGCATTTGGAGGTGTTGGTTCAAATATTTTTGATTGTAATTCTGTGGGTAAATTAGCATAAATAGGCAAAACAATTAATTCTTTAATTCTTGAACCAAGTAATTTAATTCTTTCTTGTAACGCTTCCTGAACAGTTTCAATTTCTTCTTGCCCAGTTAAAAATACTAAAATATCACCAGGTAAAGGTTGAGTTAAATGAATTTGAAGAACAGATATCATTGCAGCTAAAAAATTATTTTTATAAAAAATTAAGTTTTTAGACTTTATAAAAGAAATTCGATTATGCAGAATTTTTTATTTAAAAATTTACTTTATACTATACATATTTTTTTACTAAAATGTAGTAAAATTATTTTTTTATCACCATAGGATTCGAACCTCCTAAATAATAAAAGAAAATCCTAATACTATCCAACTACACTACAAACGAAAATTTTAGACCTCATTTATTCCCTTTTAAGTTTTTTACTCCATAAAATAAATACCATCCAAATAATCAGCCTCTGGCGCTTTTGTATAATAAATTTGGACTGGAAATCTTCTTCCGGGAATTCTAAAAATTGGTGCATCATCAAAAAATGTAGAAAATTTTAAAGCATCCAGAGTAGCCGATGAAATTAAAAGTTTTAGATCTTTTCGGAAACGAGCAATATCTTTGACTAAACCAAACAAAACATCTGTATGTAACTAAAAAAGAATATTTTTATAATTTTAAAAGAAAAAAAACTGTTCGTTCGTGAGCTTCATCAATCATTAAAACACTATAAGAAGCCAAATCAGGTTCATTAAGAAATTCTCTCAAAAGCATTCCATCCGTCATATATTTAATTTTTGTTCTTTCTGAAGTACAATCTTCGAATCGAATTGTATATCCAACCTAAAAAAATTTACTTAATAAGGAAAAATAATGTAAATATGTACAGAATACATCTCAAATTTTGATAAAATTTTGTAAAGGTGTTATAAAAAAATAAACAAACCAAAGCCCCAATTTTTGTATTCATTTCTTCAGAAACTCTAGCAGCAACACTCATCGCTGCAACTCTTCTAGGTTGTGTACATCCAATTCTTTTATTTTCTGAACAAAATCCAGATTCATACAAATATTGAGGTAATTGTGTTGTTTTGCCTGAACCTGTCTCCCCCTCAATTATTAATATTTGATGTTCTTTAACCGCTTCAATAAATTCATCTCTATATGAAAATACGGGTAATGTTCTTCTCGTTTCTTGCAAACTTAATTTATATTTTTCTTCTGCAGACAAAACTTTTTCCTTAAAAAGTAAATTTAGAAAATAAAATAAAAAATGTAAAAAAAACTTCATTTTCTTTTGTTCCTTCCAAATGCTGTAAAGCTTCAACAAAATCTATGTGTTCATCATCCAATAATAAACCCAAGTCTTCTTTCTAAAAGATAATTATTTATATCAGAGAAAAGGAATTTTTAAATCTTTAAAAATGGCATAAATTTTTAAACAATCAAGAAAACCTTGTTAATAGCATCCTTAGCTCCTGTATGAAAAACAGCAGCCATTAATTTTTCCTCTTCCCATAAACGTCCAGAACCTCCAGGTAATTCTGGTTCTTCAATATAATCCTCAGGAATTGTTTTGGATGATGTATCTGGTACGTGATATCTTTTCTGTTTAAGTATATTCCCAGCTTCATCATATTTTTTAACGAAATTTAGAACTTCTTTTCGATATTTAACATCCAATTGCTCTTTTTTTGTTAATCTAAAAATTAAAAAAATTTAAATACTTTTTGAATAAGAATTTGTTATTTGATTTTAAAGAGATCAACGAGAATTAATTATTTAGGTTTAGTAACTAGAAAAATGTGAGACAAGATTATGAAAAATTAAAATGAGGACATTTTAATTTTTATTTATTTTAGACAAAATATTTTTAAATTCATTAAATTCAGAAAAAATCCCTGACAGTATTCCCGTTCAATTTTAAAAATTTACAAATAAATTTACAAAAAAAATTATCAAAAAAAAACCCCAAACCTTTCTCGAGCAAAAAGAGTTTCATCATCCCTAACTTGTGCCTCCAATTCCATTCTTTTATCTTCTTTTCTTTTATTTAAATAACTTTTTCTACTTTCATAACGTAATTTATTCAACATTTCTTCTTTATCTTCTTTGCTTTCATTTTCTAATTTTAATCTTTTTTGTGCTTCAGCAAAACTTCTAGCCTCAGATTTTGACATTATATGACGAGTATTTTTACTTTCCTTTTCTTTTATTCGTTTTGAAAGAGCATCCCTTTCCTCTATATCTTTTTGAGTTTCTTCTTCTAATTTGTCGAAATCTGATTCTTCTGAAGAATTTTTATCGTCTTCTTTTATATCTTTCTTGGCAGGAGGAGAAGTCTAGAAAAATAAAATTTTAATTAGGATTTTTAAAAAGTTACTAGGTAAATTTTAAGGAGTTTGAAAGTCATAAAAAGAAAAAAGAAATAGATACGCTTGACATTATAAATTTGTCAAACTTTCCAAAAACTATCAAAAAGTCATTCCAAATTTACTAAAATATTCCCCAACTAAAATACACATCAAAAACCAAAAAATTCATTTTCCAACTAAAAACATTTTAAATTAAAACAAACCTTTTGTTGTTCCCCAATATCTTCTTCTTCTTCCTCACTATTACTCTCCCAACGTTTTCGTGTACTTCTTCCTTTCTTTCTTGATTCAATTTTCTTTCCAATATCAAAACTTGTAGAAGGTTCATAATCATCTTCGTCATCCAAAGGTTTAAGTGTTGCATTTAATCTTTTTATATTTAAATTTTCCAATTCTAATTGTGATAATCCTTTTTGTTTTGGTAATGATTTTTTGACTAAAAAATTAAAAAAATTAGAAAAAGCAACAGAAAAATTTTAAATAAAAGCAAAAAGCCTCAAATCTTTACTAATTTTTAAATTAACTTTTTACCCCAAATGATCAATAAAATTCGAAAGTTAATTAAGTTCCGATATCAAAAGTAGAAGAGAAGCAAAGTCCTTATACAAAAATCCCTGCCTTCATCTCTCAATTAAAAAAAAAGAATTACCAGTCCGCGGCACTTTATCTAACAATTTCGAGGCAAATATTTTAACATCATTAGTAATTTCATCAAAAGATCCCCTCAATCTTTCTATAAAATCTTCATTATCTGTCGATTTCTTAGCTTGTGCAATAATAAAAGCAACAGTGGCTGAGTCACTATATCCAAGAATTTTGTGTAATTCATCATCAACCCAATTATTTATCATTTTAAAAAATCTAAAAATTTGAAAAGTTTGAAGTAAAAATTAATAAAAAAAAAGAAAATAACTGGTCAAACAAAAACGAGACCGAGTAGGCGCAGACCGAGTAGGCGCGGTCCAAGTAGGCGCGACCGAGTAGGCGCAAGAGTAAATTTAATAACTTTTCCCCAAAAGTTATGTATTTTCTTCATTTTTGAATAATTAAGCAACTTTATTTGAAGACTTTCTCCAAAACTGCCCTCTTTAGGGCAAAAAATTTATTAAGTGAAGCTCGGTGATGTTTTTATTTTTTGATAAAATTTAAAAAAAATTTTCGGCTGTAGTGTAGTGTACCGGTGGTAAAAGTTCGGGATGTGACATATGTCATTCGATTCGTCTCGACGAGCTGAGTCGAACGGTACCACTCCCTACTTTAGGAAATGATTCTGGACCGAGTTATAGGTCCCTGAAAATCGAAAAACCAAAGGGGGGAGTAAGCTCGATTTTGGGGTGAAAAATTCGAATATGCAAATAATAGCTCATTCGAAAGAGCTCGCCGAGCTGAGTCGAATGACACCAAAATCAACAAAATCTGACTTGATTTGACAAAGTTATGACCGTTTGTTTTAGCTCCTTACCTATCGCCTCTGTAGAGGTTTTTGCTGCTACCGGGCCCCAAGTACATCCAGAGCAAGGGAGATAGGAATAGGGTTATGTTACGAGCCCAGACCCAGCGCCCGTAGACTCCCCGCGAGGCGCGTGCCGCAAAACTCCGCGCGAAGCGCGGAGTTTTGCACAAGCGCCTCGCCGACGCCCCATAGGTTTATGTTGTTTGTTTTTCTATTGTAACTTTGTCCAAACTTTTACAATCAAGCTGATTTTGGTGTCATTCGACTCAGCTCGGCGAGCTCTTTCGAATGAGCTATTATTTGCATATTCGAATTTTTCACCCCAAAATCGAGCTTACTCCCCCCTTTGGTTTTTCGATTTTCAGGGACCTATAACTCGGCCCAGAATTATTTCCTAAAGTTGAGAGTGGTACCGTTCGACTCAGCTCGTCGAGACGAATCGAATGACATATGTCACGTCCCGAACTTTTACCACCGGTACACTACACTATATCCAAATTTTCTTTTAATATTTTTCTCATAAAAGCTCCATACTTACATAGCTGTTGATAAGTTTTGGAGGAAGTTTTTTTGTTTCATTATTGAAATTTATAACGATTTCTAATAAATATTTTTAAAATAAGTATAGAAAAATAGGGGAGGGTGCAATTATTAGAGAGGGTAGTTATTTGAGAGAGGGTAATTATTGTTTCGATCTCACGCTGGAGGGAGTAATTAATTAATTAATTAATTAATTAACCTCTGTATATCCCCTAAGAAAATATTTCTTCACTGGGGACACTATTATTAGCTGGTGTTGTTAAGTTTTTTGAACTATTTAACAAACAGAAAATTTGGACATTTTACAGTTTATTTTAAAATCTAAACTTTGTAATTAAGAAAAAGAAATAAAATTATTCTTTTTTATTTATTTTAACACAAAATCTTTTAATATCAATTTACATATATTTTAAATATTTAAAATTATGTATATATTTTTGTTTTATCCACTAAAAGCAAAAGCATTCAAGTCCCATTCTTGAGGAGAACGTTTAGATTTTCCTCCCCCTTTTCCTCCTCCCTCTTCTTTCTGAAAAAATTTAGAAAAATTACATATAATTATTTTAAATAAAAATTACCAAAGAATTTTTAGCTAAATCAGAAGAATTTTTGGGGGGAGGTTTTTCAAATTGATATGTTGCCCCTTCTCCATTTATTTTAACAATAAAAAGAAAAGAAATAAAAAATGTTAACAAAATAATTATTTTTTTATTAAACATTTCTTTTTAAATTAATTTAAAATTATTTTCAAAATATTTTTTAAAAAATAATTCTAATTCCTTTTTTGATTTAATTTATATATTCTTTTTTATTTTAATCTTTAATTCCTTACAGAAAATATTTTTTTATTAAAACAAACTTGGAATATTTTAAAATAAATAGAAAAACGTCTTTTGAATATTTTTAATAAAATTTTAAATTAAAAACAGTCAAAAATATACTCAAAAAATGTTAAAAAAACATTGAGAATATTAGGTATATTAGAAAAATATTTATTAAAAATTTTCAGTCAAAAAATGTACAATAATAATTACATTTTACTATTTTACATTATTTATTTATATTTGTGTATTTCTTATTGACAACTACCATTAAGGAGTACATATCAGGGGTGTCGCTCGTGCCACAAAATACGAGACGAGCGGCACCCCTGGTACATGTCATAGAAATATAAAACTTTGAAGTCTGGATCGGAAAATTTAAACTATTTTTTTTGGTTTGAAAATTTAAGCCAAAAATCTTCTTATTTAGCGCTACACGGCGCTAATCTTTTGATTTTTTAGTGGCCAACAAGTTAAAAATTACTTTTTTAGATTTAATTTATGGATCTGAGCTGCTGAAAGATTTTGTAACAATAAATAATTAAATTTATGTTGCTAAATTTAAAAATATAATAAAAATTATTTAAAAAATAAATTTAAAATTTCTTTCTGTCGAAAAACCAGGCTTGGTTGTTTCAACACGGATAAGGGAAGGATTGGGGAAAATTTGGTGAGGTAACAGTGGAGGGGACGGGAAGATGTTTTTGGGCGATTCTAAACAATCCTTTAGCACCACTAACGGAAATTGTTTTTCGTTAAATTTTTGAACTTTTTATGTAAAAAGCAGCAAATCTGAACATTTTATATTTACTTTATTCTTTGCAATTTATTATTAAATTCTAAAAAATGTTTTGTAAATAAGAAAAAAAGAAATTATTTTTTATTTAGTTATTTTATACAAAATCTTTTAAATATCAATTTAAAATATTTAATAATTTTATTTATTAATTTATCGTCCAAAAGGCAGTATGAAAAATTCCCATTCACTAGTATCTTGAGGAGAACGTTTAGTTCTTTTTAACTTTCCTCCCTCTTCTTTCTAAAAATAAAATTAAAAATTTATTATTTTTTAAAAATAAATTACCAAAGAATTTTTAGCCAAATCAGAAGAATTTTTGGTGGGAGGTTTTTCAAATTGATATGTTGCCCCTTCTCCATTTATTTTAACAATGAAAAGAAAAGAAATTAAAAATGTTAACAAAATAATTTTTAACATTTTTAAAAACAAATTATTTAAAATTATTATTTGAAAAGAATATTTTTTGAAAATAATTCTGATTTAATTTAGTTAATATTCTTTTTTATTTCAATCTTCAATTCCCTATTTTTTATTAAAACAAACTTGGAATATTTAAAGATAAATAGGGAAAACGCCTTTCGAATATTTTTAATGTTTTTAAAAAAATATTGAGGGATTTTCTTTAAAAAAAAGTCAAAAAAAAGAAAACTAATATTTACTAAAACCCCCCCCCCCACTACATATACATATGTACATATTTATTTATTTACAATCAAATAAACAACAACAATAATTACTTATCTCTACAATTTACATTATTTATATCTTTATTACATCTCAATTCAATTATATATTTATTTTGTCATAGATTTTGTTTTACTCGCATCAACGCTTACATAAAGAATATTCTTCTTTTCAAGCACTTCCACAACTAAAAAAATTGAAAAAAAATTATTAAAAATATTTTCGTTATAATTAACAAGCTCCCCCAAATTTATTTTTAAAATCTTTTTTCAATTTTCACCTTTTCCAGTCCCCGGCTTCCTAATTTTATTTTTCTGTGATGTTCGATCGTAAGCATGTTTCGGTCCCAATCCTTGCACAAACTCGCTAGAGGGTTTTTGCGCAATTTCGTCGTCAATATTTCCAACAAATTTATATTTTGGGCCAGCAACAGCAATTTCCTTTCGAATGATGGCAGTAGCTGAAGGCGCTGCCTTGACTGAAGCTCTCGATTTGTCTACACGGTGGGCAGTTGAAACGCTAAAAAAGGGAAGGATTTGTGATTCTTTTAAGTTTTTCAAACCCTCTAAATGTAGCAAATGGCTGTGCTGTCTTAGTCCCCTTCCCCCCTCCAAGTGTCGATCCCTTTCCAGACTTCATATGCGCAGTTCTTAACGCTTCATTGCTTCCACCCACCTTTTGTGCTTGTTTTGTATCCTTATCAGATTTTGGCTGGTCTCGTCCTTTTCCCTTCTTTTCGTCCTAAAAAATTAACAAAAATATTTGTAGTTAATTACTCAATTTACTTTTTTATTTAAATTTCCAAGTTGTGAATTCTTTTCACTCTTTGGCGGTATTGCTTCTTTTGATTTAACCTTCTTCCCTTTTAGATTCTCAATTGCCGCATCTTTCCCTTTCTTCTTTTTGCCCTTAGAGCATGTTATTAAAAGAATTGATGTCATCATAGAAAGAAGAAAAACCAATTGAAGAAATGCCAAAAGAAAAGAATTTATATGGTTGTTGTTGGTGTTGATGTTGTTATGTTGATGAACTGTTTAAAAGAATATTTTTTTCTAAAAATAAAATCAAGCATGTTTTTACCTTGAAAGAGACGAAAGACCACCATTCCGATTAGGAAATAGAAAGAAGACGAGAATGAATTGACGTTGAATAAAGTTGGGGAAATTTAGATTTTTCTTTATTCTTTTACTCCAGGCTTTTATAGTACCTACATATCCCTTTCGAGATATTTGTTAATTTTTAAGGTGTTTCCACTTGTCTCATATTCCTTTAGATGTCTCATTTTCCTTTTTTGAGCCATATTTAAATTCGTGGAAAGAAAATGAAGAGAATAATTTTAGTGAGCCGAGGAAAATTAATAAAAGAAATTGTTGAAATTAAAATAAACAATGAGAGAGCAACTATCCAAATGTTTGTTTCCGATAGAAAATTACTGTATAAATATAGTGTTTAAGAAAATATACCCCACCCCCTTGAATTTTTTGAGTTTATCTATGTTCCCGTCAACGGATTGTTCTGAATTTTTTATTGGTGATTAATAATCACTATTGAACACTATATCCAAAAGATCTTTAAAAAATGTTGGCTCGATCGATTTGTAATTGGTTCTTCTCAAAAATTGGTATTAATGTAAGAAATTATAAGCCCCTTTATTAAAATTTTGATTTTAATATTTCTCACTAAAAATACATATTCGGAGGTTATTGAGTCATTTAAAAACATTTTGTTTAATTTTGAATGAGTTATCACAGATGATAAATTAAATATATAGCAAAACAATATTTATTTTTCTTAAATTCATGACACATTAAGTGAATCAGAAGGTTTTTAATATATTTAAAGTACAACAGATGTATTTATATAAAACCTAGCTTTTTATGTTTTTATTTTAAATTAACAAATAAAAATTTATAAAAAAATATTTTAAATAAATATGTTCTTAATTAAATTCTTTCTATTGCTAATTTTAATTAAGGAGATAGTAACTTTTGCTATAATTCCTCATAATGAAGGTAAACATATTTTTAATATTTACTGGAAAAATGTCATTGATCCTTTTAATAATTTTAGCTTTCTAAATATAAAAGTTTTTTAAATCAAATAAAAGATTTATTAAACAATATTAAGTATTTAAATTCCATTCAAAACTAGGATAGACAAATAAATATACTAACTAGGTATATCTGGATAGAAAGGATAAATATTCAGTCAATTATTCTGCCTTCAGGGTTATTATATCATTGCAGTTTAATTTTTAATATTTTCATTCACTAATTTCAATTATATTTAGTCACATCTACTGGATATCCAGAAGCAAAATCCGAAGTTAGTATTAAACGTCTTCGTCGCCTTACAAATGATTCCGATAATAATTTAATATTTCCTGACCCAGAATTGCCTAAATTACCAAAAGATTTAGAAAATACAAATCCTGATTGTCTTTTGTGGCAATATATTCAAGCAAAACCTTTGACATTAGAAAGTTCTCGTGAGGAAATTAAAGGGGTAATTTGTATTTCTTTCCTCAAAATTAAATTAATTTTTAGTTTTGTGTAGTAAATAATTCAACAGAAAACAACAACAATAATGGTTGGTGTGAAATTGAATTAAATTTAATTATTAAACAATTTGGACATAAAACTATAAAATCTTTTCACCTTGAAAATGAAATAATTGAACATTTTGATTTTAAATTTTATATTCAATTTACAAAAAGAGGACTTTGGCAAGTTGTTGGAATTCCCAACTGCGAGAATGGTAAATTAAAGATGGATAAATACGGATTGGGGGTTTAATGAATATATTAATAATTTTGGCCCTGTTCTTTCTTGAATAGAAAAATTAAAAATCATTGAATATACACACAACTTTGAGAATAAATTAAAAATTGAACATAAGGGAGATTTTACCTAAAATTTATAAAATTTATTATTGTTCACTGATATTTCTTTAAATATGTATAAAGAGAATATTTTTTATTTTAATTTAGATGAAGAAGAAAAGAAACGCGTTGTCCGTTCAATATTATTCAAATATTAAATCATCAAGTGTCGAAGAGATAAAAAAGTTCTTTAATTCTATCTTATTTAAATGTATTTTAATTTGATTACATGATAAAAACATTTAATTCAAACAAATTTATATGCACGTAAACAAGGTTTACGTTTAAGATGTAAAGGTAAAAGTTGGCGTATATTTCCTTGTTTTTCCAATATTGCCCTCTATTTGTCTTTGAGATTGAATAAATAGAAAATATTTTATGGATGTTTTTAAGGAAAATTATAAGTTGTCAACAATGTTTGGCGAGTTTTGCTTTATTAGGCGTGCTAAAACGCAACTATTTTACACTCTTAAAGGTTGCTTTTTATGAACAAATTTTGCTGTTTTTGTTGAAAGTTAAACCAGAAACTTGAAAAATTTCATCAAGTTAAATTGTTTCATCTGTTCGAACAGACATTAACAAAAGTTCTTTAGTTTTTAACTAGCGATATAAAATAATAAAGGGAAAATAAAAACTATTTTTTTTATCAATCTTCGGTAATTTATTTTAAAAAATTGTATAAACTTTTAAATTTTAATTTTCAAAAAGACAAGGGAGTAAAGTTAAAATGATAAAATTTTTTCCTAAAGATGAATGTGTCTCTTGAAATAGACAATAAATTATAAATAAATATTGGAGGAAACAAAAAAAATTATGTAAATAAAAAAATAATTGAAAGTACTAAAAGAGATGACGAAATCCTTTTACTAAAGAAAAATTTGTTTATTTTAAAAGGCTTTGTTTTTAATTGTTTTCAAGGAATATTTAGTAAATTTTTAATAAGGCGGTATTAAAAAATGATTGAAGAATTTAATCAAAACATTTAATTAAAATAAATAAATTTCAAAAATTTTATTTTTATTTAAAATATAATCAAAATCCACACATAGGATTCAATATCTTCCCAAATACCTTTCCTACCAGCAAATAAACAACGGAACTGATATTCGGAGTATTTACTTGAAATTAAACGAGCTTAACAAATCATACATATTTTTATATTAAGTAAATTTAACAAAGAAAATAAGTAAAACCATAAATAAATTTTTAAAAAATTATGATTTCTTTACTTAAACTTTCTATTTATTTCGTTATTTTTTATTAGTTTTAAATAAATAATAGTTTAATAATTAAATAATATTTTACAAAAATATTAAATCCTCTTTAGTTTTTAAGAATATTATATACACATCAAGGTTGGCGTTAGTCCCGTGTCTCGTATCTCGTGAAATCTCGTATTTTTTGAGAGGTCTCGTATCTCGTTTTATCTCGTTCTCGTATTTTTGAGAATCTGTATCTCGTGAATCTGGTGTCTCGTATTTTGTGGCACGAGCTGCACCTCTGATACACATTATTATAAAATTATCAAAATATATTTAATTTTCCTTTAAATTTAGGGTAAAAAATATTTAAATATGAAGTTTTGACGTCAATATTTTACTATAAAAACCTAAAAAGTTTGTTCATTCTTTCTTCATCTTCATTCTCGACTTCAAAAATTTTAATAATTATTTAATTCTTTATCGTCATTATTTAAATATTGTTGGCTTATACTATTAGAACTATTGGAAGTATTATTAGTTGTGTATAATTACAATATTTTGTTAATAATGAACGTTGAAAAATTATGGGAAGTTCAATTCTACCATGGAATGGTAAAATTTTGTAATTTTTATTTAAAAACATATTTTTTCAGTTGCCTAGGTCCGAAGCATTTAAATTACTTTCAAATGATGGGGATTTTTTGTTGCGATTGAGTAAACCAGATGGAACAGAGAAGATAATATTATCTACAATTCAGAAAGGGTCAGAATTCAATTTTGTAATAAAGTATTTCAAAAAATTAACAATAATTACTACACAAACAATCGAAGATTTAATGAATCAACAATTGAAATGCAGCAAAAAAAATTTGGTGGGTAAATTCTATGTAAAATTTGAAAAATATTCTTTAAAATTAAAAAAAAATTCACAAATAATTGTTTAATAATTTTCAGATTCAACACCTAACTCTCACTACTCCAATAAATAGACAACTGTGGGAATTAACTAAACAAAGTCTAAAATTTGGGATCGTTCTTGGATCAGGAGCCTTTGGAGTAGTTCGAAAAGCTGAATTAAATGGGAATAAAGTTGCAGTTAAAGAACAAAATGAGAGTTAAGTTATTACAAGAAGCAATTTTGATGCAAAAACTACAACACCAAAATATTGTTAAATTTATTGGTAAGTATTATAATGCTAATATTAGAAAAAACTAACTTTCCTGGTTCAACCAAAAAATTTGTGGTGATAATTTCGGGGTGGGAAAAGCAAACTCACAGATTTAATATTAAAGAAAATTAAATTAGTGGGGTTTTTTGTCCAAATAAATTTTAATTAAATTCAAATTAATTCGTTAATTTTTTTAGGAATAACATTGGATGCTCTCCCATTTATGTTAGTTATGGAGCTTTGCTTAAATGGAAGTTTATGTGATTATTTACAATTAAATTACACGGATACTGGAACGAAAATTAGAATGTGTCTTGATGTCGCGTCTGGACTGGCTCACATGCATAACAAAAATATTATTCATGTGGACGTTGCTGCTCGCAATTGTTTGTATTCCAACAATCAAGTAAAGATTGCTGATTTTGGTTTATCTCGAATTTTACCGATGGGAGTGGTTTTTGTTAATATTTTGGCCAATGAGAATCTGCCACTCCGATATCTGGCACCACAAACCTATCAAAATAAAGTACTAGGAAAAACAACTGATGTGTGGAGTTATGGCGTGATGACATGGGAAATTTTTGCCAAATGCCAAACTCCTCCTTATGCCAACAATACCAATAGTCAAGTTAAGAACCAAGTATGTTTACTTAACCAATATTTAGTATTTATTTTATTTTTTAGATATTATCTGGAAAGATATTGGAATTTAATAGTTCAACTCCGAAGGAATTTTCTCAATTCGTAATCAACAAAATTTTCAACAAAAATGTAACAGAAAGAGCTTCAATGAATGAAGTTGTTCTAGCAATTGAAAACATGATTAAGGATCGGGTTAAGACAACAAATAAAGAAAAGAAAGGGAAGAAAAGAGGATAAATTCTTTCTCCAATTTTAATTCCGATTCTTACCTAAATATTTATTTCAAATCCTTACCCCAATATTTATCGAATTCTTACCTAAATATTTATTTCAAATCCTTACCCCAATATTTATCGAATTCTTACCTAAATATTTATTTCAAATCCTTATTTCATTATTTATCCCGAATTCTTATTTCATTATTTATCCTAATTCTTAACTCATTGCCCCATTTCCTTGACATATTCGTGTTTTTATATTTATAATGTATGCATATGATACATATATTGAAAAAAACGAATATTCAATAAAAATTTGGCTTCCAAAATCCCTTATTCAGATACATTTATTATTACCCAGGAATAGTTCTGATTTCGAGACATAATTTCTTAAATTCTTAGCGCCGCAAGCGAAAATTATGAAAAATGCAAAATGTGTTATATTTTTTCAACATTTTACATTCTTTCAACTTACGGTTATTTCAATAATTCGGCTACTTTAGACAAATGTAGAGAAATTTATATACAATATTTTCAACAGATGCAACAGGTAGAGCATCAATGAATGAAGTTATTGCAATTGAAAACCTGTTAAGGAAGATGAGACATCAAAACAATTAAACATTGGAATAATAATGGCGATCATTATTTATGAAATTTATTTTGGCCTTCAAAAAATTTTTCCCGCGTCATAAAAAAAATTAAAAAATTTCGATTTTAAAACATTGAATAACAACAAAAAAATTAACAAAAATTAAAAAAAACTCAACAACATTTACATTTTTATGTGAAATTGTGTTTTTCTTCTATGCCTTTTTCTTCTCATTTGTTCAATTCTATTACTAGTTTCTGATATTGGTCTAATATTTTCTTCAAATTCTTTTTTGTTTGGCCGATATAATGCATATTCTGGAGATGTTAATAAATCAAAGGATCCAGTACCCTCTCTAATTAATTGACCCATAACTATACGAGCTGAAGGACAAAAAAGTGAGTCAGAATGACCTGAAAGTAGAAAAATTTAGTGTTTTGGGGAATATTTCCAGATTATTTACCAGAAACTATAGCTTTTTGCATAAAAACCATTGTAGTTTCATAAGTCATTTTCTGTAAAGGCGAGGGGCTATGAGCCATTGCAGTACGATTAAAGGCTTGGACATCACCACCAAAGGTCATATAATCAGCAGTTAATGTTAAATGTCTTGGATTTACTTCAATTCCATAAACGCCGAACACATTATTCATTTCCTTAAAAAATTTCCTTTTTAATTCAAATTTATTTTTTTACCTTGACAATAGTTCGATTTGCAGCCTCTACACCATAACAATTTAGCATAACATTAATATCGTTTGAATAAATTGTATTGACATCCAAAAATTGTACTCGATTGTAGAAAGCCTTTTTAAAAGAAATTAAATGTTTTTTAATTAAAAATCCCCCCCCCTTCAAATACCTCCAAATTAATTCCTTGTGTTTGAAGTATTTGTATCATTTTCCCATTACGTTCTTCACTTCTAATAACACATTTTTCAACTTTATTAATTTGTGTTACTATAAATTTATCAATTTCTCTTTCAACTAATGCAGGAACATCAATTTCACATTTATTTCGAAGACGTAACTTTAAATAAATTTTACAACAAATAAATTTCTAAAAATTACCTCAAAAGTAATTGAACACCAACGCTCCTTACGAACATCATAAACATATTGTCTAACACAACCTTTGGTTACCATCTTAAAAAATAAAAATGTAAAAAATAAATTTTTACTATCTTATTTTCTAATTGTTCTTGTTCAACGATAGAATGACAACTTCTAAATTTACAGGATTTTTAATACGCGTTTCAAGTCTAAAATCCTGATTTATTTTTTATTTTTTCAAATTTGATCAAATTTTAAGTCTAAATTATTGTAAACTTACATTAACCCTTTCCTCGTCAACAATAAACTTATGCTCATTTTTTAAATTATTTGGGTCTTCCTCTACATTATCATCTTTATCGTCATCATTAGCGAGTTCAGCTTCACTATCGTCTTTTTCTTCTTCTGCTTCAATAAGTTCATCATCAAATTCATCAACAATACCAGAATCTCCTCTATCCTAAAAATTTTTATTTAGAAAATTAAAATTTTTAAAATCGATGTGACTGCAATAACAATTATTGTCACACGCAGTTTTTCAATTTCGCTTTTTAATTTCTGAATAGACTCGGTCTTACAAGGTTAATAACAAGTATCACTAAATTTTAGAAGGAAGCGCGAGAAGTAATATAAAAATTATTTAAAAAAGATCAGAATATTCTGACTTCTAAAAATTATATAAAACACATGCCTGTTCTTCACCCTCATATTCAGCCATTCCATCCAAATGACGTCTATTCAACCTTTCTTCGTGTGCATCTAACTCTCCTTGTAAATCAGCCATTGCATCTTCTTCATCGCTAGCTAAGAATTCATCCTTTAGATTAAAAGAAATTTTTTAAAGAATTTATTATCAATTAAATACTTGTCCTTTCTTGGTTGTTTCGACTTGTTCTCCACCAGCATCATTATCGTTGCCACGAATTTTTCTAAATTTAAAGAAAATAAATAAAAATTTATTTTTAAATTATCAGAATTGCTAAATTTTTATTTAAACTTTCAAATAATTCTGACAAAAATTTCTTTAAACCTTTGTTGAATTTGTTGTTGTTCAAATACATCTTTATCTCTTTTTATTAAATGTGTAGAGAGTAAAGGAACAAAACGACTTTCAATTTCAAGCATTATTTTCTTTCTACGCAAATGACGAGCAATTTGATCACGTTTTTTATTTTTAAGTAATTCAAGTCGAACAATATATTGACGATAACAAAGTCTAAAAATTGAAAGAATTTAACAATAAAAAATTCTAATTACCCATCCTCTCTAGCCACAATTCCTTCAACAAGAGAAAAATTTTTCAAAACATGTCTAAGAGTTATGGGGCTAAATTCCGATTTAAGTTGCTGAACTTGTTCTTCATTTACTTCAGGACGAATACAAATCTAGAAATGAGAATTAAGAATAATTTTTAAAAATTCAAAAATTTTTTTTAATTTTTCACCTCAGCCATAGGTGTAGCAATTGATTTCCCCTGTGTCATCAAAATTTCTCTCAATCTAGGAATTCCTAAAGTAACGTTCATTTCACCTCTTCCAGCAAAGTGAAAAGTATTTAAAGTCATTTGTGTTGATGGTTCTCCAATAGATTGAGCAGCTAAAAGTCCAACAGACTCTCCTGGATCAGCATAAGCACGAAGGCCTTTCCAATAAATTGATCTTTTAAATAAATTTAGATTGTTGCCTAATTTAGATTTTTGAGCATAATTATTTAATTGATTTAAAAAAGATTCTGGAAGTGAACCAAGATTTGTAGCAGGATGGAAAACCTGTTAAAAGATTTTATAGTAGAAGAAAAAATAAAAAGTTTATTAGAAACTAACCACATCAACAGGCTCTGGTGGCTTCAAATCTTTTGGAATATAAACCTCTCTTTCTTCTTTGTTTAATTTATTCCAATCAGCAACTAACGAATCTTTTAATAGATAATTTGAATCTACACTTTGATGGAATTGATTAAAAGCAGAAAATCGTTTATTCTTGCAAATATTCGCAATATCTACATTTTGACTTTTATCCTGTTTAAATTTAAAGATAATTCTACAATTTTCGAAGCCAAAAAGGGAAAGTAAAATATACTAAAAATACTAGATCCACACCTGATTCGCCACAATTATTTCAAATAAAATATAAAATTAACCTGCAATTCAAGAATTCTTCTTTGTTTAAATTTAGATATCCTTTTGTAGTGTTTCTCAGTTTCAGATAAATTCCATTTTGTGTGTTCCTCTTCTTCGGGATTATCGAATGATGGAATGAATAATTTTTGTATAGCTTCAATATTTTCAACAAGAAATGGAAATTGTTTTGAAGTGAGGAATGTTGAACGTCCAACATCAAGACCATCTTCTCCATAGCGGAACTTAAAAAAATTTAATAAATATATAAACAGAAGTTGATGCCTAAAAAACTATCCAAATTTTATACCTGAATAATACTATCATCAAAATTCCGCACACTATTGTCATAACGAACAGAAATTCCTTCCAAATGTTTAATAATACATCGTTGTAAATAACCGGAACGAGAAGTTTTGACAGCCGTGTCAATCAGACCCTTAAAATTTAACAAAATAATCAAAACATACATAAATTTTACGTTAAATATTAATAGTAGATAAACTATGTAATAAAGATATATTTGTAAAAAGAAATAGATCACAAACTTCACGTCCAGCCATTGTGTGAAAAAATAATTCCTGTGGATTAATTCCAGTTAGAAAACGTTGTTCAACAAAACCTCCAGCTCTAGGGGATGGGTCAAAACTTCTAAATGAAGGTAAAGATCGGCCAGTAATTGAAAGAGCTGGTCGTTGACCTTCCAGTTCAATCTGGCCAAGTGCACAACTTATCTAATTTTTAAAATTTTAACAATGAAAAAGCAACAACTTAATACTATAATTACTTGAATGGAATTGACTAGTGAACCTTTAGCACCAGATTGTATCATTAATTGAAGTGAATTTCGTGGAAAATCTTTAATTAAGCCGGAAGGAACACACGCGCTAAAATTAGAGTAAATAGCAATATTTTAAAAAACTTTAATAAGAATCGTCCGCAATAAAATCAAAGGGAAGAGGAGGCAACGCTTCAGTTCCGAATGACCCCCTCCCCCTAAAAAAGATATTTAAATACAAAATAAACCTATTAATTTGTTCTGCATATTTATTTATTGCTTGCTTCATTGAAAAATCAACCATTTTAACCATTTCTCGATCTCTTGGGTGGTTATAAGTTGATGCCAATGTATATCTAATTTTATCAAATGAAGTATCTTCTGGTAAAGAAAAAGCTTTTTGAACAACAGAATTCCCGCAAGATCTCAATTCTTCAATTAAAGACTTCCTTTGAGCATCAGCTTTTTTGGTTACCAAAATATCAGAAACGCCAAGTGAAAAGCCATGAAACTTGAAAATTAAAAAGAATTTAGAAATTAATTTTCAAAATTAAAAACCTGCAAATGAGTGGTAAATACTCTTGAAAAACAACTCAACATTTTTATAGCAACTTTGGGTCCATACAATTCGTAAACGCAATGAATTAATCCGAATTGTGTTGTTCCATAATGAGCCTTATCCAAAACACCACAAAGAAGTTGTCCTGTCCTTTATTTTTATTTTACTATAAAAACTTTTAAAAAATACAAAAAATACCGTATAATAACATTAGATTCACTCATTTCAAAAGAAGGCGTATTCATTTCATCTCCGGTAAATGGATCTCTAGCTTTCCAACAAGTAAGGGGAGTTTTTGCTTTTCCAGATAAATTTATTTGGGGTTTATCAGACGGGCAACAATTTTGTATAATTGCTGTTATGACCTGAAAATTTAAAATAATTCCGAAGGCCAAAAATGTATCATAAATTTTTGATAACATCTAATTCTAACCTGTTTTCCACTCCACAATTTTTGAGGTTTAATAATTGTCGGAGGTGGAATTGACAAATATTCAGTATATTGAGAAAATGCAGAGAGAATAAGATGCATAAAATCTTCTTTATTGAAGAACTGTCCTCTAAGAGTCATCAAGACACCAGATACAACATGATCTTGAATAAGTCCGAGGATTGGAGTGCCATCTTTTGGTACCAAAAAGTTACTCCCAACACCGGCTAAAATTCAATAAAAGTTAAAAAATAAGATAAAAATCAAACCTAATTCAGCAATCTCACTTTGTGCTACACGATTTTGGACAAAATGCCCATTCATTTCGTCGCCGTCGAAGTCAGCGTTATAAGCTTTGCAAGGGGCATAATTCATTCTTAATGCTTTTTGGGAATGTAAAACACGAACTCGATGACCCATTATTGAAGGTTTGTGCAAAGTTGGCTGTCGATTCATTAACATTCTATCGCCGTTCTGAAGGCTCCGTAATACCTGAAGAAAGAAGTTTAAATGAAATCAGTAGGTAAATTAGAAAATTGTCACTATAATTAAAATCCAATCCCAAAGACATAAAAAGATCCAAATTGTAATTTTGGTTCTTCGAGACAAAGTAATAAAATATGGTAAATAGAGCTGAACGAGTTTACATGTTTTAATTCATGGAAACTAATTGTAAGCAGAAACTTGTTAGTCAGAACAATCCAGAAAGTTATGCCAGCCTCTAATTCCAAACTTAATTTAATTAAAACAAGAAAACTAACAACGTCAGGCATTGAATGCACGCTATGAGTATTCCCAGCATGAAGTCGAGAAGAATAGAAGCCTCGATCTCTGTCAAAAGTTGGACCAGATTTTAACATTAATCTCATTGGTGGCTTTCCAAGCTTTCCAGATACCTAACAAACAAAATTTTAAAAATTATACAAACTCTAAAAACCTCAATGAAACTTGCTCCCGGATGTTTATCAGGACCTCTTTTAACTAATTCTTTCATTGTATAAATATTTCTATCATTCAAAGCCTCTGGAAATGTTAACTTTCTTGCAAATAATTCAGGTATTCCAATTTCGTCAATATCCAAATAAGGGTCTGGAGTAATAACTGAACGACAGGCATAATTTACACGTTTACCCATCATGTGCATCCGAAAAAGTCCCTCAAAAATTATTTTGAAATTTACTAAAAATTATTTTAGCAATACCTCTTTTTTCTCCAATGTTTGCCTTAAACCAACTTGTCCAGCAGATGTGTCCAATCTATTAGCATCTTTGTCATACAATACATTTGCACGCATTTGTAATTCTAAATAGGCATTATGGAGTTTTTCATTCATTGTTTTTCCTGGTACGCGACTTTCAATCATTTCCTTAAATTAGAATATTTAAATGGTGGGTAAAAACCAACAAAGCTTATTTATCAGTGGAAATTAACCCAAATTTCAAGAAAAATTCGATTAAAGAATAGAATAAAAATCTAAATTAAAAACCTTTGCAGCAATTCCACTATCTTTACCATCAGTTTTTATATACATTTTGATAAGTAAAATAAGTTGACTAGCTTCCAAAAGTTTTCTTAAATTAGAAGTAACAGAATGTTCAAATTTTTCAGAATTAAGATAACGAATTGGGCGAAAACGAGAAGGCTCAACTAGTACCTTTTAATAAAATTCGTGAAAAAAATTCTACAAATAACTACCGTTTCAATAAAAAGTGAGTCAATAGAAGGCAAATTTCCAAAACAAAATCCCTTAAAAAATATTTAAAATAAATAAAATATACAAAAAAAACCTCGTCTTTTTCATTAAATAAAGGAAATAAATGTTTTAATAAAAATCCTTCTCTCTGCCAAACTAAACGAAAATGTTCTCTAACTTCTGATGCTCTCCAAGCTAATTTATCACATTTTCCAATAATTATTTGTTGTAATTGAGCATCTAATAATTGATCACAAAGTGAGGATGTTGTAAATGAAATATCAGAGGATTTAGATTTTGGAGTTGTTAAACCAAACTTTAAAAAGCAAAAATAAAATGAAAGTTTAGCAAACTTTAAGAAGAAAGTTGAAAAAATTAAAAATCTCAAAGATTTCTGAGTATCCTAAAATGCCCTTTTTAACACTCACAAACAAAACTCAAAAGTAAAAAATATTCCAAAAATCTTTAACATCAAAATTAACCTTTTTATCAAAATCTGTATCAAATTCCAACCCTCCTCCAATACCCAAATCAGGCCTTAAATCTTCAATCGAAACTTGGGGTAATTGTGGATGTCCTTTAGTTAGTGAACTATAAAAATCAAAAAAGGCTGGTAAAATTTAATTTTTAAAAAACCTTTTGTTTTCTATTTTTGGAAGAGAACGTCCAGCTTTCACTAAAAATTTATGAAAAAAAATTAGTAAAAATAAAACAGAAAAAACCTGCATTTGCTTGTTTAGTAAAATCCAATAAAAAGGCTCTCTTAAAATCATTACGTAAATACCCATTAGGTCTTTTACATATCGGACATCGAGTTTTTCTTTTTAACTTTAAATTAATTAATTTTTAAAATTTTAAATTAATCTACCAATTCTTTTAAAAACGTTTTTATCAAAATTTCTTTTTCATTTAAATCGTTTCTCAAAATATTTTGATTAAAATAATTTTTTGAATTTAAAAAATCGGCAGAATCTATATTTGCTAATTTTGCAATGATTGAATCAATTTCTCTAAGAAATGCTTGTTCTCCCAATAATTCAATTTTTTCACCTAAAAATAGAATCAAAATGTAAAATAAATCCGATGTTGACTGTCAATAAAGAAGTGCTGTATTTTCTGAACTGGAGAATATATTTTCTATATTTTCTGAACTGGAAAAAAATCCGGAGTTTATTCAGTCCCTAATTGTCAAACATTAAAAATGAAAAAAATCCTGTACATAAACTTAATAGTAAAAATGGAAGACCTTAATAAAGACACTTGTAAGATAATTTGGAATGGGCAAATTCTATGGATTACTAAATTTAATAAAAACCTATAGCTTCTCCATTTGCAATTCTATTCTTTATTTCACCACTAATACTTTCCAGTATTTCAGAGAAACCAAAATCTATTGCTCTGAGTTTTGCAATCAAAATTTTTGTAGGTATAGAATTTGTATCAATTGTAAATCGATGACAATGAATACATGTAGCTTTCATTATCTATTAAAAGAAAAATAAAATTGTCATAGTTTAAAGAATTACATTATTTATAAAGCTAAATAAAAGTGGATTAAAGACAGGCAATGCAAGTTCAATATGTCCATAATGCCCAGGACAATGATTGTCAGACAATCTACATGTATCACAAACGCCCTCAGAAGGTCCCAGACGAAGATCATAAAGGCCTCCACGCGTAGGAAATCCTACCTTAAATATTAACTCTTTTAGTTTTGTAAAAAATTTTTTAAAACAAAAACCTCATCAAAAGTATCAGCTTTAGTTATTTCCATTACACTAATTTTCCTAACTTCTTCTGATGTATATATTTTCATTTCCATTGCATCAAATTGCATAAAAGACCGGTTTTGTTTTACTGAGAGATCAGCGGATGAAGCCATTTGTAATAAAATAATATAAAACTATAAAAACTAAATTAATAAAGTAAAAAGAAGCTAAGAATAAGAAAAATAATCAATGTTTTTGCAACAAAAATTAAAACAAAATTTATTAAAATTTAATAATTTTCAAGTCAAATATTTAATAAAATGCAAGTGAATTTAAAATTAAGTAAAACAAATTTCGTGTAAATAAAGTCCCCAAAAAGGCACGATTATGGAAAGATATGTAAATGGCATTTTGGCGGAATGGTACTACTACTATCCAGCAGGGAACGGGCCAGGTTGTTCAAAAAAAAGTACTCCTTAACTTGCCGAATAGAATATAAGCAATTTTTCACTACTATATCGACATGACATAAGTATGTTTTAATCATGCATGTAGCATACCCCAAAAACATGTGTCGTTATAAATAATCACAACGACATCCTTCTAATAAACATAATCTCATAACTAACGGAATTTAAATCTAATTAACGAAATTTATTTGGATAAATAAAAACCCCAAAAAATGAATTTCTTTAAAATCATATCGATAATCTAAAAGTGTCTTTTTTACCCCAAAATTGCCAACACCAACATTTGTTTTAACGGTTAAACCGGGAGTTTCTTAAAATATTATTATCATTATGATAATTACCAATAAACTGCAGAATATTTCGATGATTTAATAACTTCATTAATAAGGCTTCTTTAAGTAATTTTGTGCTGTCATTCTGCTGTTTGACAGCAACTTCAGTTCCATTTAATAAAGCTTTACTTACAAATCCGAAGGTTCCAGCCCCCAATGATTTTCCAATTTTTAAGTTATCTCTCGATAATTCCCAACTACTTCTAATGATTGGATTTGTAATTGTTATTGTTCGGATCTGAAAATTATTAACAATTATTATTTAAATTTCGAATCTTAAAAGTTACTCACCAAATTGTTTTTCTTCTTCTTTAATTCCTTATTTATGAGATCCTCTATAGTATTGTGGTAACAATTGTTATTTTAGAGAAATCTTTAAACATAAAATTGAATTGTTGAGCTTTTTGTATTGTTGATACCACAAATACTATAGAGGATCTCATAAATAAGGAATTAAAGAAGAAAAACAATTTGGTGAGTAACTTTTAAGATTCGAAATTTAAATAATAATTGTTAATAATTTTCAGATCCGAACAATAACAATTACAAATCCAATCATTAGAAGTAGTTGGGAATTATCGAGAGATAACTTAAAAATTGGAAAATCATTGGGGGCTGGAACCTTCGGATTTGTAAGTAAAGCTTTATTAAATGGAACTGAAGTTGCTGTCAAACAGCAGAATGACAGCACAAAATTACTTAAAGAAGCCTTATTAATGAAGTTATTAAATCATCGAAATATTCTGCAGTTTATTGGTAATTATCATAATGATAATAATATTTTAAAAAACTCCCGGTTTAACCGTTAAAACAAATGTTGGTGTTGGCAATTTTGGGGTAAAAAAGACAAACTTTTAGATTATCGATTTGATTTTAAAGAAATTCATTTTTTGGGGTTTTTATTTGTCCAACTAAATTTCGTTAATTATTCTATATTTAAATTAATTAGTTATTTCCTAAATTACCATTAGTTATGAAATTATGTTTAGAAGGATAGCGTTGTGATTATGTCGAATATATGCCAGCCAAGTTAAAAATTATTTGTTTGTTATCCCACTCAATATCAAAAACATGTATGGAGCGGGGACGGCAGTAGTACCGGTGAAGTCTTGTAAAGTGAAATATAATCGTCAAAGGCGATCCCAACTATAATTTCAAGGAAATAACTAAAAAATTTGTTTGGTACTTCCTGTTATCTCCAGCAGGGTTTTAACTAACTAGATAGTATTATAAAAATTGAAAATTTCTGATGCCTACTTAATCCACCTTGCTCCATCAATTATCTCATGATCCCTCCACATCTCCCCTACTACCTCCATATCTCCAAGCTCTTAATATCCCTAATATACATCCACAAAATCCCTCCAAAACTCATTTTCAAAAGCTAGTTTTTTATAATACCAATGTACTATCTAGTTAATAACCGAGGAAAAACAGTGAGTACCACTTTTACATAATTTAAATTATAGGAATAAAAGTAGTAGAAATTTCTAGGACCTTTGACAATTTTTAAGAGGCATTGCAAAGAGAATATTATTACTAAAATTTTAAATATGGGATTTTACTTTTCATTGTTTGTTAAAATCAAAAGGTCACTTTTTATTGCTTCATTTTTTAAGGCACATACGTATTTAAGTGCAGTCATCTTAATTATTTTCCTTTTATACCGGATCGTTGTCATTCTCAAGATTTTGATATTGTCCTCCTCCTTGCCTTCGACGAGGAATACGTCTATCACGAAAAGTTTGAGCAGAATTTAAGTCAATGTGCTGAAAATTGAAAATAACTTTTAGGGAAACTTTTAATTTATAACTTCTAAGATTCTAAAAATTAGAAACGATTTCTAGCAGGGAGATGCGCCGAAATTTTTGCGTGACGTGCTGAACGTCAATTTTTCAAATAATTAAAATGTGCCGCTAAAAATAATCAAAAAAGGAATATCTCGATTCATTATGGTCAATTTATTCTCAAGGCGGGGCATAACTTTGTGATTTTTAATCAATTTAAATAACTAGTATCGTAACAATAGAAGCTTTTGATATAGGGATTATTTTATCTGAAAGGATTAGTTTGATCAAATCATATTATAAAAAGTTAAACATGGAAAAGTGCCAAAAAGTCATGATTTTTGATGATAACTTTTTGTAAGATGATCTGCTAAATTCAATCCTACTAGATAAAATAAGCACACAAAAACGCCACGCCAAAACCCCATAGCGCACATCGCTGATTTCTAGTGTAAATTATCTTATATCAACTTTTACCTCTGCACCACCCTTCTTATAAAGATTCACTTCATCAATTAAATCAGCCTTCTTTCTTTGCTCTTCAACCAAATTTTGATGTAAATCTTGAATAATTTCTTCAAGCTGTGCAATTTTCTGAAGATATTTTTTTCGTTCCTGTTCCATTTGAAATTCAACAAGATCACGAACACGTTTCTCATCCACATGTTTTTTCTTCTTTTTAGAATTTGCACGTCCAGCAGAATCATCATTAATGCCTTTTTGTCGACCCAAATAAGCCAACTTTTCAATAACCTTAAAAGAAATAATTTATAAAACGTTATAAAGAAAAACACAGACTTGTTCTTTAAGTTTAATTTCGCGTTGACATCGATGAATAAGTTGATCTCTAGAGAGCATTTCCAACTCGCCAGAAGACGAAAGAATAGAATTATTATTATTGTGTAATTGAACTGAAGCAAAAGAATTTGTTGCAGAAACAAGTGAAGAAGTAGAAACAGCACTAGATAAAGTATTTGTTCCGCCAAAAACTGGAGCTAATCCCATAGGTCCATGTGAATGTTTACGTATTTGGTTAATTTCTTCTTGAAGTTGTTTATTTTGGCTAATTAATTCATTTTCTTTTTTGGATGCCTAAAAATAATTTTTTTAATTTGAAAAAAAAATATAAAAATAACCAAATTAAGATTAGCTGTCAACGATTTATATTCTTGTTCATGCCTCTGCATTGCTGCACGCAATTCAGTCTCCAAAAAGGACTTATCTTTTTGCAGGTCAACAAAACTATTTTGCAAATGTTGATGCGAAACACGTTCCCGTTCCAATGTAAGCACAAATTCTTCAATTTGTTGTCTAAATTAAATATGTAAAATCAGAAAAATTTTTAAATTTAAAATATTAAAGATGTCAAAAATCCAGTTCTTTTAATAAGAACATCGATTCCTAAAATTTTTTCGAATTCGGGGAGACTAATGGTCATATTTTTCCGTCTAACTGAATTTGAATAATTTACAGGAGAAACCCCAAATTTAATTATAAACTTATTACCCCATATTTTGAAATTTTTTCTCCTTTTCTTCATTATCCTTTGCCCGTGCCTCAATTTCAACTTTGAAAAGTCCAGATAATTTTTGCTCAGCTTCAAGTCTTTGTTGACAATCTGAGAAAAGTCGTCTTTGTCCCTCCAGCTGCTCCTGAAGGTCTTCAATTTTATTTTCAAGAACCCGTCTTTGATATTTCAATTCTCCAACCTGATAAAAAATTAATTTAGAAAGAAATAAACATATAAGGGAATTCTGCATTCTACTAACGTGAATAACGCCAAAAGGTCGTCGGTGTAAATATTCAAGCTTACATGATTTCCCAAATAATATTTACCTTATGTTAGTGCGACTTGAAATATATCCGATTAATTACAAAAAACCTAACCTCATGAGAAAGTCTTGGTGGTGGAACAGCAGGTGCTGCAGTTGCATTGTTGTTATTATTATTCAAATGATGGTTGTTTATTTGTTGTTGTTGCTCAAGTTGTTCCTTACATTTTTGAAGATGAAGCTCCAACATTTTATTTGTCTCTCGCAACTGTTCTGCCTAAAATTTAAAAAAATAAAAGAACAGACAGACAAAAAATAAATTGAAAAAAAATCATTTTCCAAAAAATGTCTAATTTTTACCTCTTGTTGAGTCGGTGTCAACTTTCCAACCTCTACTTCAAGCTCTTTTATTCGACCTGACAAATTCTCCTTCTCTTGTTTCAGAGAATCAACCTAAAAAATAACAATTTTAACAAAATTATAATTTAAAATATTATTTTTCTAAAATACTTCTGACTCGATCATTTCTTGATTTTGCTTCATTTCTGCGCATTTCATTTCCAAAATTTCTCTTTCCTTTGCCAACAAATCAATCTAAAATTTAAATTTGTAAAAATATTATTTTAGTAAATAGAAAAACCTCAGCCTTTGCAGAATTTGTCTCTATTTCCAATTGTTCTTTAATATTTTTTAATTGTTGTTGGAGAAGTTCATTCTCGTTGGTTAACTCATCAACCTTCTAAAATAAAAATTAACCATTTTTTAAAGAATTAACTCATTAAAAAACCTATTAAAAGTCAAATGTAAATACAAAAAATTTAATTAAAATTTTTTTACAGAAAATCTTACCTCTTCTAAATGACAATTATTTTCACCTCCACAAGTCCCATTAACATCAGGATTATCTAACAAATTATTATTTCCATTTACAATTGGCTGAAGTACGGCTTCTTCAAGTTGTTTTTTAATTAAATCCAATGGACTTAAAAAACATTTATCTAGTTTGTAATAATTTTTATAAAAAAACCCAAATTCGTTGGAGAAAGTAAATCCAATAAAAGGTAATTGATTGCCGGTAAAAGCCTTTGGAATTTGAAAACTTTCACAATCAACAGGATCCGCAGGTTCAACATCGTCAAAATGGGATGTATCATCATCACCAAGAAGATCGGGAACATATGGAGGTGTTGCTAAATTTTCAAAATTAAATTATAAAAAAAAGAAGTCTGTGCGTAAATATCAAAATGAGTGAGAGGAAGATATTATTGAGTCCAAAATTAAAAAAATTACATTTTTGAATTGTGTCAAAGGTCCAAACAGAATTTTTAAAGAATGCATGTCCTCGTATCGCAGAAATTCCATCTCGTCCAAGTCGAATGTTAGGTTCAGAAAGAAAACTCCGAATAATATCTTTAGCACTGCTAGACACTTTAACATCTCCAGGAAATTTTAATTGTTTGTTGTGATCCATAATTTTTGAATAAGTTTGGACTAAACTTTCAGCATAAAAAGGAGTTTCCCCAAAAAGCATTTCATAAAGAAATACACCAACAGCCCACCAATCGACTTCCCGTCCATAAACACCCTCTCCTCCTTGTGAACGGAGAACTTCAGGGCTAATATAGTCTGGAGTGCCAACAGCCATAGAACAACGGACAAGTCCATCCTATTAAATTAAAAACGGTTTTGAAAATTAAAAAAAACGTTCACCTTATTCATTCTAATACAAGTTCCAAAATCAGCAAGTTTAATATGACCATCTGCAGAAATAAGCATGTTATCTAAAAATTAAATTTTTAAAAATTCAAAAAAATGTAAAAACCTGGTTTGACATCTCTATGAATATATCCAAGTGAATGAATTGCATCCAATGCCAAAACTAATTCTGCTGTGTAAAATTGTGCCCAATCTTCAGGAATGTCGTGGTTGGCCATTAAATTTACCATGTCTCCACCGGGCATGAATTCCATAACCATGTACTGAAAAATTAAAAATTCAAACTTTTGGACAATATATACAAAGAATATCAAACAAAGAAATAAATACTACCCCCTTACGAACTTTAGTTTTAGAAAAATTTTTATTAAAAAATAACCAAATTTCTCAAATCTTGGAATGCATAATGTAATTTAACAATCCATTCAGAATTTGAATAAGCCATTATATTACGCTCTTCCCAGAAAAATGCAGCATCAGAACGTCTTATCTAAAAAGAATATAAAAATAAAAATAATTTTTTCAAAAAAAACCATTTTGTCTTTGTCGAGCATTTTCATTGCATAAACTTGGTTATTTTGAATATTTCGAACAAGTTGAACTTCCCCAAATGCACCTCTCCCAATTACTTTAATAATACGAAAATTAATATTGCTGATTCGACAATCAATTAAAGATTTTACAAGTTGCTCATCTAAAAATAAAATTTTTTATTTAATTCTTAAATTAAAAATAAATAAAAAAATTTTTCCAAACACATTTGAAAAAATAGAAATTTGCAACTCTTATTCAGAATAAAAATAAGTTAATAAAAATATACCAAAATTAAAGAGTTAAATTTTTGTTAGATTTTTAGAGAAACCCCAGAAAAGAAGAGAAATGTATAGGGCATGAAAAAATTAAATATTTAAAAATTCTTACTTCTGTCCAAAAATGTTTCAATTGTTTTTTGCGTTCTTTTTAAGACGGGGTAATTGCAATCATAAAACAAAGCTATTACACAATCCTAAATATATTTTTAAATTATTTTAAGGTTTTCTAAAAAGTGAAAGGTAAAATTTAAATAATTCTCGATCAAAAATTGAGTAATCCCTCCAAAATCACCCATCTCCGTCAACCAAATTAATTTTCACAAAAAATCAACAAATTAAAAACCTACCAACAATCCATCCAAGTTGAGAACACATTTTGGATCAAGTAATTGTGTAGTTAATCGTTGTACTAATTCTGAGTTCATCAATATTGACATTTATTTTTTTACTAAAAAAAAATTTAAAAAATCTTTTTAATATTGTTTTTAGCTAATATTTTTTTAGCTTTTTTTGGTTTGTCATTTAATGCCTAAAAAAGCCTTCTCACAAATGATGAATAACCAAAAAAGGATAGCGGGAAAAGGTGAATAAAAAAAAGATTTTTTTGGGTTTCAGGATGAAAAAAATAAAAAAAGAATTGAAAAAATTACAACAAAAAAATGTAAAAAGGAAGAGAAGAAAGATCAGAAGAAGCAAAACAAATCGATAATGACTAGCGGCAGGGAACCGGTGCAAGGATAAGCGGACGAACCGGAGAAGGACAAAAGAAGTAGAGAGAAGAATGTGACTGTAAGGAGAAAAATTTGTTTGTTGTTGTAAACTGAGGAAGGAAGGAATGTGCTGCTACGTTTTGTTATTGGAGAAGAAAATGGGTGGTGAACTGTTAAATATATGAATGTGCGCGTAAATAAATGTTTAAACGGATGAATTGGATCAGACAGAAATTAATAAATCAATGGAAACGTAATAAAGGGATTTTCATATTTAAAGATTTTGAGAATTTTAAGGTCTGAAATTTCGAATTTCTAGACAGAAAAAAATAAAAGAGAGATTCAAATCGAAAAGAAAGACTAAAAATTTATTCTTGTATTTTTCAGATCTTTGAACAATTTTTACAGATTTTTATGTTTGGCATTATGATTATTGACACTTATTTGCTGGCGTTTTGTTCCCCTTCATTTTATGGATGTTTTATTCATTTCTCCCTAATTATTGTTTTGACTTTGGAGCTTTTTGTTGCTCCCATTATATTGGGCGTTTTGATAATTTTCCCCTTATGGACATTTTTATATTTTACTTTGATGACGTCACTTTTGCCTTTACAAATGCCAAAATACACATTTAATTAATAATTTTTTTCTTAATTTCGTCAAATATTTTAAAATAAAATTTTTGAAATAATTTATATTTAAAGGTCAAAAATGTCTTCAAATTATTCTTCGCCAATTATTTCAACAAAAAATCAAAACACAGAAAACCAATCAAAGCCAACTTTATTTTCACCTTTAGACTCCGTCGCTACGCAACAGAAACAGCAACAACAGCAAATTTCACCTAGTTTTTCATCAGAAAGTGAAAATATTAACAAACCTTCTCAAATTAAAACTTCCCCAAGTAATTTTGAACAAAAACAAAAAAATTTCTTTAGGTTTTTTTAACTTTTTCTAAATAAATTTTAAATATTTAAAGTTGTTCAATAGCAGCACCTTCATCTCCGCCAACTTTGAAATCTACAAAAGCAGTATCTCCTATTGAATCTCATCAACAAAAACCTCTTGTTGCTAGTAATAGAAAGACTTGTCAGTCATTAACTACACAAAAACAGGTTGGAAATTGAAAATACCGAAATTTCTTTTCCGATTTTAAAGAGAAAATTTTCTTTAAATTTTGAATTTTTGAAAAAATATTTTTAAGAGCTCCGCATCATCTGAAATGTTTCTTGCTGCCGATCCAATTCTTATGGACCTGCAAAAGGCCAAAACTAACAATAAGCGTAAACGTGAAGATGGAGTTCAGCCTCTCGCTAATATTAAAAGAGATAAGAAGCAAAACTCGGAAACTAATACAGGTACTAAATTTTGTATATATAAGTTGTCGAGGGCGTATCCAGGAGGCTGGGGAGGAAGGAGCTTTTTAGCCTTTTACTCTTCTCTCTCAGATTTTTTAAATTTTTAGAAGAACCAGAAGCACGTTGCAGCGTAAACAAAACCTCATTTTCTTCTCTTGGTCGCATTCCAAAGATTGAAAAACCTGAACCGCCACCAACAACAGCTCGTTCTGATCCAAATGTCAACATTTTACCTCTAACAATTAATACAAAAATTCTAAAGCCTGAAGAGTTAGACAAGGCAGAGAATGTTGATAAACACTCGCCTCGTTTTAGCGAAGATACTGAAAATAATAGGTAATTTTTGATAATCTCCAGAAATTACATGTTTTTTATTTTTATTTTTTTCCAGTAAATCTAACAAAAAGAACACCAACAATACATTATTGACTACTTCAACAATTAATGGAATTAATGAAAAAAGTGTTCAACAACGGCCAAAAAGAGATATTTCAAGTATTCGTCAGAAAAATCAAAGGAAAACTTTTAAACTTCCCAAAATTTCTGAAAAGGTTTTTAAAATAATTTTAAAAATAATTATTAACTTTTTTCAAGTTTCGGAAATATATAAATGTTGAAAGGCATGCTAATGGTGGGGCAAGTTTACTTCGATGTGATTGGCGTAAATTGCAACATAATTTGTCTTCTCAGGAACGACAACAATTTGCTGAGCAATTTATTTCGCTTGGATTTTTTGAAATTGAAAAGGTAATTCAATCTTCCATTTCCTTAATGTTTTCTAACTAATTCGTTATATTTTTTGCCTTAATTTCAAAAAAATATTTCAAATTTTAGGTACCTCTTTTTGTTATTTGCATCGTTGACAACGCAATGGAATATTTGGAAAATATTTTAGAATTTCTTGGTACAAAATATCCAAAATTGCCTGTCAAAATGGGTTCTCTTCACAATAAGCAAATGGTTGAAACCTTAAAAATGGGAGAATATTATGAGAGAGTAATGGCTACTTACTCTTATGGAACTTATCGTTGTGGACCGCTAAACAATATTACATTGGTTTGTTTATTTAATATATTCTTGTTAAATTCAAAATAAATTTTTTGAAGGTTGGCAGAAAGCAAGAAGAATGTGGAGAATATTTTGAAGTTTACTCATTTTAACTTAAATTTAAAATTTCTACTTTAAAGCATATACTTGAGCGTCTAGAGGAATGCCCTTTTCTTCGTTTACTTCTTCCTTGGAGTGAGAATTCTGTCAAATCTTTTTGGAAACCAAATGGTTTTTTTTAAATTATTTCTTAGTTCCACTTTATTAAAGATTCTGATGATGGTCCAATTTATTGGTGTCGTCCAGGAGAACAATTAATCCGGACAGATGATTTGTCCAAAGCAAATCAGCAACAACAGCAGAGACGCGCTAGTACATCTTTGAAGTACCAACATCATAAAACAATGCCTTTAAAGTAACAATTTTTTTTATTTGGGGGAAATCTTTTAATAATTCGATTTATTTGAAAATACATTAAATTCTGACCGTATAATCAAATAAAACCTTATTTTTTCTTTTGTATTTTAGAGCACTGGAGCGGCGTGAAACGCTTTTTGAAGATCGAACGCCTTGTCACGTTGATTCTGTTGTTGAAGAAGATACAGGGGAAAGAAGTGAAACAGGTGCAGTTGGAATCTTACAATCGATTGATTGCCATAAATTATCAAATGGTATTGATAACCAAGAAAAACAACAAAGAATTGTAAAAGAAGTTACTTGCTTTCATGGAGCAGATTTTGACAGATTGGTGGAAATTCTGCAAGTATGTTAATATTTTTGTTTTAAAAATTTGAGAATTTTTTAGTTAGACATTTATGAACCTCCAATGTCTCAATGTGTACAATGGGTTGAGGAAGCAAAATTAAACTCTTTACGGAGAGAAGGAATTCGTTATGCAAAATTTTCGGTAAATAAAAATTTAGAAAACTTTGAAAATAATTTTTAAAAATATTTTCAGTTACGAGAGAATTGCGTTTACTTTTTGCCAAGAAAAATTATGTGAGTTTGTTCTCTTTTGTAAATATAATAATTTTGTAATTTATTTTAAGTCATCAATTCCGAACAATATCTGCTTGCGGTTCAATTGCTTGGCATATTCGTTTAAAGCAGTATTATGACAAAAAAGACCAGGACAAGAAAGTTTCCCCAAATGTGTAGTTCGGAATGATTTTTGTTTGATCTTCAATTTTTAGATTTGGGAATAGGATAAGAATTTGGGAGTTTACTAAATTTGACCCATTGCCCAAAATTCCTTTCCAATTTTAGAAACATTACACAACTATTCATTTCAAAATCATTTTACCCATTTGACATTCCAGAAATTCAAATCCCATAACTTTTTTGATTAGCACCTCATACGTAAAGGTCTCAAGTAATGAATACAAAATAAATTCAATGCCTTAATTTCACTTTTTCGAAATCCAAGTAAAAAATTCGGCTTTGTATTCATTAATTGTCGAACTATTTACGAGAACCTCACTTTCCTCTTATCTCAAAAATATTTTTATAGGCTTTAATCGCTAGTCCTTTTTTCTTTTTCCAATTTATTTTGCCAATTTTTAAACACTTGTAAATTCTGACAATTTTTTTTACAAAATATAGAAATTCGGGTGTATAATTTTGTGGCATATTTTTGATTACCATGACATTTAATTAAGAATAGCCAGAAAATTAAAAAAAATATTTTAGAATTTTAAAATTACAATTCTTTATTTTCTGGCTATTTTTGAATTTTGCATATCAACCCAATTTTCTTGTAATTTTAACAGTAATCCAGTAAATTCATTTAAAAAATTTTCTGGTCTTAAAATTAAGAATAAGTCAACAGATTAGATTGGTTCCGAATAAGATTCCCCTTGTTTAAATTAAAAAAGAAAGATTAAATGTTTATCCGTTAAATAAGTAAAAATCAAAGCTCAGATTAGGCTCGAAAAATAAGGAATGTAAAATCTTAAAAGAGAAAATAAATTAAAATATTTCAAAAAATCACAGGAAAAAACTAAGTATTATTGGCTAAATTGTAACGAAAAGGTTTTAAATTTAAATCGTTTCCAAAATTAATTTCAGCTGAACATGAAAGCAGTCCAATAAATGGACATAAAACATCGTCCTTCTTATCCAATAAAATCTCTTTACCTAAAGAATTAATTACAGGTTAAGGGAAACTTAAGGAAAGTAGGGAAACTATGTATTTAAATTTTTATAATCCGACACATTTTAATTAATCCCCTTTTTATCAAAGCGTGGAAAAACTGTGGACTTACTAGGAAAAATAAAGTTGCTCCTATCTAAACCAAAATGTTAACAAGGAGAACTCACGAACTGTCAGTCAAAGCCTAGCTTAGCAAAAGCTTAGCCAAAGTCCTAACCAAAAAAGCAGGAAATTTACAAGAGTAAATCGATGATGCTCTATCGATTGGTACCAAAAAAATGCAAAGTTTTGACTGACAGTTCTTGAGTTCTCCTTGTAAGTAAAATTTCTTGATTTTTTAAAAACATACCAATTTTACTCCCATTTTTAGTAAAAAATACATAAGGCTCCGTTACATGATTACTCCTAGCAGGATAAACAATTCCATATCCAAAAACGTCCCCATCTTTCCATGAAAATTTTTGAAAATCTTGCCAATTAATTGTTGCATCATTGCACAAAAATATATTTGTACTTGTACTAGTTATGTGATTAACTGTATGGATATTTGCGGTTGTGTTGTAAAGACCAATTCCTGCATAACAACTAAAAATTTAAAAAATAAAATCCGTAGAGGAAAAAGGCTACATTTTTCTCTAAAAGTTTTTCTCGATTTGGAAAGAAAAGGTTACCCTGATTTTCCCTCTAGCTTGTGATTTAATCAATGATTTAATTTTAATTTTTCTATAAATCCTTACATATTAGTCTCTTCTTTAATCATTGTAAGTTCAAAATAATATAAAGAATATCCTTTACCATAACAGCAACCTTTGGAAAATGAGTTTTGTGCAAATAATCTAATCCATTTATTTTCCTCTTAATTTATTAAAAAAAATTTCTTTTAATTTAAATAAAAGGGAAGATAAATTAATTTTTGGTTCCAGAGTCATTTTTTGGTTCCAGAGAGTTTTCCTCTTCGAAAACAAAAAAAATTCTCGACTAGAATTTAATTTTTGGTAATTTAAAAAATCCAAAATTTATTGAAAGAACTTTTTTCAATAACCAAAAACTTCTTTCTTTTATTTCTAACCTGTATTTTCTCTATTAAAATATCCTCCCATTATTTTCAAAATATTATTAAACAAACTTCTTTTATTATTTGTCAAATAATATTTAATTTTTGTACAGCAATTATTAGCATCAAAAACACAAACAAATCCATTTTTTGAATTACAAAAACCATTTGATATATTTGAATTTATACATTTGTTTTCACAGCAAGTATATTCACAATCAATTCTGTTAATTCTATTTTTGATTTTTACAAAACGCTAAAAAGAATTTTCTTTAATTAAATTATTTTAAATCAAACCATTTTAATGTCATTTTGTTCTTGTAATAATTCAGAATTTGTTTCTAATTTATAAAAATAAATTTTTTACAAATTTTATTAATTAAAATGGGAGAAAATAAATGTATTTTTGACAAAAAGATTTTCTATCGAAAATTTTTCCCTGAAAATTTTAATTTATTGGAAAAGCTTTTTGGAACCTTTAAAAATTGAAAGAGATTTTTTTCTAAAAAATCTCTCGCCATTTATCCCATAAATATTTATAAAATTTTAAAAATTACAATGTCAACTTGTCCTCCAAAATCTTTGAATTTCTCATCAGTTTGTTCATTAACATTTTTGGAATTTTTATTAATTTGTTTTTGAAGTTGATTTATTTTATTGTTTGACTAAAAAAATTAAATAAAAAATTAATTATTTTAAAAATAAATAAATACAATATTTAATTCTTCTTTTAATTTTCGATTTATTCTATTCAAATTTGAAATATTTATACCCATTGATTTACTTCTAACTTGTTGTTTATCATATAAATCAGATATTCGTTCATTTTCAGATTTATAATGATTGGCATCATTTTGAACTTTCTAAAAAAATAATTGATTGAAATATAGAAAAGGGAGAAAGGATTTTAGAAAAACTCCAGAGAAAGCTACAAATCTGTTTTGTAAACAACAATTTCTCGTCAAAAATAATTTTTATGGAAGTAATTTTTAGGGGCTTTAAAAAAATCATCTTAAACTATGTTTAATTAAATGATGATGTTTCCTAGTCAAAGCTGGAAATTTTTGCAAAAAATCAACACTCAATAGGAAATTTGTTATTTTTAACAATTAAGGGTAAAATCTTATTAAAGAAATTAATAAAAGCCAACAAATTTTTTGAGTCAAAAAAATTTACAAAAAAGAAAATCCTCTTCTCTCGTAATAATAAAAAAACTAACTTCAATATCTTTTTCAAATTGTTGTTTAATTTGTGTTCTTTCAAGTTCAAGTAAAGATACTAAATTTTTAGAAGCTACCAATTCATTTGTTAATTTTTGATATTCTTCTGTTATTTTAGTCAATTCATTGTTATTTATTTCTTCTTTTCTTTTCAACTTTTTATTTTCAATTTTTAAAGTTTCCAACTCTTCTTTAATTTTCTGATCATTCAAAACATTATTTTCTTCTTTTTGTTGTTTAATTCCAGAATTGTTTAATTTATTTTCTTTATTAGAAGATAAAGACATTTTTTGAAAATTAAGGTTTTGCTCTAAAATAAGTTGCTAAAAATAAAAAAAATAAAATTTTTAACAATTAGGTAGATATTTAAAAGCTTTTAAAAAATATAAAATAATTACACACCAGGGATCTAGACGACCCGATTCCCGAAAATCGGGAATAATTTTCGTGTCGGCTAGATCCTTGTTATCCACCCAAGAGAACAAACTTTTTAAATGAATCAAAAATATCTTAAAGATTGTTAATATACCTGATCAGATGTCTTTTGATCCAATAATTTAATTTTTTCCTTCATTTGTTGAATGAAAGGATGATTTTCTAAATCATCGAAAGTAACAAATTCTTTGGACGAAAAAGTAGAAGATGGATGTTGTGATAGATTTTGCTAAAAAATAAAATTTATGAACGTTAAAATATTGAAAAGAAGGACAAAGTTACTTTTGTTAGTTCTAAAGAGTGTTTAAAATTTATTTGCACGGAAAAGATTCGAACCTTCACCGTCAATAAATACAAACCAAAAATTACCCCACTACACCAAAGTTTTCTTTATAACAATTTACCTCATTAAATTTTTCCAGTAGCTGTTCAAAAGCTTTACTCATTTTGTCTTTTTCAATCTATAAACAAAAAAAAAATAAAATTTTATTTTTATAAAACAAAAAACTTCCAATTTTTGAATACGTTCATTAAAACTTTCCTTCTGTGATTCCAAAGAAATACACGAATCGCTAATAGACCAATTTGTGTGAACATTTTCGTTTGTTTTAAGTAAAGAATTAATTTCTGAAAAAGTTTTTTTGGGGGAAAAATTAAGAAAAAAAAGCCAACCTTCTTTAGAACTATTTGAAGAAATATAAACATTTTTTGTTTTCTTTTTTTGTTGGCATTGCCAAGTTAAATGACCGAAATTTCCACATTTTGTACAAGCACCAGAAGTAAATTGAAAATTATTTGTTTGTTGAATTTCTTTCTTTAAATCTTTAAAATTAAATTTAATTTTTAAAAAAATTAAAGAAAAATAACCATTTTGTTCTTCCGTTGATATATTAGAGGAACTTTGTAGACTAGAATTCGAATCTATACCTCTTGGCCATCTTCTAACATTTTCAAGTGGAACTAAATTGGCATTAGGCATAATTATTTTTTTAAACTAAAAATAAAAAAGAAATTTATTTTCTTTCCTCAAAATTCTTTCCCCATTTTGAAACAATGACAATTAAGAGAATAAATTGTATTCCTTCCTATACAAAAATGATTGAAAGGTAATAAAGCCATAAAAATTATATTTGGAAAAAAAACTAGTCACTCACCGAAACACACCATAAATATAAAAAAAAATTCAATCAATTTATATAAATTTAACTAAAAGAACAAAGAAGAAAAAAATTAAAAATGATTTACCTAATTCGAAATTTAAAATTAATTTAAATTCATTTTATAGTCAAAATGTTTTTATCATTTTTCTCTAACCGTATCTTTTTTAAATAACACTCTCTCTCTCTCTCACGCCATAATCTTTTTTATTTCGCATTGTCTCTAATTTGCTAATAAACTTTTCTCACAACATCCGGTTTCTTTACACCCCCAAAAAATTAAAAAAAAATTTTTTGGTGATTAATTTTTTGTTTTTTAGATATTTTTTTGACAATTTTTAACCTTTAAAATTATGGAAAATGATGCTGATGGAATTATTTTGACATTTGTATTTTTTTTAGTTTAATTTTTTTAATTTAAATTTTAGATTAATCTTTTGACGGCACAATTACAAATTGAAGAAATTTTTTCTTTTGATGAAGTTCGGTATTTGTTGCCAATCCTTATTAAAATGATGTAATAATTATTTTTTAAATATTTTTATTTGGAAAATATTGGGGAAAAATAATTTTATTTAATTTTAGTAATTTATTTTAGTAACCCCTCCTCTCCCTATTATAATCCCCTAAAATAAAAAATATTTAGTTTTTCATACTCAATTTAATTTTTAAAATTTTCTCAATATTTTTTTTCATTTTTTAGCCAAACTGGTGAATTAACATTTAAAAGTGATTTTGACTTTAAATTTAAAGATGCTTTTGAATTTATTAAAAAGGATATGGGAGAAAAGTCTGTGGAACTTTTGAAGCCTGAAAATGCGGATAATGGAGATAAACAGGAAATTGCTAATGTTTAATTAGTTTTTAAAATTTTTAATTTTAATATTTTTTAGATAATATTTGCTCTTTTGTTTATTTTATATAAAAATCAAAAGGCAAAATTTGATTATTTATGTGGAAAATTGGATGAGAGGAATTCTGCTGAAATTTTACAATTGGTAATAATTTTGATTTTTTTTTAAATTATTTTCTAAAGTAAGTATCCGCAAGTTATCCGAAGTTTAATCTGTATTTTTCTGTAAAAGAAGAATACAGATTAATCAGAATTTTTCTGCAGAAGACCCTTATTTTTTATATTAATTTTGAGGTATAATATAATAATAAAAATAATACAAAGAGAATAGTCTCCCCAAATTCAGCCTTTATTTATTTTATCCGCAACTTTTTTGCGGACAAAATTTCTTTATTTTAATTTTTTCTTATTTTATCTCGACTGTAAAATATCTTTTTTTAGTTAAAACGTTTGGATAATTATGATCGTCTTTCCCCTATACCCTTTACTTCCATTTTAAATAATTCTTCAAATAATTTATTTTCTTCAAATAATTCAAATTTCCAAATATTTTCCTCACAAAATCAAAAAGATAAATTAGAAGAAATATCTAAATATAAAATAAAATCGGCAGAATTGGAAGCTAAATATAATCAGATTGAATCAATTAATTTTAAATTAAATGAACAACTTGGAAATGCTCAAAATGAATTTATTGACTTGGAAAATAAATATGAGAATTTAAAACAGGCTGATAATGAAAAGGTTTGTATCTGGATTTAAAAATCAATTTTATGTTATCTTATGGTGTACTGGTTAGCGATTTAGGTTAGTACATATTGTTTTCTTCCAGGTTCGAATCCTTATGGCTTCTAATTCTTTTCATAGTATTTTTTCTTAAATTAAATTATTTTTTGAATATTTTTAAATCGTTTAAAAATTTTTTTCTTTTAAAGTTATTTTTTCTGATATTTTTTTCGCCTCAAAATTATCATATAAACCTTTTTTATCATTTTTCACCTAAATAACTTTCCATTATTTTTTTAGCAAGGATCTCTAGAACTTTTAAATATCCAATTAAGAGAAATTACGGATGAATTAGAGACTTGTCGTTATAATAATTCTCAATTACAAAGAGAGTTAAAATCTTTAAATGAAAGACATTCCCGTGCCTTTCAAAAATCAGCAAATGATCTAAAATCGAAGGAAGATGAAGTTAAATTACTTTATATTAGGTTTCTTTTTAAATTAATTTAAAACGAAAATTATTATTTTTTATTAAAGATTAGATGCTCTAGTTAAACAAATAACTGAAAAAGATTCTTCTGAAAATAAATTAAAATTTATGGAACAGCAAATAGCTAATCAACAGGGGACAATTGGGGAATTAAGAAGTGGTCTGGAACAAGCTTTGGATAGAGCTAATTTTGTAAAATAAATTTTTAATCCTCTAAAATTTTTTTGAGAGAATGCGGCTAAATTTTTTTGACAATTTTTTAAAAATATTTGAATTCCCTAATAAATTAAAAATCTAATAATTTTTTAGGCAGAAACAGAGTTAATTAAATATAAACGTATACACAACAATAATATAAACATACAAAACAACACTAATTCTAATACTGGTTTTTATTTTTTGTTAATTATATTTTATTTTTTTAGATTCAGATAATTCTATTTCTCTTCATGATGATTTAAATTCTTGTAAAATTACAGAAAATCATAGGTTTTTTAGAATTTCTTTTTGTTAAAATTATTTGAAGGGAGGGTGGGGGGGGGGGTATTTAAATTATTTTTGATTTTATTGGCTAGCCAATAAAATCCTTTTAACTAAATTAATTTTTTGTTTTTTAATTTACATTTTCGAGTATATTTGTAATGAAATTAACAAATTTTTTCCGCAAACTTTGGGCAATTAAAAATATATCTAAAAAATTAATTTTGAATGACTTTTCAACTCTATTACATATGTACCTCTCTCAAACATTTACCCACTACAAATATTTACCCCCATAATCTCAAATACTTATTTATCTCATAATTCTCAATTACAAAGAGAATTAAAATCTTTAATCGAAAGACATTAGTTATCTCCTCCAAAAATGATTAAAATAATTTTTAATAATTTTTTATTTAAATAATTCCTTTTCTAGCAATTTAAACGATTCATTTGACAACCAAATAGCTTCACAAAGTGACGAATTTGCAAAATTAAAAACTCGTTTAGAATTAATTCAATATGAAAAAAGAGAATTGGAAAATGAGTAAAAATTAAAATAATTTATTTTTTAATTAAAAATAAATTTTTTTACAGAAATAAAGAATTTTGTTTAAAATTTAAAGAATTTTCTAATTCTCAATCAAAAAATATTTTGGAAAAAGCAAAGGAAATTGAAAGATTTAAACAAGAATGTGAATCTAATCAAAATGAATTGAAAAGAATGCAACAAAAAGAAATTAATTTAATTGAAAAAAATAAATTAATTGAAGGTTTTTTATTTAATTTTAAAAAGGGGAAGTGAATAAAATTATTTTGGGGGAGAAAAGTCTTTTTTTGGAGGGGGGGTGGGGCTGAAGAAAATTACTTTAAATAAATTCCTATTTGTATTTTATATTTTTAGAGATTTTATTTAAAAATATATTTAAAAGGGAGGTCATTTCCTTTTTAAATTTTTTATCTTTTAAAAGATTAAAATTGACCTCCTTTTTCTACAAAAAAATTCTAAATTTTTAAAAATATTTTTCTAATTTCTTTCATTATTTACCTCAAAATTATTTTTTTTAATTTTTCTTTTTAATTTTCAGAAGAGAATAGTCAACTCAAAACTTCAATTAAAAAATTGGAGGATTCAATAGACAAAGCAGCCCAAGTAATTTCCGAATATTCCAATTCTTATTTAGACCAACAACAACAATTTTCTGCTGTCGATTATTTACAATTAAAACATGAAATAAATAAATTACAAACAGAAAATGAAAGATTATTGTCTAAAATGGATCAGTTGAGACATGAAGCTACACAAGAACAAAGATTAATTACACAACATTGGTATCAATCTGTAAGAGAATTTTTTGTAATAAAGATTATTTTCTATTTAAATTCCGGAGAGTTGAATAATTTTATACAAAAAATAAAATCCTTAACAAATTTATGAATTAAAAAAATATTTTCTTTAAAAAATATTTTATGTAAATGTGGGAAAGAGAGAAACAACGATTAGGACCAAAAATACGTTAACTGATTTTTTTATTTTTCAATAGGAGTAAAATAATGAAAAAAGGAGGAGGAAGGATTTTAGTATTTAAAAAATTAACCATTTTTCTGTCAAAGATTAATAAAAATAATTTTCAAACACTTAATCATTATTTTTTTATTTTCCTTTTTTTAGCAACTTGATTTACTCAAAGCAAGACATTATTTTGGTGCAAGTTCATCAATTTCAAGTAGTATGCGTTCTTCATTAATTGACAATAATAATTGTAGTAATAGATGTTCAACACCAAATAATCAACAACAACAACAATTACCTTCAGAGGAAATTAAAAATTCTTCTTTATCTAATACACAAAAAAGTTTTTTTCGTCGAACAGATTTAAATAATACAACAAATTTTAATTCATTTCCCCCACACAGATAATTAAAAATTTTATTTAATGATTCTTTTCAATTAAAGATAATTCTTTTGTGATCTCTTTGAGTGAGAAAAGATCACTATTTATATTCCCAACTTTTAATAATTATTTGCCTTATTTTCTGTTTCATTTAAAAGTTTAGAGAAGATTATTTTTCTTTTTTCTGTTCCCAGAAAAAGCCTTTAAATCAAAGGTTTCTTAAAAATTCCCCTTTCAATTGTTGTATTTTATTGGATTCCATCTGACTTTTTTTTTATTTCCTTTAAATTACTTATATTTAAAATGACGTGAGATTTTTTATAAAATTAAAAATCTTAAAATTAATTATTTCTTAGTGATATTTCTGGCTATTAAAATTGAATTTTTTGCTTAAGTTTAGAAAGGGGAAATTAATGGAGAAAAAAGGTACATGTACAAAATTCAATTTTTTCCTTTCAGCCTTAACAATAATCCGAATAATTTAAAAGATTCTATTTTAAATATTTCATTTATATTTAAATATATCAAAATTATTTAAAATTTTGTTTTGTAATAAAAATTTTGCATTTAATGGGGTTATTAATTATTAAATTCAGATACTGTCTTATTAAAAATTTTAATAAGCTATGTAAGGCTTTAACAAAAACCAATGGCAATAATTATAATGAAGGGGTGGGATATTGTTTTTTTTAATTTTTAATTCAACCGAAGTTAAAAATTATGTAATGCTTAAATGTATTAGAATTTCACAAAATATTTAAATATTTTTAGCAAAATAAATTTATTTAATTTTTTAAAATACATTTCACGAATAAAAATTAACTCTCGAACATTTCTTTGAACAAATTTTTTAAAAGACAGTCAGCATCGAACACAGAATTTTCTAAAAACAAATATTTTTTAATTAAAAAGATGAAATATTTACCTCCACAAACATTCCCTTCTTCTCCTTTCCTCACTTCTTTCCAGATTTTTTAATTCCACCCCCAATCAAACCCTTCTTATCTTTTGCTTTCTCTGCCATTTCTTTAATTTTCTTTTGTTGTTCAAGTTGTTCTTGTTTAAATTTTATATCGTCTTCAGTAAGCTGTTTCTCATCTGCTTTAGGTTTCTTTAACGGTTTTTGTTTTCCTCCTTGACGGCTAGACATTTTTATTTTTAGCTTCTTAAATTGCTTGAAAAATTAATTAAAATATAAAAATTAAAAAGATAAATTTAGAAGGTAAATAACCCTCAAAAATATAAACAAAAATTTAAAATGATTAAGTATATATTGCATTAAATTATCACACAATTTTTGTATTTAAAGTTTATATATTAAATTTACAAAATTTTTCGGTGGGGATGTCTGTACATGTTTTCTTCCTTATTCTAAAATTCTTAATAAGGATGTTTTGCACAAAATATTATTTGGGGTATCTGCCCATCTTCTACACTTGTTCCATTATTACTTCCAGGTGCATATTGAAAATGCCAATTAATGTCAGAACGTCCAGGTCTTTCCAATTTAATTTTTCTTAATCCTTTTGATCCATAATGTGATTCATGTCCCTTTAAATTAAAAAATTGTTTTGGAAGACATTTTGTGTTTATTAAAAAATTTTTCTAAAAATTTAATTCAAAAAACCCTTACAGATAAATTAGCAGAGGCAACATAAGTAACATTAGCCAATACTTCTACAGGTTCATCAAACATTACACGAAATGTTGAAGCACTTCCATCAGAAACAAATTGACATTCATTTGTTGCAATTAATTTCCCAATTGTAAAATTTATAATCTTTAAAAATGGGAGACAAATTTTGAATTTGCATGTTTTGATTTCTTGTTTTTGACCTTACTTTATTGGACTATTTAAATTCTTCCTTATTTTTTTGTCCTCACAATTTTTTTTAAAAAATTACACACAAATTTCTCTTTAAATAATTTAATTATAACCTACCTCTATAACAACCGAATATTTACACGAATCCCTATTTGAGCCATACAAACCAAAACCCAAAACAAGTATTGGAGTATCTACCATAAATCTAAAAAATTAATTTAATTTTTCTTAAATTTTCTAAAAATTCTTACTTTACTCTGTCGGGCGTCCCCGTATATCCCCAAGAAGATTCAACTCTTTGAAAACGATTAACAAACATTTCAGGTGTATATAGACCTCTATAGCAAAGAGAATATGGAAGGGAAGAAGATTGTTGTCCATTTTCAGAATGATAAAATACAAAAATATTAACCATTTCTTCTGATGTTAAAAGTTTTGTTGGTGCTTAATAAAAGAAAAAAATGATTTTAGAAATTATGAAATTAAAAATTCTTCGAGCAAGAATTCAGATATGTGACAATTTCGCAAAAATAAAAACCCATTTCGGAAAATTTTTGGGTAAGAATTTACTATTAACATTCTAAAAAAACTATAATTTCTTATCACTAACCAACATGTTTAGCAAAATCTGAAGGATTCATTAACGGAAATCTAATTAAATTAAGAGCACTTCCCAATACTTTTCTTTGATTTTCAGGTGATGGATGTAAATCTTCGACTCGACAAGCTTCAATAGCCCAACGTTTGACCTTTAAAAAATTTCTTTTCCAATTTTAAAAGAATTCCCAAAACTCACAGCATTAAATAAAGTCAATTCTTTAACTCTTAAAGTATTCCTTTTTAAAACCAAACAAAGAGTTTCATGGTCAATATTTACAAATTCATCAGCTTTTAATGCTTCCTGGGCATCTTCATCAATTATTTCCAAACATTGCTTTGCTAGACGCTTAAAAATTACGTATTAATTATTGTAAACTTGAGTTTAACTATAAAAAGTAGAACTATTTGAGTTTACACTTAAATCGGAATATTGGGGAATAGGTCTTTATTCTTCAATAAACTTTTAAAAAACAAAAAATTAACCTCCTCGTCATAAAAACGTGCTTTCGCCAATAACATAAAAGCATTCTCGCAAGTTAAACAAGTTTCCAAAAAGGAAATACAAGCACTTTCGAGACCAGGAATGGCATACTTTTTAGCTAAAATATTTTCTTAATTTTCAGTTCCTTCCAAAACAATTAAAACCTGTATATAAAATAGACATAACCGAATCTTTATTGATTGTTGTTTGTGTATTGTCTGTATAAAGATAAGTCAATAAAGCTTCGAATGACTCTTTTTCAACATCAACAAGTTCAATCTCCTTTAAAAATAAAAAAGAATAATTCATTGAAAATATTTCAAAAAACTTGAAAAGTATTGGAACGACCCAAAGAATTATTTGTAGTCTCATCAAACCGAAACATTGCTTCAAAAACAGAAGAACCGATAGACAAAACAAATTTATGTGCAGGAACTCTCTGAAAATATTTATAAAGACATTTCCAAAAATATTTAGTTAAAAAGCATTTTTCAACTACAACACTTAAAACTATTAAGTTCAAAAATAATTGTAGTTTAAGACCGGCCCAGTCTACGATAATTTGTAAATTTGAAAACGATCATAAAATTTATTAGTATTTTTTAATTTCAAAATATTTTGAAGGTTATTTAATATTAAAATATTTAATATCTATTAAAAACCTGTAAAGTTCCATCCAAATTTCGAAAAAGAAAGAAAACATCTGCCAAAGTTCCATTTAAAAGCATATAGGAAAGACGATCTCTGACTGTTTGAAAGGATGCTTGCCAACCAACTGTTCCACCAGATGCATTTTGGCATGAAATTGTTTTATCGTTCCCTAAATATTTAAACATTTGTAATTGAATCAAATATAAAAAATAAAACTTTTAAATTAATTTTATATTTTAATTCAAAATTAAGTTTATACCTTTATCCACAGCTCCAAATCCAAAAGAATTTTTTGGACATAATTGCTTTCGATCTTTTTCACCTTTATTTGCTTGTCTATTATTCACACGTTTTGTATTAAGCATCTGTTGATTTCCATCGTTTAATGTAGCCGAATTTGTAGAAAATTCAACAGATCCACGGGAATCTGCTAGAAAATTTAAATTTTATTTGTAATACACGAAGTCCTTGACATTAAAAGAAACGAATGTAAAACCCCAAAAATATTATAATTTTTAATTTAACGGTCTAAACAAACATTTTGTAATCCTGTAGAAATCCCTGCTCCTATCACTCTTGTCAAAGGATATGCCACTCCTAAAATTAAAAAAAAAGTCAACACCTCAAAATTTTATAAAGTATCCAAAACATCCCCACAAACCTTCTTTCTAAAGTCAAATCGTCCATTGAACTAGCCCTAATTTCACAATTTAAGTCAAATCCTTGTTTTGGCATTTTTTTCTTTTAAAATAAAATTAAAGTAAAAATAATTTCAAATACTTTAATATATTAAAAAAATATTTTTTGACAAAAAATAGAAAAAAGAAAACAAATTTATTCAAAACAAAAAATCTTTAAAAGCAGTTCAATCAAAAAAATACCGGTTACATTTCAAAAACTAAAGTTAAATTGATATCTCTATTTTGCGTTAAGAGAAAAATGGCGAAAAGGCTGCAAAAAATATATGGGAGAGGAAAACATAAGTGAATAAATATTCAAGCTCGTTGTCCTTAAAAGGGATTTTCAATTCTTTTAGATTACAGGAAATTCAACGAAAAGCAAAATTACATTTATGAAAATCCCTAGACTCAGAATTTTACAAACTAAAAATCAGAATTCCAAAAAATATAACGGAATGTTTAATGAGCTAAAATGAGAGATAAGTTGGGAAAGGGTGTTACCTGAAAATGAATAAATTAAATAATAAAAACAAATTTTTAAGTAAAAGCATATAATTTTTAAGTGATTCTTCTTCTCTTCTCTCAACATCAAAAATCTCTTCAAAATTATAACCAAAATTTTAATTCATGGATTTTCAAAAGACAATCTTGAATGTATAGACGATACTTTGCCAACACTTGGTGGTTCATCTATTGTAATTCTATTCATAATGGACGACTCAATACTATGAGGACGAGTACCATACGTTCCAGATGACGAACTTGTTTTAGTATTTTCTCTAAAAATTTAGAAAATTGAAGAAGCTGCCCGAAACAATTAAAATCTAAACGTTAATTTGGAAATTAAAAATTCAGATTAATAATAGAAAAATGACAAGAAATTTTTAAAATAAAAAAAATTACCTCAAAGGGCTAACATTGTAACGTTTTGAAAGATTTTTATTATTGCTTGACCTTTCATCTTTTCTCATTTGTCGTCCACCTTTTTGTTTATTATCAAGAACATAAGATTTTCCATTTATATTATTATAACTATTATTACCATAATTCCGACCAATTAATCTTTTACTAATACTACTACCCCCACGGCTTCGTTTACGTGATGGGGGTCGTGCCCGTCTAAGAGGTGCACGTCTTACAGGAGAATCATATTTTTGCTGATTATTTCCAAAAGAATCATTGTTTACAGAATTGGGCAATACAGGATTTAATGGTTGTATTGCATCGGGACTAACTGAAAAAATTAATTTAAATCAAGACTGATTTGAATAATTTTATAGAAAATTTGTTATCTTATACAACCAAATCTCTCTGTGTATTATACGGAAAAAATAAGGTGTATAATTTTAAAGATAACTTGGTTTATTAAATGGAGGAGCAGCAATTAAGAGCAACAATCTTGCTCTTAAAACAAGAATCTCCTAAACTCCATCCAAAAATGAAAAATAGATCTTACTTTGTGGTGGCGGTCCATTCAATACAGCAGGTGGCGGTGCCCATCCTTGAGCACCAAAAATAGGTCCATTATCAACATAACTAAATAATTCTCCTGGCTCCGGATCCATATTAAACTGTTCATTTTCAAGATAAACTTTTCGATCTTGCATATAATTTTGGCCAAAGTAAGATGAGGATGAAGCATTTTGATCCTCTCCTGACAAAAAAATTTATTAATAATGCGAAATAAATATTGAGACAATTAAGGCTCGAGAGTAATAAATATATTTACGAAATTCTTACTGTTAGAGCAGAGAACAGAAAAGTGAATAAACTGGAAGGACAAAGGATAAAAAATAAAAAAGAACAAGAATATAATGAAAAGGAAATCTAAAAAGCCCCACGAAATTTACTGAAGGAAAGAAACTCCCGAATTTAAAATAAGCCTCAAATGTCTTCAACGATTATACATAAACCTCCTCAAACTTTCCCTACTAAATTTCTCCACAGCCTCTCGACGTTCACGTTTAAAATCTGGCGATATAGCAGATCCAGGTCTATTATAGTCTCTATCAAAATTTCTAGCTCTGCTTCGTCCTCTTACTAAATTTAGGTCATGAATGAAAGTGCACTTGTCTCTAAAATTAAAAAAATTTCCAAATTTGTCTAAAAACCCAACCCTTTCCAACAATTTCCACTGGCATTGAAATACATGCATTGGACAGTAAATGCTACAAAAATATTTATATTAAAATAATATAAGTTTAACCTTTAGAAACTGAACGAGGAATTGATTGAAGAGAGCTTTCTGCTTCTTTAACAACTAAAATTAAGTTTAAAAAAGTTTTATTAAAAGATTGCTTGAATGAAATTGGAGAGGTTTCTCAATAATTTTCAAGAAAATGATACAAATTTTAATAGTCTTGGGCCCCTTCCCTTTCATTTCCACTTACATTCATCTCGTCCTTCATCTCCTCCTCTCTGCTGTTCTCCACCACAATCAATTTGTTGAGACTGAAAGTTTTGATTATTCTGAGAATTAAATCCCTCTTGGTTTAATTGTCCAAAATTATCATTATTTTGATCGAAATTTTGTCCAAAATTATTTTCTTGTTGAACTTGTTTATCCTCTAATTGCAACTTTTCCACTTGTATTTGCTCTTTCAATTCATTCAACATCAAATAAAAATTCTTTTCCTCTTCCTGCAAATTTTCCAAACGTTGACGACATTCTTTTTCACTTTTTTTCAGTTCATCCACAGATTTTTTGTATTTTTGTTTTTCTGTTTTTAAATTTTCAATTTCAGAATTTGTTTTGTCTTTTGTCGAATTTAATTTATTCATTCCATCCAACTCAATATCTAATTCATTTTTATAAACCTCCATTTGATGTTGCATACCTTTTTGTTTCTTTTCCAGCTTTTCCAAATCCTTGTTCAATTTGTCAATTTCTTTAGTCTAAAAATAATTTAAGAATATTTTTTGTTATTATAATAAATTTGAAAGAAATGTCTAATTCATTAATGTCATGATTTTATTCAAGCCTTCTCCGCATATCGGCTACGTGCCTAATTAAATTTCTTCGAAGGACAGAACAAAATTAAAAATATTTCAAAACCTTTTTAGTCATCTTCTCATTTAAAGACTTAATCTCGGCATCCAAATCCTTTTTGCCCCTTTCCAATTGTATAATGTCACTAATTAAACGTTTTTTCTCTTCTCTAGCCAATTCAACATCTTTTGCCTGTTTATCCAAAATTCGTTGTCCATCTTTTGTTGCTTCCAATTTTTCTTTCAAATCTTTTTCAGCTTGTTCTAAATCAATTAAAGCTGTTTTCTTTTGTTTATTCGCCTTAAGTAAATCTCTTTCAGTTTTCATTAGAAGATCCATCTTCTCAGAATATTGCTTATCAACATCGGCAAGATTCTTAATTTTATCCAGAGGAAGTTTCTGGTATTTAGAACTACTTGACCTAAAATAAAAATTAACAGTCAATTGAGGATGTTTTATAAAAAACCTGGGATCTTCAGTATGTTCTACCAGATCAGTAGAATTCAAAAAATTGGCAGTATACTTTGCCCCGTCAGTTGCTTGTCCATCCGTTACAACACTAACTTCCAATCCAAAACGAGTAGAGAATACGGTGACATTACGTAATTTGAGGTTTTTCTGAAAGAATTAAAATTTGAATAAAAGATAATTTTTCGGTATTCCCCAAAACATTAAACAAATTAAAAAATTACACAACAAACCTTTAAATATTCTGCAGGCATAAATTTCTCCTGTGCAATTTTAACCATCTTTCCAATAGTTTCTCTCTCAGTCATTAAACAAATTTCTTGCCATAATTCCTTCCCAGTTTCATCAGCAAGTATCTTCAAAGTCACAAGAACTTCAAATGATCCAAGTTCAGAACATTCACTTTTGATCGATTTTGTTGGCGTTAACATTTGTTCAGAATAAATATTCAATTAAATATTTTACCTTTTTTTCTGGGAATAAGTTATATTTTATTTTTAAAAAAATGTTTAATTATAAAATCGAGGCAATAAAAAATCAGAAAAATTTTACAATGGGGATAGTAAAAAAGGATACGAGTAAAACGGGCAAAGGGAATTTGGCTAACTGTGGCGCGGGCGCAACCACTGCCATATTGAGGGCATACGGGGAAAAGGGGTACGGCCCAAGTAGGCGCGCGGCCAAGTAGGCGCAAAGCCATAACTTGCTTCAAGATTTCCGAATCTTTCAAAATTTAGTATTAAACGATTCCTCTCGTCGAGCTAAAGAGATTGGTACCAAAATTGATAAGGGTCAGAAATTTTCTAGCAAGTTATGGCTTTGCGCCTACTTGGCCGCGCGCCTACTTGGGCGTGTCCCGGGGGAAAAGGAATGCCCCCCCCATTTTCACTGTCGGTTTATGGTAAAGTTCAAAGCGAGTTTCGATTTTCGGAAACGAGAAAGGTTAATTCCACAAAAATTAATGATTAACAGTATTCTTACTGTTTATCAAATAACCTTCACAACTTTATTACAGATTCTTAAAAATAAAAGAATATTTTACTTTTAAAACAGATGTTTAAAATTAAAGATAAATAAATTAGATAAAAGAATATTAAATACTTTAATAAAACAAAATAAAAATTTATTTTTGACAAAAATATTTTTATACGTTTTTTTAAAAAGATGGAAATGCCATAGCAAAATGTTGAATAATAAATAAAATAAATGGAATAAATAAATTAGAGAAAGAATTCATCATTTTAGTAAATGAACTTGCAAATTTGTTAAATATAAAATATATGTAAATACCTACTTTTAAAGCAAATTTTCTTCTAAAACTTTTATAAAAAATTATTTTCCTAACAAAAATTTGCCAAAATATTTTTTGGTTGATTAAAGACTAGTGAAGGGGGAAATACATAATTAATATAATAAAAATATTCCTATAAATTTCATTTAATTTAAAGACATTCTTAGAAAGCATTTTATATTTTTATGTAAAATTCAGCCTATTTAAACCTTCAAATTTTCGATTAATTCTGAGGGGTATGTGATAAGTGAAAGATTTTGTGAGCATAAATACTTGAATTTAAACAAAAAATTGAGCAAAAAGATTGAGAACTCCACATAACATAATTAAACAATGTATAGCTATTTGCACATTATTAAGGCGGCCTTGTATTTGTAAACGTTTTAGATGGACGGCACAAGGAAGAATAAACATATAAACTAATCCACAAATTGAACCAACATAACTAATAAATAAAAATAATTATTTTAAATTGGAATTATTAAAAACCGAATAATTGGGCCAACATGTGGATAGACAACAGCAAAAAATAATGCAATAGTTAAAATACCACCATTAATTAAAAGAACATAAAAAAGACTGAAAAAAACTTTTATTAATATAAAATATTGAAGTTTTTAATTGAAAAGATTGAATTAATTTTTTTATTCTTAATATGTGTAATTAAATTTTCTAATTTCAAATTATATATTTAAATTTTTTTAAATTTCCCAGCTAAATTTACATAAAATCCAATCAGTTCAAACGCACTCACTTTAATTTTTTAACAAAGAAAATGGGAAGAAAAAGAAAAAAAAGAATAGGAGAATGTTCCCTTGTGTGAATAAGAAAAATTTGATTTAAGAATTTTGTTTTTAATTTCAACGACATTTTTTCCTAAAATTTTTTTAAAAATATAAAAGACAAACCCTGGATAAACAGTTCCAGCAAAGACATAACTAAACTGTACACGTATTAAATACATAAGTAAAGGAAGAACTGTCAACATTTGGAAGAGTAGAAAAACTCTAGCAATTGCACTAAGCATATCTCCACTTGCAAAATTGTTCAAAAAATTCTTTAAAAGAATTTTTTAATTAAAAAATAAAAAACAAAATTTAAACAAACATCAGAAATACAATTGCGATAAGTTGGAAAAGTGGTAAAAAAGAATAAGCTAATTATTATATAACAACCAGCTGAAAGAAAATAACCAATTAATAAATCACGAGCCTTAAAAATATTTTCAAAAAACAAAGAAAACTTTTTTACATTATTTTCAGGATGTTTTTGATTTCTCAAAATTGTTAAAATAGCGTTATGAATAAAATATGCTAATGCCAAAGTACCAGTTAATGCAGGAAATTTCCAATTAAAAACTGAAAATGAAAATAAAAATTAAAAGGTATTTAGCACATACGTTGTATATAATTCTTTGAAAGATGATTTGTAAAATCTAAATTAAATCCACATTCAGCACTTTTTATCAAAGTAAAACAAATTAAATAAACTACAGAAATTGTTCCAAGACCATTGAAACGCATAAAAAAGCCTGGAGAACGAAAATTCAGTAAAGGGAAGATACAAAATGCCAGTATCAAAGGAACACCACCCTGAAAATGCAAAATTTAAAAATTAGTCTTAAAACTACTAAAAATATGGTTTAAACCGAGGTCAGGAACGGGACGTGTTATCCAAAACCAGACTTTTCAATGAAATCTCACATGAGGGGATTTGCTTGCTTATGGGGGAAAATTTTCGACTGCCAAGGCATTCAACAGACAAATGTGTTTACTGAAATTAAAAAACCTGTAATCTCCAAATCTTCTGAAAATTGCTCTCATTTTCTCCAAAAGATATTTTCGAAAATATACCACTTGGTGAAAGTGAAAGAAAATCGTTTGGAAATGCATTTTCAATTTGTTTAGGGCAATAAACTTTAAAAAATCCAAAAATATTTTTAATAAAATTTTTATAATAGAAATAACCATCACAAGTTTGATTAAATCCAATTGGCAATATTGAACTGTTCTGTTGAAGTGATTCTTGAAAAAGAAAGATTTTATCACAAAGGGTAAACGCGCTAAATTTGGGTTATTTCGTTGCGTCTTGTCTTTTCGTAATATATACGCTCTTGTGCCCATTTGATAAATCGGTTTTAAATTTTACTGACCTTTACATAAGAACCCTAATTTAACTTTTAACATAATCACGGACTCGACAGTAATTACTTTTATACGAAAAAAATATCATAAATACTAAATAGCCAAGAGAATCCATTGAAATTATTTAAAAAATAAACAAAACTAACCATAAATAACATTTCCAGTAAAATAAAGAAAATTTGACATCAAAACAAAGTAAAGAATAACACCGCCAACTAAAACCAAAACAGAAAAGAAAACAGCAAAATATTCCAACCATTTGCCCCATAAAAAACGACAAACATCAGAAAAGTCAGGAGTTGAAGTTTCCAATGCTTAAAAAATATTTTTAATTTTCAATAAAAATTTTAAAATTAACTTAAAGAATTGGGACTTTCAATAATTCTATATGCAGTGTAAAAAGCAATTCCAGCCATTAGTAACATAAGAAATATTCCTAATACAAGACCGGCTTGTTGAAGAGCCCAAGGAACAGCTAACAAACTGAAAATGTGTAGAAATTAAATTTTTTTTGGAAATAGCTATTAAAAGAAATATTGTAATTCTTTAAGTTAAAAAACCGTTAGATATTTTTAAAATTATTTTTTCACAATCTTTTTTAAACAAAATCAGCTTATTTATAGTACCTTGTCCCAACCATTGTATTCCATATCGAAAATATGGTTACCATACTACTTTGTTTTCCATTAGAATCTTTAAATTCGCTGAATGGTAAAACAGAAAAAATAGAAGTCGGAATGACATGAATAGGCATTAACTTAAATTAAGAAAATGATTAGAGAATAATTTTTTTGAATATTTGTTTCGGACCGGTTAAAGGCAAATAGAAAATTATTTCAAACAAAGAATTTTTGGAATTTTCAAGAAAAAAGAACAATTATTTTGTCGGCACTTATCTCTCAAAACTCAATTTAAAATAAAAAGAAAATTCTTACAAGATGAAGACCGCCAGGATCTAATCGATTAAAAAAACGATAACGAATAGCCATATTGTGATCTCGATTCATTACATCTCGTCTATTCTCTACTGGTATTGAGGAAGATAAAAGTGAAGCATTTGAATCACTTTGTGATTGCACAAACAGGTAAGGACGGCGAGGTAAATTAACTAAAACAGAACTTACTAAACATTTTAAGGTAATAGTGTCGTTTCCCAGCCCCCTTTTTTTCCTCCCAATTTTCTACCCTATGTTTGTACGGAATGGTCAAATTTTCCCCTTTCTTTCATCAAATTTGCCTTTCCATATTTTGCCTAAGAACAATCAAAAAAGATTAATTTTTTATTCATTTCTTTCACAAGGATAAAAAAGTGAGACATGATGCCGAAAATTATAAAAAACATTTTCAATATTGCCAAATCGTTTTCGCCACATAAATTCCGGGAGATTTTTGGTTGTACACCGCCAACATCCATATCTTTCGTCTTTCTTAACACTTATTGTTGTTCGACCCCCACATTTGTAGCAAGTTCTCTTTCCATGAAGAAGTCCAAGCTTCTCAAGCCATGCATCGAAATCATTATCACTCAAACGTAATTTTTCATATAAATCAATAGGTTTGAAATTCTTTAGTTCTTCCATTTTTATTAATTGGGAAAATGATTCTTCTCATTACTCTAATACTTATTTAAATATCACAAATTAATCTTTTTTGATTGTTTTTAGGCAAAATATGGAAAGGCAAATTTGATGAAAGAAAGGGGAAAATTTGACCATTCCGTACAAACATAGGGTAGAAAATTGGGAGGAAAAAAAGGGGCTGGGAAACGACACTATTACCCATTTTAATGCTTTTAAAAATATAACCTGAACAATTATGTTCACCTCCCATATTCATTGGTTTTTGCACAACTTGACGATCTTCACTCCTAGTAAGCAACACATTGTCCAAACTTTAAATATCAATTTCCAACTTAATTATTTTAAAAAACCTTCTTGCAAAAGGAACACCTTCTTGTTCATTTTCTGGAAATCCTTCTAAACGAAATTGAGGAACACAGTTTTGATTGATTGTAGTAAATTCACCACTGAAAGAGGCCATAAGCTAGAGGATGTTTAAATTGAAGGTTTTAAAAAAAAAGCCAAATACGTATCAAAATCAAAACATATTATTTATATACTATCAATAAAAATAGTTAAGTTAATGTCTATTCGAAAAGCAAAAAACCTAAAAGGCATCTTTGCCTTTTACTCAGTTTTCTTATCTATTAAAATTCATCATTAATTTTATACCAAAAAACGATATAAACTCGCGAACGCTTTTTTCAATATAAAGATAGATACATGCATACTAAAATTTTTTGCACGAAAAATCGGTGGTTCGTCAGACTTATCAAAAAAATTTTGGTTAAAATTGCAATAGCAATTCAATTAATATGCGTAATTCATATATAATCGTTAAAAATTTCATACTTCAACTTTTTTATGGCTAAATACTTGGAAAAAAACTGGATCAATTAATAGTTACTACGATTGATAAAGAAAAAATCCAAGAATGAACAAGGTTAATTGTTAATGTTCTAGCTAACGAAATATCCAGGAAAAAGAATATATAAAGATTACTAAATATAGGAATAGCTTTGTTAAACATATAAACAAATATCCTTCAAACAGAAAAAAACTTTATCAATTATTTAATGATTTTAACAACAACAATAATAGCAAAAGGCAAACTTCTCTGAAAATTCTTCAAAGAAAATCCTTATTTAAGAACGTGGACGTTCCTTCTTTCCTCGGAAGAGCGCAAGCAAAGAAGTATTTGCTACCTTTACAACCTTGAAACGAACTCCAGGAATGTCACCAACTGCGTGTCCACTTCGACCGAAACCAGAGACAAGAACTTCATCGTTTTCCTAAGAAAATTTTTGTTTAAGAAATTAAAATTTTAAACCTCAATAAAGTTAAGACATCCGTCGTTAGGAACGAAAGCTGTTATCTTCTTACTGTTCTTAATTAATTGAACACGCACACATTTGCGAATAGCTGAGTTAGGTTGTTTTGCCTCAACACCACTAAAAGAATTTTTATATTCGAGCTTTAGGAGGTTAAAAATAACGAAAATTTTGCAACTCACATTTTTTCAAGAACAATACCCTTTGCCATACAAGCACCTCCAAAAGGATCTGCCTTCCAACGTGTACCCAAATTAGTCTTCTTGTAGCGCTTGTCGTTCCAACGTTGCTCCTGACGATGCTTTTTTAGCTTTCTAGCCGTTCGAATACCTTTAGGCTTTCCCATTTTTCGTTATTTAATCTAAAATTAATTTTAATTAATAAAGCAAGTAAATATCAAACAAAAACGAAAAACGAAATTTGTTGACCTTATCATTTGAAAATAAAATGTAAGAGACAATAAGAAATATTTTACTAATTATGACAATTTGGCATTAATGTTAGTTTTACAAAATGTAATATTTACTTTATTTAAATGTCCTTTTGTCAAATTTTAATAAAATCAAAATATCAAATAAGCAAAAATTTTACAATTAGTTAATTAAGGGTTTTGCTGTTTTTCGAAATCTTTTTTTAATTTTTTCTTTAAGATTTTTTTTTTAATTTTTTTGAAGATAATGACTGATGATTCAATTTACAATCGAACCGATGAGGATGCTGTTGTTCTTTTTGATGAAAGTGATATGATTGAAATTAGTCCACAAACAGTAACTGATGAAAATCCTTCTGGTAATTTTTATTTTATTTTTAGGACATAATTTTCTTTAATTTTACAGAAAGATATATTAATGTAGAATTCGAAGATAGTGAAGAGGCTCTAAGACAACGGTTAATCGAAAAAAGATATTGCAAAGAAAAACCGGAAGATCCGAATTTATTTAATAAAAATGAAATGCAAAATCTTATTTGTGAAGTACCAGTTCATTCAAAATCATCAACAAATAAAAGGCAACGTATTGTTTGGGAAAAGAATGATGAGGATAATGCTACTAAAAAGATGTTAATAAAAACTTCAAATTCTAATAGTAGCAGTTCAAGATCTGTGCAAGTTATTCAAGACGAGAAAAGTGCCCGAACACTTCAAATCCAAACAAGTCAAAAAATTGAGGTTTTTATTTATTTTTAATCTACTTCTTGGTATTTAAATGTTGTTTGTTTTTTTGTCTTTCATGGTAACTTATTGTTATCATAAACCTGTATCTTTTAATAAGTTGGTGGGAATTTTGTGAATGTCTACAAGTTTAGGGAAATTTCTTTCTGCTTTACACTATTCTTTTAATATATTTAAAAATCTAGTTTTGTATTTTAAAATTATAGAAACGAGAAAAGTCATCGTCAACAGCTACACGCACTTCTGAGACCTCTGATTTAAGAAAAACAGCAATTACTTCCAATCATAAACAAAAAGAGAGACAAACAGTCGACAAAATAGAAATTTCATCAAAATCGAGTAAAAACGGAAATATTGATCCTTTACATAAACACAAGGAGAGACCCTCTTCCTCTAATGACCATTCACGTCATCATGAGCGCCAACAACGTGAGAAAAAGCTAATTTCAGGTTTAAATAGAGTTGCTTCTGATAAATTTTTGTCTAAACGCGACGAACAAAATTTGAAGACGGCAAGGAAACCAAAAAATTCGGAACAAAAAAAGACACCAAAAGAGCAAAATGAAGAAATCTGTTCTGTTGAAAAAATTTATATAGATAGTGTTAAAAGTCCGGAAACAATTGAAATTACTGACGTTATGAATGAACATGAAGATTTTTCTAAAATTAAAGTTAGAAGTGCTCCCTCTTCTCCTGGAAAATCAAAAAAATATTCAAAATTTGAAAGTAGTTCGGAAAGTGGTGAAGATTATGAAATAGAAGAGGATGGAAATAAAGAAGGGGAACCTAAAGGTTTATTTTACATAATTATCTATGAAAAATATTTAATTTCAAATAATTGAAAAATTTTTAGAATTTTTTTCAACTATTTTTTTTAATTTTAGATCGTTCCATACCCAATAATGAAAATAAGATGGATGATTATGAATTTAATGAAAATGATTTTATGAACAATGTAGATGAACCTGTTGATATTCTTGATGATTTGGAGAACAGGAATTTTGAGGAACTTACGGAGGATGAAAAAGCTGTGGTTTGTTTTTGTTAAATATTAAAGTTATAATTTGATCTTTATTTTTTTAATTTTATTTTTTCTATTGTTTTAATGGGTCTATTGTTTAGTAGCTTTCTAACACTAGTTTAAAAAATTTTGAAAATTTATTTTTTAAGGGTTTTCTTTTATTAAGTTGTCACCAGAAAGATTAAAGCAATTAGAGGAAGCATATCAACGTCGTTTAAGAGCACAACTCCCCGTTTACTATCCAGGAATTTTTGGCTGTAGAAGTGTTGTTGAATATGAGTGTTTAAATAAAATATCTGAAGGAACTTATGGTGTTGTTTATCGTGCGCAAGAGAAGAAAACAGGTTCTGAATCTTTATATCTTAAAATTGAATTAATTTTTCCTAAATATTAGTGGATGTCGTATAAGATCTACCTTTTCGTGAATATTATTTTCAAGATAAAAATTTCTCATCTATTGGGATATAATACGTTATTATTTTTTAATTCAAGATGAAATTGTTGCACTTAAAAGATTAAAAATGGAAAAAGAACACCAAGGATTTCCAATTACTTCACTTCGAGAAATTAACATGTTACTAAAATGTGGAACACATCCAAATGTTTTAAATGTAAGAGAAGTTGTTGTTACCTCTAATGCGGAAAAAATATTTCTTGTAATGGAATATGTTGAACATGATTTGAAATCTTTAATTGAATTGATGAAATCCAGGCAAAAGAAATGGACAATACGTTTGTTTTTTATTGTAAAATTGTTATTAAAATTATTTTTTGTAGCCCAAGTAAAAACTCTTCTACAGCAACTTCTTTCAGGAATTGAACACATGCATGACCGTAAGTTAATTAATATTTAAATTTCAAAAACTGGATTATAATAACAGCTTGGGTCCAAAATAAATGCAACATTCCTTTTGATTAAATAAATTTTTTGGCTTTAGATTTCATATTAGCTAGATTAGTTTTTTTTCTGCCCAACTTATTTACAAAAAATATTTTCAAAATAAAATTTAATTTCTAGAGTATGTCATTCACCGTGATTTAAAAACTTCCAATCTTTTACTTTCACATCGTGGGATTTTGAAGGTAATTTAAAAGTTATTTTTTATTCAAATAAAATATTTCAGATTTGTGATTTCGGTTTAGCCCGTGAATTTGGCGATCCACTTAAGCCGTATACACCAATTGTTGTTACACTTTGGTATAGGTAAATATTTCTTTTAAATTTAAAATTTTATTTTTAAAAATTAAAGGTCACCAGAACTTCTCCTTGGATGCAAAGTAAATTAATTTTTTGTTTAAGATTTAAAAAATATTTTTTAAGCTCTATTCAACACCTGTAGATATGTGGTCTATTGGTTGTATTTTCGGTGAACTTTTAAAAATGGGAACATTATTTGCTGGCAGAACTGAGATTGACCAGATGCAAAAAATTTTTAAAGTTTGTGTTAAAAATAAAATTTTTAATTTCAAAGAAAAAATTTAAAGGAATTGGGAACACCAAATGAACAAATTTGGCCTGGATGTAGTTCTCTACCAGGAATGAGAAATTTAAATTTCCCCGAAACTCCGTTCAGTCAATTACGTCGAAGCTTTTGTTCTGAATTACCTGATGATGATGGATTTAATTTATTAAATAGGTACTTTTTTAAATTATTTTTAGACTGTCAATTAAATTCTCAAACGATATCTGAGGATTTTTTTCGAAAGTTGAATTCTTTCGAATATTTTTTTTATAATTTAAGTTTTTTTCTTCAGTTTATTGTTCATACACAATTAATTAAAAAAATTTGTTTTACAGATTACTTGCATTGGACCCGAGTAAACGTTTTTCTGCCAATGAAGCATTAGAAAACAATTGGTTCAAAAATGATCCTAAACCTGCTCCACCATCTTCTTTTCCAACAGTAAGAATTATTATTATTGTAAAATATTTATCTTTTTCTTTTATTTTACAAAAATTTCTCTTTCCCATAATTAAGGAAAAGATAAAAACGGATGGGAAAGTAGAAATAAAAATATCTTTTCTATTTGATTTCTGAATATTAAAAACAATTTTTAATAAGAAAATTATTACAATCGTAAATTTTTTTAAAAATTTAAACAAAAAATAAAGTCACTTTCATTTTTAAAGCATTTTAATTTTTTTCAATTTTTTAGTGGCCGGCTAAAAGTGAACACAACAAAAAACCTCCAAATGAACCATCTGCACCAAGGAAACCTATCGCTGGATTTACACTTAAATTTGATGCGCCAAAATTTTGATTTTTAGATTTTATTTTAAAAGAATGGCAAAATTAGCCCGTTTATTTATACATTTTTAAAAATAAATTAATTATTTTTTATTGAAAAATTACAAAATTAATTTTTCCTTTTATCGGATTTTTTAAAAATATTCCTTGACTTTTATTTATTGAGACTATATTTAAAGTCGGGTCATGAAAACTTACGTTTTTATTGTTATATGTGCATTAATTTTTTAGCGCGCATATTTTCTTTCTTCAAAAATTTTCTTAGCATTCGCTATGATCTCATCACATTACTCTTTCAGACTTTAATTCTTTCCTATCCTGAAAAAATTTCTTGCGATGACAAAAATTCAGAAATAACGAACACGTAAGATTCAGTTTTGTTTCATTGTTATCTATTGAAAAAAATAGAAGAGGAAGAAATTTCTAACAGATTTCTAGAGTATCTCTTTCAATTTGCTTAAGCATTTAGTTTATGGTGAATTGAATACACTTAAGTACATTATTTATAATCTTTCTTTTTTGAATATTTTATATAGGTTAAACGATGAAAAAGCCCTCCCTCCCTTCACCCTCCATCCCTTCTTTTATACAACTTTACACATTTTCTTCGATTCTCAGCATCATTGATAACAGAAAAATTTATTTAAATATTTTTAATTTTCAGATAAATTATTATGCATAGATTTAATTCTAAACTTAATGAAGAACGTGAAAAACAATATTGGGATTCAATTTTCTACCCTAATCGATTTTTAGAACCTTCAGGACTTTTATCTGCTCATTCAGCATATTTACTAAGAACGGGTAGGCCTTTTGAATTTTATAAAAAATTTTTTCCTTTAAAAATCATTTTTTTCATCCTCCCCGTCATTGTCTGTCTGAGTTAAAAAAATATTTGAAAGTGGAACGAGTTTTTAGAGACTTACCTCTTTTCATGAGGGAATGTTGCTACAACATTACCTCTATTTTTACATTCAGACTTTTAATGACAACTAATCGGCTTTTATTTGTTTGTAAAAAAGTTGATTGACTTGTAGTTGTAAAAAACATTGTGTTGATGAATTTTTTATTTTCTTCTTGTCTGAGTTCCATTTTCGTTTCCTCAATGATTAAATCTTTTTCGATCTTTTTTTGCAGACTATATAAGTATTTTGTTAAAAACTTTCCTTTTTTGATGATTTGTGAGGAAATTTTGTGTTTGTTTGTTTGCTTTTTTTGGCCGATTTTTTGTAAATTCTCAATTATTCTTCTCACTTTATCTTTATTCCTCAATATCCCTCCACCCCTACATAACTAGTCATTCCTTCACTTTTTTACCCATTAATGACATTTTTCTGTTCAACGTCAGCTCTTTCACATTTTATGCAAACACAAGGCATCTTTTTTATTAAAATAAAAATTTTTTTTCATGCGGACTTTCATTAAGTAACGCCTATTTGGCAGCTGCTAAATCGGTATTTCTTTTATTCTTTATAAAATGTTAATTTTTGGTCAATCTAGAAACAAATGTTACTATTTGGATTTTGACATTTTCTTCTAAAATTAATGCTTTTTTCCTTTTGTTATTGAAAATGTTTCTCCTTGCTTTTGTTCCAATCAAAATAAAATAGCAAAATATCAAAAATCAAAGTGAAAACTACGAATAAATAAAAATATAATTTTTTTTTATTTTGACATCATCAAAAATATTTTGAGTAAACTTTAAAAAATATCTATCTACTCTTTAAAATTAATGAAAATTTAATAAAATTTATTGCACTAAAAATACAAAGTAAATAATTTGTCATTAGATAATTCCATACTTTTGCATTTAACTTTAAATACCGTAAATCCTAAATAATGTCCCTCTCTCAAATAATTACCCCCTCCCTTTTTAATTACCCCCTTCAGCGAGAGGTTGAAACAATAATTACCCAGTGTAATTATATTAGCAAATACGTTAAATGAAATGATATAGTGTGTATGTATTCGATTATTGTTGAAATAAACATCAAATATATTTGACTAATATTTTAAAGACTTATCGTCTGTTAGAATGCCAAATAAATGGAATTGATCGGAGTTTAGTTTTTTTCCTCTTAATCTTCGAAGTTTACTTACTCAATATTCTCTATCCATATTACATTGAGAGTTGGAAGGGCCTTGAAAATTGGAGGAATGAAGAGATCTAATGAATTCATCTAAAATAAATTGAGGATTTGTAATAATTGTAGCTATCTAAAACAAAATTTAGTTATAAATGTTTGAATTTGTTTGTTCTAATCTTTCACTATTAAAATTAAAAAAAAAAAACTAAATAATTTTAAAAAGTTTAGTAATTATTAGATTACTTTTTAGTAATTACTTTTACCACAATTTAAATTATGTCAAAAATATATTTTAATTTTGTTAAGTAATTCAAAATATTTTTTGAAAATAAAAATAACCTCAAAATAATTTTAAATAAAAAATTGGCAATTTTTAGAAATAATTTTGTTTATTTTGTATAAAAGTTTTATTTTCTTTCCGAGAATTTTAGATTTATTATAAGGGGTTTATTTAAAGAAAATAATATGTATGTATTTAGTAGATGGAATTTTGTAAGTAAACCCCCTCTCATTTTTTCCTTTTAAATTACAATCTGTGTTGATAATAATTTTTCACAATAATTTTTATTAAAAATAAATTATTAGATTAAAAAAAAGATAAAAATAAAAAAAGTTTATTTAAGAGAATCTCCTTCCATTAAATTCTTTTTTTTATTCAAATGTTAGTTATTTTCTAACAGATTTAATAAAATTTAAATCAGAATTGCCTAATTAATTTCAGAATAAAAATGTGTATCTACATATGTATTTCACATATTTTTCTGTAATTTTTTCCCAGAATTATAATCAGAATATTTTTAAAAATAAAATACAAAATTCTGATTTTTATTTAATCAGAATTCAATTTCTCTCTCATCTTCCTTCCCTCTTTCAATTAAAATGTCAAAATTGTTAAATAATTATCGGCTGGTAGTAAAGTATGTAGATGGCTGGAAGAAGAAGAAACAAAAATTGGAAAATTATTTTTATATATTGATTTTTTGCATATTTTCCCTTTTTTTTGATTCACTCATTTATTTTTTCTTTTTTTTTCCACAAAATGCCGCCGCTACTTTTACTTTAAAAAATATTTATTTATACCTAGTATTTTACTATTTTAATTCTTAGCTTTTATAAATTTTTGTGTTTTATTTTCTTTTTTGTTGACATCTAAATAAAGTAAGTAGCTTTTAAAAATGAAACAAAGCAAAAAAACAAAATTGTGTAATGTTCTCGAGTAAAACACAAAAAAACTTTTTTGTAAAAAATAAAAAAAAATATTCTTTTTTTTATTTAAATTACTAATTAAAATAATATTAAAAAAGATTTATGTATGTGGAAAATTAACAAAATATTAATGTATTGTAGCGGCAATATGTTTAGAACAGAGGTGTTCGAAACAAAAAAATCTTCGAAAATCGAAAGAAATCCAAAAATATCGAAAGAAAAATAACCTCGAAAAACGAAAATCGAAAAAAAAATTTTTAATAAAAAATTGAAAAATAAATTTTTGTTATGTTAGGGTTCAGTTGGAATTTTTGCTTGAATTTTAAGGAATTGAGGAACTCCAAGGAAACTTTAGAAACACTAAATAATGTTGTTCAAAAATTTTTTTAAACAAAATTGCTAATTTATATTTTATATTTAGTAATTTTAAGTTTTAATTTTTATCAAAAAGCTACATATTTTTTACCTAATTATTTTTGAAAATGTTGCACATACTTACAAAATAACAAAATAAAACGTCTCGAAACTTTTATTTAATTAAATTAAAATTTTAAAATTTTTATATATTTTTGTTTATTTTTGATTTCAAAAATAATTTTTTTTGAATTTATTTTTTAAAAAATATTTATTTATCCTCCTTGTTTTTGCAATTTCTAATCCTTTCTGAGAAAAACCCCTCCTTATTCCCCTTCTGTCTTTTTTTTTAAATTAAATATTTCTCAATAAATTAAATAATTTAAAATATGTACTATATATAAATATACATACTAGTTTTTAAACATTCTTTATTTAAAAGATTTTTTTATTTTAAAATTTTTGTAATTTTTTTATTATTTCTTAAAATTTTTTTATTGATCTTTTATTGTTTGTTTGTATTCATTTCTTCCAACATCTGTTGTTTCTTTACTAGTACGAGAATATTTTGGATTACTTTAGAATAAATTAAAAATATATATTTTGGGTAATTAATTAATTTAAAAATATTTTTTTAATTAATTATTTAAATCAATCAATTAATTAACACATTCATTTATTTATTTTTACACATTCTCTCTTTTATTTTTCCTCGGTTTCTAGTTAATTAAGAAGATTATCGATATATTAATTAATCATTCTCTCCCCCCTTTTTTTAAATAAATAAATAAAATATTATATTTATTTTTATATTTAAATCAAAAAAAATTAAACTTATTTAATTAATTAATTCCAACCATTTTTAAAAAATAATTTATGCACAAGTATCAGATTAAAATTATAAAAGAATGCCGCTATTAATAAAAAAAAGAAAATTCAAAACAATTTTTTATAACAAAAAAAACATTCTTTTATTTACAATTAAAGTTGGTACTTTTCTGTTTTATGACCACACTTTAAAAATGTTTAAAAATGGTCATAAATATGCACAAACTATATGTCATTCGAAAGAGCTCTTCGAGCTGAGTCGAATGACACCAAAATCATGTGGGGTTCGAAATGTACGAGCTCGAAATGGTCAAATAATACAATGACCAAAATGGTCAAAAATCATGAATATGACCAAAATGTATGTCATTTGAAAGTGCTCGACGAGCTGAGTCGAATGGCACAAAAATCAGACCGAGAACTTGATTTTGAGCCAAGATAAACAAGTTCAAAATGGTCTACGTAACCCTATGGGGCGTAGGCGAGGCGCTTGTGCAAAACCCCGCGCTTCGCGCGGGGTTTTGCGGCACACGCCTCGCGGGGAGTCTACGGTCGCTGGGTTCTGGGCTCGTAGCATAATCGTATTCCTATCATCGAGAGTTGGGCATACTTGGCTTCCTCCGCAGTTGTAAAACTCCACGGACGCCATAGGTAAGGAGCTAAAATAAACGATCATAACTTTGTCAAATCAAGTCAGATTTCGTTGATTTTTGTGCCATTCGACTCAGCTCGTCGAGCACTTTCAAATGACATACATTTTGGTCATATTCATGATTTTTGACCATTTTGGTCATTGTATTTTTTGACCATTTCGAGCTCGTACCATTTCGAACCCCACATGATTTTGGTGTCATTCGACTCAGCTCGAAGAGCTCTTTCGAATGACATATAGTTTGTGCATATTTATGACCATTTTTAAACATTTTTAAAGTGTGGTCATAAAACAGAAAAGTACCTTAAAGTTTATTTTGATCTCTTCCTCTAACCTTTTGTCAAAACCTATTTCATTGAAGTTTATTTTTCATTGAAAAAATAGATTTAAAGGTATTTAAAGTATTCTTTTAATTGTGTGTATTTAAATAATTGTGAAGACCACCAACAAAGTTTTTGTAATTTTTAAATAAAATTGACAGAAAGTAGTGATCTCTCTTTTTTTCTTTTATTCAAAGAAATGAATTCTTTTTTAAAAGAATTAAATATCTTTAATCTAAAGAATTTATTTAAAAATTTTTAAAATTTTAAAAAATACAATGGTGGATAAATTTATTCAATTTTCATATAAAAAAGATTCGAGAAAAGTTTACTTTTCTGGTTATAATTTGGATGAGAGACGTCCAATCTTGTTTTTTCCTCAAAATAAAGATTTATCTGTTTTTTTCTAATTAAAAATAAATTTATTTTTAAAATTAAATTAATTGTGACTAAATGTACATATATTTTTTAACAATTTCTTTAACTAATTACACTCAAAACACCTGTTTATCTAATTTAATTCTTATTTTTCTTTGCACAAAATTGCAACAAAATAACCCTAATTTATTTTAATTTTTAACCGAAAATTTGTTTATTTTTTTTCAAATAATCCAACCAAAAATAATATGTAGACGGGGACTGATCCAAAAATTTTTTTTTATTTTTTTCCACTCCAATTAAAAATTTTATTTTGGAAAGAGAAAAAGTTGCGAATATTAAATTATAGTAATTATTTTTGACGATGAAATTTTGTTGATTTTTTAATGTTTGTTATGTGTGAAGTAATACATAATTATTTTGTGAAAAATAAAATAATTTTTGGATAAAAATATTATTTATTTTTCGATCTTTAAGATGTATCAGCTCATGACAGGCAAGAGTATCAAGGCAAACATAATTAAAAAGAATTACCTCATTTCTAAAAGTTTTTTAAAACCTCGTTCTTTTTAAAACATCTTTTTCTAATAAGTTAATATTTAAAAATATTTTTATAATTTTGTTTTTTACTTTTTTAAATTTAATTTATTCGTAATAAAATTTATTTATTTTTTTTATTTTTCAGCCAAAATATTCCCCATTAATCACAACGAAGGTGAGGAAGGGGGAAATAAATTTATGTCTTCATTGCATCACAAAGAGACTGTCTCGAATACATCTATCAAGATTTGCAATGATGGCAGAGAAAATGGCAACAGCAACAACTGCGACTTAAAAACGGCAGATGTTAAAGAAGAATTGGCAACAACAACTGGCATTTTTAATAACAAAAATATTCAACAACCTTCTACAAGTGGGAAGAATTTTGTTGAAGAGGAAGACGATTGTTTAATTGTTTTTGAAGCTTTAAATAATACAACAAAATGTTCTTCTAAAAAAGAAAATGAAATTAATAAAAGACAAATAAAAAATGAAGAAATAACTGGAGATTATTTAAAGAAAATATTAAAGGAAGAAATGAATGAAGAGAGTGGTGAAGATTTGTGTTCACTTGAATGTATAGATGAAGAGGATTCTAATGAAGATTTTGACTTGAGAGATATGGATTTAAGAGTGGAGGTGGGGGAAAATGATTTGGAAAATATTCAAAATATTTCTAATAATGAAGAAAAGAAGGAAGACGAAGAAGAGGAGAAGGGAAAGATGATAAAAGAAGAGAAGGAAGAAGTTAATGAAGAGAAAATCGATCAGGAGAATGAAGATGATGAAGTGAATGATAAAATGAAGGAGAAAAGAAGAGAAGAGGAAAGATTGATTGATGAAGAAGGGGAAGAAAATTTGGAAGAGAAAATTGAAGATGAGGAAATGAATGAGGAAGAAAAGAATTCTAATGAGGATTTTGATATGAGGGATATTTATTTGAAAGTGGAAGTTGAGGAAAAAGAGTTGGAAAATAGTCTGAATGATGGGGAAGAAAAAGGGGAGAAGAATGAAAGTTCTGTGGAAGTAAAGGAAGAGACTGGAGAGGAAATAGAGGAGGAAATGGATGAAAGAGTGGCTGATGAAGAAGGCGATGAAGAAGAAACGGAGGAAGATGAAGAGACAAATAATCAAATTAGAGAAGAAGGAGGAAGAGATGATGAAATAGTGACTAAGGAAGTAGAAGAGAAAGAAGAAATAAAAGAAGATGAGGAAATGGATGAAGAAGAAACGGAGGAGAATGAAGAAAGTGTTGATGGAGTAATTGAAGGAGAAAAGGCTGAAGAAGAGAATGATGAAGAAAGGGACGAAGAAGTGAAGGAAGAAGGAAAAAATGATGATGCAGAGAATAAAGAAGAAAAAACAGAGGAAGAATTGAGTAAGGACGAAGAAGAACTTGGTGAAGAAGAAAAGGGTTATGTAAGCAATGAATTAAACGAGAAGGAAGAAAATCCTTTTACGACCAGCGGCAAACGACAGAATTTTGAGGAAAAAGAAAAAAGACAAGGGGAGGATCGGGTTAAGGATAATAAACCTAAAGAAGATGGATGTCTTAGAGTTATCTTAAAAGGAAATTCTGATTCAAAGGAGAAAGAAGAAAAATATAGAAGGATTTTAGAAGAAATAAGAAGCAAAAAGCAACGGGAAAAAGACGAGAATAACAGAAAAATGGCTTTAAATGAAGTAAAGGAATTGCCAAAGGATAGTCAAACGATATCCAGGAATAAACATTTAACTTCCGTGGATGTTCAAAAAATGTCTGGAGATATTAATAGAATGAATGACTACACTCAGAGAAAATTTGAAGATGGACAAAAATCTTTTGAAGATAATATTCCATCAACATCTAATGACAGTCTAATAACATCTGAAACTATCCAATCAACTAGCAATCAACAACTACAAACTCCTAGACATGTCCGAGCATCCTCAGTTGATGTTTCTTCACCATCCAAAAATCTTCAAACAAATTCTAAACATGAACGAAAATTATCTAACGAAATTCCTTCAGCAACCTCCACAAACATTCAAAAATCTAAACTCTTCAAAAAACCTCGAATTGACAACAATTTAAATGAGACTTCAACAGAAACTCCTCTACAACGAAACAAAATTAAATTTATTCCATTAGGAGATCTAATTGTTAAAGACCGACGATTGGAAAAAGTTGATTATTGCATAAAAGCTATTAATTGTGCAAAAGAAGGGGTTTTATTACCAAAATTTAAAATTAATAATTTAATTAATAATTCTGATAAAAAAGAAGAAAATAATGAAAAAGAAGAAATTAAAAATTCTGATAATAATAATGATGAATCTACACCTATGGAAATTGAAGAAGTTGGACAATCATCTAATGAAGGCAAGTTTTTTTATTTTATTTTAAATTAATGAAGGGGGAGGAAAGGAAAGGGAATAAACTTTGTAAAATAAATATATCCAAAAAATTAAAGTTTTGTGAGATCATTATCATTCTTTTCCCTTTTCATTACTACAAATGATTGGGGGAAAATGTGTGTAAAATATAGTCAGTCCTTTTTTTAAAAATTCTAAAAAATATCTGTTTGATCAGTAATTTTTTATAAATTATTCTGAAAGTGTAAATTGTATTTTGATATTCTTTTTACTAAAATTAATTTCTGTAGTTAAAATATTTTTAAATTATTCTAAAAAAACAAAAATATTTTAATTGACAGAGAATGGAGTTATTTAAATATTAAAATGCTTTTTTTAAATAACGATAAAAATTATTTTTGAGTATAAGTGATTGACATACTAAATATATTTTTTTAAAGAGAAATACATAATTATAGTAATTTAATATTTATTTTTCTTCTCTTTTTAATTTTAGTTTAAATATTTTTAGCTAACAATAAGGATAGTTAAAGCACTAATTATTTATAAAAAACAGTTAATTGGCTAGTTTTTATTTTTTAGTATTATCAAGTTTTAAAATAAAACAAAATACCATAGTACCTCCAATTGAATTCCTCCACCTTTTGAATGCCCCCTCTAATAGAATGCTTCTCAGGAGGTTGATTGAAAAATCTTCGATATCCCCTTATATTCGTTTTAATCCTTAAATATAATCATTTTATCCGGTACCCCTCTTTAATAAACCCAAAATCCCTTGATATCAGTTTGATATGCAGTTCCTTACATAAATAAGAAAAGAGGTACTTCACTCGGTCTTTTTAAAGTTTGTACCTTGGCATTTGGTAGGTAAAATTTTCGGCAATAGGTAGATAGAGTTCAGCCAATGGCTAGATAAAAGTTTCTGCAATATACAGGTAGATAAAAGTTCTGCAATGGGTAGATAAGGGTTGGGGTCGTTCTGGCGCCGGGCCGTTTTGGCGCGAGAACAAAAAAGTGGTATTTAGGCGAGACCTAACTTCATAAAAATTTTCTCAAATTTCTTTAACATCCTTGACTACCTGCTCCAGAAATTTCAGAATTTTTTATCAAATATTTCTGAAGTTATAGTCGATAGACCTCGAAAAATTAGCCATTTTTCAGAAAATCAACATTTTTGGCCACAATTTCCGAAATTCTTGATCAAAAATTCTGAAATTTTTGGAGAACTTAGATAAAGGTACGAGAGTTATTAATGCAAAATTTTATTTTTGATAACGAACTCGCTATCTTATAAGCTCGCGCCAAAACGGCCCAGTCCCGTAGATAAGTGTTCTGGTACTGGATGTGTGTGCCAACAGGATGTGTGTGCCAACAGGCTTTAATTAAATTATGAGTTAAATTAATTAAAAATACACGGATGCCAAATCGAAAAAAGTAGCGGTATCCCACAAAATCTCGTCGGGATCCCGTGCCGCGCCGGCCACTACTTTTGATGTGTGTGCCAACAGGCTTTAATTAAATTATGAGTTAAATTAATTAAAAATACACGGATGCCAAATAAGGAATGGGGTAGGACATTTTGGGGATTTTTATTTATTAGGGCATTTGGGAGGGGGGTTGTTCATGAGGACATTTTGGGGCGCAGCCACGGTGCAAAATATGACAAATGTAGAAAATTGAGGGAAGATAGGGCGAAAAGGTCAAAACTAGGGCAGATGCTTTATAAATAAGGTAAAATGATTACCCTGGGCGGAGCTAAATTTTTTTTTTGGCATGCATAGGAAAATAAAATTAAACTTTATTGTTATTAAACAGTTTCATAAAATTGTGAGATATCCAATAAAAAATTATTTTAATGTCAAACTAAAAATTTTAAAAATTATTGTAAGTAAATTGTGCAAGAGTGTATGGCGTGCATCTGAAACCTTTTATATGAGAGATCCTACTAACAAGAATTATTTTCAAAATTAAATTAAGAGGCCTTTTTCTCAAATAATTACGTCGTTAATTTCTGTTTTGGGAGTTCTTTATTTTTAAAATAAACTTTTTGGCGGAAAGTTTTGGCATTTTATGAAAAATAAGGAAAAAATAGAGAAACATTGTTTAAAAGAAAGATTATAGATAAAAACATTCCGCAAGAGTAGGTATTTTTGTTTTTTGCAGAATGTGTCAAATATGAGCTGGAAAAAGCTAGCTAACATAAGAAATACATCCTAGAAATAGCTAACATAAAACGTTTACTTTTTTTGTTTTATTGATTATATTCCCTTAAACCTGCAAAAATTTTTATTTTCTCACAATTGTTTTGATATTCTTTAATTTTTAGGAAGTTTAACAGATTATAATATAAATTAAAAGGTCACCGAGTGGTGTTTCTTGTAGAAGACTATATAAAAAGTATTTTGTTAGACTACATTAAATATGTAAATGATATTCATTTCACTTACGTTTCCCCCTATCTTTTTGTTGATTACTGTACTTTTTTTTTTAGAAAAGGCTATTTTAATTTTTTTGAACGTTTTATGTATTTTGTTCATTATCGAATAATTCAATCTATTTTTTAATCAAGAATTAATTTTAGATATTTTTTCTTTAAAAATTATTCTCTTTGATTTTAAAAATGAATAATAGATATACTTGTCGTAAGTTTTGAAACTCTTAAAATTAATTTTTAAATCTAAAAATACTTTAAGCTTTTTAAATTGGTTTATTTGTGAGAAATTGAAAGAAATCATTCAATTTTTGAAATTTTTTTAAATTAAAATTTTTTATTTTAGGATTTATTCATACAACAAACTTTCCGCAATTTGAACGAGAACATTGGGGTGTTGGAAATGTTTGGCATCCACCACCTTATCCACCGCCGTTAGCGTATATTAGACCTAATCATCAACCATTTGCTGAGGACACTTTTGCTTCGAACCAAAATAATTTTGTGTATAGAAGTTTTGATTCTCGACCATCGGGAGGTATTTTAATTTAAATTTTATTTTTGAAGAGTAAGCTCTTTTGGGAATCATTTAGTTTAAGCATCACATTTTATTGTTAATCAAATATTTGCAAATAAAATTATTTTTAATGTTTGAGCTTAAGTTTTTTTTTGTAAAAATTGACTTTAATTAAAAAACAAAAACTGATTTTAATTTATTTAACATTATTAGGTGTTCTTACCTAAAAATATATATTTATAAAAAGTTGGATAATTATATGTAAAAGATTAGTTTGTTCTGTTTATATTTCCTTAACATGGATAACATATTCTTTTATTATGTTTTTACTTTCAGATATTGCTGGAAATCGTGTGAATGTTGGAACTAGTTCTTCTGTTGCTACAAAGGCTACAAAGGTATATTTTAGCTGGGTACTATTTCAGAAGTCTATCCTTAAAGGCCTACACCCAATCGGTGTCGAAGGCGCCAAAAATTTCGATTTTTAGCGCCGACAGGCCCGTAGCCAGGGGGGGGTAACGGGGGTAATTCCCCCCCCCCCCCGAAATGGGGAAAAGGGAAAAATTTGGGGAAGGGCTGGGGCAAAAAAGTGAATTTTTTTGGCCTACGGCCTTCTAAAATTCTCAAAATTTTCGCCTGCGGCGCTGAAAATAAAAATTTTTCCCCCCTTGCCCCCCCCCCGAAAAAAAAACCTGGCTACGGGCCTGTCTCCCGATATACCTATTAATTCCGCTAAATCCCTTTTAATCCCTATCAGCTCTCCGGATTAACTTGTAAAGATAACTTGCTTTGATAAAAATGTCATTCAGGGGTGTAACCCTACGTTCAAGAAGCATTGAGGGTATAGTTATTCAGGGTTGACACCTATTTCAGAATTTTCTTCCGGTGCAGCCAAAACTTTAATTTATTTTTTTAGTTAACTCAAACAGAATTGTCTTATCCAAAAGATGAAATTCTTGAGACTAATTTAAAGAACAAAACAGACGAAATAACAAATTTACGTTCGCAACTTTCAAAAAAGGAGGAAGAATTAAATCATTTAAATTCATTAGAAACTAGCAACAAAACTTTGAAAGATCGATTGGAGTCGAAAATTAAATTAGTAGAGGAATGTAAAAATCATATGGCTGAGGATGGTGAAAAGATTAAAAAATTGGAAAAAGAAGTTGAAGAATTAAAGAAACAAAATTATTTGCTTGAATTGGAAAAGAAAAATAATAATTCAAAAAAGGAGGCAAAATCTCCGGCTTTAATTAAAGCTGTAAGTTTTTAAAATTCTTAAAAATTTTTAAAAATATTTTCAGGAAGATGAAATTAGACAATTAAGAAAAGACATTTCTGAGCAACGTAGAAAAACTGAAAATGCTAATGACCAGTTAAGAAAAAGTGACGAACATTGTAAAAGGTTAACTGCCGATTTAAAACACCAAAAGGATCGTTATGATGAATGGAGGAAGCAAACAATAAATAATCACAAGAAGGAAATTAACGAAGAAATTAATAAAATTAGTGCGCAGTATAAAATTGAAATTGAAAGGATTTCTGAAAGTTTTTCTGTGAAACAAAGCAATTCAAATGCTAATTTGAAATCTCAACTTCAACTTAAGGTATTTATATTTTTTTAAAAATTTTATTAATGCTTTGTTGTCGTCTTCGACAAGATTTGTTTCCATAAAATTAATGTAACCGTCAGTTTTCTTTATTTTATCGATATATAATAAAATCATATTTTAAATAGATTACGTGGCTCCTTTGTTGAGCACTCTTATAGCAAATTAGTTAATTATTATAAAATTTGAATTTTTTCTTTTAGGAATTTGAAATTGAACGGCTGAAAGCTGCAAATTCAGAGGAACGTAAAATGTTTGAAGGTGAGAAGCAAAAGGTTTTGGACAATTATAAGAAGTTGGAGGAGAATTTGGTAAAAACCCATGCAGAAAACCTTGAGTTGCAACAAATAAATAATAGCAATTTTGAAGAGTGGAAGAGAATTGAATTAAATCGGCACATTAATGGATTTAATATGGAAATTATTAGAATTAAAGAGGAATACAAAAGGGAATTAAATCAAAGTTTAGAGAAGGAAAAGCAGACTGCTAAAAAGTATTCAGAATTAACGGAGGCTACAGAAGAACTGAAAAAATATGTTTTGGAAAATATAGAAGAAATGCAACAACAAAAACAGGGATCAAGTAACCAAATTATTCAAGAAAATCCATCAGAAATTAAAGAAAAACTTGAGAAGGAACATTCAATGAAAATGAAAAATTCGTTGCGCGACATTTGTGAAGAGGTTTAAAATTTAAAAAAAAAATTATTTTTTTTGAATTGTTTAAATATACTTAATTAATTAATAGACAAAAATTTTGGGGTTTTTTTATCATTCTAAAACTAAAATCCTTTCTATTAACTTTCATGTCCAAATAGTGAATAAATAAAACTGAAAAAAAGTTCAATATTTTCGATTAATTCTATTCAATTTCTAGCAACATCGAATTAAACTCAAAAAAGGGCAATTAGATTCAGCGATCTTAACGCAACAATGTGTTAATTGTACTGCTCTTAAAATTGGTATAGAATTTTTTTGAATTTTATTTTATATTTAATTTTTGTTTTTAGCTTTTACTCAAATGAATCAAAAAGTTGAAAATTGTTTGAAAAGTGGATGTGAAATTTGTAGTGGGAATCGTTCTTTAGATTCTTTAGATTCTCAATCTTCTATCAATTCTTCAAATAATCAACCTTCTCCAAGAACCCCACCAAGAAATAAAGATGTTAATTTACGTGAAAATCGAAAAAGGTCTGTTTCCATTTATTGTTAAATTCTCTAAGCTTTAGGGTTTGTTTGAAAATTTGTGGGGCTAATCAAAATTCTAAAGGAAAACTCTAATTTTTTTATTCGAGTTTCTCTATTCATTTGCTATATTTTTAGTCATTATATAAACTATAGTATCTAACAAAAAATTAGTTTAAAAAATACCTTTGATTTTGTTTTATAATTTTTATTTTTCAGAAACCAACAGGGTCAATTAAAATCAAATAATCCAATGATTACAAATAATGATTCCTTGCAATCTGCTGGTCAAGTTTTTAATAATTCTAATGATACTGGTCGTCAAACAGTGGAGAGTGCTACTTCAAGTTTGATTTCAATGACTCCATCAGATCCTCAACAATTGGAAATTACAACGTTTGTTTTCTATCTGAATTTTTTGAAAAATTTATAATTAATTTTAGTGTAATTGAGAATGTTAAAGAAGAAATTGAAGATGTTGGACTTGATGCACAGCTTGAACTTCAAAATAAAAATCTTGAGAATAATATACGTTTTATTCGTTCCAAATCTGTCGCTGCTCTTTATTCACCAACAACACAAACATTCCCGACAATGGTTAATCAAGCAAATATTCAAACATCTTCTCGTTTGGAAGATTTTGTCAATCCACAACCACCACCTCCACCATATTTACAAGCAAATTCTGATCCTCGATTTAATCAACAATTTAATTCTATTGGAAATACAACTAATCAAGTATTCCCTCAGGGACAACAAAATCAGAATTTACAGCAAGTATGCCAAAATACACAGGCAAGTTTAATTTACTTATATTTGTCACACTTCTTGGGGGTTTTTTCTGACTATTTCTAATTTATTTTTTTTAAAGTTGATTTGTTCTTCTTCTGCACAACAACAGCAACAACGTCAATTAATATATCAACAACCAATAATTCAACAACAACAAAATCAAATTGCTTCAAATATTTCTTATGTTCCATCTCATCCTCTACTTAATAACCAACAAATATTACAACAACAAAATAACCATCCACAATTTCAAAACAGACCAACATCGCAACAAAATATTCAAAATTACTTAAATCAAAACGTTAGTGGAGTTCCTTTAAATTCTGTTATGCAACAGTTATTTCAGCAACAAATGAATTCGCAGCAACAACAACAGCAACAAGTCCGTTTTCCACAACAAACATTCAATCAACCTCAAAATCCAGCAAGACAAGCAAGACGACCTAATGATCCGAGATTTCAAAGTTCGGATATGTATGCTTTTTTGAATAGTATATTGGAACAACAGCAACAACAATCTCAATCACAACAGCAACAACCTCAGGTAAATAATCCGCAACAATTGCTTCAACAATCTTCAACGGGGAAAAGTAAATCAAAAAGGAAGAAATAAACATTTAATTTATAAAAGTGTTTAATTATTATTATATCCCAGCTTTTCAATCATCTTTACTTAAAAAGTATTCTTTCATTTTTGATTTAAAGATATACACGTACATATATCTCTTTTTAAATTATTTTATATACAAAAAAAACATTGATTCATTTTATTGGGATTAGACTTGGCCAAATTTAATTTTAATTTATATTGGGTCTGTCTAAAAATAATCAAATCTCTAAATTTGGCCTAATCCCTACAAATATTGTTGTTTTTATGAGTACTTTTGTTTTAATAAATTTATTTTTTGTCTTTATTGATGATATGGTAATATCTAAAAATTTTAGTTTTAGTCGGTAGTGTTGCCATTTTCTAGGTTTTAATGTCCAAGTTCGAACCTCTCCATCATTTTTAGAATATTTTTAAAGTTTTCTTTCATCAAATTCCTAATTTTAAAATATTTACATTTTTAATTTCCCTACTTATAATGACTTGAAACTCTTTATAGTTTATTATTGTTTTAGCTGTCAAACTAATGAAGAGCGCGAGTAAGAAAAGAATAAAGAAAGAACACGTTTTTGGTCATAAGAGACAAGTTTTTGATTTTGAGCTGAGCGGAACTAAAAATTATATATTTTATAATAAACATAGCCACGAATAAAATAAAAAGCAAAGACTGATGTTTTTTGATAAAGTAAATAATGAGCAAAGTAATAAAACTACGTGGGTGGATGCTTAGATGTTAAGTGTGAAAGTTAAAATAAATTGATATTTTGATGGTTATTGTTGATAAATTAGTAGATTGTTGTTTAATTATTTCCTGAAAAGGAGAATTTGATTTATTTAAATATTCCTCTCAAATAAGCAGAATTGCCAGCTTCTCAAGTAGTAGAAAAACAATTTTCTCCAATCTTCGTTTATCCATTCCTTTGATTTTAAACTTTGATTTAAATTGATTTTTATTTTCTCTCTTTTTCTGTCTATACAAACAAACATTCCTTAACTTGGGCGTTATATTTTGGAAAGAAAAGGTTTTGGTAGATTTTGCGATTATACTTGCTTAACTTGATTGACTGGTTGCGCTAGAAAGAAGACGCGATTTTACTCTAAAACTATTCTCTTATCAGCATTACATCAAAAAAGATTTAAAAAAGAGAACAAAAACAAAACCTGCAAGCTCTAAATTAATAACATAAATAAGCTTGGCTATAAATAAAGGAAAGAAAATAAGGACTTCCTTTTTTCGTTGCAAACGTGCAAAAAACTATTAAAAATGATCTAAAAATATTTTTATTTGTTTTTAACGAAGTTTTCTGTTTCGGGGTGGGATGGCCAGGAGTTAGGGGTCGGTTTAGAGAGGGGGAGGGAGGGGGAGGGGTATTTAAAAATATTTTTAAAAATTCCTGTTAGGGTCAGATATTCTTTTCATTTATTATACTATACAGTGAACTTAAATTACCTTTTTAGCACCTTTTCATGAATTTTCTATCATTTACATATGTTTAACTACAAATTTTCTAATGCCTCTTACTAAATATTTCAATAAAACCCATTTACTTTTCTTTATTATTATTCAAAAGATCTATACGATAAACAAATATATATTCAAGTTTGTTCTCATATATTATTACAATCTTTGCTTAAAATCTATCTTTTACTTATTTTAGTTTCCCCCTACACATTTACATTTCTTCAAATTTTCTATCGGCATTTCCGCGCTCATTCTTTTATTTATTTTTGATGCACAAGTCTGCGTCTGGTCACAACAATCTTTTTCTAGTTTTTAATCTATTAGATCATTTTTTTAATGATCAATATTTTAGAGTCTGTCATTTATTTCTTTATCAAATCTGATATATAGGTTTTGAATATTTTTTTGATTTGACGACACCCATTAGTTTGAGCTTTATTACAATGTTAAAACAAATCTTAGTAAATATTTCATTTTCTTCTGTCCCCAGACTTAAAAGTTAAGGAATATCTCTTAAATAAGTCACAACTTTGGGGTGTTACTCTGACTGGTGATATTTAGGAATCGACCCAATCTTCATCTATCAGAATTTTCGCCACGCCATCAAAAAATATTTTCTCTTAAGAATAATGGAGGAAAATAATAATAATAAAAAGAAGAAGAAGAGAGAAAGAAGTTTTGTCAGTTTAGCACCACAATTCATTCAAACAATTTTCAAGTATATAGTAGTGATGTTCGGGTATCCCGACTCCCGACACCCGACTCGGGAAATTTCCCGAGTTTTTGGCCTCCCGATCCCGACCCCGACTCCCGATGCCAATTCCCGACTAAGTCGGGAAATTTTTACACCCCTAAGAATGGCTTTTTCTCATAAAATTTTATTTTTGAAAGGAAAAAATAAAGATAAAAAATAAAAAAAGAGAAAGGAAAAATAAAATATTTAAATTTTTTCCCTTATAACTATTGTTGAGACGTGATTGAGTGGTTAGGTTGACTGACTTCAGTTGCTTTGTTGGGGCTGGGTTCGAATCCAGGGCTAGTAAATGTTTTTAAATAAAAATGTTTTTAAATAATTTTTCCACCCAAAAATAAATGGTTTTAACATTGATTTTGATTTTAAAATTTTAAAGTTATTTTTTTCAATACTATAAACGTCAAAAAATTCCAAAAAAATTAAGTTAGTCATGAATTTTCAAAAATTTTCGCCTGCGGCGCAGAAAATAAAAAATATCTGACTTCTTAGCAGTGATGGGCAAAGTTCCAGTTCCAGTTTCGGAACTAATTAGTTTTAGTTCCAGTTCTAGAACTACGGAACTAACGATTATCTGGAACTAGTTTGGAACTAGAACTACGGAACTAGTAAATGTCTGGAACTAGCTTGGAACAAGTTCCGGAACTAGTTCTCAGGGGTATATTTTTGACAAGATTCCCTCGATGAAGTTTCTTAAATTCTCAAAATTTTCGCCTGCGGCGCAGAAAAAGTGGATTTTTTGGCCTACGACCTTAGAATCTCAAAAATAAAGGACGAACTCTGGTTCTTAGCCTTCGACTTAAGAAAATTTTCGCCTTCGGCGCGGACAAAGGATTTTAGATTGTCGAGACTGATCATAACATCAATGGCGTATCCAGGAGGTTAGATGTCTGGCTTCCTGACCTTCCAAAATTCTCAAAATTTTAGCCTGCATAGCAAAAAATTGGTATTTTTGGCGCCGAAGGCGGCAAAAATTTTTTTGTTGTAAATTCCCGACTCCCGATCCCGACTCCCGAGGTCATTTCCCGACCCGACTCCCGTTTCCCGATTCCCGAGTTTTTTCTTCTCCCGAACATCACTAGTATATAGTAGAAGAAAATCGTCAAACACCTAAATAGGTAAGCAAAAGCCAAAATCACTACAAAATAGCTTTATTCTTGTGTTGCTTGCTCTCATTTTTGTTTGTTGGCGTTTTATTCCCCTATCTTTTTCCTTATAAATTTATGTATTTTCTCGATTTTTTAGTACTTGCCTATACAATAATATATATTCTTTCTAAGGTTTTTAGTATACTAAAGCGAGAATGTCTTTCAATTTTAATACAAAATATTTATTTATTTTCTTAAATTTTTTATATTAGATTCTGATTTCTTGCCATAAAAAGCTTTAAATCAAACACAAAATAACCTAATAAGACAACTTTAAGAAGTTTTCCTAGTTTTTCTCTAGTAACTTTTTGGATTTTTAGAACGGAGAAGTCTCCTTTCGTTAGCGGAGAGAAGTCTCCCTTCAGCAGTCTCCCTTCAGCATAATATTAGAAAATATCAATTATAATTAACTAAAAGGTATTTTTAAAAAATGGGGCTCTATTTCAGGGTGGGGTTTTATTTTCGGAAATACGGTATTCTATGCCCTTTTAAGAAATCCTGTCTACTAAAAATTTAATTGTGTTAGATTTTTTATCAAAATTATGATGGGTGTTTGACAAATTGGCAATGTGACAAAATGAAAATTTAGAAAAAACTCGGTTCAGTTTTGAATTTTCAAAGAATTCCCACAAATAAATCCTTTTTTCTTTCAAAATTTACGAGAGAAACCAAAATATTTTGTTGACCTACTTTTGCACTTTAGACTAGACTTAAATATGTATTTCTATAAAAGAAATCTTGATTTTGTTAGTTTGCTCTCTTTAGTATTTAAACCCAAAATATATTCTCATTCCTTTCGTTGCTAAAGTGAATTTACTTTTTGATAAAGAAATTGTGTGTTTAATTGAGATTTTAGGTAAAATAATAATAGGAATAATTTATAAATGTAGGAAAGTTGAGATACCTTAAGGGAATGACCGATAGGCAACAGTAAAACGGAAGCCGCCTTTATACCACTTGAACTTGATCTAACATAATTTAATTCCCTTTCGTTTAATTTTCAGATTTTTAAAAATAAAATATGGTTTCGATAATGCGACCTGAACAAACTTTACGGCTTATTCAACTTTATCATTCTCATTATCCAGAAATTGCTCGTAATAACCAAGATGCTGATGGACGGAATCAGAAATTACAAATGTGAGGAAAAATTTTTTGAGGACATTTATACATATTTAATATTTTTCTAGGTGGGCAAAAATAACAGAAGAATTAAATATTCAATTCGATACTTTATTTACTGTTGAACAATATAAAAAGAAAGTGCAGAATGTTCAGTGTACTTCAAGGCAAAAATTATTTAGTGGAAAAAGGTCGAATCTTTTATCTTGCAATTAAGTTAGGCTAGCATCCCGTCCCCGAAACCCCGACCCGAATTTCGAAGGCTCTACTCCAGCAACCCCCGATCCCCGACGATCTCGCCCCCGAAGGCTCGGGGGTGCTACCCTAAATTAAACACTGAGTTTTACTAAAAACGTTAAAAATTACATATAAATATGCATCCATCACCATAACTAATTATTTTTTAATTTTAAGTGGATAGTTTAACATTTAACAATAAATTTGAGCACTCGAATATATCTAGATTAGCCATACTTCTACTTAAGTTTTTCAGTCATTCAAACAATTTTCTCTTTTTCAGAAATTTGGGAGAAGCAGAAGTTGAATATTTACGATTATTTGAATCTGACAAAATAAACGAAGAAACCCTCTATCTTAGAGCAAAAGGCCGTCTTGGGCCATTAAATAATGATAATATTAAATGTTTGTCTCTTCCACCTGGGGAATTTGATTCAATAATTCAAACACCCAGTCGAGAATTGAGTGAGGGATTGGACTCGATTGATGGGGGGTCTTTTGATGGAATTAATAATGAATTGAAGATTAGGTAAAAATTAAATTGAGAGGTTTTTTTAATTGTAATTAAAGATTGTATGAATCAAGAAAGTTGTTGAAAGGATGGAATGAGGAAATGACAACATTAAATAAACAACAAGAAAAGGAAACAACAACAATTATGGTAAGGGATGAAATTAATAGTAAAAATATAAATTCTGAAAATAATAATTTAATAAAAACAACAAATAATAATAATCAACAAATAGACTCTGCTCAGCAGTTTCTTCTTGCTTTGGTTAGAAAAAAAATATTTTGAGATAAAAAAAGAGCTCGGAAATTTTTAGAAATAAGATTTCAAGGATTTAGAAGGGTTGGAAAAAATTAGAATTTTGATGGGAATATCCTCCCGTTTTCAGATCAGAAAAAATTAATTTCTTTTATGCTTACGAAAATAGTAATAGTCAAGTAAGGCTAAAATTTTAGATTGCAAATTAAGTGAGAAAAATAGACAAAAATTTTTTTTATTTATTTTTTGACATTTTAATAAATTAAAAGGCTGATACTGAAATTTTTTGAAAAATATAAAAAATTATTTTATTAAAATTTAAATATTAAAAAAACAGTTAAATGCAACTCTGGATAATGTGGGAAATGATAATCATGCAAATAATTTAATGGAAGAATCTTCAATTGATAAATTAGCTAATTTGGATAATTTAAAAAAGAAAAGAAAAAATTTAAATCAAAAGGAAGTAATGATATCTCCAAACAAAAGAAGTCGAAAATTGGAAAAGCCGATTAGAACTTTGGAAGAAAATATTGAACAAACGGCAATTTTAATGGTAAAAAAGGGGAAATTTAATTAAATAAAAATTGGTTAAAATAAAAAGTTTTTTTGAGAATTTTAATTGGGAAAATTTAAATTAATTATTTTTCTTTACTCAATTCCTTTACAAATAATTCTCTAAAATAATTTTTTTACAAAATATTTTTCTCCTTTAATTTTTTAATTTAAAAAAGAAATTTTTAGGAAGAAGAAGGAATTACAAAAAATAATTTATTAAATAAAAATCTCCATCCACCACCACCACCAACTACTAACAATAACAACAATCAATTATTTAATAATCAACAAAAATTAGAGGAAGCCCCAAATACTTCAACAACAAATATTCAATTAAATAATTTACAATTTGAACAAATTTGTGGAAAAATAGACAAAACTAATTTTTTGTTAAATAAAATTATTGAATTAATTAATGAACGTTTACCTAAAAATAATAATGAAGGAATTTGAGTTTAAGAAAATGAAGTAAGGAAGAAAATATATTTTATTTTGATTTTAAAAATTTATTTTATGTTGTACAAAAAGGATAGAATTTTAATTAATTACAAGTTTTTTTAAATATATGTTGGGAAGGAATTTGGAGAACTTTGAAGGTTTTCCCCTTATAAAGTTGCAAATAAAAAACTTTGGGGATATTTATTTTAAAAAACTTGGTAATTCTTGTTTGATTTAAAGACTACATATTACAGTTATTTTAATTTTTCAATTTTTGTTTGTTTGCTCATAATAAATCTTGCCAATGAATATATTTACCTCTAAATTAAAGAATAAATAAATTTTAAATTTTGTCTTTTATTAAATAACCACAAAATAACTTTAGCTCTACATATTCCCTCTCAAAATTCAATTCAAAAATACTGAACTATTTGCTAATTAATTTTTAAAAATTAATTAATTTTGCGAACTAAAATAATTTTTATTTTTAAAAGATTCTTTATCTTTTTATATAAAAGAATAGGGAGAGAGAGATTAGAATTAAATTACGTTAATTTTTTTAACAAAAAATAAAAATCTTTTGTTAAAAAAATAACAGAAAAAACTAATCTAAAAATATATTTATTGAAAGAAAAGTTTATTTTGATGTTTCTTTTTTAAAAAATGTTTACTTTAAGAAATTTGAGAGGATTTATGTAGGTAATTTTTATTAAATTTAATAAATAAATGGTTAGATATTTACGTGGATTTTTTTGTGAATTTAAAATAAAAAATACTTTTTTTTTTAAATAATTAAAAAAACATTCAATTTAGAGTTGTTGAGACTTTAAAAACATTTTTTCCCCAAAAAATTTCCCTTTTAATTATTTACCTAATTATTTGTGTATTTATTTCCGGTCCTCATATTTAATTAACTCTTCCACTTTACCCCCAATAAAAAATATTGCCCACTTAAGTTGATAATCCGTCAATTACTTTTGTGTATATTTTTAATTCTGATTTTATTTGATTTATTTCTGGAAAAGAAAAATATAAACTTTATTTTATTTTCGACTATTTCTACAAAAATATTCAGTAATTATGGATACTCCTCTAACTTAAAAATCTTGTTAGTATCTCGGAGAATCATTTGAGGATATAAAGTTATTAAAAAGTTTGAATCGCGAGGAAACATGTGAAGAATAGATATTCGCTTGTGCTAGGCTCAGATTAGCTTTTTTCTCGATTTAATCAACAGCCCTTTTCAGGCCGAGTTCTCTCTCTTTTAAGTCCTCCGGACTTATCAAAAGTTATTGTTTACCAAGTTCCAATTTAATGTTTATTTAAAGCTTTAAATATGTCAAAAATAATTAATTATTCTCTTGTATATTTTTACTTAATTTTTGTTCAATTTACTTTAATAAAATGTGAAATAAAGTAAGTTTTATTCACTAATTATTTTTTTAAATAATTTTCTAAAAGTTCAACACAACCAACAAATTCAAGTATATTAACATCTTTAATAGAAAGTAAAGAAAATGATACAAAAATTCCCAGAGAAGCAACAAATGAATTGCCAAATCCTGGGGAAATTGCTGATCCTTCCTTAGTTTTTTTTCAAGAATTACTCTTTAATTTAAAAATTAGGTCCCCGTCCATCTCGAAAAGCCAGAATATCGTCCAGTTGCAGTAAATAATCCAATGCCTGTAGTTACTGAAAATCCAAGAGAAGAATCTACAAGTATATCAACAACAATAATTAATTTAGGGGAAGGGGAAAAAGAAGAAAATAAAATAATTGAAGAAATAATTACAACTACAACTACAACTACAACACCTAGTGAAGGAGAACAAACAGAAATAACAACACTTAAACCTAAAGAAGAAGTAAATAAATTTAAAAATAAAATATTTAATTTAAATATTTTTTTAGCAAAAAGAAGCTGGAAAGGAAGAAGAAACAACTGAAGAACCAAAATCTGAGAAAAAAGAGGGAGAAGAAAAAGAAGGAGAGGGTGGGGGAGAGAATAAAGAGGAAGGGGTAATGGAAGAAGTTAAATTAATTTTAATTTAAAATTTTAGGAAACCCCTCCTCCAAAGGAAATTATTACTTCAACTCCACCAACAGATATATTAGAAACAACAACTTTGGAAGAACAAAATAATTTAGATGAAGAAGAATTAATTAAATTAATGACAGAAGCTTTAAAACGTTCAAATTTAGCAATTCAAAATGTTACTTTAATATTACCTGGGGATACAAATCCCACATTATTACAAACTTTTTTACAGACATTATTAAATAATAACAATTTAGTAAATGATCAACAAAAAAATAATTTAAGTAAAAAATTAATTTTAATTAAATAAATTTAATTATTTATAAAAAAAGTGCCTGCCCCTCTTTTTCCTTCAAATCAGTTTTGGCCTCCAGCAGCAAATATTCCTCCACCCAATACGGGTAAATTTAAAAATAAAAAACGTTATAATCAGTGCTTGGATGTATCAAAATAAGTTGAAATTTCCAAGCACTGTTTTAGAAATTTTCCTTCACAATAAATATCAAATTTTATTTATTTATACATACAACAAAGTATTGAAAACACTGACAGGGTTTAAAAATTACAAAAAAAAAAGAATATTTAAAGATAACCTTAAAATTTACCTAAGAAAATATTTTAAATATTTTCAAGTTTATACTTCATCATTTAATATTCCCCAACAACACCCAACACGTCCTTTTTATTTAATTAAAGTTGAACAATTAAATGATTGGATTAAAGTTTAATTTTTAAATAAATACTTTTTTTAAAAATTAATTATTTTTCCAAGTCTGGTAAAAATATAAAAGTTTTGGATGCAAGTTATGACCCAGAACCTTTACCTATTGATCATATTAAATTTTATTCTGATTATTATGCAAAATGGGATAAACTTTTATTGGAAAAGGTTTTTTAAATCAAAAATTGAAAAGATTATAAACATTTTAGAGGAATCTTCAATTTGAACGTTCACATTTAGAGGGGGCAATTCCTTTTAATTTAAATATAGCAACATATCCAAGTTGGTAAGTTTAGTTGTGATATTTAGTGATATATTTAAATAAATAATTATTTAAAAGGAATGAAAGACAATCATTATATTCCCCCCAACTTTTCCAACAATATATTCAACGTTTGGGGATTGATCAAAATGATCAATTGGTAATTTATGGGAGAGGTCCAAATGGGGGAATGTTGGAATCAGCACGTGTTTGGTTTTTATTTAGAGTAGGGGGTTTTGAAAGGAGAATAAATTAAAAATAAATTTAGATATATGGACATGAAAATGTGGGTATTGTAGATGGGGGTTTGGAAGCTTTACAAAATTCTGATTTTGAATTAACTAATGGAACTACAGAAAATATTAGTGTTAGTTAAATAAATAAATAAATTATTCTTTTAAAATTTACAACAAAAAATAAGAGGGGAAAATTAATAGGGAATATGTAGGGTTGTCGGTTTGGAAAGACATAGAATAAAACGAGGATCTTAGGTTCGGTTCTCCTGTCCGTTTCCGGATATCCTAACATTTTCGACATAAGAACTGACAACCGAACTGGGGACGAATTTAATAGAAAATGAAATAAAAGCTTTGATATTTATTATTTTCTATTCCCTAATCACAAAATCTCTCAGAAAAGTTTTTTAAAAATATTTTTTAGTTGGGTAATTGGACAGCTAAATTCAGAGATGATTTATTATCTACTTTTGAAGAATTAACAACTGTAGATAATTATGGTTATTGTATTTTGAGTAGATTATTTTGGGTAAATTTTTGAAAAAAATAAATATTTAAAAATTATTTTAAAGTATAATTTTCTCGATTCGAGGCCTAGAAATGAATTTTTTGGATTATCTGGAATTTATGGTAAGCTTAAAAATAGGGGGGCAAAAAGATTTTATTTCAAGAATATTAGGAAATGAATATTTTTTAAAGATTTATTAAACTATTAGATGGGTGTTTAATTAAAGGTAAAAATGGTTCTCAATATAAAATATGAGAAAATAAAATAATAAAATTAAATATATTTTAATTTTAAAAGAAACACAAAGAGGGCATTTAACTGGATCAAAGCCTTTTCCAGCTGATGAATTAGTTACCCCAAAAGGATTTTTATTATCCACAGAAGAAATATTAAAAAGTAAATTTTAAAAAGAAATATATTCTTTTTAAACTTCTTTTAAAGAATTAACACAAATTGGTTATAACCGTAATTACCAAACAATTGTTTTTGGCAACACAGCAGATGAAGCTTCTTTAATTCTTTTAGCATTAGCTTTAGTACAAGACACTAAAGCAAAACTTTATAATGTTTTTAAATTTTGAAGAAAATAAATAAATAATTAATTTTTTTCAGGGAGGAATTGAAGAAATAAAAAGAAGAGCTCCTTATTTAATCAAAAATTGATTTTTAAAAATTTTATTTTTAATTTCCATTATGTAGAAAATTTTTATTTAAAGTAAATTTGCAAATATAAAGTATGTATAATAAAAATAAAAATTAAATAATAATTTTATTTTTAAACATTTATTTCAATTTTTTAGAAAAATATAGAGAATTTGGGTGTTACGACAATTGCGGATACGCACGTGCGGATGCGACAATTGCTGATTAAAATTTTTTTAATTTTAAAAATGATTGAAATGATGTTCTGTTTTTTAGTCCCGGCTGCCAGTTTCCGACTTCTGACGGTTTCCGAATCATTTTTAGACTAATGTGGCACTTAAAACTTTAAAAAATCTTAAACTTTTTAAAAATTTTATATCCGCAATCGTCGCATCCGCACGTGCGTATCCGCAATTGTCGTACCGCCAGAATTTGCAATTAAAATATTTTTAAATTTATTTACAAAAAAGAGAAAAATATTTAAAACAAATGAAAGTGGAAATTTAAAAAATATTTTTAATATTTATTTAAATTCAATTTTTGTATATTATTTTGTTGTTTTTTGTAGAAAACCACAGAATTTTCTATAAATTAAAAAAAAATAATTTAAAAAATAAAAATGAATAAATTTATTTACTTGGATGACCACCATAGGGGACAACAGCGGTAGTTGATGAATTGAAATTGGAGGGAGAAATAAATGGAAATTGTTTAAGAAATGCTCGGCTATATTCAGTACTTTAATTTAAAAAAGAATTTAGTTAAGAATTAGTAGAATATTGTTAAGTATATTTTTTTTAAAAAAGATAAATCTGTTTTTAAATCCAAAAAATTGTTAAACATTTTTATTTTTTGAATAATTTTAAAGGTGCTAATAATTAATATTTTTAGAGAGAGAATCTGTAGTTGAGGGGTTAGACATTTTTTTAATATTTAAATAGATACCTTATTTTAAAATTTTTACCTAAAAATATATAAAGAAACAGGAGACAAACTCATAGCAATATAAGGCATAATTGTTGTTATATTAATTATATACCAAGAATTTAAAGTGTGGAGATTGGCTGCCCCAATAATTAAACGAATTGAATAATTAGATATCCACCCACAAATTTCCATTAATAAAATAACAGAAAGGGATTTAAATACATTTACTAAGAGAAGAAAATTAAATTTTATTTAAAATTAATACTTCTTTTTCTTCTTAAACTTACATTGTGTTTTCTTCATTGAATCTTTAAACATTAAAATAATCCAAACAGAAATATAACAAAAAACCTAAAGTAATTAAATTTTCTAAAACAAAAAAAAATCTTACAGAAGATAAATTAACAGAGAGTAACATAATTACTACCCAAGTAGCATCTTTTTGCATTGGATCTCTAATAAATTTTTTATTCAAAAACATTTAAAAAATAAATTATTTACATTACAGTGCACATAACTGGTCTAAAATTTAAAAAATTGTTAAAATAATTAAATATATACAAACATTTCTGGATTTGATAAAGAAATATTAATTCCACATATAGGCACAATTAAAGCATATAAACAACAAAAAGTAATTATTATATTTAAATAATTCTTTTTATCATGAACCATATACCTTTAATTTTAATTAATTAATTAAATTATTTAATTAATTACCATATTGGAAAAGCAACACTTAAAAGGCGGTCAACACCAATTGAAAATGCTATTCCATTAGTAAAAATTGTACAAAATAGAGGAATTGCCTTAAAATTTTGTTTAAAATAATTATTTACGATAAAAAAATAGAAGTTCGGTCGAATGCCGAAATAAATAGTTAGAAAATATTTATCCTTGATAATCATAATTTTGATTAAAATCTCGCTCGCTCAAATAATTAAATTTGCTTAAAACCACTCCCAAGTTTTCCTGAATTATAAGATTATTTTATAGGTTTTGGTTTTAAACCAATCAGAAGTCTGCGGATTTGTTTTTATCACGGGAACTAGCTTATAGATAACTTAATTTGGAGATTATGTACATAAAGGTTTGAAAGCCAATCACTAACAAATTAAAATATATATTTACCTGTATAATTCCACAATATCCAAGAGGAATAAAATTTGTTCCACTTACTACAACGGCTAAAGTAACGAAACTGCTACTTTGTTGGCTACAAATAGAGAAAGCATTTAAAGCTATTTGTAAATTACAAGCTCCTCGTAAATTTCTTTAAAAATTAAAAAAGAGAATATCTTCAAAAATTACTTTGTTTTCCAAGTAATGTAAACAAGATCTCCATTTAAAATAATACCTAATAGACAAACAAAAGCTTTACAAAAAATAAGCAAAACTAAAGGGACACAAAAACCTGCATCTTTAAATGCAGCATAAGCCTTAAATTAAATTTTAATTATTTTGCGAATATATTTGAATATTCCAGAAACTTTTTCGATTTTTAAAAATTTTCTGGAAAATAAAAATTACATTTATTCCAAAAATAATCTATTATTTTGGTATTTCCCGAAAAAATTTTTTATTTTACTTACCGGATCTGTTGTTATATTTGACATTATAGAATGCAACAAATTTTCTAATAATTAATGGTTGATTTTAATTATTTTTTCTCACTTTTCAATAATAATAACTTTAAAATAAACCTATAAATATAACTTTCTCTAATAAAAAAATAATTTTTAAATTAAAAAAATTGTGTGAAAATTTAAAAAACGGAAATCATGTGGGGGGGGGGGGGTTGTTTAAATGGGAATAATTAAATGTAAAAAATCCCTTCTATAAAAAACAATTTTAATTTTTAATTTTTTTAAATGTCTTTAAAAAACGGAAAAGGCTAGTAACTTTTATATATTTAGATAAATAATGACGATAATTTTAAACTTAACGAGGAAATAATTTTTAGTGTTCAAATATTTGTATATATTAATGAATAAAGAAGACAAAAAAATTAAATTTTGTATTTTTAAGTTTACTAGAAAAATATTAAATTTAAAAAAAGTTAAAAATAATTTTTTAAAATTAATTTCTTTGTTTAAGAAGCTTGGAAATTTTTAGGAACTTTTTTGTTACAACTTTTTATAATAAATTGGAGAAAACAATGGGAATTATGTGAATATCTATTTTAATTCACATAAAATTGGAGAAAAAATTGTAGTTACATATGAGAATATCTATTTATTAATTTGGAATTAAATATAATTTCGAATTTTAGCAGATTCAAAGAAATTTACAGACCAAGCTTAATCTTTATAAAATTTAAACTTAAATCTTCCAACAGAAATACTCACATATTTTCTCTTTAATTGTGTAACTTTCTATTTAAATCTGGAAATAAATCCATTTAGAAGCAATTCCTTATAATTAATTACAAAATATATTTTATATTAAAACGATATTTTGGTAATAAATTTAATAAAATCAAGTGCCTAGTTTAAGAAAAAATCAACAAAAGCTTTTTAATAATTAAAAAATTAATTAAAAAATATTTTACACTAATTATAAAGTACATATACACGCTATATTTAATTTAAATTTAATGAGGAATTAATTTTGAATTTTCTATTAATTTTAAAAAATTAAACACAATTTCACGCAATCATTTTTTAATGTTTGTTGCTAAATGGCAACGGTAAATAAAATTCTCTAAAATTTTTTTGTTAGTTTATAATTTTTTAATTAAAATTTATTTGGAAATAATAAAGTCTCAAAAATAAATTTATAAATATTATTTTCCTTTTATTTTAATTTTAATTAAAAAACAAATTTGGCAGTAATAAAAGAAAGGACTTTTTTTATTAATTTTAGATTTGTTATAAACCAAAAAAATATCCTTCTACATCATTTTTTTCTAGGGAACATAAGGTTGTCGTTCTATAACGGGTTTCAAAGTGTAACTGAAAATTGGGAATTATTTAAAGTTTAGAAAATTTATTTTTATTTAACAAAAAATATATTTAAAGATTTTGGTCTATATATTTAAATTTTTTTATTTATATTTAAAGACTAACTTTATTGGATAAGGATTAGCAACAGTTTGCCAAGCCTCTGTTTCTTCAAATTGCCAATAACCTTGTTTAATTTCCGGTGGAGGCTCTTTACCCTCAATTTCTCCAAAATCTAATTCCTCTTCTTTTCTTGGTGGACCACCTCTGGAAATTTATTTTTAAAAGAAATATTTTATAAATAATTGCTTGATTGATATATTCTCGAGGAAAAACTTAAAAATTAATTTTAATTATTTTTTACCTTTTCTGTCGTCTCGTTGTTGTAACTGTTGTTTTTGTTTGTTCATCAAAAGGAACTCCTCCCCCTTCTCTATCAAGTAAATGGGCTGCCCATCCACAATGTAAAATTAAAAGTCCGGCAATAATTAAAATTATAGCAAAAGGAAGAAGAGCTCCGGCACTTTATTTTTATTTAAATTAATTTAAAAAATATTAAAAAAATATAAACATATAAGAACATTCAACAGCAATACAAGTTAATAAAAGCCCCAATAAAAGTAATATTCCAATCAAAAATAACAAAAATCCAATTATAACAACAAATTTTCTTTAAAATAAATTTAATTAATTAAATATGTACTATTTAATTCTTTAAAATAACCTAGCCGGCCAAACCCCCATATATACAGGAAGGCAAATGCCACAAAATATTGGGGGAGATCTTTTGTAATACCAAGGCACATATTTTGCCATTTTTGTTTATTATTCTGGAAATAATTATTAATTAAATATCTGAAAAATAATCCGGTTTTAATTAAAATAATTATTAATTCTTTATTTTCCCGAGAATTATTATTTAATTGTATTGTAAAGAAAATACACTGGAGTAAACGGATCGTATCGGAGGAAAATATGTTTTTTTTAAAACTTAAAAAAAGCCGAATCTTTTTTTCAAAAACAGAAAAAGACAGAGTCCGGGTCGGGTGTAAAAACCATAGTTTTTGGGGGTTTAACTCAAAATCCCCGGCCCGGATCAGTTTAAAAATCACCCGGATAAAGGGATCGGCAATTCGAAAAGTTCTAATTCTAGCTTTTTATGATTTTGAAAAATTATACAAAAAATTTGAACAAAAATAAAAATTATTTTTTAACTTTTAAATTTATTTATTTTGATATATGTACATATAAATGAGTAAAAAAGAATTTTATTTTTATTTTATTTTGTCTTTATACTATCAGAAGGAATGAGAATGTTTTGAAGAATAAAGTAATTGATTGATCATTTTCTCGAAAGAAACAGCCGCATTCTTTTTAAAAATTGTTTCTATCATTTTATATTTATCCACACAAAAACAGCCATGAAAACGAGAAAAAGCTCTAGATTATTTAAGTTTATGCTCTCCAAAAGAAAATGAGAGGAGAAAAATTGTTTTTATTTGTAGAGAACACAGAATGGAGGATTTGGACAAAAATAAAAATTATTTGTTGAAAATATACTAATTTTATATTTTAAATTATTAGGGTGTAACATAAATAATTAGCCCCCCTTGAGCGAAGTTAAATAAATATTTATTAAAATTAAACTAAATGTTTTCAGACTTCGAATTATATTTTTCTATGTTCCTAAGAGAGTTGCCTATTTTCTGGCAAAAAATCAGAATCCTAGGATTAAGTTGGCATTAGTTAGAGGTGAAATACTAAAACTTGTATTTTTGAAACGAGGCAAATTCTTTTTGATTTTTCTTTTCAAAATTGATGAGTAAGAATGAAAATTTAAATAGATTCTGATAGAGCAGAATCTGATGAATACAATGATATAAGAAATTCCCCTGGAAAACATCTGGCTGATTTTTTAGAGGGTCGTATTTGTGAAATAGGGGCTAACATTATGCTGCTTTAGGATAACCCTCGCGCGAAAATGCCCAGCGAGGCCAGGAGACCAGATTTTTTGATGGACTCGATCTATTTAGGAACATTACTATTTGGGGGTAATAGTTCAGCCAGTTTCATCTAATTTCCAATGATTACACCTCCGCAACACCATCAAATACATAACAGATCACGCTGTTGGACCATTCTGGATTAGAGGTCAAAATTGATGGTTAGTTGGGATGAGCCGTTCCTTTTTGTTTACAGAATTCATGAAGGCAACCCACACTTCCTCATAGGTTAAAATTTGTTTCAAATAAGGAGCTTCATTGTGGCATTTAAGGGGTTGATTTGCAAAAGTGACTTAGTGATTTTTTTGATTTTGCGGCAATTCATGGGGTATCAATCGACTCTTCATAACTTGATACCCGCTTCAAGTAAAATTATGTTAATTTTTGTAAGTGAGCAGGTGAGTGCCTGCCCCAATATACACATTTTATTTTTTGGATTCGCTTTGAATCAGCGGAGAACGGCATTCTTATCTACCGTTGGTTGGCATCCAAGACGTTCTTTGCCTTTCTGCTCCTCTCTACCTTTCTTTTATTTGGAAAGCCAAATTTTTTCCGTGGAATACGAGATAACATCCCCTTACTTCACTTTGCATATTTTGCGCCATGATTCCTTTTCCAAATGTCCAAGTTCAATCTCATATTTGAACTGGACGCTAATTTCATAATTTTGCCTTAAACTTTAAAAATTCATAAAAAATTTTTAAATAAAGAAAAAATTTCAAATCTTTCAGAAAAAGAAGAAGGCATTATTGTGAATATATGACAAAAAATTAAACAGATTGGAGATCTGAACATTGAGATATACATTTTCAAACTTTAATGATTTAAGGGGGGCTAATTATTTATGTTACACCCTAATATCTAATAGAAGGACATTGAAATTTATATCGGAAATATAGGCGAGGAATTAATAATTTTATTTTTTAATAAAAATTAATAATTTAAAACCGAATGTTCAAGCTAAAAGTAAAAAAACAAAAATTAAAATAAAATTTTTAAAATATTTTATTTATTATGGTTTAAAAACAAAAAATATATTTGTGAATCAAATGTGATAAAATGAAAAAAAATTCTTAAGATGGTTTTGTATGAAAGAAAAATAACAAATAAAAAATAAAAACAAACAAAACTTTTCATTTTTTAGAGTTGGGAAAAATTAAATGGAATACTCAGAATATAGTCGAATCTATATAAAATAGGTATATATTCGCCTCCGGCGGGTTCCGAGGATGTTATTTTAGAGATTCGACAATAGATAGATAATTAATTAGCAATAGTAAATTAAATTAAAAAATATTAATTCTCTTTATTAACAATTAAATAACAAAATCAAAGAATTTTTTAGACATAATTTTGAAGAGGGGGATTATGTAGATATTTATTAAAATTAATTTAAGGATATGTATTTGTGTGTGAAAAAAGAGGGAAATTGTAAAAAATTAAAAATATTTAAATGAAAATTAATTAAATATATAAAGAGAATATCACCGGATATGGAACGAAAAAGAAATTAAATTTACAAAGAAATATTAAAAATAGTACCTAAAAGGATTTTACATTAAAACACTTTTAAAAAAATATTTTGTTTAGGTAAAAATAACAAAAAAAACAAAACTAATTAATTAAATCAATAATAATTAAATTCAATTAATAGACTGGAGTAATTCCCCGTTCATTTTCATGGTCCTTCCATCGTTGATCATCACTGGGATGTGTTACAAAGCGTTCACCAACTTCCTTTTCTAGCAATCGCAGATCAGACCAAAGCTGAGAAAAATAAAAATAAATTATTTTAAAATTAAGAGAGAGCAACACTGGCACTAATCACACCTTCCCTTAATAAAGGTGATAAACAAGAATATAGAAGGAGGGATAAGAGAAAAAAAGTTTAAAAATTTAAAATCACCTGATAGCTTTGTAACCAAATATGTGCCAACGATTTAGAAACTGTAAGTCTTTTACTCATTTTAACTTGTAATAAAGAACTGATAAACTCTATTGCTAAAAATTTAAAAAAATAAAAAGAAGTTTAATATTATTTAAATTAACCTTCAGCACTAACTTCCTTCCAAGGATTGGGGGGATACATAAATTCAGCATTTTGAATTTGATCATTAATATCTTCATCTTCATTAAATGGAAAAGTACCAGACAAGCTTACCTTTAAAAAATTTTAAATAATAATTTTACAAATAATTTATTAGGATTAGTTTCTCATGATAACAGGTGAATTTATCAAAAAATTTCAGAAATCTTTCAACAGAAAAATATTAGAGGAAAAACATACATATATACATATTTCCCCGTTGACATAAAAGTCATATGAAAGATAATTTAAACAGAAAACCTACATAAACAATAACTCCAACAGACCACATATCCAAAGATCTATTAAATCCTTTATTTCGAAGAACTTCAGGTGCCAAATAGGCTGGAGTACCAACAACAGAACGTCGAAAAGAACGTTCTCCAATTATTCTTGCGAAACCAAAATCACAAAGTTTAACTTGTGGAAAATCAGAATCGGAAGTTAATAAAATATTTTCTGGCTTTAAATCACAATGGACAATATTTTGGCTATGTAAATATTGAAGGGCAATTAAAATCTGAAAAAAAGAAAGAATTATATTTTCAATTATTTCAGAATTAAAAAAAATTAAAGAAAATATGGGATGAAAGATTTCAAAGTTTTTTGACAGAAATTTAAAAAAGTGTACTACCTACATATATTGAAAGAAGGATTTCCTCTCAAAGAAATGAGAGACATTTACAAAAATTTATATTTAAATCTAGATATCTACCTGATGAACTAAGAATTGAGTAATACGTTCTGAAAGCCTTCCTTTCTCAGAAGAAAGTATCCTAAATAAAAATTAAATTTTTCAATTTTAATCTCCCTCCTTACATTTCAAGCATATCACCCTTTAATTTCTCCATAACAACAAAAATTCTGTCAGGCGTTTCAAGCATTTGTTGAAATTCTACAACACTTGGATGCCTAACTTTTTGTAATATTTCAACTTCTGTTCTAAGTGCAGCTTCTTTATTGCTGGGAAATTTAAGTTTGTCGATTAATTTAACGGCCACATGTTTTCCTGTTTTCCGTTGAATACCTTTAAAATTAAAAAAAATGACTAGGATTTAAATTTTTATTCAATGATCCGATCCTTGGATCAGTGAGATAAATTATTGAAAATTATAACTAATCTCCTTTGTTAGAGGAAATTGAACTTTATTAAAGTATTACCCCCACAAAAATTTTTTTAACCAGTCCAGGTAAATTTATAATCAAATATTAACGGGATATATTGGTTATACCGACAAATATCTTCAATTAAATAAAACAAATCTCTCCTCACAAAATACTAATTATTTACCTCCATAAACAGTCCCAAACTGTCCAGACCCCAAAACTTCATCAGCAAATATTTGATAAAGTTGAGAGAATTCTTGTTCACTTTGTATTTGAACACCCAAATGCCCAATTTCATTATTTGTTTGATTTATTTGTTTGGAATTTTTTTGTAAATCTTTCTGTCCATTTTTTGATATTTCTCTTTCTTTGTTAAAATTTAGGGAAGGTTGGTTGTTTGATTGTTGGGGGGTTACTGGCATTAATGCTTGTTTTATTGCTTGGGCCCATTGTGAAGCGTTGGCAATTGCTGTTTTTAATTGTTTTTCTGGGGAAAAAACTTTTTCTGATGTTGAGGAAAGTTGGGATGATGATGAAGGATCTTCTAATTGTTGAGGACTACCTGCTATAAAAAATAATTTAAATTAATTTAAATTATTAAAAAATATTTTATGAGAAAAGCTTATATTTACTACAAAGACTTAAAAAATATAAAAAAAACTGTATTTTTAGCGAAATAAAAGTAAATATAAAATTTACCAAAAATTCTTCAAAAATATTCACAATTAATTTAAAAATCTCTCTTTTTTCCATTTCCTCACCTTTTTTATATTTTTCACTATCTTTCCCCCTTCCATTAAAATTTAAAATAAATTTTTTCTGAATATTTCCAAATTTTTTAAATAATCCTCTCCCTTCTTTTTTAATTTCTTCTTTTTCCACAGAATTATTTAATTGAATTCTTTCAAAATTATCAATTTCACTTATTGCAGAAACTGTTTTGCTTAAACTAGAAGGACAACAAATTATTGTATTTAAACTATTTGGTTTGTGATGTTTACGACGCTGTTTTGCTAAAATTGCTGAGAGGATAGTTGAAGGAGTTGGAGATTTTGAACGGCGGGAAGAAGTTTGTGAAGAGGAAGAAGCAAAGGAAGAGGAAGAAGAAGAAGAGTTTTTCTTAATTTTTACTTCAAACTCTTCTGACATTGAAAGGTGAACAATAGAAGAATTAATTGAAGAAGAGGAGGAGGAAGAAGTACTAGCTGTGTTGGTTGAAGAAGAGGATTCCCCAGACTCGGCAGAAGGCATTCTTCCATAACCTGGTCTACAACAAAAGAAACGTTTAGGATGCCGTTCATTACTATTTAATGTATTTGTTGTTGTTGTTGTGACTGCCATACTTTTTTTTATTTTTTTAAACAAATTCTACAAAATTAATTTTTAATCAAAAATAATTTCAAAGAAAATTCTCGCAAAATTTAAAATTTTAAAAGAAAATAATAAAAAAAAGTATTATAAAAATAAATGTACTATTTAAAAAAAATAAAAAGAAAATTGCATTTTTAAATTGATTTTGATGCGCAAAAAATAAAAATAAATTGCACAATTATTAAAAATATATTTGTTGTTATTGTTATTTAAAGAAAAAAAAGTAAAATGTGAAAAAAAGAAAGGGTTTTACACATGCAGAGCTCCTATCCGTACTATTTTGGAAGTAAAGAATTCCAAATCGACCTTCGTACTTCGAAAATTAAAAAATACTTATTTGAAAGTATGTAACCACAAATGGACTTCATTGGCAAAAATTAAATTAAAAATTAAATTTAACCTCAAAATTCTCAAAATTTTCGCCTGTGACCTTAAAAATGACTCATTTGGGAGATAAATATAAGGGAATTGAACGAGAATAAAGTTTTTTAATTTTATTTTTGTAGCGTACTTATATTTTGAAAATATTCCCCATATGTACTACACTTACAAATTAAGCTTATTGTACTTAAATCTAACATTTTTCCAATCGGAGCCCTGGTTTAGGCTATTCTTACAATTATTTTTCTTTTTTTTATTAAGAGGGGAAGTTCTTACACAGTCAAAGCTGTGTACACAGTTATTCAGGCATTTTATGTGCATATTATCTAGGCAGATATTTTTGTTAGCAGGAAAGGTTTTGAAAAAAATAAAGATTTTATATTGATTAAAAAATAAATTAATTTCCCAAAATGTTTCTATAAAAAGAATAAAATATTTAAAAAAAATGATTTTGTACAAACAGAAAAGACAATACATTTTGCTGATATTTTAGCAAATTTGTCACGATTTTTTCATTTAAAATTTTCTAAAAATAGAAAAATGGGAATTTAAAATTGAAAAAAAAGTCTGATAATTTTTTGAATGATTCACAAGAAAGGGAGGAATAAAGTAAAATTTTAAAATTGATATTAACTTTTAACAGTTAAAAATAATCAAAATAAACGAAGAAAAGGAAAACTCTTTAACTTTAAATACATATTTAAGTAAATCACAAAATACAAAATAAATTAGGTAAATTATAGTTAAATAAAAATTAAGTTATAGTTTAACACTTTTGATTAATTTATAATTTTTGTATTCAGTTAATAAATACAAAAAAATAAATTGTCAAATTTTTAGTTTAGTAAAATAAAAAAATATTTCTAGTAAAATTCTGGGTATTGCGAAAAAGACTAACAATAAGACTATATCCAACAAAAGTAGAGGCTGTTAATGAGAAAATATAAAAATAATCAGAAAAAAATTTGAATAGAAAAACTAAAATAATAAAATAGATACTAATTATTTCCTATTATTTGTTAAAAAAAGGAAGTAATAATTGAAGAAAAATATATTAATTTTTATTATTGAAAAACGAAAAATATATTTTTTTTTCGAAATATATTTTTTTGTATTAAAACAAAAATAAAAAATTTGTTGTTAAAAATGTAAGTAATTCTTAAATAAAAATACATATAAATTAATTAATTATCAATATAGACCGATTGGAAACGTAGACTATCATTGAATATCGAAAAAATCGAGGTTTATGCTACGTCTACATAAAAAAACGCGCGCGTTTTCCGCAGAAAATAGTATGGAAAAGTGAGAGAGAAAAAACGCCGGCGTTTTTTCGGCAAATTGAGAGTGTCTACATATGCTGCGTTTTCCGCTGCCGAAAAAACGCTAGCGTTTTTTCCGCAGTTTGAGTGTTTACATAAATTGCGTTTTCCGCCGGCGGAAAAAACGCTAGCGTTTTTTCGGCAGTTTGAGTGTCTACATAAATTGCGTTTTCCGCTGCGTTTTTTCCGCCGGCGGAAGAATTTTAATATCAAAACTGTTTGATATTTTTTTGCGGAAAATTTTTGATAAAATTGAAAAATTAATTTCTCGATCAATATTGGACCAATTTTAAAAATTTAAAAAGATTATTGAAATTTAAACTTTTATCTATCGATTGATATAAGTTTTTATTTTTAAGTTTGAAATTTTATCACAAATTTTTTTTTTGAAAAAGGTATACTTTTTGTTAATTTTTTTGTAAAATTGAAAAGGGGGGACCCTTTTGAAGGGTAGTAATTTTTAAAAATTGTATTTTAACTCTAAAATAATTTATCTAAATAATTTTTTCTTCTTTTTAGATAAAAAAATATTTTTTTAAATGTCAACCAAAATTGATATGAATTTATTTATTGAGATGATACAACAGAATGAAATAATTTGGCGTAAAGGGCACAGCGAGCATAAAGACAAAAACAAAAATGATAAAATTTGGTTATCGATTGCTGAACAAAGTGGATTTGATGGTTTTATTTTTATTTTATTTTTAAATTTTTGCTAAATTTTACAGATGTTAAATCTGCCAAACAGAAATGGAAACATCTTTGTGATTATTACTCCAAATTAAAGAAACCAAAAGCTTCTGGTTCTGATGGTAAAGATGTTAAATGGCCTTATTTAAATTCAATGTCTTTTTTGGAAGAAGAAAAAGAAAATTGTTCAAGGTTATATTTTATTTTATATTATATTTATAAATTTATAGTCGGATTGATTCAATTCAAACAATGTCTATTCCAAACGATGTTAAAGATTTATTAAATTGTACTATTTCAATGAGTTCAAGTGATGATGAAAATGAAAAAAATTTTTACTCAAAAATTGCCTTCAAAACGTCGACGGCTTTCTGATACAGACAAGGATGACGCTGTTGATAATTGTATTGTTGAATTGGCTAAGCAAATTAAAGAAAATTTAAACGATTCTTCGCCAAATAAGCAATTTGGTTTGTATGTTGGATCAGAAATTAAAAATCTTTCAACACCATTACAAAATGAAGCAAAAACCAGAATTATGAATTTGTTAATGGAGTTAAAATCAAGAAAAAATTTAGTTTTCGAAGAAACGGAAAATCTTTTTCAAAACTTTTAATTATTTAAAAATATTTTAATATTTGAATAAAATTTCAAACAAATTAATTTATATATTTTATTGCGTTTATTTTACGATAGATTATTTTTTATTGAATTAATATTAAATTTATATAATATTTTCAGTAAATGCTTCCAGGAATATTGAAAAAATTAGATTTACTTTTAAAATTGATAAGATTAAGAAGAATGAGGAAGAGAAAGAAGAAACGCTTATGGGTTCACCCGTTACTTTCCAAACAACCAACTGAAGGTGAATTTGTAGTTTTGTTTCAGCAATTACGTAAAGATGAAGAAAAATTTTATTGTTATACGAGAATGTCCTGTCGTGAATTTGATCTTCTTTTAGCACAAATTAAATCAAAGTTGTTTCTTATCAATTTTTAAATTAAGTATTATTTTTTTAGAATTGAGTTGAAGAGTAAAAGAGGAGTTTCACCCGAAGAACAGCTAATCATTTGTTTACGTTTTTTCGCAACCGGAATGCAATATCGTGCACTTGAATATTCATTTCGTAGAAGCAGATCAACAATATCTTTAATTGTCAAACGTGTTTCGAAGGCTATCTGGTCATTACACGAAAAATATGTGAAATTACCTTCATCAAATGAAGAATGGAAAAATATTGCTAATGGGTTTGAAAAAAGATGGAACATGCCTTTGTGTATTGGTTTGTGAGAAATATAAAAACAATTTAATATTTTAATTAAATTTAGGAGCGTTGGATGGAAAATTGGTTAGAGTTCGTAAACCCAATAATTCTGGAAGCTTGTATCATGATTATAAGCATAATTTTTCTTTAAATATGCTTGCTCTGTGTGATTATCGGTTTTTTTTTAAATTTATAATATTTTTACAATTGATATTTAGTTATCGAATTCTCTATGTTGACGTTGGTGAGTATGGATATAAAGGTGATGCCAATGTTTTTTCTTCGTCTTCATTGAAAGCAAAATTGAATGATAATTTGTTGAATATTCCTGAACCAACCCATTTACCAGGCTTGCCTGATTCTGACAAAATAAATTATTTCATTGTTGCTGATGCGGCTTTTCCACTTTCTTTGAACATTATGAAACCTTTTGCTGGCAATGCACTTTCACATCAGCAACGGATTTACAATTACAGGTTTATTTTGTAAAATTAAATTATTTAAATTTTAAATAGGATTTCAAGAGCTAGAAGGGTTATTGAGAATGTTTTTGGAATAATGTGTGTAAAATGGCGAATTCTTTTAAAACCCATTGAAACAAACATTGAATCGGCAAACTGGATTATTCGTGCTATTATTGTATTACATAATTTTTTAATTGATGAATCAACAACAAATAAAATACTTTCGATGGTTGATCATGAAACAGAAGTTTATCGAGATTTAGAAAATGGTGAATGGCGCAACTTATTATCTGGTTCAGAACCCCTTCCATCAACTCAACAAATTCAAAATCATGCAAGAAATTGGCCCGTTGAAGCAAAGATGATGAGAGAAAATTTAATGAATTATTTTAATAGTGATATTGGATCAGTTGCATGGCAAGAAAAAATGGTTTAAATTTAGTAATTGTTTGATAAAAATTTTTGATAAAAATTTCATTTTAATATTTATATCAAAAAAGTCGAGTGTCTACATAAAAAACGCTAGCGTTTTGCGGAAAACGCTGGCGGAAAAAACGCCGGCGGAAAACGCTGATGTGTGTCTACATAAAAACAGCGCTAGGCAGAAAACGCTGTTTTTATGTAGACACTTTTTAGCGTTTTCCGCCAGCGTTTTTTCCGCCAGCGTTTTCCGCAAAACGCTAGCGTTTTTTATGTAGACGTAGCATTAATCATGAAAGAAGCAAAAACTGGAACAATCTTTGCATCAAATCTTTTTAAATATTTATCGAAAATAACGACCGATGCTTCTGGTATATGTATATATAATCATTATATCTAATTATTCTTATTTATTTGTTGGTTGGATGAACATTAACAAGGTTATTCTCAAATAAAAGTGATTGGAAACCGCAAAAGAGAAGAGAAAGAAAAATAAAATAAAAAATAAAAGTCTAATGTAAAATTTACAAATAAAATTGCAATAAAGTGTTAATCTCGATCACTCAAATATTCGAGTCTTTATCCCTGAAATTCCTAATTTATTCAAAGTGTTCATAAAGTTAAATAAAATTTATTTTCTCCACAAGGTTAAAGAACCGCAACGATCAATCTAATAAAGATTTATGTAAAAGGATTACACTTCTAACATAAATAAATATTGAAGAAAAATAATTAAATCTTTCTAATAAATAATTTATGTAGATGAATATACTCCCGAGGAAATGGAAAAGAAAGAGAATAAATATTGGGATAGCTTTTTTGATCTTATAGATCGAATTCTGAGTAGGGTTGCCAAAATGGACCGACTCGGACCGAAAGATCGAGTCATGCCTCGATGTTTGGCCCGAAAAAGTCTCGTACCGGCCCGACTCGATAAAGTTGGGCCCGAAAAAGACTCGTAACGGCCCGACTCGATAAAGTTTGGCCCGAAAGTGACTCGTACCGGCCCGACTCGATAAAAACAGGCCCGAAAAAATTGTCTCGGAAAAAGTCGGCCCGACTCGAACAAGACTCGATAATATTTTTACCAGATTTGTGGACAAAAATGGGAGAAATCTGGCTCCTTGGCCTTCCAAAATTCGGAAAATTTTCGCCTGCGGCGCTGAAAAAAGAAGAAAGCTGGTCCTTAGCCTTCCGAATATCTCAAAATTTTTGCCTGCGGCGTTGAAATGAAGGATTTTTAGCTCCATACTTTGCTTCACATCTCGAACTTACTGGCTTTAATCGATAAGCTGGATTACTGGGATTTATAGGATATATTCCGCGGGATCCCATCATCATTTGAACTTTCGAAACTCAATCTGTTTTGAGAGTCCACATTTTTCCGCAGTCCGCAATTTTAACTTTAAAATAGAGTTGGACAAAACGATACTGGTATCGGCCAACCCGAGACCGAGACTGACCGATACTCAAGAACCCGATACCGAGACCGATACCATCATTTTGAGCCGAGACCGATACCGAGAAACGATACTGACCGAGACTAACAGAAAATTTTATTTTACGCCAAAAAATACGTGTAAACATAATTTATTCATTATTTTCATCATCCAAATCATCAGATAAATACTCTTCATAATCTGGATCCGATTCGATTGATGGATACAATAGTAGGATTTATAGGTAAAAAGATTATACACTGTTACAAAAGTATAATTATCTGATATGCGATCCTGATCCCCTTAATTATCTGATCTCCTTTAATAAAACCAAATTTAGCAATATCTCACACCAATCCTCCGATAATTTAAATCACCTTAATCCCTCAAATCCACTGATATCCATTTCAATTCTCTTCAGCCCTTCCTTTACCTTCCAGATCCATCGATATACCTTTTAATTCACAGATATCCCGCCAAATCCACTAATTATTTTTAAATAAATCTTTTAAAAAAAGACTCGAAAATGTCTCGATGCCCGACTCGATAAAGTCAGGCCCGAAAGTGACTCGTTCCGGCCCGACTCGATAAAGTTAGGCCCGAAAAAGACTCGTATCGGCCCGACTCGATAAAGTTAGGCCCGTAAAAGACTCGTACCGGCCCGACTCGATAAAGTAAGGCCCGAAAAAAATGCCTCGACCGTCGGCCCGACTCGAAAACGGCAACCCTAATTCTGAGTATAAAAACAATTAGAAAAACATATTTTTAAAAAAAAACTAGTCTAAGGTAGTAAATACGCAAAGAATAAAAAAAAGCAAGGAAGTGGCGCAAACGGAAAAAGAAAAAATAAAAATAAAAGAAAAATTAAAGTGTCCGTCATTGACAAACGGAAGAAAAGTAGAAAAAAGTGACCAAATTGTGGAGGAAAGGAACAATCGAGCAATTAAAATATTAAAAATATTATCATTCATCGAAGCGAAAAATCATCAAAAGGATGATGAACGATTTCGGAAGTGTTTTTTTTCTTTTCTTTTTTCTAAAGAATAATCTCAGAAAATGACAGGATATTTTTCTTTTATTTTTAAAAAAGAGCAAACAAAATTTTAGAAAAAATTAAAAAATATATTTTAATAAAATAATTTTCTTAAAAATAAGTTAGCCAAGGAGGTTAATCTTAAATGGAAGGTATAATAAAATTCAAAAAAAGATTTAATAATAAATTCAATTATTCAAATTAGCGATCGGAATTTCGTACTATTCTAACGATAAGGAATACCGATAAATGCCGAAGAATATCGTCGATAGTAAGGTACGAGAGAGAGAGAGAGAGATCACTACCTCAAAAAGGGGGATTGTTAAGAATGGTTAAAGGGATCAAAAATAATTGCTCTTTCTTCTCTCCGTATTTAATCCATCCTTTAAAAAGAAAATTCTCTAAAGTAAAATTTATCATTAAAACAGACATTCAAGCAAAATTAAAATAATAAGAATTATTTTTGGATTTTTACACAAAAATTAAAAATAAATCTAGAAAGGAGTAATAACTGGTGACTTTTAAAGGTTTTAATAAGATTGATGAATATTTTAAGACTGACTAAGAAAATATTTATTATAAGTAAATTTATTGGGCGAAAAGGTGAAAAAAGAGAAGGGAGGGACCACAGATTGTTTGCTTGATTTTCTCGTTTTAAAATATATTTTTAATAGTTTGCAAAAAAAAGAGAAGAGGAGAAAACGACGTGTTAAAAATTAATGGCCCTAAAAACTGTGGTAAAAAAACTTTATGAGAGAAGGTTGTGGCAAGGGATTTGGGGCTAGAATTTAATTTGTTTAATAAGAAAATAAAATTATTTTAAAAATTATAAAAATTAAATCAATTAAACAAAAAATAATAATTAAAAATCAGGCATGTTTTAGCCCTTAACTTTTTCCAAAATTAACTAAAATAAATAAATAAAGATTAAATTTTAATTTAATTAATTAATTAAGAAGCAAGAGTTTTCAAGTTTTGAGTCAGCAAGTTTACATTGCCATCAAGAAAATGTTTAAAAAAAGCTGAAGAGAATAAAATGGAGAGACTACTAAATATAAGTAAATAAGAGAATAAATAAAAAATATAAAGTTTGGTCGTAAAAGAATTTTTGTATTTTTTTTATAATTTTATAAGATGAAGGTGATAATCACATTATTTTATTTTAATGGAACTTTCTCTGACAGAGAAATAAATAAAATAAATAAATACAAAAATTATAAAATATCTAAGTATTACTAATGTGTAAACACATTTAATAAAACTTTAATATTTATTTATTAATGTCTAAAATTAATTTTTTGATTTAGAATTTAATAGGAAGTACATACGTAAACATTTTTTGAATAAAATAATTAATTTGTCAATAAATTTATTCAAAAAAATTCGGAAAGGCTTTTCATCGTTTTTATGGAAGAAATTATTTAACAGGGAAGTTTTAAAAAATTAAAAAAAAGAGGAGGAAGTATATTATTTAAATTTAAAAGTTAAGTAAATAAAAATTAAAAGGTTAAACAAATTAAATAAATAAAAACAAAAAATATTGTCTGTGGAATTTTAAATTAAAAATATAAATTTGAAAAAAAATAATTTAAAATTTAAATTAATCAATTGGAAATAAATGATTAAAAGGTCAATTAATTAAAAAAAAGAAAATCATTCAGCAATTTGTTTATTTTAAATATATTTTGTTAAGGAAATAAAAATTTTAATAAAAAAAAAATTACAAGAATAACAGACTTTAAAAATAATTTTAATTTTTGGAAAGTCAGAGAAAGAGATAAATTAAGATTGTTCGACTGTCTTTAAAAATTGAAGTTTTTTTTTGGTTGGAAATCATCTCGAGAGTAATAGGAAATTATCAGAGAAAGAACAAAGTCTCATCATTCAAAAATTTTATTTAAAGTTTTCATCTTAAAAATACCTAATTTTTAATCACCAAAAATAAATAATTTTGATTAAATAAAAATAATTACTAATCTGTCTATTGAAAGGAGTAATCAAGTAAATATGGTAAGTGTTTAATTTTTGAAATAAAAAAATGAAAAAAAAAATAAATTTATTTAAAATAAATTTTAAAAAAATACAAAATTCGGCAAATAAAAGAGAAAAAAAGAAAAAAATTCTATATTTAATAGACACTACTTAAAAATAAAGGAAGATGATTCAAATAAAAAAAAACAAGTTTTGTTTCATTTAAGATTAATAAAATATTAACAAAATTTTTAATAAATTAAATTTTGGAATAATTTTGGAAAATTGAAGGAAATTTTAAAATGATAAAATTAGAAGAAAATTTTCTAGAAAAAAAATACTTAAAAATTACAAAAAAAAAGATAACTTGTCTACCTATCTATTTATTGCAAATAAATAAATTTTAAAATATTTAATTATCATCACATGAGGTAATGAATGAAAGAAATGCAAAGAAAAATTAAAGAAAGAGCAAAGAGAATTTAACGAGTTGTGCGGGATTTTTGGCCAAATTTAGTCAAAAAAATAATTAAAATTAAGAAAATTTGAGAATTTATCAAGTTTTTGATACAAAAAAGTTTAATTTATTAATTATGATCAAATATTTATTAGAAAAATCAGATTTTTAAATGATTAATCAAAACATTTCACAATTTATTACCTAATTTAGAATAATTTTAATCAAAAAACTGACAAATAAAAAACATTAAAAAATATTTTAACATCATTAAAAATTCTATTTAGAATTTATCAATAAGTGTTTAAAAAAGAAAATAAAAATTATTTAAGTGCTATCAAAAAATTAAAAAAAGGAAATTTTGTGAAGAAAAATAAAATAAAAAAATCTATTTTAGAAGAATAATTATTTTTATAATATTTTCTAGATCAGATTTATTTTTGAATTAAAATAGGTAGATGAACACCACATAGCATCAGGCGCAAGGATATAAACTCAGGAAGCACTTATCCGATATTATTTTGGAGAAATTAGGACCGACAAGTATATGGAAATATATCCTGTTAGAACTATTTATATCATGAATCATTTATGTAGATAAAGATCTAACAATTTTTAGTCGTTTCCTATTTATTAACCTTGCTCCAAGTCTATAAAGGTTAATGAGTTTTTCTTACATCAGTGACGCATTTATCCGAAAAAATTAAAAGTTAAGGAATTCTAGTTAGATAGCTTGAATCCAAAGTTGAGATACAAAAAAAAATTAAAAATATTATAAAAATAAGATTAACAAGTTTAGAAACATTCACAAATCTAATTCCAAAAAAATAATCTTAAATAGGCAAATATTAGGATGTAACATAAATAATTAGCCCCCCTTGAGTAAAGTTAAATAAATATTTATTAAAATTCAACTAAATGTTTTCAGACTTCGAATTATATTTTTCTATGATCCTAAGAGAGTTGCCTATTTTCTGGCAAAAAATCAGAATCCTAGGATTAGGTTGGCATTAGTTAGAGGTGAAATACTAAAACTTGTATTTTTGAAACAAGACAACTTCTTTTTGATTTTTCTCTGCAAAATTGATGAGTAATAATAAAAATTTAAATAGATTCTGATAGAGCAGAATCAGATGAATACAATGATATAAGAAATTCCCATGGAAAACAATTGGCTGATTTTTTAGAGGGTCACATTTGTGACATAGAAGCTAACATTATGCTGTTTTAGGATAACCCTCGCACGAAAATGCCCAACGAGGCCAGGCGACCAGATTTTTTGAAGGACTCGATCTATTTAGGAACGATACTATTTGGGGATAATAGTTTAGCCTGTTTAAACTAATTTTCAATTATTACCCCGCCGCGACACAACCAAACCCATAACAGATCACGCTGATGGACCAGTCTGGTTTAGAGGTCGAAACTGATGGTTAACTGGGATGTTAACTGGGATGAGCCGTTACTTTTTATTTACAGAATTCTTGTAGGCAACCCACTCTTCCTTATAGGCTAAAATTTGTTTCAGACAAGGAGCTTCATTGTGGCGTTTAAGGGGTTGTTTTGCAAAAGTGACTTCGTGATTTTTTTGACTTTGCGGCAATTCATGGGGTATCAATTGACCCTTCATAACTTCTTTCCCGCTTCAATTAAAATTATGGAAATTTTTGTAAGTGAGCAGGTGAGTGCCTGCCCCAATAAACACATTTTATTTTTTGGACTGGCTTTGATTTAGGGGAGAACGGCATTTTTATCTATCGTTAGTTGGCATCCAAGACGTTATTTGTCTTTCAGCTCCTCTCTACCTTTCTTTTATTTGGAGAACCAAATTTTTCCCGTGTGATACGAGATAACATCCCTTTACTTAGCTGTGCATATTTTGTGCCATGATTCCTTTTCCGAATGTCCAAGTTCAATCTCATAATTGAGGTGAACACTAATTTCATAATTTTGCCTTGATCTTTAAAAATTCTTAAAAAATTTGTAAGTTAAGAAAAAATTTCAAATCTTTCAGAAAATGAAGAAGACATCATTAAGAATATATGACAAAAAAATTAAATAGATTGGAAATCTGAACAGTGAGATATAAAGTTTACAATGTACTTGGTTTAAGGGGGGCTAATTATTTATGTTACACCCTAATAAATAAAAAACATTTTTATGTTATTATTTTCTAAAAGCATTTATTTATTTACTAATTCTTCAAATAAATATTTATTAATATTTAAAAGCAAATAAAAATAAAAGTTATTTAATTCCATTCCTTTTATATAAGCAAAAATAAATCCCTCCCCCCCCTAATATTTTTGTGATGTATTTAGTTAATGCGTTTTTACATTTTTAGAAACATGCGCGAATAAATAAATTTTGTAAAAATAACAAAAATGGATATAAATTAAGTATAAAACGAGAAGAGAGAGAGAAAATAAAGTAAAAATAAATTTTTTTGAAAAATAAAATTAAATTATAATTTAAATTTAGGAAAATTAAATATAAATGATAAAGAAAATAAAATCAAGAAGAGGATACAGAAATAATTTTTGGAAAACAAATCCTTTATAAAATTAAAAAAAATAAATATTAAAAATATAACATTAAAAATTGGCTAAATCTTGAAAACTAGCAAATATTATTAAAAAAATACAAAAATAATTTTGACCAACCCCAATAAAAATTTTTCCTAAAAAGTTAACCTTCGTGACGTAATAATTAATAAAAAATAATTGTTAGTAGTAAATAAAAAAAGCGATACGCAACCTAAAATTTAATAATTTCTCTCTCTCACTTGTTGATCATTTAAATATATCAACAAATTCGTCACAAAAATTACTTTTTATAGTAATTCTGTTCTTCGTTTTTAGATTTAAATAATTAAATAATTAATTAAATTAACTGATTTTTGGAATTAATTGTGTAGGCGTTTAAATTTTGCAAAATTAGAAGATAAGGAGGAGGTTATTAAGGCGCGATAAAGTTTAGGCGTTAACAAAATACGAGAAGTAAAATTTGCATAGATATTTTAAAAAGTGTTAGCTTGGTACCTATCGGTTTTACGCCCACAAACTGAGTGCCGGCCGAATTTGTCTTTAACCATTTGATGCTTGATCCAATTCAAATAAATCTTATATCATTCGAAATCCCTCGATAAGAGGAATCCTTTTTCTAGCTTAATAGATCAAATCTGATCCCCTATTAAAATGTTATAACCCGATAAATCTGAAAAGCACTAAATAACTGAACTTATCGTGTTATAACTTTTAGATGAATGATCTGATTTGATCTATCCTAAGAAGAAGGTACCGCTTATTGAGGGCTTTCGAATGATATATGATTTATTTGAATTGGATCAAGCTCAAAAAAGTTGTAGCCAATCAATGTCGGATGGCACTCAGTTTGTGGGCGTATAACCGATAAGTACCGTTAGCTTACCAGGGAAAGGGCGAATTCAATCGGTTTAATCCTATCCGATTTTTCTGAAATTAACTCAATACTTAAATATGAGGCGTTAAAGATAAGTACTATGTACATATTTAGGATATCTGTGCAAAAATTGAATTAATTATTTTATTAACAGTTTTGAGGCTGCGTCCTAAAGAAGCCCATCTTCTATAACGCCCATTTCTCTCTCCCTAATATTTAATTTATTTTTAAATTGTGCTGTTCTTTGTTTACAAATTAAAAAAAAACAAATTAAATAATTAATTAAATTACCTAAGTGATTTTTGGAATTTAATTGTGTGGGCGTTTAAAGAAAATAAGTTAGAGAGGATATAAAAAATGAATAAATTATTTTACTATTATTCTTTCATCACTAAATTTTTTTAGAAAAAAAAACAAATTTTCTTCCTTATTATTTAATATAAATATACGTAAGCAAAAATAAAATAGAAAAAAATTTAAAAAAAATAAAAGCCAAATTATTTGCAAAAATTTAAAGAATATTATTAACACCCAAAAATATTACTAATTTAATTCTAAAATTTTCTTTTAATTAAAAAAATAAACTTACCAATAAAATAAGTTGAAGTATGGGTTCTAATCTCAAAAAAGTGTGTTGGACTGCGGCTCAGCTCTGTATGATCCTCTTCTATGCCTGGTGCTATTTTAACTTCTAGAACCTCACTCAATGGGATTTCCTAAATTGAGAAATTTTTTGACTTTTATTAAGGATTTAATAGCTCTCTAGGCAAGAGAGAACTCATTTAAATGGACTCATTTTAGTCTCCCCCCCCCCCTAATTAATTTAATATTTTAATTAAATTTGTATCATCTACCTTATAATAACTGCTTGCTGTCTCATCTTTAAACATAGTAATTGCTTTAGGGTCTAATCGCCAAAAATGCCTTAAAAATAATTTTATTTCAAAAATTATTCATTTTCTTTTACTTTTTCCTCATAGAATGCCTTTCTGTATAATGTACCATCCATCCTTCCTTGAGTGCCCTATTTGTTGTTGGCCTTTTTGTTTGCTTTTTGGACATTACAACACGCATTAATGGAATATTTGCACTTTCTTTAGCAATATTTAAATCCTCATCTTCATCTAAATCAGTCATTGTATTTATTGTCTTTTGTTGTTCTTCTTTTTGTTGTTGTCTGATTTTTCCTGTTTTACTGCCGCTAGTATTTTCCTTCTCTGTACTGGAAAGAGGAGCACTCGGAGTTGATTGAGCCCAAGGCTTTTGCAAACGAGAATTTGCTGAAGTTGTTGTTGTTGCAGTTAAATCTTCGTCATTTAGTACTTAAAATGAAAAAAAGAACATATTTTTAAACAAAAATAAACACAAAATCCATTCAATAAAGCAATTTATACACACAAATAAACTAACCACTCTCCTCTGTTGATCCATCATCACTTTCATCGCACGGCTCATTTTTAATTTTTCTAAGATATGAAGACTGTTGATTTGATTCTAGAAAAGAAAGAAAACTAAAAAAAGCAAAGCAAAAAATAACAAATTAATTTTGAAATAATTATTCGAATATATGTATTTATAAAAGAATTTCAAGCAACATAAAGAACCCCCCCCCCCCCCCCCCCAAAAAAAACTAGAATTATTAAATTTCCAAAATTAATTTGTTTATAATTCCAAAAAATACACAGCAAAAAACAAAGGGGAAAGCAAAATTTCATATAAAAAAGTTTTCTTACTTTCTTCACTCCCCGCTTGCATTCCTCGATCACCCAATTGACAATTAAAGGGGGATGTTGCTGATAACCCTCCAGCACAATCTTTAGCTGCATGTTGGGCACACTTTTTGTGACAATTATATTTGCAGTCTTAGAAATTAAAGATATGTACAAACATTTTTTTTCAAAATTATGTACCTCTGCATTGAAGTCCTTGACGTATTAACCCTTTTAAAAGCTTTTTACAATGTTGGCAGACTGTAGGACGTTTATAGCTGTGAACTTGGAATGTATGGGGAACCTAAAAATTAATTTGAACTTTAATTGGTTTGGGACATTTTTTATGATTTTCCTGTACCCAAAATAATTCCTAAATTGAACCAATTGATGAATTTTTCCGGTAATTTATACAAGAATTTATACAAAAGCCTTTCCAGGGTAAGCCCAAGACTCGGGGTGACGAAACTTCGATTATTAAAATAATTACTTTAATTCTAGTTGCTTCTGCCACTTCCATCCATAAAGGTCGTCCACTCCAACTGCTGCTACGATCTTTGCGAGGCATTTGAAGAAACTAGACAAAAGAATAATTTAATTTGTTAATTTCTGGTATTTTATTAAAGGTAAAAGATTTTACTAAACCCTTAATTTATCCCCAACTTGTAGGTAAGTTTAAGAAATAAAATAGGTATTTTTTAGATATTTAAAGAATTTGAACAAAAACTCTTGAAACTCGTTAAAATCTTAAAATTAGGGTTTCTGATTTTTGGAATAATTTTTAAATTAAAATCATTATATAAATATTTATTTTTCTATTTAACGGTAAAAATTTTATTTTAATAAAAGTATAGAGTCATGACGATGATAAATAAAAACAAGGCTATATTTAGCCCTGTTGGGGACACGGAAAAAGAAAATGAACAAAAAATATCTCTAATTTTTTCTATTTTTAGAAGAAAATTTGTAGAGAAAAATAATGTGTAGTTTATATTCTGATAAATTATAAAGTACACAAAATATAGAAAAATTTTGAGTATTTTATAATTAACACAAAGTTCAAAATAATTTTAAAAATCAAATATTTTTAGAGACATTTTTTCAAAAATAATTCGAGAAATCCTCAATTAATTACTAAAATCAAATCTAAATGTTTTGAAATTAAATAGGAGATTGACTAAAATGAACTTTAAAAACAGACTTTTAGCTAGAAAATAAAGAAGGAGAAATCCCTTTATTTTCAATCCAATCCAAAATTACTAGATCCTTTTAAGGCTATAATCAGAATTATTGAAGGAAATCTAGGGAAAATGAAAATGGGAATTTTTCTTAAAAAATTTCCTTCCTTTAGCATGGGAGGTTTCTTTATTTAACTTTATTCAGTGAAAGTCGAACCAAAAGATTAAAAATAAATGCCTAAAAATTTTGCAAAAAAAGAGAAATATATTTTCGAGAATGTTAGAGACTGAAAAATAGTAGGAGTAATTAAAGAAGTAAAATTAAAATGTTTGGAAAGATTCCAAATAAATTTGAGAAATTATTTGATCCAAAAAAATTTAGTTGAAAAAACTACAAACATTTCCTCCAATCGGATCTCCATCATCTAAAGACCGTTCACTAGTAACACAAATAGCTGGTTGTTGTTGTTGTTGTGTTCCCCCTCCTCCCCCTCCTCCTTTTTCTTCTTTTTGATTTTTAATATTTGAATTATTAGAATTTGTTGATATTGTTGATAAATTTTTAAAATTATTATTGCAAGTTGTACAAGGAAATATAGAAGAAACAACACTTGAAGTTTCTGTAAAAGATGCCGAGGAAAATGATGCTCTAGGTGGGAGAGTTGTAGAAAGGCCATTTAATGCTTGAGAAGAAATGTTGCCGCTACCAAAAATTGGTGACTAAAAAATAATATTTTTTTGGAAATTATTTTTTTCCTTTTTTACTTGAAATCCAACTGAATTTCGAGGTGACAAAGGTATAGCCGAAGGTCTACGTTGTCTACTACCGCTGCAATTGTTTGGAATTTTGGAGGCACAACGTTTGTGGTAGTTTAAACCGCAACCTGAAAATTAATTTGAATTTATGTATTTTCTCTCTAAATTTTGATTATTCTTTTAAAAATTTATTATTCTGATTACAAATATTTAATCTTTTCTCAAACAATTTCTGATCCAAGTTTATTTTAAATATTCTTGTCCCTTCTAAAAATACCTTGACATTTCAATCCTTGTTTGACTAGTCCAAAAAGTAATTCCCCACAAAAATCACAGAATGTAGGTGTTTTGTATGAGTGAACGTAGAGTGTATGGGGATGAACTACTAAACGCTCGTGTTGAGGACAAGCTATAAAAATTGAAAAAATCAAAACAGAATTTTTTTGGAAATTTTTTAATTAATGATTTTTTGTTAAATATGAGAAATGATAGAATAAATACAGAGATTATAAAAAATTTTTAAAATTATTTTAAAATATTAAAAGAATATTTTTTAACAATTCCAATACAAAACTTACATCCAAGCACAAAAATATCCATTTTTGTAAAAAAAATATTAAAATTTGATGGGAATTTGTTTGATTAAATATTTTTTTACTTTAAGTTGATCTAATGTTTGCATTAAAGATAAAAAAATAAGAAAAAAGTCAATAAAAAATAAGAAAAAATATTTGATAAATCTTTTTAAAACAGAGTAAATAGGTAGAAAGTAAAAGTCAGAATTATATGAAATTAGAGGTTATTCTGTGGAGTTTATTTGAAGTCAAATACATATAGTGTAATCCTTATCAGAGCATAATTCCTTTTTTATTTAAAAAAATATTTTTGATATTTATTTTATAAATTAACGGCCAAGGAATCTGTTAAGAGAGAGGAGAAGAGATTGTGTGTGTGTGTGTGTTTGTGGTGGTATTTGTTTGCTATCCTTTTTGCTTTTTTAGTGGATTGCGGGAGAATGAGCCGTGAATAAAAATGAATGGTGTGGGAAAGAAAAAACTGAAAAAAATGTGAGTAGGAAAGGAAAAAATAATGGCCAAGAAGAAGCGCAAAAATAAGGGAAGGATATTATATAGCTAGAAAATATATATAAAATACTAAAAAGGTCTTTAAATAAATGAAAAGAGAAGTACGAGATTTTATAAAAAAAATAATTTGCGGGGGAAGAAAAAGGATTGTGAGATGCTGCCAATATATATCTTATGAACATTAAAGGAGGTGAAGGAAAATAAATGAATTTGTGTTTTGTAAAAAAAAAAGAATAAATAATTTAATTATAATTTATATGTATATTAAATAGAAAATAGAAATTAAATTAATTTTTGTAAATTTTAATTTCCGGATTTATTTAATAAGGAGGGGGGGGGGAGGAAAGAGAGAAAGAAAGAGATTAATTTATAATTTTTATAAATATTTTTGGATTTAATAAATTTTAAAGAAAAATATAGTTAAAAGACTTAACAAATATATAAAATAATTTAACAAAACTAAAAACGGAAACTTGGATTTTTTAGAAAGAAACATGTTTAAAAAGAATATTGAGAAAAACTCGTTTTTATTAAAATTAAAAATATTTTAATTTTAATGCTATTTATTGTCTATACCAGTGTTTTAACAAAATAAAATTTTTGTTGAATTTCAAATTTATTTATTTAAACAGACAAAAGAAAATAAAAAAGAATGAGGAAATTAAAATTAAAATGATTTTTGAACTTCAGAGAATGCCGAGGAGATAAAATTAATTAATAATTAGATAGAGAAGAGGGATTTATTTTTTTAAAAAAGATTTTATTTAAATTTAGAAGACCCTCTAAAATTAATTAAAAATATATTAAAGGTTTGGGAAAATATACAAGAAATACTCGAATATTTTTAAAAGAGTTTTTTAAAGGAAAAAAATTAGTTAATTAAAATCCTTTAATAATTCAAATCCTTAAAAACCACGTGATAATAAATTTAAAAATTCAAAAAAAGATGCTGTATTGTTTCTTGAGAGGTCTCTTTTTAATTTAAATTAAAGATAAATATTAGAGAGGGGGGATATATTTACTTTTAAATAAAATTTTGAGTAAAAATTATTGATACAAAAGCCTAAAAATGAGTGAAATGTTGCCATGGAAATGAAGGGCAAAAAATAAATGAATGAAAGCATGCATGGATGGGTAAAGATGGGGAAGAAAAATATAATTTTATAATTTTGAAGGTAATAATGAAAAGAAGTAAATGACTGATGAATGATAAAAGAAAATTATAAAATAGGAAAAAAATAATTTCTTTTAAAATTTTATTTAAAAAAAGTCTGAATAAAAATAGGTAAATTGAAAATTTTAGTAATAAAAAAATTAATTTAATTTTTTTATCACTTTAATTAGCCAGATAAAAATAAATAAAATATTTATTTTAAGAGTTGTGTTTAAAAAAATTAAGAAGATTCTCATTTTGGAACCAAATAAATAAAAAATATTTCCTATTTAGCTAATAATTAATAAAGAAATTTTTAATAAAAATGTACTTATTTATTTATTTGAGGAAATTTTTTTTTTAAATTTATGAGTGAAAATAACACTTTTGTGTAAGGCATTAAAATCGATTCATAGTGAAAAATAGCACATGCGGGTAACCTGCCCTTTGATGGAATTGACTTTGAATGAATAAAAAAGGTTAATAAATAAAAGGAAAGTGAAAATAAATAATTTGAGAAGAATAAAATTTAAAAATATTTATTTGGGTTAATAAATTAGAAAAAAATAAAATTATATTTTTTTTGAAAACCCACGACTAATAACAATTTCCAAAAGACATCCTTCACTTATTTCATCAGCTGATTGTATCAATTGAAGAATGTTAACAGAACGAGGGTCATGTTTATAGAGAAGTATGTGATCTGCTAAACGATCACCTAAACGCTGTTTTGGATGCTGAAAATTAAAAAAAAATAAATTTGTTTTCAAAATATTCTTTTAATTAGAGTTGAGCGGGATCGGGATTCAAAAAAAGTTTATGCCTACACCGACCGAGTTTACACCAACCGATCCCGACCGGGATCCCAATCTCGTTCAACCTACATACTTTTAATTATTTTCTCTTACATGTTTATTAACAAAATCCACAGCTTCTTGTTTAAGTCTTCTTAAAGAAATATTTTCTGGTTCAATGTGAAATGATTCGAGTACTAAACCAGACTGAAATTGAAGAGAAAATCCACTCATTTTTTCTGTTGTTTTATTCAATTAATAATTTTTGTAAAAATATTAGCCATTTATTCTTGAGAAAAATTCCGTTAAAATATTTTGGGATTACTAAAAAATGAGGAAAAAATCATTATTTAAAGAGATTATATTAAATATAAGAATTTTTGTTAAAAATTCTTTTAAGGATTTTATTTAATAAAATATTTGTTGGAAAATATAAATAATCAAAAATCAATTTGTGGATATCCACATATATTGTCTATTTATAATAGAAAAGAATAATTAACTCGGAAGTGTTTAAAAATAGATACGAAGAAAATAAAATTATGTACGTAACCGCAAAGGTATCGATTCAGAAAGGAAAAGTTTTTTTTCTAAATAAAAATATAAAATTGTTTTTTAGAGGAAAAAATTTAAAATAAATAAACGTAAAATAATAAAATGAATTTATTTATATATCCATACATATTTATTTGGTTAAAATTAATTAATGCCAAACTTTATTACAAAAATAGGCACACATGTGTTTGTTTGTTTAGTAATTGCAGCCGTTGTTTGGCAAAGATATCCGGGCGCTGTTTTGCCTGGGCTTTTGCTTCTAATTTTTCAAATATTTTAACCTAGAATAACAAGCAAATACACTGTTAGCCAGTTTTAAAACAAAAATTTTCTTAGGGTACCGACGTGTGTTTATAAAAGTCTTGGTCTTGGAGTGCAGTCTTGGTCCTGAAATTTTGAAATCTTCGGTTGGAATTTCAAAATTTGAATCTTCGGTCTCTCAAAATTTCATCCCATTTTTATAAATACACGCCTGTAATTACTGCGCCATAAAATCCCACTCCCATTCTTAATAAAAGTTTTTTGTTAGCTTTTATATTTAGTTTTACGGCTTATCCTAGAGCATTAATTGGAATTTGTAATGGAAATGATATGTTAAGTAAATGGTGTGGATTTCTCCAGGCAATGTGTGTGTGAGTGTGTAAATGTCAGGTGAAGAATAAAAAAACAAAATTTACGTGGAAATAATTTGTAAGAGTTTTAGGGGATATGATCCCTGAACGATTAACGCCCCCTCAATGCTAGATATACGTGAATTAACTTAACATTGAAATGTGCTAAACGAATGAGTTAATTTTCGAATTAAGAATAATTTGTGGATAAAAACGAATTTCTGTTTAATTTAGAAAATATTTTTAGTAAAATATTTTCTATTAAACTTTTATTTTATTAAAAGCAATAGAGAATGTTAAAATTAAATAGAGAAAATGAATTTTTGTTAAAAAATTTAAAAAGTTAGAGAGTTTAAAAGGTAAGTGTTTTGTTTGTTTTTGCTTTTCCCTTTATTTATTTCCTCAATTTTTCTCACTTTTCTGTCAGGTAAAATGAGTTTTTTTAAACAAATGAATTTATTTAAAGTAAAAATATTTTAAAAATACTTTCTCACGTTGAAATTAGCGGTTTAGTTAATAATATTTAAATGATTTGGAATATTTTTACTTTAATAGAAGGACACTCCTTAAAGAAATTTTACTTTTGTTAAATAAAATATTAACAGAACAATTTAATAAAAGTAACAAACTAAAAGGATAATTGAAAATACTTATAGAAAAATGTTTTTTTAAATTGTTAGTAAAGATAAAAATATTATTTAGATGTGTTGGAATTAAAAAAGTAAAGCAGTCTTAATATGGTAAGCGCTCAGATTCCATACTCGATCATTTTGAGCTTGCTGAGATTTTCCTGAACTATAATACTTAGTTGCTGAATTAACGAATAAAAAAATAATTGTGTTAAGAAACAAAGAAATTTAAAAATTTTGAATAAAAATATTTAAAATTAATTAAAAAATGTAAAAAGGAAAAATTCGTTTTTTTTAAAAAATAATAGATAATGCATTGATATTTTAAGGAAATTGAGAAAATGAGAAAAAGAAGAATTGAAACTTTAAGGCTTAAAAAATGACAAAAACAAACAAAAAGGAGGTAAACAAAAGAAAAATAAAAATATATTTTAAATTTTCTCGTTTAAAAAGGTAAAAATTCTTAAAAAGTTTAAACAATACATACAAATAAAGAAAATGGCAAAAATAAAATTTAGCAATGATTGTAAGTAGTTAAAATTGATAGTTAAACTTTTTACAAGTCTCAAACGGCTTTTTGAAATAAATGAATGTCGAGATTTCTTCTCTTGAAATACGCCGAAGGTTTAGATGTGGTAAATTTTAATTTTCTTAAACATATAAATATAAAGAATGGACAGACAACTGAGTTTAAATTAAGATAACAATAAATCAGAATTTATTATTAAATTTTTATCCAAAACTCGGAATTTTTGTTTGAAAAAACAATTTATTTAAATATTATTTAGTAGTTTTTAGGGAAAAAATAATAAAAAAAGGAGAAGTAATATATGGGGATATGTGTATTGTCATCAAAAAGTCTTTTTCTCGTAAACTGCCATCAAGCACCTTTATTTAAATTGAAAAAAAAGAGGAGGAGGAAGGAATGGCACAAAAACGTTTCTTCACTCACAGTCTACTAGCTTTAAAAGAAATAGATGAGGGTAAAAAAAGAGAAGGAAATGTGGCAAAAATGTACTAATGAAATTGATGGGGGCTATCTCCCCTTTCCTATTTTCAATTCTTTTTTTTCCTTTTTCGATATTTATAGCTAGAAATTGACATAAAAGTCATTCACCTATTTTCCTCTTTTTTTTTTAATTTAAAAAAGTTTATAAAAGGTTAATTCATTAATAAAAACAAGACAATTCCTTTTTAATTTTAATTAAAGTTTGTTTAGGTTATTTGGTTTTTAATTTGGGGTGTTATCTCATATCTTAGAAATACAATTTTAATTTAAAAACTCTTCAAAATCTCATTCTTTTTTTTTAATAAATTATTTTATACAAAACATATATTTTTGTTTTGCGCGTAGTGAGAAGTAAATACAAATAAATATTACTAGTAAATATTATTGCTGCTAACTTGGCAAAAACTAGAATTACTGAGGGAAATGAATTAATGTTTATTTGAATAAAAAATGTTTTGAAAATGAATAAATGTATTGGCAAAATACAAATATGTATGTATACCTAATTATAATAATTCAATAAATAAATAATAAATTTGTTATTTTTTTTGATGAATATAAAATTATTTTTAGTTTTTACTAACCGTTTAATAAAATTAAATTTAATATTAAAAATAACAATAGGAAGCGAAAGTTGGGTAAAATAATTGGTAAATAATTGGGTAAATAATTGGGTAAAGTGTTTAGTGAGGGAAAATACCATATTTAGTCTAATTATACATAGGCTAATTGAAAGGTAAAATTTATAGGGTTTGAGAATAGAAAGGCGGCTAGTATTAAGTTAAATTCGAAACTGAGCTGCTACTTACCTCCAATTTTATTTTTGAGGAAAAACGTGCATAAAAGATTCTACAATATTTTTTATTAAAAATTAGAAAAAAGAAACACTTTGAATAAAAAGATATATTTTAAAAGCTCAAAATAATATAAAATGGTGGAAGACTCAAAAAAATATATACATACTTATATTATAGTAGTATTAGATTATAAAGAAGATTAAGATAAAAAAAGAACTAATCTCTTTCACTCGTTTTCACTTTAGCTCATTTTTAATGTCTAAACTGACAGTCTTCTTTAAGAAAAATTATTTACGTAATTTGGGGCAAGTCTTGAGCTGTTTTGAATATTTTTTTGTTATTATTTTAAAGAAAAGATAATCTTTTCTGATTTTGATGAAATATAGTATATATTTAGTAAATAAATAAATATATTTTGAGGAACATAAATGGAAATTTAGAAATTTGTTTTAAACAAAAATAGAAAATAAAGTTGATAAATTATTAGAAAGGAGCTTTTACAAGAAAAATATATACACTCTATGTAAAAAATCCATTTTCGGTGTTAAGTTAATGAATATTTTCGAAATGTGGTATCTCAATACACTTAACTAATCTGCCAACATTCCCAAAGTTTCATAAATTTTTTGTTAAATACAAAATTTTGACTAATTTTTAAAATAATTTTTCCTAAACAGGTGTTTCATAATTATTACACACTTTTTATTTTAACAATTTTAATTAAATACTTTCTAAGTTACTAAACTAAAACAAATAGAATTTACTACTAAAAACCCCATTTATTAAAAAAAATTTTATTATTAAATAAATTACAATAAATTCTAATTTTTATTTTTCAAAGCAATTCTGAAGAAGCAGTACATTTTTTAATATCTTGAATAATTGCTAAAAATTGTTTGAAAAGTTGTCGATTTTGACATCCTTGTGTTACTAAAACTTGCCAAACCTTAAATTAGAAATTTACAAAAAAACATTCCTAAATTTAATTGCCTCTTCCTCCCTCAAAGTAGCAAAAGTTAATTCATCAACTTCTTCAGCCCCAAAGCATTGATTAAATTGTTCTTCTAAATTCCATTCATTTAATTTGGATTTAACCAATTCTTTAGATAATTTTTTAAATTTAAATAAATTGTTTTAAAAAAACCTTTAGTTAAATGTTGGGGAATATAAAAAATATTTTGGGTGGAAGTTTGGGGGGTAGAATTGGGAGGATTTGAATGAGTAACAAACATTGAATAACTACTCGATGAATTTCCCCTAAAAATAAATAAATAAAAATATCTAAATTTCTAATTAAAAAAAACAAATTATAACTTAACATTGTGTTTGATTATTATTGGAATTAAGGCTAGCACCAGAACCACTGTCAGAAGCACATCCTTGAGTGGAAGATTTTTGTTGGCTTAATCTGTGAGGAGCTTTTCTCATAATTCTTTGAGGGTCAATTTGTGGGGCTTTTTAATTTTAAATTTTAATTAATATTTATTTATTTTTACAAACATTTTTGTGTTGCATTTCTCATAACTCTAGATGTTGTACTTTTAGAAGAATGTTTTCTAGAAGGTTCATATCGATGTTTCTATTTAAATTTAAAAAATACCCAAAATAATTTAAAAATCACCGTTTTAAAAAGTTCCTTTTCCGCATTTCTTTGTGCAGCAGAATATAACCCATCAGAATCCTTTTCCTCTCCTTCTTCCACCAAAATGTTTCTGCCAATATTTTTTGAAGGTATTGGTACAAGAGAATGTCCTTTAGTCATCCAACTCTTTAAAATTATTTTTTTAAATATTTTTTTAAATTTACAATAGCCATTTGTCTAGCCATTAATACTAAATCGTCAGCTGAAGATTTTTTTGGGTCAGGGGGTCTGGCATCTCCTCTAAATTTAATGTTTTAGAATATTTTACAAAAATTAAAAATTTTATTTAAAATATTTTATTTTTTCACCTTAAAATATGTTCAGCAAGCACAAATCGTGCCGGCCCCTCAATCAATTGATTAACATTTTCTGAAGCTAATTTTAATATTGAAATAGTTAGTTGGTCATTATTATTATTTATTCCTCCAAAATCTTCTTTAATTTGATTATTATTTAAATTTGTTTCTTCAGCACTTCCCAAACCCATTAAATTTTTTCCGATACTTTCAAGTGCTTTTCTAAGTCTAGCTGGAGTTATTGCCCCTCGATAAGAAGTTGTTGATGGGGTCTTTTTAATTTTATAAATTTATTTTAAAACGAATTTATATGAAATTTTACTATTAAATTTTAATAATTAAAATTATTATTTCGTTAAGGTTAATTTTACTAATCAAACATGTGCCAAAATTTAGAATTTCACTTAGTTTCTCTTTTATTCTAAAAATTATTTTATTTAATTTATAAATTTAATTTTTAATCCAAAACACTAAACTAATTTCATTTACAAATATTTACCTCTTGTTGATTTTTCAAAGCGGATTGACTACTTGCACTTCCTTCTCTTGGTCTAGTAATAATTCCAGCCATTTTACTTCCTCCTTTTTTTAACCAATGAATACATAATTGTTCCATACATTCACGATTAATTTCTGAATACATCGCTAAATCTAAGGCTGAGAAGGGTTCTTTTGTAGTTGAGAGAATACGTGGATTGGCAAGGTAGCGAAGTAAAAGTTGAACCATTTGACTTTCTCTTTATAAATTTTTTGAATTTTTTAAAAAGTAATTAAATGTTTTTGTAATGGTTTAGTAAGTGGTTTTAGTACGAGGGAATAAATCCGAATCCGATCTGGCTATTTCAATATTCCCCCAAGCAGTCTAGAGAATTGCAAATTCATAAAAATTATTTTAAATTATTTGATAAATAATTTAAAAAATTAATTACCCTGCAACGACTGCAAACATCAGTGCTGTCTTCAAATAATATTTTTATAAAAAAGTATTAATATAAAATAAAATACCATTCCCAAAACATTTTCTTGTGCATCAACAATTCCTCCTTTTCCAACTTTTAGAAGAATTTCTGCCTTTAAATTAATTAATTAAATTATAAAAATTATTTATTTTCAAAAATTTCTCTAAAGAAATTTTCAAAAAATATTTCCATTTGTGAATGTTAAAGTGGAAATCAAAAATAATTATTAGGACACGGATTTATATTGAAATAAAATCAGAAAATATGGCCATGAAATATTAAATAAAATAACAAAATGTGTATCAATAAGAATATCGAAAGCTAATTCAATTCTTGGGATTTTCTAGAGAAAAATATTTAACGGAAAATAAGATATTTCAATATAAATCTTCCCTCCCCCTCCCAATTATTACACAAAGTAATTGTCCAGAAACAGCTGCATACATTAAAGGAGTTAATCCATATTGTAAACAATTAGGGACTTCTCCATCTTTAATTAATTTAGTTAATTCTTGTTCATTCCCATTCTGAATAATTATTCTAATATCAACTTAAAATAAATTTAAATCTAAATTTAAATTTAAAGAAAACTTTTTTTGGGCGGTTCTTGTAATGTATTTTCCGTATAATTAAGTCTCATTAAAATTTCAGGTAATCTCAATAATTGGCCCATTCTAATAACATCTAATCCATCCAAACGTTTTATTTGATGCCAGATATGAGCATTTCTAAAAATTTAATAATAAAAAAATATATTCTTAATTAAATTACTGTTGTTTAAGAAAACCACATATTTGAATGTCCATCTCAAAAAAAGCAACCTGAATTAATAATTAAGAATCAAAAAACGAATTTAAAAACCATGTAAGGGGTTGGCGCTATTTGATGCAATCGAACACTAGGTTTAGGATCTACAGCCACATTTAAACTTTTTAATGTTCGAACAACGGCTAAATGACGTCCAGCACAGGCTAATGCCATAGCTGACACTCCAAGACCGCTAACAAATTTTTAAATAAAAATTTAAAAGGAAGAAAGAATATTTTATCTTTAACCTCAAGGAATGTGCATTAGCTCCATAATTAGCTAGTAGGGTTACAATATCCTGATGACCTTCTCGACAGGCGTGAAGGAAAGGTGTCTTTAAAAATAGATATATTTAAATAAAATTAATTAAAAAGTCTTGTAACTTTCATTTAAATATTTACCATTCCAGCATAATTAGCTCTTTCCAAACTAGCACCTTCTTTTATCAAGAATTCAACCTAATATTCAAAATAATCAAATAATTACTAAATAAATTAACAAGTCTTCGATGTCCTTTAGCTGCAGCGATTTGTAGAGCTTTTAAAAGCATTAATTTAATTTAAACAAAAAATAATTTTGTTTCTTAAAAATCAGAAGAAAAAATACCAGTAACTCCATCATCGTCTTCCTCATCAACATCAATTCCCCCATTTAAATATTTGGCAACCTCATTCAGATTTCCACGTTTACAACTTTCCAGCATATTCATTTTGTCTCGTTCCGATTCCTCAAACCAATCTGCGCCTTTTTTTCCACTCATTTTTTTAAATTTTTTTAAATAAAAAAGAAATATTATTTTTTAATTAGTCAATAATATTTTTAATTAAATAAATAAATATATACGTATATATTGATCAGTCATTAAAATGATTTATTAATTATTTTATCGATGATAGGCGAATTCTATTAATTGAATAATAATTTAATAAAATAAATATTTTTAAAATATTAAATGAAGGAGGGAGGATATTTTATTTTGTTAGTAAAAGATATAAAAATCTAGAGATTAAAATTAAAAATAAATTTCTCTTATAAAAACCAATTATTTTAAATTAAAAAAACTTTAATTAATATTTATTCCAATATTTTATAATTTAATATATGTATCATTTAAATTTATTTACCCAAAAATATTATTTAATTTTACTTTATAAAAGTATCATTTAATTAATTATTTCATCCCATTTACTTTCTTAATTTTCATTTACTCATATTCGAGGAGTAACAACTTCAGTAGTTGTTAAAAGATCTTGTAAAGTTACTCGATGCTTGTTATGATGATGACGATGACTTTTATGGTGTCCATGACGAGGACGGTTTGTGGAAGGCAAAGTTTTGTCAGTTAACTAGTATAATTAATTATTTTTTATTTACCCCTCAAGAATGTGAAAGTAAGAAAATAAAACAATTTAAATGTGTATAAATTATAAGAAATACCAAATTTGTGGTATTTTTCCTAATTTCTATGAGAATAAATAAATAAATTTGGATAAAGAAGAAAAATTATTTTGTTTAAAAAAATTTAGTTAATTTCTTTATAATTTAAAAAAATTTAGTTAATTTCTTTATAATTTAAATGTGTAAAAAGAAATGAAAAAAAAAAAAATGAAAAAAAATGGTTTAATTACCCAAGTTTAAGATTTCAGATAAAAAATCAATACGCCGAAATGGCACCCGCAAAATCTGAATTACAACAAGTAATGGACAAATTGGCTGCCTTAGAATCAAAAATCGATAATAACAACATAAAATTTTCCTCTTTCTCTAATGAAATTCTTCAAATCAAAAATGCTTTAACAACAATTGAATCAAAAATTCAAACAGTTGAAACAACAATTGAAACAAATTTTAAAAACAATGAATCATCAGCAAGCGAACAAGAACGCAATCGTTCTATTGTTATTATTGGACTACAAGAATCTAAATCAACAACGCCATCAATTCGTGTTGCTGAAGACAAGTCTGCAATCGAAGATGTACTCAACTTGTTGGGGGTTGAGAGCCCATTCGTTTCGTACAGAATGGGTAAGCATGACCCAACTGCTAAAGGTTGTCGTTTAATAAAAATTGTTTTTGGCGCTTCAAAGTTTCAGCGAATTTCACTTGCTGAATGGAAACGACACAGAGTGGAAATGAAAAAAGAATCAAAATGGTCTCGTTTGTTGATCAGGCCAAGTCTTACTAGAGAACAATTGGAAGCTGAAAGAATTGAACGTGCTAAGAAACGAGATGAATACAATAAAAGAACGAGTGCAAATGTGACTGAAAGAACAAAAAACCATTAAGAGGTCGTCCAAGATTCAAGGTTTTAAAAAACTCTTTAAATATTTCCCCTTTTTATAAATGTCTATATTTTAATAGTAGGAGCTTGGTTAACAAATTAGATGCTTTAAGATTACTTTTACTTTCCAAGTCCTTTAAAATAATTTGTATTTCCGAATCGTGGTTGAACAAAAAGATCGATAATTCCCAAATTTTACATACTTCACCTTATTCCATTGTCAGATGCGATAGAAGTTCTAGGGGCGGTGGTGCTTGTATTTTAGTAGATAATATAATTCCCTTCTCTCCCGTTAAAATTCCTAAAAATAAAAATTCCGACATTGTTGCCATAGACATTTACTCCCCCAAATTTGACAAATTTCGAATAATAACCGTATACCGTCCTACCACAAACGAAAATTTTAAAGACTTCCATGAACTTCTTGATACATTAAGTTATTTAATATCTATTAATCATAACTACATAATCGTAGGTGACTTTAATTTCCCTAATCTAATCTGGAAGACCAACATACCACTCGCTCTCAACCACAAATCACCTTCTGAAAAATTATTTATCGAATTTATAGAAAGCTATAATCTATTTCAAGAAATCTCTTCCCCAACCAGACAAGATAACTATCTCGATTTACTTTTTTCCTCTTCCGCCTTTCGCGTTGTAAAAAATATTACCATTAATGCCCCCTTTAAAAATTCTGACCATAACACCATTGAATTTAACTTAAATTTTAAATATTTTCCCAAAAAACCAGAATTTATACTTGACTTTCATAATGCCGATTACAATCAAATTAACAATATCCTAATTGGTTTAAACTGGAATACCTTGTTTTTAAATTGCACTGATGTAGACTCCCAATATACCCTATTTTTAGAAATCATTCACCAAACAATCCGAAATTTCATACCGTTAAAAAAGATCAATAAAGACCTTACTAGATTCCCAAAACATATTCAAAAAATTATCTCATATAAAAATCTTTTATGGAAAAATATTAATAAACCTGCTATACGTGAAAAATATATTCTCACACAACAAAAAATTGATAAAGAAATTTCTCGTTTCTTTAAAAATAGAGAAATCTCAAAATTCAATGATTCACGATCTAGATTTCAGTATATAGGGGCTTTCCTTAAATCCAAAAAATCCAAAATTCCAATATTCAACATTAATGATAGACTTACCATTTCAGACAAAGATAAAGCCGAATGTCTTGCAATACAATTCAAGTCTGTCTTTAACTCTTCTAACTTTGATTCCTCTGATATAAACAATCCAAACAAAAACACATTATCCTTTATTGATATCAATCCAGAGGAAATCTATAGCACTATAAACAAACTCGACAATGTTAATAACATATCACCGGACGGCATTCCCAACATTTTCTTAAAAAACACCGCAGTCTCATTAACCACTCCATTAACAATTATGTTTAACATGTCAATCATGACAAGTAAAATTCCATCTATATGGAAAAAGTCAATAATCCGACCTATTCCTAAAAATAATAATCCTAACGAACCTAAAGATTTTCGACCTATCTCTCTCTTATGTTCAACCTCTAAAATTTTGGAACGAATTATTTCAAATAAATTAACTTCATTTCTTGAATCGAATAATTACCTTCCTGCTTGCCAACATGGGTTTCGTAAAAACCACTCAGTTATAACTCAACTCCTAGAAACCTATAATGACTACACATTAGCTATCGAAAATAAAAAATGTGTTGACGTTATATTCTTCGACCTGGCAAAAGCGTTTGATACTGTCCCCCACGATCGCCTTCTGAAAAAACTATATCATCTAGGTATCACTGGCGCATTACTAAATTGGATTGACGATTATTTAATAGACCGAACTCTTTCTGTTCTTGTCGAATCTGAAAATTCTAATGAATATCATATAACAAGTGGAGTTCCTCAAGGATCAATCCTCGGCCCTATTTTATTCATCTCATATATATTTGATATAATAGATTTCTGTAAGACAGATAATGTTACACCCAAATTATTTGCTGACGATTTAAAGGCCTATACCTGCTTTGATTTTCCAAATAAAAACCACTATTCTCCACTCCAAACATTTATCCAAAAATTCTCAAAATACTGCGAAATAAATGGCCTTAAAATCGCTATCAGCAAATGTAGCTCACTCCACATAGGAACTAAAAATCCCTTCCACCAATACTCTCTACAAAACATAAATATACCAATCATTCCACCCAACGAACCTATTCGTGATCTAGGCATTTATTTTACATCAAACTTAAAATGGGATTCTCACATTAAAATAATAACAAATAAAGCAACTGGAATTTATTATACTCTTATAAGATCTCTTAAAACTAATAACACTCAATTCCTAACTACTTTATTCAAAATATACGTCTTACCTATCCTCGAATTCGGATCTCCTATAATTAACCCTTATTTAAATAAAGATATAAACTCTTTAGAAAATGTTCAACATAAATTCTTAAAAATATTATACTTACGCTCTATGAAACACAATAACAGCCCAACATTACCTAATTATAAAGAACTCCTTGACCTGTTTAAACTTGAATCTCTATCGCACAGACGTTTAAAATCAAATCTTATCCTTTTCCATAATATTATCTCAGGCAAAATTAAATTAAAACATGATAATTCATTCAGCATTCTCCCTACCACTACTAGAGGTAACCCGCATAATTTATTTATACCCTTTTGTTCAAGCACCATTCGGAAAAACTCATTCTTTATAGACATCCCAAACATTTACAGAAAACTCCCAACAGAATTACAAAAATCGTCAATCGAATTGTTTCCAAAGCTCCTAAACAATATTAACTTAAACAATGTTTTATCAAAGCCACTTTCCATTCAATTGCCTCCAGACCTTATATAAAACAATTGATACATTTTTATTTATTTTATCTGAATGTCACGTTTTTATGCGTATAAATTGAATTGAATTGAATTTAAAATTAAAATATTTAAATAAATACCTCATTTTCTTGTAATATAAGGCCTTCAATCTCAACGTAAAGCAATTGAAAAACAAAAATTGACAAAATAATTTTAGCTAGCATTCTTTAAAATTTAAAATAATTATTTTTAATTTTAACTGCTTTTCTCCTATTTTCTCGTGTGTATTTATTTACTTAAAAAGAATATAAAAAAACTGTTGTTTAAATAAATTGCCAAAATTTAAAAAAAATTTTATTTTTAGAAATTTTTAAATTTAAATAAATAAAAATATTCATTTTAAAATAAAATTTAGCAAAAATCATCAAATATCTCCCCAAAATATATTTAAAATTTCATTTAAAATTCACATGTTTTTAATTTTTTTATAGTTTATATTTTTAAGAATTTTTTTTAAATTAAATTTTATTTTTAGAATATAATAAAATTAATTTTTTAATTTTATCTAAAATTCAAATCGATATTAATTTTTGTTTAGAAATTTGGAAATTAAGCCCCCTAACAATTAATTGCCTAACAAATATTTTTTAAAATTAAATACTTCTAAAAATATACATTCTTTATTCTCTATCAATTAATTATTTAAATAAATTTTTAACGTAAAAACTAGGAACAGGCACTTTGTATTTTGTGAGTTTTTATGTCCAATTTTTAATTCATAGACAATATTAACTAATTTTAGAAGAAATTTTCAGATTACTGGAAAGATTAAAATAAAATAAAAATAAAAATATTTTTATTTAAAATTTTTTAAAAGAAGATTTGCCAAAGAACTGGTTCAAACCTTTTTTTCTAATTAATTCAAAAATAATTAATTGAAAGTTTTGTTAAATCAAATTGTTTTATTATCAAAAAAGAAAATGTTAAAACATATTTTTCAAGAAAAACCAGATGATATTTAGATTTTGTTTTGTTAAAAAACCCCTTTAATTACAAAATTAGTAGCCTTTTATAATTCAAAGTTTTATTTTTGTGTTTCTTTATAAAGAGTATTGACATTTATATCAATAGGTATATTAAAATTTTATTTAAAGATTGTTTTTTTATTATTAATTTAGAAATGCCAAGCAAATCTGTGTATTTAAAGAATAAAAATTAATTTTTATTAATTAAAATATATTTTTTTATTTTTTAATTAATTGAAAGAATATTTAAAAACCAAATTTGTTTAAACTCGAAACTCTTTAAATCACTAATACTTGGTATGTCCCAAACCTTTACAGACAAAAAAATTTTTTTATGAAATAAACATCTGCTTTAAATATAATATAAAATATTCTCATTTTATGTTAAATAAATAATTAAAATCTTTAGAAAAAATATTTGGTATTTAAATTTTTATTTTACTTAAAAATAATCAGCCGTTTAATGTTTTTTCATTTACATGATTTTTTGATAAAATTTATTTAGAAATTTTTTTAAGAAAATTAAATTAAATAATATTTTAATTTAATTTACATATTTTTTATGTCTTTTATATTTATCTTATTAAAGTACTAAATTTATTTTGTGTTTTTGTGTTAATTATAATTTTTATTTATATCTTTTATCTGACTTTTTTTTGCATTTTTTTCAATACTACAAATGTTTTTAAAAAACTTAAAATTTATTCATTTCCTTATTCTCACGTATTAATTAATTTAGACAAAAAATTACCTTTTTTTCACTCTTTTAAAATACATATACCTATTTAGAATTATAAATTTTATTTTTAAATTTATTTTTAGAAATTTAAATCAAAATTTAAAATTATGGAAGCCTCAATAAATCAAACAAATATTTTATTAGATAATAATACTTTTCCAAATCATATGGTAAACAATTAAAATTAAAAATAAATTAAAACTGAGATAAAAAATTTTATTAGAATATTTTGGATTTCCAAAACGTAGGGGGATTCGGAAATTTGAATTCTTCAGATTTAATCCAATGGTAATCCAAGGAAGATGTAAAATTAAATTATCAAACTTTTCTATAAAAATTACTTTAAATTTTATTTATTTTTCTAAATTATTTTCAATTTTAGTTATATAAACAATATAAGAATTCCGGGATAAGTTCAGCACTAATTTTGCCTGCTGTAATGATGAATGTTGCTGGAATACCTGGAATTGCTGCAAATTTGCTTTTAATTTTTGTGACAATTCAAAACAAGTAAATAAAAATATTAAAAATATTTTTAATTAAAAAATTACATTTTTAAGTAAATTGAGAGGGGCAGCTAATTATTTATTGGCTTTAACTGCTTTCTTTGAAATTCTCCATCAATCATCGCATTTCTTATTTTTGGTCATAACAGTTAGTGGCATCAATTTCATAAATTATTCCACAGCTTTACAATTCCAATTACATTCAATTTTTGGGGTAACAGCAGCACAGACATCTATGGCTTCAACAGCCGCTGACAGACTTTTATCTGTTCTGTTCCCATTAAAATATAATAAAATAAATATTCGTCTTTACCTCTCAATCCACACAATTTTGGCTTTTTCTAGTGGAATTTGGATGTCAATAAATGCTATTAACTTATCTAATAAATACCCAACACTTCCCGTTACTGGATATATTTCTGATTTGTTAGTTCTAGATATGGAAATAATGTTCCAATTTATTATGCTTCTATGCGGAATTAATGCTCTATTATATTTATTTGTTTGGATTGTTGTACGTTGGTTTCATTCAGGTAGAAAATAAATAAAATATTTTCTTTAATTTTTAAATTAAATTTTAGCAAACAATGATGGAGGTCTTTCATCAGATACTCAATCACGTCTTCTTAAATCCCTTATTTTAATTGTCTCTATCGTTATTGGTGGTTTTGTAATTAATAGTATTTGTCGAATGATTATTAATCATTTCTTCAATTTAAATGATATACAAGTAGGAAAAAATTCTGGAAAAATAATTTAAAAAATATTTTTTAGATTTGGTCAGTTAATGTGTTTGGAGGAATTCTTTTAAATATTGGGGCTTCTGCAGAGACCCCCACACTTTATATTTTTAGTTCATTATATCGAGAAGCTATCAACAAACAATTAAAATTAATTTTTTGCAAAAAGAAGCAGCAGAAAAATGTAATTTCAGTCGTTCCCGGTCTATTTAATAATAGTGGAGGGCTTGTTAGGGATGAAGGATTTAATGGAAAAACAAAACAATTGACAAGCATAAATAAAGCAATTGTTTTAAATAAAAATAATTCCAGCATTTTTTTAAATAAATAATTAAATTTTTTTGAAATATTTGTAAATATGTATGTATAAATGTTGTACATATGTATTTTTAATTTAAATTAATTAAAAAAACATTTAATTTTATTCCACAAATTTATTTATGTAATTTTCACAGTTTATCAATTAAAAACATTTAATTTATATAAATAAAACCAAAAACTACAAATCTCTACAACTTTTAAGTTGAAAATTTTTTAAAATTAATTTTTAGTTATTCAAAATATATTTTATAATCATTTTGGTCTAAAAATTAAATTTTATTATAAATAACTTTTTACGATATTATCCTGTCATGCCACTATTAAATTGGATAAAATTGAAATAAAATTAAATATGTTTGTTTATTTCCAATCATTTTAATTTTATCAAATTTTAAAAATAAAATTTTTGAACAAAATAGAAAGTTCAATATTTTATTTTATTTAAGATATCATTTGACCACATACATAAAACTATAGTTGTATGTATGTGGTCAAATTTAATAGTTTTAAAATAAAATATTCAATTAAAAATATTCCTTTCTAGGAATTTGGAAAGTAAAAATAGATTATTGAGAATTGAAAAAAAGCAAAGATCTTTTGCTTAATCAACTGTAAAAAATTTGTTTCAAATAAAATATTAAGCAATTTCCTCACACCTTTTTGCTAATTTTTGTATTTGAAACAAAAAATTTTATTTTTTATTTTATTTCAAAGGTTTAATTATTATGTACTCATTTAAAGTTGTAAATATATACAAATTGTAAATTAAATTGGAAGCGGAATGAAAAGGGAAAAATAAAAATTAAAAAGGAAACTTTCTCTTCATTTAAATAAACATTCATTAAAGAATAATTATTATTTTATGTTTTTGGATAAACATTATTATTATTAACAATTCCTCCACCTCCTCCTCCACCATTTATTAATTGTTTTGTTTTTACTCCACTACAGTTAACAAAACCAGGAGCTGCCGAAATTTTATTTTTTTGGAATTTTTTGCATAAAAAACGTTTTAATTGTTTGTTGATTGCTTCTCGATAAATACTACTGAAAATTAATTTTAACGAATAAATATGTATGTTAATTAACTACACTACAGTAATTAATTTACCTAAAAATATAAAGTATTGGAGTTTCAGCAGAAGCTCCAATATTTAAAAGAGTTCCACCAAACATTCCAATAGACCAATTCTAAATAATTATTTTTAAATTTTATTTTAATTCTCCTGTATTACTTGAATGTCATTAAGTTTAAAAAATTGATTAACAATTAATCTGTATATACTATTTATTACATATCCACCAATAACTATCGAAACAATTAAAATTAGAGATTTAAGAAGGCGTGATTGAGTATCTGATGGAATACCTCCACTGTTAGTTGCTTTAAAAAATAATTAATTTTTGATAGTTCTAAATAATTGTTTTTACATTTATGAGAGCAACGGATAACTATCCAAATAATTAAATAAATTACGGCATTTAATGCGCACAGAATCATGATAAATTTAAATATTATTTGCATGTCAAGAACAAATAAATCTCCAATCCTGCCGGTAACGGGAAGTGTTGGGTATTTATTTGATAAATTAATAGCATTTATTGACATCCAAATTCCACTAGAAAAAGCCAAAACTGTGTGGACAAGCAAATAAGGGCGAATATCTAGTTGATTATATTTAATTGGGAACAGAACAGATAAAAGTCTGTCGGCAGCTGTTGAAGCCATGGATGTCTGTGCTGCTGTTATCCCAAAAATTGAATGTAATTGGAATTTAATAGCTGTAGAATAATTAATGAAATTAATTCCGCTTATTGATATCGCTAGAAAAACAAGATGGCTTGATTGATGGAGAATTTCAAAGAAAGCAGTTATAGCCAATAAATAATTAGCTGCCCCTCTCAATTTACTTAAAATTTAATTTTTTAATTAAAAATATTTTTAAATATTTTTATTTACTTGTTTCTTATTGTTACAAAAATTAAAAGCATGTTTGATGCAATTCCAGGTATCCCAATAAAATTTAAAACCAATGCAGGAATAATTAATGCACTAGTTAAGCCTACATTTTTGTATTCTACAAAAAGCTGAAAATAATAAGAAATTAAAATTATTTGAATAGTATAAATAAATTATCAGATTTTTTAAATTTAAATCCTTAAGACTTATTACTAGAAAATTATTTAGGAGCTGTTTAGAAATTTAGATTTCCGAGGGTTTTTTTTCGAACCACCTCTGATCGGTTGAGCTCAACAAAGCAAAGTTATTGCCTGCTCACAACCCTACTATTTATTTCAATCCCCTTTATCAACTCGAGACTGAAACAAACAAAACTTTAATCAAAATAATTTTCAATTTTTTACCAGGTATATGTAAATAATTCGAATAAAGATTTGATTTAGATATTTGGTCGGTCTCTATTAAGCTAGAAGAGTACTTAGACGGCCTTAAAATAATTTTTTATCTATTTTCTGGATTTTAAAATTACTCATTTTTAAACAAAAATTAAAAACTACTCACCATATAATTTGGATAATTATTATTGGCTAGTATTTTTGTTTGATTGACTATTAAAGATTGCATAATCAAATTTAATAAAAAATTTAAAAATAATTTAAGCTTAAAAATAAAATATTTTTTAATACATACATATTTATTAATCATAATTTTCTTAAACTATTTAATACAAACTAACATAAACTATAAATAAAAAAAAAGAATTATTTAAATAATTCTTTTTTAAATGTCAATTAATTATTTTTAAAAAATAAATAAAATTATGAGAAAAGACAAAAATAAATATTAAATTAACAATAAATAAATTTATTTAAATTTAAAAAATTTTGAAACATTAAAGTTTTTTAGAATATCTAAATAAAGATTAAAAATATATCTACACACTATGTGAATTTTTAATTGAATAGAAATTAATTTTGGCTAATTCTAAAAATAAATTATTAATATTATAAAGTAAAATAAACTAAAGAAAACATTTCCAATTAAAAAAGACAAATAACATTTTCATTCTAGTAGAATGGCAATCTTTTTATTTTTCATGACTCCTCAAATTCTTCATTCTATCAAAAGTGCCATTTGGTTTATTCTAAATATTAGAATAAACACGATAGTTCTCAGTCCTAAACAGAACTGTATCGAAAATAAAAGGTTATCGAAATTTAAAATGAAAATGGAAAAAATACGAAATTATCGAAATCGAAAATCTTCAGAATAATTCGAAAATTGTTGATCAAATAATAACAGAAAATTTAAAATTCGACAAATATTTCTAAATAGATTTACAAATTTGTATATGACCAAATTTGTATTTATCTTCAAAAGAAATTAAAAATTCTTCTTAATTGCTACATACATATTATTGTTTATATTCCCAAATTTTAATACTTAAAAATAGGGATAATTCTTTATTTCCTATAATACGGCTACACGGGGCTGTTTTTTCAATAATCTTTCAGAATTGGTTGAATTAGAGAGGGGGCTCTAATTAAGGGTAGAGCTTTATTAAAGGAAATATTTGCATTATTTCTTCAATCTTTTTTTAATTTAAAATTTCAAAGAAAGTTATATTACCTACATAAATATTTTATTGTTTTGTTCTTAGAAAGACGCCTTAAATTGACGATATTTTTTAAGTCAGTTCATTTGTTTCATTGAAATTCCAATGTCTTTTTTTACATTTTTTTCTTTAAATGCAATTTATATGTTCGAAAATCGAAAAGCTTATAACAAATTATTTTCTTGTTGATATGTTTGTCTGGATAAAATTAAATTTTTAACTGAACAGAAAGTTAAGTGAAATTAATGATAATATCATCTACATCAGAGGTGTTTCGAAATTTCGATTTTCGTTTTTCGATTTTCGAGGTTTTTTTCCTTTCGATTTTCGATTTCCGATTTTCGAAATTTTGTGATATTTTCGATTTTCGATTTCCGAATTTTTGAAAAAATTTGAATTTTTGGCGCCAAAAATGAGGAATTCTGGCTTATCGGCCATCATAAATTTAAAAAATTTTCGCCTGCGGCGCAGAAAGAAGAAGATTTTTAGCTTAAGGATGCTCCAAAATTCTCAAAATTTCCGCCTGCGGCGCAGAAAAAAGAAGATTTTTGGCTTAAGGATGTTCCAAAATTCTCAAAATTTTCGCCTGCGGCGCTAATTGGAAGAAGCCCTGATCTAATAACAATATTATGCTTCGGCTCCGGTTATTGGGTATTTGCTTGAATTAAGTTAGCTCTAGTATATTGGAGGATTTGCGTGAATTAAGGTGGATTTGGAAGCTCCCTTCCCCATGCCAACCCTATGCCAGGTACCGCCCAACCATGAGTAAAGCGACCTAGTTCTGCTTTACTATATTAGGGGATTTTACTCAAATCCTCCATTATTCCTCTTAATACACACAGATCTCATGATGAGAGATCCACTCGAGACCTAACATAACAAAAATTAATTTCAAATTTTTTATTAAAAAAATTTTTTCGATTTTCGTTTTTCGATTTTCGATTTTCGAGGTTATTTTTCTTTCGATTTTCGATTTCGAAGATTTTAAAAATATTTTCGATTTTCGATTTCGATATTTTTGGATTTCTTTCGATTTTCGATTTCCGATTTTCGAAGATTTTTTTGTTTCGAAACACCTCTGATCTACATACAAAATTTAATTTTTTTTATTTTAGCCAAACTCAAAAGATTCTATTTTAAATATTAGCTACATTCTAATTCCATTTATTCGTTTATTTATATGTACAAGTTACTCAAATTTGCCAAGGTTATTAGTTTTTATAATTTAGGTAAGTATATCTCCCCACATTTCTTTTATCCGCTTTTCTCCCAAAATTCCCTAAATGTTATGAATTCTATTACATAAAAATATCGTTAAATATTTTACTTTGATGAAAAAGCCAAAGCTTTTAACACCCACAATAATAGATTCGGGTATATTGCTATGGGTGTTAAACCATCCATAATTTTATTAGATAACTACTATGAATCAAAAAAATCTTTATAACTCTCGTTATTACTCATTTGAATTTTTTATCATTTTCGATGCAGCTCCAATTATTTTAATTAGATACAATTTAAGAATGAAAGATTAAAAGATACAAATTCATAAATTAATTACCTTAAACAATTTATTTTTTATTTTAAATTTAAACACTCCCATATTTTTCTATTTTTGAATAATTATTGTAGAAATAAACCTTAATAAATAAATATAATTTAATTTGGCCATACCTTTCCTTAACTTATTTAAATAAACAAAAATATAATAATATCTCGTACAATTAATTTTTATTCTCTAAATATTTTTAAAAAATATTTATTCGGTCACCGGATGGGAGAACTGCCTACTTGATATCTATATTAAAAGACAAGGTTGTTTCTGTAGATATTTAGTAAAATAATGTTTTTTAAATTCAGATTTTAATTCTCATAATTAATTAAAATACCCAAATTATTTGAAAAAAATTACAATTTTAAAAGTATAATTTTGTTGAGAATATTTTTGAAAAAATATTTTCTAATTTTTTAAATAAAATTTTTGTTTTTAGATTTATTTTTATAATTTTCAATTAAAATAACTATGCAAACTAATAATATTAACGAATATTCTTTTAATCAAACAAGCATTGAATATTTTCCAAATAAAATGGTAATTACCTATATTTTTTAATTAAATTCTGAATTAATATTTAATAAAAATTATAAAAAATCATTTTTCGTATATGGATCTTTAGTATATTAATTTATCTAAACACAATTTCATATTCCTGTACAAAAATCTCAAAATAATCTTTTAATTCTTTTTTAGTTGTATGAACAATATAAAAATGCTGGCCCAAGTTTAACATTAATTTTGCCGTCAGTGCTTTTAAATGTTGCTGGAGTTCCAGGAATTGTTGCAAATTTTATTTTAATTTTTGTAACAATTTTAAACAAGTTTATAGTTTTAAAGTTTTTATTATATTAATTTATTTAAGAAAATTGAGAGGGCCAACAAATTATTTATTGGCTTTAACTGCTTTTTTTGAAATTCTCCATCAATCTGCCCATTTTGTTTTTTTATTTGTTGCGGCCAGTGGAATTAATTTTATTAATTATTCTACAGCTTTACAGTTCGAATTACATACAATTTTTGGAGCAACAGCAGCACAGACAGCATTAGCTTCAACGGGTGTTGACAGACTTTTATCCGTTCTAATCCCATTAAAATACAATAAAATAAATATTCGTCTTTACCTTTCAATCCACACAATTTTGGTTTTTTCTAGTGGAATTTGGATGTCAATAAATGCTATTTTATTTGCAAATAAATACCCAACACTTCCAGTTACTGGACATATTGGGGATTTGTTTATTCTTGATATGGAGATAATGTTTAAATTTATAATGGTTATTTGTTCATTAAATACCATTAATTATATATTAATTTGGATATCTGTTCGTTGTTTACATTCAGGTAGAACAAATATGTAAAATTGTTAACAAAAGCATTTCCTACTTTTTAAATATTTTAATTTAGAAAATGTATCACAATCAGACACTCAATCACGCCTTCTAAAATCCCTAATCTTAATTATTTCAATTGTCATTGGTGGATATATAATAAATAGTTTATGTCATTTAATTATCAACCGTTTTTTCAATTTCAATGATATTCAAGTAAAAGAAAAATTATTTTAAAAATATTTTTATTTAAATTTTTAGAATTGGTTAGTTAACGTGTTTGGAGGCTTTCTTTCAAATATTGGAGCTTCTGCTGAAACCCCAATACTTTATGTTTTTAGGTAAATTAATTAACATACATATTTATCTTTTAAAATTAATTTTTAGTAGTATTTATCGAGAAGCAATCAACAAACAATTAAAACAATTATTCTGCAAAAAATTCCAAAAAAATAAAATTTCGGCAGCTCCTGGTTTCGTTAACTGTAGTGGAGTAAAAACAAAACAATTAATAAATGCTGGAGGAGGTGGAGGAGGAGGAGGAATTGTTAATAATAATAATATTTATCCAAAGAAATAAAATAATAATTATTTTTTAATGAATGTTTATTTATTTAAAAGAAGAGAAAGTTTCTTTTTTAATTTTTATCTTTCCCTTTTCATTCCGTGTTTAATTTAATTTACAATTTGTTTTAATTTACAACTAAACCTTTGAAATAAAATAAAAAATAAAATTTTTTGTTTCAAATACAAAAATTAGCAAAAAGGTGTGAGGAAATTGCTTAATATTTTATTTGAAACAAATTTTTTACACTTGATTAAGCAAAATTTTTTGCGTTTTTTTCATTTAATTTCCAGATTCTTAGAAAGGGATATCTTTGATTTTATATTAAAAATTAAACATTTCTGAATATATTTTTTGATTTTACATACTAAACTTCAAAGGTTAAATCAAAATCCGATTTTATAAACATTTTCTTTTCTTTAAATACCGATATTTTTATATATTTTAATGAATTAATTTTTTTCAAACAATAATTAATTAATTATTTTTATTTTAATTGGCAAAAAATATTTTTGTTTCGAAAAAATTTTATTTAACATTTATTTATTAAAAAATAATATTAAAAACAATTTTAGTTTATTAAATTTATTTAATAAAAATTTTTACCTTTTGTTTTTAAAAATTTTAATATTTTATTTAATTTATTTAAATTTAATAAAAATTTTTTTATTTAGAAATGGCTGCTTGTATTAATAAATATTTTTTATTTTATTACCTTTTAATTGTTTTTATATAAAAAATATAAGTTTTTAATTAAATTAAAAAAAGGATTTTTTTATTTTACAATAATTACAACGTCAGTAGTTGGTGAACAAAAAAAAATAATTTTTTTTTTTAATATTTTAAGAATTAATCGTCCTCTATAAATAGAATAAACAGGTGCCCTAACTATTCAAAAAAGTTCATTCTTAGTTTTATTTGAACAGTTTTATATTTAATAGCCTCTATTAATTTTTTTAACAAATTTATCCAAATTTATGAACATATTTAATATATATTTTATTTAAGAATTTCCTTTCATTTTTGTTAAAAATTATTTAAATTAAAATGCAAGAGAGAAATGAATCTTTAATTAATTCTACAATTAATAATAATTTTCCAAATCATATGGTAATTTTTAGAAATTAATAAAAAAAATTGGAGGGAAAGGATTATAACAAAAAGAACTAAAAATATTTTTCAATTCAAAAAATAGTTTAACTATTTATTTCTTCAAGTTATACTCAGAATACAAAAATTCTGGTCCAAGTTCATTATTAATTGTTCCCTCAGTGATTATGTGTGTTGAGGGAGTACCTGGAATTGCTGCTAATTTTCTTTTAATTTATGTTACAATTCAAAACAAGTATTTCTTGAATTTTTTGGAATAATTAAAAAATAAATATTTAGAAACATGAGAGGGCCAACAAATTATTTATTGGCTTTAACTGCTTTTTTCGAAATTCTTCATCAGTCAGGACATTTTCTTTTTCTAGTTGTTGCTGTTAGTGGAATTAATTTAATTGACTATTCTACAGCTTTAATATTCCAATTACATTCAATTTTTGGGGTAACAGCAGCACAGACATCCATGGCTTCAACAGCCGCTGACAGACTTTTATCCGTTCTAATCCCATTAAAATACAATAAAATAGATATTCGTCTTTACCTTTCAATCCACACATTATTAGCTATTTCTAGTGGAATTTGGATGTCAATAAATGCTATTAACTTATCAAATAAATACCCAACACTTCCCGTTACTGGACATATTGGGGATTTGTGTGTTTATGAAATGAATATTATGTTTCAATTCATAATGCTTTTATGCGGAATTACTTCTATATTATATATTTTTGTTTGGATTGCTTACCGTTTCCTTAGTAAAGGTATATTAAAATCAGAAAATATATACATTAATTGAAAATCATGTGTTTGCCATTTTTTAAAATCTTTTAAAAAATTAAACTTTCAGAGAAACGCCTTGTCAAACCTTCCCTCTGTATTGTCCCAATTTTTTTTATAAATTTATTCCTATTTTAGCCAATAATGTGACTCAATCAGACAGCCAATCACGTCTCCTAAAATCACTAATTTTTATCGTTTCAATCGTTATTGGTGGTTATGTAATGTGTTCTATATCTCATTTAGTTATTAATCAATTTTTCAATTTAAATGATATCCAAGTAAAATTTTAAAAAATTTAAATTAAAAAATAATTTTTTTATTTTTAGCAATGGTTAGTTGGGGTATTTGGAAGTATTCTTTTAAATATTGGAGCTTCCTCAGAGACCCCTACACTTTATATTTTTAGGTAAATTTTTGAATATTAAAAATATATTTTTTTAATTAATTTTTAGTAGTATTTATCGAGAAGCTATTAAAAAACAATTATTTTGCAAAAAAACTCAAAATAATGTAATTTCTGTCGTCCCTGGTTTAGTCAACAGAGGAACACAATTGGCAAACAGAAATGGAAGAATTGTCACTAATAATAGTTTATGTAATATTAGCAATCCAAAAATATAAATAATTATCGAAAAAACATTTGACAATTTAATGGATTTCTTTTTTGTGATAAAGTTTTAGAAAATAAAATTTTGTTTTTGAAATAAAACTCTGAAAAAACTATTCAATTAAAATTAAAGTCTATCCCGGCAACCCTTATCAAGTTTTTGTTAAGAGCTTTATTTAGATGAAAATCGGGAAAGAAAATAAAAATGTGAGCGATACTTTTACATTTTATTTTTAAATTTTAAACCTTCGCCAAAAACAGCATGTACTTGGTACAAAATAGGAGCAAAATTAAAATTTCTAAGCCTACAACTAATTTTCATTATACATATTCCCCTAAATATTTATTTTGTTAGGCATAAAGTTAGAATATTTAAATAAATATTTTTAATTAAAAATTTAATCATTAACGGAAATTTAAATAAATTATTAAAAATTTCCTTCATTTTTTTTTAATTTTCTAAATTTGTAAATGACATTTCTTTATTTTCAATTTCCACCTGTTTTACTTGAATAACTAAAAAAGTTAGTTAACAAATTAATTTTAAAAATTATTTAAAAATAATTAATTAACAAAATTAATAAATAATTTTAATAACTAAATTATATACCAAAAAAGCTGCCGGAAAACAAATAAAAATCAGACTGGAAAACGAGTAAATACATACATATGTATTAGAGTTTCACCGGAAGTTCCGGTTCCGGTTCCGGTTCCGGAAAGTTCCGGTGTTTTTTTGGTTCCGGTTCCGGTTCCGGGAACCGGAACTCAAATTGGTTCCGGTTCCGGTTCCGGCTCCGGTTTTCAAATCGGTTCCGGGCAAACCGGAACTTTTTTACATCCCTAAAGATTGATTTTTTTAGAAAAATTAATAAACTACTCGTACTCTCATGCTTGTGTATTAAAAAAAATCGAAAGAAATATGTTTATTTTCTGTCAATTGACCTAATATAAACGGGTGGTTAATGTGTTAGATATCACCCTTGGCGTGAATGATTTAAAGATGGGTTCGCTTCCGAGGCATAGGACAATTAATCTGCATGTTTTTCTTTCCTTAAAAACTTATTTTATAAGTTTATAATTTTGTTTTTAAAATTATTTTATTTTTACATGGAGTAATTGTGGTTTTTTGGCCCTCTAAATTTCTTAAAATTTTTAGTTTGACTTATAAATAGTGAATTTTTTTGCTTATGGCCTTCATAAATTTTCAAAAATTTCGCCTGCGGCGCTGAAAACGGAAGAAATTTGGCTTTTTGTCCTCACAGATTCTCAAAATTTTTTGCCTGCGGCGCTTAAAAAGAAGTTGAATGTTATATCGGAGGATTTGGATGGATTAATTTGGATTTTGATTATATCATGATTTCAAATGGTCATAGGTAATATCGTGGATTTGGGTGTGATATCGAGAAATTGAGTAGGTAGATATGGGATTTTCTTGCAATTCAAAACCTTTTTATCGCCCGATATCAAACAGTTATATCCGACAAATCCGTTTATACACTACTCTCTAATCCACATATATCACTTAACGACGACAAATTTTCGGCTCGGTTTTGGTTAACCAAGTTTCTATTCGGTTAGACGGTTCGGTTTCGGTAAACCGAAAAATTTGGCGAAACCTAAAACCCAAATCAAAATGAAAATTTTTTAAAATTTGCTAGCAAAAAAATTTTTTTTAAAGTTCCGGTTCCGGTTCCGGTTCCGGGCCGGAACTTAGAAAAGTTCCGGTTCCGGTTCCGGGAACCGGAACTTAAATTGGATCCGGTTCCGGTTCCGGTTCCGGTCAAAATTTCGGTTCCGGTGAAACACTAATATGTATTATTAAATTTAAATTAAAATTTTAAAGACAATTTTTGAATTTAATTTTCTTTTAGTTTTTCCCTGAGACTCGTTTTAAATTAAATTTCACTTAAATTTATCAATTAGATAAATTAGAGAGATTATAGATATTTATATATAGATATTTATAGATATTTATCAATTTTATCAGTTTAGTGCAGTTTTATAAGAATAAAAATAAGTAATTATTAAATTATTTTTTACAGAATAATACCGACACAAAATAAAAATTTATATTTTATTTTTTTTGCATGGAATTTTTGAATTTTAAGCAAAAATAAAAATTTCAAAAAAGTTTTTAAGAAACATTGAATTAATTAAAAATACAAAAATTGCAAAAATATTCTAAAAATAAAAAATTAATTAATTAATTAAAATATAAATACAAATTTTTGAATTCACATCTATTCTAAGACAGATTTAATTAAATTTTTTTATTTTAAATTCATTTTTAGAATTAAATTTTATTTTTATTTAAATTAAAAATATCCATGGACTCTTTAAACAATCAAACACTAAATGTTTTAAATGATAACTATCCAAATCATGTTGTGAGTATTTTAAAATAATTATTTTAATTAAATAAATTATTTTTTAGTTATATACACAATATAAAAATGCAGGCTCAAATTCAACATTTATTGGACTTTCATTATTGTTGAATGCTATTGGGGTGCCTGGAATTGCTTCAAATTTACTTTTAATTTTTGTAACAATTCGAGACAAGTATTTTTATTTTGAAGATTTTTTTAAATTAAAAATTTAGAAATTTGAGAGGGCCAACAAATTATTTATTGGCTTTAACTGCTCTTTTTGAAATTCTCCACCAATCAGGACATTTTCTTTTCTTAGCGATCTCAATTAGTGGAATTAATTTAATTGACTATTCCACAGCTATTAAATTCCAATTACATTCAGTTTTTGGTTTGGCAGCAGCTCAGACTATAATGTGTTCAACAGCTGCTGACAGACTTTTATCTGTTCTGTTCCCAATTAAATATAATCAACTAAATATTCGCCCTTATTTATTTGTCCACACATTGTTAGCTTTCTCTAGTGGAATTTGGATGTCAATAAATGCTATTAATTTATCCAACAAATACCCAACACTTCCCGTTACTGGACGTGTCGGGGATTTGTTAGTTTTAGATATGGAGATAATGCTTCAGTTTATTATGCTTCTTTGTGCAATTAATGTAATATTTTATGTTCTCGTTTGGGTAGTTGTTCGTTGCTTTTATCCATGTAAAAAGATTTTTTTAATAAATCTATCAAGTAAAAAAAATTTTTTAAGCAAATACCGATATCGGTGTTGAGTCAGACAGTCAATCACGTCTTCTTAAATCTCTCGTTCTTATAATTACAATAGTTATTGGGGGTTTTGTAATTAATAGTGTTTGTCGTTTAATTGTTAATCGGTTCTTTAATTTAAATGATATACAGGTAAATATTTTTAAAAAATATACATAAAAATATTTTATTAAAATTCAGAATTGGTATGTAAGTGTATTAGGTGGACTTTTCTTAAATATTGGTGCATCTGCCGAAACTCCAACACTTTATATTTTTAGGTTTTTCTTTTAAAAATAATTTTAGAAAAAAATAATTTTTATATTTTCAGTAGTGTTTATCACAAATCTATCAACAAACAAATAAAATATTTATTTTGCAAAAAATCTCAAAATAATGTTATTTCTGTCGTCCCTTATATTCACAATAATAATAGTAGCAAAGAGGGAATGATTGGAAATAAATTATCAAACAAAAATATTTTAAATAAACAAATTATTATTAAAAATTGTGTAAATAATTCTTTAACAAAAAATATAAAATATTAAAAATATTTTTTAAAAAATTATTCTAAAATATTATTTTTGTATTTTAAATCATTTTTTTGATTAATTTGCACATTACTATTAGAGACGGGATTGGGAGTGTCGTATGAGATATCTCGAGAGAATCCTGATAACTAAGATTTTTGACTGATATCTCGTCTCAGTCCTATCTCTACAATTTCTGATAATTTTATTTAATTAACTATAAAAAAGTATTTATTAATTAAATATTCATTATTCTGATTTTATTTAATTGTTTATAAAAAAGTATTTAAATATTTTTTCTTTAATTTCATTTATTATTCAAAATTTTTTTCTAATTTGGCATTAATAATTAGATTATTATGCATACTAGCATTTGCCCTTTATTTGATAGACAATTAAGGACAGGTGAAAGTTAAATGTCAGCCTTTCTAAAAAAAATAATTTTATTAAAATTAAATAAAATTAAATAATTAATTGCTAATTCTAAAGTTAATTTAATTACAAATTATTTAAAAGTATTTAATAATATTAAACCCTTCTATTCATCGCCTAAACCTTACTTTTATTTAAATAATTTATCTGAATGAATATCTACATTGATTCTTCAATAAATCAAACGACATTATTAAATAATTATGAAGTTCATATTGTTAGTATTTTTTATTAAATTTAAAAATAAAAAAAATGTATTCAATAAAACTAGGGGTGCTATCGTATTTATTTTGGAAGTACAGTGCTTGAAAATCGACCTTAGTACTTGGGAAATTTAAAAAAAAATTACTTATGTGTAAGTATGTACTTACAAATGGACTTTTTGTTTAAAAAATTAAATTTAACTTTAAAATTTTTAAAATTGTCGCCTGCGGCGCTGAATAAGTGAATTTTCTGACGCCTTTGGCGCCAGAAAAAATATCTGAAAAAAAATTTGTAGTGTACTTATATTTGAATAATTTTGATTTTTTGGGTTTATATGAATTGTTACCCGCTTTAATTAATATAAAATTAAAATCAGCCCGATTGATTCGGCTAAGTCAAAAAATTCGAAAATTTAGGGTGAGGTTATGGTTATGTGGAGCAGTGTACTTATAAATTTTATACTTCAACTTAACCTTTTCTCGTTAGCAGCTCTGAATAAAACAAAAAAATATTAAAATTTAATTTACTAGCATGGATTTTTGTTTTAAATAAAACAAATTTTTATTTAATTTTCCTAAGATTTTGTTTTTATAAATATGTATTATTCCAATCCTTCTCTAAAATTTAATAAAAATTTTGTTGAAGTATTAAACACAAAACTATTCTTATTTTTTAATTTTAAAAAGTTGTTTGAACAATATAAAAATGCTGGTCCAAGTTTCATATTAATTATTTCTGCTGTCCTACTGAATATTATTGGGGTGCCAGGAATTACCTTTAATTTACTTCTTCTTTATGTTACCGTTAAAAACAAGTTTTTATTTATTTTAAAAAATTTTCTAATTAATTGATTTAAAGAAATTTGAGAGGGCCAACAAATTATTTATTGGCTTTAACTGCTTTTTTTGAAATTCTCCATCAATCCGCCCATTTTGTTTTTTTATTTGTTGCTGTCAGTGGAATTAATTTTATTAATTATTCTACAGCTTTAATATTCCAATTACATTCAATTTTTGGTTTAACAGCAGCACAGACAGCAATGTGTTCTACAGCTTTTGACCGTCTTCTCGCTGTTTCATTTTCAATGAAATATGATCAAATAAAAATTCGCCCTTATTTGTTTGTCCACACTTTTGTTGCTTTTTCTAGTGGAATTTGGATGTCAATAAATGCTATTTTATTTGCAAATAAATATCCTTCAATTAAAGTTACGGGAAATATGAGTGACCTTTTAATTTTGGATATGCATATCCTCCATTTATTTATGATGTCCCTTTGTTCATTAAATGTTATAATTTATTTACTTGTTTGGGTAGTTGTTTGTTTTCATCAATCAAGTAATTTAAATTATGAATTGAATTTGAAATTAAATTTTATTTAAGCAAATAATATTAACGGAGCTCAATCTGATATTCAATCTCGTCTATTAAAATCTCTAATTCTTATATTTTCAATCGTTATCGGCGGTTTTGTTTGTGGCACTATTTTGCGTCCAATTATTAATATTTTTATAATTCTTAATAATATACAAGTAAATTAATTAAATATTTTTTAAAAGAAAAAATTTTTTAGACATGGTATGTTAAAGTTTTTGAAGGTATTTTAACAAATATTGGAGCTTCTGCAGAAACTCCTACACTTTATATTTTTAGGTTATAATTTAATTTAAAATAAAAATAATTATTTTTAATTTTAGTAGTTTATATCGAGAAGCTTTTAATAAAGAATTAAAGAAAATATTTTGTAAAAATTATAATAAAAATAATGTAGTTAATGTTATTCCTGCTTTGGTTATCTCTAATTAATTGATGATTAAGAAAATTTCTTCAAAAGCATATTAAAAATGTAAACTAAAATATTTTTTGGAAATACATACCTCATTTTTGTATATATGTATATAATTTCGTTTTTATTAATCGAGTAAATATTGTAAATAATTTTAAATATATTTCGGATAATTTTTTTTTGTTTTTCTACTAGAAATTGCCACAGTCGGATCTCACATTTACATTCAGAACCAAATAAACTTAACTGTAATTACAATTTCTTCGGCCTCGAAGGGTTGTGTTCTTTATCCGTTCTTTTTTCTTTAATAATATAGGTAAACTAGGAAAGGATAATCCTAAATTCATCTTTAACTACATAAACATATTATGGCTAAACACAAAATTTTAATTTTTCTTAATCTGAATAAATTTGTTAAATAATTTAAATTAAAAAAATAATTTTTAATCAAAATACTTTTATATATCGAAAAATCAGTGAAAATTAAATTAATTTAAATTTAAAAATTGTTTTTTAAAGCTGTTCTGAAAAAAAATTTTACTTCAAAATAATTCACATCTCATATTTTTAATGAATATTCTAAAAAATAATTAAATTTAAAAAGTAATTTATTAAGATTTATATTTAATTAAAAAAAAGTAAAAATATTTTTAATTTACCAATTTTTTCGATTGACCAGATTCGGGTTTAGGTGAATCTAATAAATCTGAGGGAATAAGATAGCTAAGATCTTCATCTTGAATATCGTCATTATTAGGTTCAATATTAAACGAACTACTAGCCTCTTCTTGGTCCAAATTATTCTTATGAACGTTTGAGAGATGGTGCAAAACTGTTTTTAAATGAGCAATATTTATAGGTAAAATTAATGGTTAGAATTTCTGAATGTTAAGGAAAGCTTTCCCTCTTTTTTAGAAACAGGAGATAATATTAGTATTATAAATAGAGAGAGAGAACCCGTACGAGACATCTCAAAAATCTCGATTTAATAACCGAAATTTTTGCTAAGTCCGTTCTCTCTAATTATAAATATCATAAAGAAAATGTCAAATATCTATGATATTTCTACCTTTAAAATTAAATATTTCTTTTGGAGAGGATGGTTGGGATTTTCCTTCAAAAGTATTTTTGTTGTCTCTAAATATAATTGGGAATATAAAAAATAATAATTAATATCAAACTTATCATCATTTGTTGATTGATTATCTTCATTTACTGATTTTTCTTTAATTTGATTAATAGGAATATATGGGTGTGCTCTTGTGCTCAACTCTCCTGGGACTTTGTGAAAATATTTTACTGTATGGTAGGGTGGCTTTAGGTTTTGATTATATTGAGTGTGGTGGTTATTGTGAAAAAGTGGCTGATGATTCAAATGTCCCGTAGCATTTAGATCAGTTGAAAGGTTATTGTCTTCACTCTTAATTAAAAGTTGCGGAAATGTAGAAGGTTAACGGGAAAGTATTTGTAATTTTGAAAAAATTTTTAAGGTAATAATTTTAATTTTATATCACTTAAAAGTTTAAAATAACACATGACTTTTACATATGTGTATTTTTAAATATGTAAATAATATTTAATTATTTAAGTATATCTCACCTCTATTGTAGATGAAGTACTTTCCACACTAAAAATAATTAATTTAGGAGATTTTTTAAATAAATTTACAAATAATTGTTTGGAGATAGCATTTCTTTTGTTAATTGTTTAGAATTATTTTGTTGAAAATCTTTTAAATCAAAAGATTTAGCATTTGGATTGAGTTTATGCTTCTTAATAAATTAAAAATTAAATTATTTCAATTAAAATAATTATTTTAAAAAATTACCCCTTTCAAATTAACACTTTCATTATTTTGAATATAATTAAAAAATAAAATAAAAATTAAACAAAATTTTTGTTTTTTCATAATAAAACTTTTCAGTTTTTGTTTTTATAAATTTCTAGATTTAATAAATTATTTAAAAAATATTTTTTCTGATTTTTGAGAAATTAAATATTATACTACCTATTTAATTTTATATTTTAATTTATTAAAATTAAAATAAGTTTTTAAAATTATTGTCAAATAAACATTTGTAAAGAAAGAATGAAAGTAAATAAAAGTATTTAAAAAAGGCAGGTGAATGTCCTTATTTTATGTCTACATAAAGGATGCTTTGCGTCTTGCGATAAACAAAATTTCGCGCGACTTTTCTCTCCCTTTTCTCCATAATCTCTAATTAGACCTGCGATTTTTATTTATTTAGCATTGAATCACATGAAAAAGTCAATTAATTACTCAATTTATTGAGTGATTGTGAAAGACTTTGTTTAAAAAATTAAATTATTTAAATTTTATAACAAAAACTTTAGTTAATTTCAAGGAAAGTTATAAACTCGTTAGATATAAGATGAAGTAAGCTAAAAAATTAGAGAGGAGACGGGATTCAACTGTAGTACATATGTATCTTTAAAAAATAGAATGAATTTATTCTAATTGTAGGTCGATGAAAAGTGTATCTTTTAATAAACAGTTTTTTTCAAGTTTATATGTATATTTTTTGTTCTTCAAAATTTTATAATTAAATTGTACATATTTACGTGAAAATAAATTTTATATTTAGTATATAAAAATGACAAATTAAGAGAATATTTAAATATATTCTCTGGCTAAATTTTGAACAACGGAGTTAAAATTATTATTTGTTGGTTGTGGAGCAACTACAGCTGTTCGTAAATTTAAAATATGGACTGGCGAAACACCCGGATTTCCATCTCCATAACTTCCCACATATGAATGTAAAATATGAGGAAATTGTTTTGCATATGCTTGTCGATATTCATAACTTAAAAATTAAATTTTAAAGAAAAAAAATATTTTAAAAAAATACCTAAGCAGAAAAAGTACAGGCCCATTAGCTGCCATTGCACAAATTGGAAGAAATGAAAATGAAAAAGTTGTGTAAATTAATAATTGAGGAGATAAACCAATTAAGGGCAATAAAAGCCTTACAATACTATTTAATACCCAACAAACAATAATTAAACAAGTTAAAGTTGTTAATGAACGAAGAATACGGCGAGTAAAAATTGAAGTAGTTTGGGCTAGAAAAAAAAATAAAATATTTTTAAAATAAACGAATAAATATAATTTTTTGTTTAAATTATCTGTAATCTTAAGGGGATAAAAAGGGAATAAAAATAAATTTAAAAAATTTTTAGAGTAGATAGGGGATGTATTTTAATTTTAATTTAAAAAAGTATATGTTTACAAAGTTTGTTTTGATATATTTTGAAAACAATCCACAGAATTATATATTCAAACAATAAAATAATATTTGCAAATAAATTCACAAAATAAAGAAATTTTCCTCTTTCGCCTTGCTGAACTTCTCCAGGGGATGAACAAATTACATGAACATATGGATGTTCAGTAGATATTAAAAAAAGTTGCCAAATTTGAAAACATGAATAAATTATACATGCAAACATTAATGAAAATAAATATTTGAAGGGGCGAGATTGGAGATTCCTTAAATTGAAGAAAAAATTAATTAAGATAAAAGAAAATGGAAGTAAAGAAAAAATTTGAATTTAATTTCTCTCTCGTTCATTAATATTTAAAAAATTAATTTTTATCTAAAATTTACATCCAAAAAGAAGCAAATAATATATTTATAACTCTATCAAAGCCAATAGCCAACATTGTTGCCAAAGTTAAATTTCCAAAAAATGCCGGCAAAAATTGTAAATAAAAGCAAGTATTCACTTTAATAAAATTAATTCCGCTAATCGCAATAATTAACCCAATAGACAATGTTGGTTCAAATATAGCTGTACATAAAGCATTTGTAGCTATTAATATATTACAAGTACTATGTAATGATCTGAATTTTTAAATAAATTATTTTTTAAAAGAAAAAGGTAAAAGTCCAATATTTATTTATTCTACAGGTGTTATTATGTAATTGTAACATTCACCTGTGACAATACTTTTGTGTAACATTGTATGTACTTTTAATTTAATTATTTAATTAGAAAATTCAAAAAAAAAGGAAGCAAAGAAAAAATTCGAATAATAAATTATTTTTCAATATTTTTTGACGAAAAATATTAACTATTATGTGATAACCCCTAAAGAATAAATTCTAATATTTATTTAAAACCAACAAAATTTCAAAAAAATATTAAATTTACTTTGTTCTTATAGTTATATAAACTAAAGACAAATTAAGTAGACAACCAAACATAGAAACTATCCAACGAACAGTAATTAACATTACAAAAGTAAAAGGAAGTCCAGTTTCTTTAAAATTTTGATAAAACTATAAAATAAATAATTTGAAAAATATTATTTTAAATTAAAAAACATACTAAATTTGTAGTACCTTCGTTGTAACTCATTTTACAATATTTATTTTAACTATGTAGATTAGTGTTGTGGAGATTTCTGGAGATTCTTGGAGATTTTTTTCTTTTAAATAATTATAATTTGTGTCGATTTTTATGTTTAAATTTAAATTTATTTCTAAAGAAATAATAAAAAAAAATATTTAGATAAATTATGAAAATTATTTAAAAAAATTTTTTCTAGTCAATCCCTCAGAGAATTTAAGTTACATTTTACAAAATATTTTTTTAATATTTAATGAAAAAATGAGTAATTAATTATTAAAATTAACCTTTTGAATTTAAATAAAATCTTAAACCTTTGGGGAATTAAAAATATCTGAATAAAATTTTGGTTGTCAGGGATTGTTCTAAGAAAATTTATTTAAAAAATTTATTTATTTAATTTTATTTATTAATTTTATTTAAAAAAAGGAAATAAAAATTGTTTTAGAAAAAAAATAATTTTTATATTTACTGTGAGAATAATTCAAAATTTTTTAAAATAATTTTTTTGACTTGAAATACAATAAAAAGTAGAAAATAAAAAGATTTTATAGTATACACTGTGGTGCAAAAGTTTATATACACTTTGGAAAATTTTCTTTAATGTACCGTATCTCGAGAAGTCGAAGTTTTATCGAGATAATTTTTTTTCGCCTAATAGTTTAAAAAGTGCTCTTTCTAATAAGCTTTAGTTTTAAAAATAACCCCCAGTACTTATTGAGATATACACCGTTTCCCAAACTGCTTCAATTTTCTTCGGTGCAAAAGTTTATATACACTTTACAAAAATTGGATTTTTAGAAAAACAAATGGCAGGAAAAATACAAAAAAAATTCTGTGAACATTTTCATCAATACTGAGTAGAAAATAAAAAAGAACGAAGTCCGTAACTGTTTTCATCATCGGGATCTCAAATCACAAAAATCAACGGGAAAACGGGGTACAGTACTTTAAAAATTATTTTAACCCCCCAGGGCTTATATAAAAATTTTCTTTTGGGCTCATTAAAAAGCCCATAAAATTTGCTATAAGATAGCCCAGGCTCAATTTTTCCGATAAAAAATTCATGGTTTTCCGATAAAAAAATTGAAGCAGTTTGGGAAACGGTGTATATCTCAATAAGTACTGGGGGTTATTTTTAAAACTAAAGCTTATTAGAAAGAGCACTTTTTAAACTATTAGGCGAAAAAAAATTATCTCGATAAAACTTCGACTTCTCGAGATACGGTACATTAAAGAAAATTTTCCAAAGTGTATATAAACTTTTGCACCACAGTGTAGTGAAATTAAAAAAAGTTTTTAGTATTTAATTTGTATGTTAACGTCAGAGAAATTTCTAAAAAAAATTTTTTTTGTTTAAAATTGTTGGGTTGTTAGAAATTAATAATATAGTAGATGAGAAAGTAAAAAAGTTTTTTAGTCTGATTTTGATTATTTTAGGTTTATCTAATTTATTGCAAAGCTATTTAATTCCTAAGACTATGCAGTAGGCGGCGTGATGTAAGGATAAAATAACATTCCGGTCTACAGAAGATGCTGGTTCGTTCCCAGCCGCTGAATAACATTTTACACTAGCTAAAGGAGAGAAATAGATATAGCCCAGATGAGTTACTTTATATAAAATAATATTTATCAATTAAAATTTATCTTTTCTTTAGAAAATTATTGACTAATAGATCCATTTTATTTAAAAAGTAAATAAAAAGTATAAACAAGTAAATATTTGGGTACAAATAAATCAAATTAAAAATTCAGGGTTACAAATTCACTCAGACCTACGCAAAAAATTTACTCAAAAATTATAATTTTTGCTAAATATTTATTTAATTTAACTAGAAATTATTTGGTAATTAATTAATAATTTTTTTTGTACCGTCTAAATAATACATGCATACCACTAATTTTATTTTAGTTTTTTTTAATTTTCAAGTACCTAATTAAATAAACAAAAAATTAAATAAATATTTATTGTTAATTTAATAATAGCCAGACTTTCTTTAAATTAAAAAAATCTATTTTATGGTAACAATTAATAAATAAATTATTTTCAAATAAATACTGTACTGATAATTATTATTTTTTACTTTAAAAAGTTTAATAAATATTTAATAGACAAAAAAATTCAAAAATAAATATGTACCTATATTAAAAAAAAGTAATATTTATATATCCATTATTTATAAAAAATTACTTTTTATTTTTAAAAACCGCGCCCTTTTAAAATAACAATATAATTAAATATTTATGCTCAAATAATTAATTTTAAAAAAGAAAAATTAATGAAACAATTTGGTATTTATTTTAGTACTGTTAGACTTGTTATTTTTTAAATAAAAATGTTAAAGTGTTATTACTATTACGTGCTTTATCTTTAAATAAATAATGAAAATATTTTAAAATATTTGTAAAATGTATATTTTTTAATATAAAATAATTTATTTTTAACACTTGCTTGATTAGAGAAAATAATTTGGAAAAACAATTTATAAAATATTATTTTTAAAAATAATTATTAAAGAGATTTCCCTTTAATTATTTAAAATTTGTATTATTTTTAAAATATACGTCAAACAGTTTTGTCCTCATCATCTCTGCGTATGGAGATGTTTTTTTGAGCTTTTAAATGATATAGTACATATTTGAGATTAATTTGTATTTTTATTTTTAAAAAAATAAATTCAGACATTAAAAACAATTAAAAATAAAAAAATAAGTTTAGCATAAAAGAAAAGAAGGGTTTTGACATAATTTTATAAAATATTTGTTATTATTATTACGTGCTTTATTATTATTTTTTAAATTAAAAGAGTAAGATCCAAACTTTTCAAGCTTTCAAATTTAATTCCAAATTAACTCAAACTTTTTATTTGATAAATATACAAAATTTTGAAAATTATTTATGTAATTTTTTGAGGCTTTGTGAAAAATTTAAGAATAATTTACAAAAATAATAATTATTAGGTAATACAATCAGAAATTTACTTAGTCTAAAATTAATTTCCTAATAGAAATCCGAATCCTAATAAATATGTACATAATTTAAAAAATTACAATAAAAGAGCTATTTATAAAAATAATTTTCAAACAAAATTAATTAATTTAATTTTATCATTCATTTTATTTCTTTGTTGCTTGTTTTGTTTTATTTACATAAATAACTTTACTATTTAACATTCCACCAATATAGTTAACATTACCAGGACTAATTATAATTTTATTATTTTGAAATTTCTTGCAAAATAATTGTTTAAATTGTTTGTTGAAAGCCTCACGATAAATATTACTTAAATTAATAATTTTTAAAAATTCTGTCAAAAGTTTTTATTCAATTCCTTTTTTATCGTTCTCTACGTTAACTCCCATGCCAAAGATAAATAACTACCCAATTTATTACGAGTAATAAAGTAAACCCAAATTATACCCTAACGTTCAATAAGTGAGAAATGAGTTATTTTTTGGAACAGAACAATCTTATAACAGACCCAAATAGAGCAAAATTAGGCTCCTATTTTCTGAGGCTCCTATTTTTATGTATAAACTAAAAAGGGGGTTTATTTTTTAATAATTTTTTAATTAAAAATTAATTCTAAAAATAACCTAAAAATATAAAGTATCGGTGTTTCAGAAGAGGCGCCAATATTAATTAAAATACCTCCAATGGCCCCAAAAAACCATATCTTAATTTTAAAAATTGATATATTTTTTAATCTTATTTTTTTACTTGTATATCATTTAAATTAAATAAAGGTAAAATAAATTTCAGACATATACTATTAATTATATAACCACCAATAACAATTGAAACAATAAGAATGAGAGATTTAAGTAGATTGGATTGATTATTTGCAGAAATAATGCTTTCGGTATTTCCTTTAAATTATTTTAATGAATAATAGAGGGAGAGAATATGTTAATGTTGGGGATGGGAGATGGGATAGAACCATCGTGAAATGAGTTCAGACTGTATCACATGCCCCCAGGATGGGTTATTTTTATTTATTCATATATTCTTTCTGCAAGTACAAAAAAATTACCTGTATTCAAATACCGAACACTTATCCAAACAAAAATATAAATTAAAACATTTAATATGGATAAATACATAAAGAATGCAAAAATAATATCCATATCTGAAACAAATAAATCGCTAATATGTCCAGTCACAGGGATTGTCGGATATTTATATGCCACATTTAAAGCTTTTATTGACATCCAAATTCCGTTTGAAATAGCCAAAAATAAATGAAAACCCAAATAAGGGCGAATATTTAATTTAACATATTTTAATGGAATTAAAAAAGGAAAAAAAGTCTGTCAGCAGCTGTAGACACAAACAAAATCTGAACTGCCGCTATACCAAAAATTGAATGTAATTGAAATATTATAGCGGTAGAATAATTAATTAAATTAATTCCACTGACAGCAACAACTAGAAAAAGAAAATGGGCAGATTGATGGAGAATTTCGAAAAAAGCAGTTAAAGCCAATAAATAATTTGTTGGCCCTCTCAATTTTCTTTAATTTTTAATTTTTATTTTTGATTTTTTTTTAATTTAAAAAAAAACTTTTCTTTAATTGTTACATAAATTAAAAATAAATTTCCAGTAATTCCAGGTATACCAATTAAATTCAACAAAACTGCAGGGAGTAACAATAATAAACTTTGCCCAGAATTTTTATATTGTAAATAAAGCTAAATTTAAATTAAATTTTTTTAAATAATTTTAAGAAAATACCAAATGATGGGGAAGATTATTATTTAATAATAAATCGTTTATTATTTGATTTGAAAAAGAATTTGTTAAATTTTGCATATTTAGAGTATAATTAAATTTTCAAAGGAGGAGAGAATTTAAATTTTAATTTAAATTTAAAATGATTTTTTAAAAATTATTTGACATGAAATTAAATAAAAGTAATTTTTTAAAATATTTTTGTAGTATTTCGATAAGTTGCGTGTAAAATATTAAAAATTTAATTTAAAAAAAAAGAACTAATTTTAATTTGTCATTTAAACAGAAAATATTAAAACAATGATAATAAAAAAAGTAAAGTTTAAAATTAATTTTTAGTAAAATAATTTTAGACTGAAATTTCGTGGTTTAAAATTTAAATAAAAAAATTAAAGATTTCTTAATTTGGTAGAATTTCTTTTAATTAATTATTAAATATATACAGTCGTGGAAAAAAGTATGGAAGCGCTAGAAAATTTTTTCTTAATTTTTAATTTTTCATTCAAAAAATACGTTCTATATAGCAATCGAAAGCTCTATTCGTATCTCAGTTGACATGTTTCTGCATTTTTCATGAAAATGAAAATTGGCCGAGATAATCCGGATTTACCGGATATGCCAAATCCCACTTTTTCGGAAAAATTTTTCGGAACAAATTTAACAAACCCATTTGATAAAGCATATTTTTCTGAGTATTTTCCACAAAACCGCTTATAAATATCTTTTTCCGGAACAGAGATATGATTTTTTGAAAATCGTATTTTTCCCTTAAAAATTTAATTTTTTCAAAAATTGACGAAAAATGCCATTTTCAAAAAATCATATCTCTGTTCCGGAAAAAGATATTTATAAGCGGTTTTGTGGAAAATACTCAGAAAAATATGCTTTATCAAATGGGTTTGTTAAATTTGTTCCGAAAAATTTTTCCGAAAAAGTGGGATTTGGCATATCCGGTAAATCCGGATTATCTCGGCCAATTTTCATTTTCATGAAAAATGCAGAAACATGTCAACTGAGATACGAATAGAGCTTTCGATTGCTATATAGAACGTATTTTTTGAATGAAAAATTAAAAATTAAGAAAAAATTTTCTAGCGCTTCCATACTTTTTTCCACGACTGTACATAAAGCTTTCTTTTACTTTGTAACTTTAATTTTTAATTTAAAAAAAAAATTCTGAATATTTAACAGTATAATCAAAAATTCTAAAATAAACAGATGGAATAAATTTTTAAACAAAATTAAAAAAAAATTTTTTTTATTTAAAAATAGAAATTTACATGAAAATTAAGAATTGCTCTTTGTTCCCATACCGCCTTTTTATCTGCTTCTGTGTTTTCCCCCTTTTCCAGACAGGACTGTGGTACTGAAAAGGAAGAACTCTAGATGTATTATTCATTGATTTTCCACTCTGAGCCCGGAGCCAACATGGAGCGTCTCCGATAATCACCAGCTCCAGAGCTTAAATACCGGAATGCCGGAACTAGTGCCGGAGAATCGGATATCCTAAATTTTGGTTTGGATATCTGCTCCGAATTTGGGTATCCGTGATTTACCAGGATCTGCCAACCCTAGCCCCTTGGCTTTCTTAATTCCTAAGAGTTCAAGCAAAAGTTCCAACCGAAACCTAACATAACAAAGACCTACAAATTATTTTTCAATTTTTTTAACTTTTTTCGAGTTCAAAAATTTTATAAATTATTTTCGATTTCAATATTTTTATACTTTTTTCGATTTACGATTTTGAAGATTTCTCTTACGAAGGAAAAAATAAAATTATTTTTTAATAAGAATGTTTTCAACCGAAAGATGTTTTAGTCGGTTGATGTTTCTATCGGTAGGTATTAGATCATTTAGCGGATTTTTAATGTCTAGGAAAAAAATATTATTACTTAATATTATGAACCGTTTTAGGGTTTTCTAATTTTTCTTTAAATTTCTTTTCATTGACGAAAAGTCCGTTGACGTAAGGTCCAATGACGAAAAGTATTGACGGAAAATCCTTCAACGAAAAGTCGGGGAGCCTTTTGGTCGATTAATTTTTGGGCGGATTGGTCGATGGAGTTTTGGTCGGAGGAATTCTGTCGGTTTTTCAATATTAGCCTAACTACTTTTTAATAATTAAATTTAAAAATTAATAGAATGGACAGAGTTTATTCTTTAAGTGTTTACGAAACCCCTACACATTTCTATATAATTGGTTCAGATGCAACAGAAAGTATATTTCGAACGCTTAAAATTGACAGAATTACACAAAATGAATTTATAGTTGGGGAGCCAAATCATGATTATAGCAAAGGTTTTTTTTTTAATTAAAAAAAGAAAAATATTTTTAATATTTTTTAGCTGATATTGGTGAACTTCTTGCAACAGTTTCTTCAAGTTCAAGTTATTTTTTAAATAAAATTTTTTTTAAAAATTAACAAATTTAGTAGTGACACCAACTGAAAAATGGGGAAGAAAAAGAAATAGTACAGTCTCTACGGGAGGAGGGCTTTTACGAACTTTAGAGAAGGCATGTGGATTGATTGGAGCTGTTCGGTTTTTACATGGATATTATTTACTTGTTTGTTTGGTTTTTTTTGAAAAAATATTTTTAATTATTTTTAGTTAGTCTCTAAAGCAAAACAAATTTGTCAAATTGGAAATCATTCAATTTTTAAAGTTGAAGATGTTTCGATGATTTATTTACCTTCAACTTCAACTCCTTTACCTCCAGAAGAACAAAAATATGCAAAATTATTTCAGGTTAATTTTAGAATTTTTTAAAAATAATTTTAAAAAATTTTAGACAGTTGATTTTACAACAAATTTTTATTTTTCTTATACATATAAACTCAGTCGAACTTTACAAGAAAATTCTTTAGCAGAAAAAGGAATTAAATGGAATAAAAATAATTATAAATTTAAGGAAAGTGAACAAAAATTTGTTTGGAATGATTTTTTACTTGAACCGTTTAGAAAGAGCCGGGTTGGTTTTTTTAATTGAAATTTGGATTTTATTTTAAATTAAGGTGAATAAAAAATGGTATTTAGAACTTGTACATGGATATATTGGTTAATTTGTATTTTTTTGAAAGGACATGAGTATTACCCCCACTTAATTTATAAGTATTTTCTTTTAATATTTCCATTAGTTTCATTTTAACAATTTGTTTGTTGATTCGAGTTCTAGTGCGCCACGAATTTTTCTTTATATTTTGTGGCCTTCAATTCCTTTATTTTTCAATTTAAAAAATTCCTTATAATTTTTTTATTTTTAAAGAGAAAGATATTTACATTCATATATTTCTTCATTTTTAAGGTCATCAATTGGTAGAATTGCCCTGTGCTAAATTTGATTTAATTCTTTTGGCTAGACGCTCTGCTGAATTTGCTGGCACTCGTTTTTTAAAAAGAGGTACAAATTACAAAGGAGCTGTAGCTAATGATGTCGAAACTGAGCAAATTGTATGGGAAGTTAGCAATTCGGGAAGTTTAAATTCTGGAAAATTTTCTGCTTTTGTTCAACGAAGAGGGTCCGTCCCTCTTTTTTGGTCACAAGATTCAATGCATAGAGGGGCTCCAATGGTTAGTTTTTTTAATAAAAAGTTTATTTAAATGTTAGAGAAATTTATTCTTCCTGAAATCCAAATTTCTCCAAAAAATAATTTTCTAAAATTTCTCAATACTTTAATTTTATCAAAAAGTAATTGCAAACACTCTTTTAGGTTGTTGGAAAACCTCCAATAGTGATTGATCGTGTAGAACCAAATGCTTTAACAACAGCAATACATTTTCAAGATTTGAGGAGAAAATATGGCCATCCAATTATTGTTTTAAATTTAGTTAAAAGAATGGAACAGAAACATAATGAAAATTTACTTCACGATAATTTTTGTAAAGTTTGTTTTTATTTTTTAATTTTTTTTAAATCATTCCCTTTCTTTCACTAATTATTTGTTAACATTTTTGTTCCCCTATCTTTTCTTCTCCCCCAAAAAAATTCTAAAAATAAATTTCAAATAGACAATTCAATATTTAAATCAATTTCGACATTCTGGACATTGTATTGACTATATTAGTTTTGATGTTAGTCGTTGTAATAAAACAGGTCGAGTACTTCAACAATTAGACCGTCTTGGTCAAAGAGTTGTTTTGGCTACTGGATGGTTTCAGGTAAAGAAATAAATTGAATTTGTAGATTTTTTTATTTTTAGAATTTTCCTTCGCTTAAATTTCGAGATCCCTCAAATCTAAATTCAATACCTTTTGGGGCTGAAGATGTTGTTTATCGTTTTGAACCAGAAATGTCTTCTGATAATCGAATGCTTTTACAACATGGAATTGTTAGGTCAAATTGTGTTGATTGTTTGGATAGAACTAATGTAAGTAAGTGGTTGGTTGTTTTGAGGGGATTTTTTTGAATTTTAATATTTAATTAAAATCTAATAAAAATTTGTTTTAGGTAGCACAATTCGGATTAGGAAAAGCAGCTCTTTGTTGGCAATTATTCTCTATGGGACTTTTAGATTCTCCATCTCCCCAATCATTAAGTAATGAATTTTGTAGAAGTTTTGAAGAATTATATGATGAACATGGGGATACTTTGGTAAATTTTTGAATTAAATTTTTGGAAATAAAAATTGCCTGATGTGAGAAAAATTTTCTTTAAAGGCATGGCAATATGCTGGATCTCAACTTGTTCATTCCATTAAAACTTACAAGAGGACTGCTGTTTTTCAAGTAATATAAAGTACAAAGATAATATTTTTTTATTTAAAACAAATTAGGAAAGAAGTAGGGATGTATTACAAACATTGTCTCGTTATTATAGCAATACGTTCAGTGATTTTGAAAAGCAAGATGGAATTAATTTATTTTTGGGGACTTACCGGTTGGTTTAATTTTATTTTGTGCGAAGTTTGTATATGTGGCATTTTTGGAATAATGGGACTTTTCTGTTAGAATAGTATCTATATAATTAATTATTGTAAGGAATTATTTTTATATTCCAATTTGTGTTATGAAAGGAATATATGACTTCGGTGAAGGGAAACATTAGTATTGGCAGCGGACATATTTTTGTTTAAGGTTTTGCGACATAAGTTTTTACATTTAAAAAAATAAGAAAATTTTTAATTTATAAGACTATCTTTTGTAATTTTTCTTTTAAATTTAATTGTTGAGATTCGTCGGTCATTTGGTAAATTTTTATTTACTTCTTAAGACTTAGGTGCCGCAGAATTGGCCTTTAATTTAGAATTATTTTTTAAATTTTTTGTCAAAATATCTTTTATACCTTTGATTGTGTCCCCATTGCTTTAACTTGACATTGTTGGTATGTGCCATACAGAGACTATTTTTTAAAAAATTTTTCTACGTTTCAATTAAATATATTACCAGCATTTGTTCATGCAATTGAACCAACCGTTGGGCATAACCAACATGGCAAGCTTCCATAGCTGGGTTCATTGCATCCTCTTCTAAATATAAATTCCTTTTTTACTTACTTTAATCATCTCCATCATTTATTTTTATAAGTTTAGCTTCACCCAATTTTTATTTTTTATTTGAATGGTTTGCTTACCTCCACCTGCAAAAAACTCGTTGACTGGCCCTCGTGCTCCAGTCAGCGGAACGAAATCTGGAGGTGGATGACGTTTTGTGGGTGAACGTAATGCAAATGTTGAAGGTACTGAACGTTTGCCCCATCCATCAGAAAATGTCATTTGTGCATTTGCTGTCAATAAGCATCCAAAACAGACTATTAGAATAACAATTGTAGTATAGGATTGCATTTGGGAACACTTTTTGTTTAATTTGTGATATTTGATGATTTTTTGTTTGTTGTTTTTGGAATTAATGGCCTTTTTATAGAATTGTCTAAATTAAAAAAATATTGTTTAATCTACCCTAACTGTAAATTAATTTTTAGGTAAGCTTTGGTACTAAGTAACAAATTCCTTTCTTTTGTGAAGTGTTGCCCCTAATGGAAAATTCTTTTCAAAAATCCCTGTTAAAAGTTCTCAATTATATAGAAATTTTTAAAGAAATGTTTTAAATTTTTATTGAGATAAATTTTAGAATGAAGGAACGTTTAAATGTTTAAAGTTAAGTATTCTCTTAAACAATTTTAAGGCTTTCTAAAAAGAGGAAAAAGCATGTGAATTTAATTACACAGAAATATTTTAAATAAAATTATGTAAATTGTTAGAAAATCGCGCGCTTTTTTTTTAATTTTAATGGAATTATAAATTATTTTGTTGAAATGTAGGAGTGAACACACCCAGAAATTTGTTTTGTTTTTAAAATTGCTTTTAAATGTCAAATTCTAAACATCCATTTAAAGTTAATTGGTGTTGACACCTTTTCCGCTTTTATGTCATTGTAAATATCTTAGCAAAAATACTCCTTCCCTCTTTTATAATTCTATTTGAATTTGTTAAAAAACAAGTTTCTGGTGTTTAAGTAATTATTTTTAGAAGTCTTTGAATATTAAATTTTCAGTTAAGTAGGGTGTGTGATGTGAGGAAGTTTGTATAAAGTTAGAGGTAAAAATAGATAATCTTATGATGTGTGTTTAAAATTCTGAATTTTGGTTCATTATTTCGGATTTTAAGAGTGAAAACTGTTTTTAGGTAAATTTGAGTTTTAATTTTTGGATTTTTATAATGAACAAAAGTTGATAAAAATGTTAGAAATTGGAAGAATATTAAAAAATGAAATTGCTGAAAGTTAATATTTAAAAGGATTAAATTACGTCAGTTTTTATTAAAATTGACAATAGGAACTAGTCTTTAATCCATCATAAATGTAGTATTTTCGGTTTTCCTTTTTTGTTTTATATAAATTAATATTTTAGGCTGTAGTTTTACTATACATATTAATTTGGAATAAATTTAAAATTAATTTTTTTAACTGTGTTTTTAAGAAACTTATATTCTCCTTTCAATTTTTTTGAGAAAATTAGACAAAATAAAAATTTTGTGAGGAAAAATACAAGTAAATTTTATCACTAACAATGGGGCATTACTTAAAATATTTTGTATTTATTTTTATTGCATGATATATTTTATTTGGAAAATATTTTAGGGCTTTCATTGTTTTGGACTTTTATTTTGTTACATTACTAAATATAAAAAAATATTTTTATGCTTTTTGTTTGTCTTATTTTTCGTGCAAAGCGTGCCAATTTAAAAGTGAATTTATGTATTAATTTACCGCGGCACGTTTAATACTATAAAGCTTTTTTATGAAGGGGTTTGTTTTGGCATAAAATAATGTTTTTATAAAAAAAGGTGTGCCTAATGAGATTAAGGGAATATATATGAAAATCTAAATAAAAATGGATTTAAAACCAAATCTAAAACTATTTGATTACCGAAACCTAAAAAAACACTTAAAATTAAAATTAATTTCAGTGTTCAGGCAGATCAACCTCCAATTTGGACTCTTGGTTCTGACCACTATTTACATTTTCCTATTGCCTTGCCTAAATCGAACGAATTTTTACTTTGGTCTATTTCTGTCAGTTCAGATAATGAAGATGAGGATTGGGTGGCTGATTCTGAATTTAGAGATTGGGTAATTCTAAAGACTTCAAATGATTTGGGTAATTTTTATATTTTTTAATCCGGAGGGAGTAATTAAAACTCACGAGATTTAAAAAAGTCATCGAATATTTTTTAAAAAGTTTTAGAAAAAGGAAAGTTATCTTACCCTCTGCTAATAATGAAATTGGATTTTTTTATTTTCTACCATTTTCTTTACCTTTTTAATATTTTGAATGTTTAATTAAAAAATTTATTTATTTATTTTATTACAGTTAATATTTCATTAAATAATCTGGAAATAAAAAATGAAGAGAATTTTACAAATTTTGATGATTATTTATTTTCTATAACACATAAAACTTTTGAATTTACAAGTTTGGAGCAACTGTTACGTTTACAGCAACAAATGCAGCAGCGCCGACCTTTAGTTTTGGATTCGCTGAGGCGAAGTCAGCAGGGAGGGGGATCTTTTATGTGGATGTTTAAGGTAAAAAAGCATTTAATGGGCTAGAAATAATTTTTTGAGGAAAAGATTAAAGGTTTTAGAAATTAATTTTTTCTTTGAGAATTTTTCTAAATTTAGAATTTTAAATTTGAAAAAAAATAAAATAAGAATGAATTTATTTTATTTTACAAAAAATATTAAATGGAAATGTAATAATTTTTAATTGGATATAAATTCTAAAAATATAAAATGTCTGGCAAAAATGTAAGATATTATAAGTATATTGCAATTATTGGAAAATAATTTTTTAACTAAAAAAATTTAATGAGATTTATTAACATTTTCTTTTTAATTTTTCAAAAAAATTTTTTTTTAACTAAAGAGTGAACATTCTCCTTCACCTCCACCTGCTCTATCATTTACTTCCAGTAAATTTATTATTAATAATCGTCAAACAACAACAACCTCTTATTCTTCTTTTGCTGCTGGCACAGCTTCAATTTTACGAAAAGAAGAAATAAAAGAGAAAATAAAAATTAAAAAAAGTTTTGTTGATGAGGAAGGGAAAAAACCTTTATTGCTTTTTGATGAAAATGAAATAGCTGAAGAAGCAGATGAACAAAAAGTTGAAGATCAATCAGAGGGAGGTGAAGACAATTCTGGAGGAATTGAAGGGGGAGGGGGAACACTTTTGTTAATGACTTTAGATAAACAAAATGAAAATAAACAAAATATTATTGGAAATTCAAAAGAAGAGGGACTAGCTATATTTTCTGCTGTTGAAGCTGAAGAAAGAACTTTTGAGAGTGATGTAATTATTTTAGAAGACAAAAATGCTCCAGAGGAATTGGCAAATGATCCTTTAAATAAATTTAGAGGTACATAATTATTTTTAATTTATTTGTATTTTTGGATTAATGAAATTCAAATATTTTATCTTAAATTGTTTGTGGGTATTTTCAGTTGTCTTTATTTAAAAAAAATTTCTAAAATCCACCCTTAAATTCAGAACAAAATATTACCCTTTTAAGTTAAGGTTTAACTTAAATTATTTATTTTGCTATAGTTTTTTGTAATTTTTATAAACAGTTTGGAATTTAATTATTAAATTAATTTAAGCTTTATTAAATCACCAAATTACCCAAACTCCAAAAATTCAACAAAAACAGCCTTTTGGAATTAATACTGGACTTAAATCTCCTCGAGAAGTTTATTTTGGAGGTTATAAAGGAATTTTGGGTATTTCGGATGTGGATATGGCTTTATACAGTAAATACTCTATGGCAGCTTCGAGTGTTTTTGAAAGACACAATTTGAGGAGGCAAAGACAGCCAACAGCTTGGAAATTACCAAATCCTTTGAAACACTTACAAAAAGTAGTGAAGAATTCTTTCTTTAATTTAATTTTTATTCTTTTTTAGCCTTCTTCAACATCAACTCCACCTTCTCAACAATTAAAATTTTCTCCTTTCGGCAATTCTTTAACACGTTCTGCCCCAACAAAACAACAACAACAACGTAAATCTTCTCAAAAACACTCTTCCTCTACTCATTCTTCCCCAACAAATATTAAATTTTCCCAACCACAAACTTCCCCATTTCGAAAAGATTTTTATCGACTTGGTCCTGCCTTTGAATTTAAACCTTCAAATTTTTCTAAAAATAATTCTATCTCTGTAGAATTGGAACCAATATCTGATGAATCGATGTTAATTTATAAAAAGATTTTTGAAGAAAATTATTTAAAAGAGACTTTAAAAACAGCTGTATAGACTTTTATTTTTTTTTATTTTTTTCCATAAAATTGTTAACTTTAATATCTCTAAATTATTTATTTTTTGTTTTATTTGTCTTTGTGATAATTAGTAGAGAGCGGGATTTTCAAAAAATCTTGGCCTTGATCCTTGATTTCGGTTGGGTACCTTGACCAGATTCTTGACTTTGAGTAAAGGAAAAATCAAGGATTATTTTTGCCTGGATCCAGGCTTTGTTTTTTTATTTTGAGGGATATCAGGAGATTAAGAAGATTGCTTGTTAAATACCAAAAAATATCCTCCTTTTACTTGTTTTTGGCATGTATTTTTACTTGTATAAAATTAAATAATCCTTTTTGTTTGATTGTAGGCAAAAATTAGATTTGCAATTTTGCAAAAATTTAAGGGAAAAATTGGGAGGAAAAAAGGGTGGTCTGTCCGGTTTAATATTACCGGACTTATTTTAATTTCTTTTCTTATCTAAAAAAATAAAAATTATAAATTAAAATTACTAACATAAATTTAAACATTCGAGAAAGGTTTGTCAAAAAGCAATTACTCTTAAATATTTTCAATTTTTAGAATCACCCGGCGCAGAATTCGCGTCGCAAATTTTTCCGGCGCAAAAGTCACGGAACCTAGGAGAAATACTCTTTCTGAAGAATATATTTATTAGCTCCATATATATGTACTACATCGTATCCTTGTCTGATATTTAAAGCATATAGCTATTTAATTCCTAAGGCTATACAGTAGGCGTCGTGGTGTAAGGATAAAATAACATTCCGGTCTACTGAAGATGCTGGTTCGCTCCCAGCCGCCGATTAACCTTTTGCACTAGCTAAAGGAGAGAAATAGCTATAGCCCAGCTGCTTTACTGATATTTTCGTTAAAGTTATTTAAAATTCTAGATGCGTTTTTTTTCGTTGTATATGTGAGTGAATAAAAGAAATTTTAATAAAGAGATTAACAGAAAGGATTTCACTACAAAAAATAATAAAAAAATTTAATTTAAAATAATTATCCTTTCGTACTATTTATTTTTAAATTTTATAACGGAATCACTGTTTTTAAATAATTGGAGTTCTGGAAGTTCTCCACTGCCTCTCAAATTGTCCCAGACGTGCATCTTTAAAAGTTAAGTGGAGTATAATTAATATCTTGTCATTTACAATCTTCAATTTTTGTATTATTTTAAAAATGTCCACAATGACGGCTGACCTTTAACGAAAAAGCCTGAATATCATTTTAATAAAAAAAATATATTTATAATTTATTTAAAAACTTTTGTTTTTATGTGATTCAAAGTTTTCTTTTATTTTTCAATCTCCTCCTTTTCTTTTCTGTGATTCAAGCTTTCTTTCACTTTTTGTTTTGCACAAATTTTATTTAAGAAAAGTGCAATTGTATTAGTTTTAATAAAAATATAATCGAAATTTTGGGGCTTTTGACATTTATTTTTTGAAAAGAGTTTTGAACAAAGAATTTTTTGGCTTTTAAAAATTAAAAAAATTTAGAAAAATATTTATCATCTTTATTTTTTCTTGTATTTTCTCTTCAAGTTTTTCAGTTCAATTACAAATAATTTTTTGTTTGTTTTAGTTTAAAGTTTTTTCCTTCCAAAATTTTAAGAGAAAAAAAACTTTAAAAACCTAAAACTTGTTGAAAATTAAGTACAAATAGGTAAGTTTTTTATGTTTATTAATTTATTTGTTTGTTCTCTTTTTTTTTGTTTAAATACATATTTGTTGAAGCTCTTCAAAGAAAAAATCTTCTTCCTCATTTTTCTTCTTTAAAAAACCGGTATATCTCTTCTGCTGACCAATTGTAAAAAAATTTATTTATTAAAGGATTTAAAGAATAATTTAATTAACCCAAAATATCGTCTTTATTTTTTCGAAATATTTTTAGGGAGGATTGTTTTCTGGAACAGAGTGATTTTTACTCTTATATGTAGATGTGTTATTTATTTGAGTTTATTTTATTTTTGATTTTTTATTCATCTATGAATTTTTCATATATTTTTTTATCCTCTTATCTTTTGTTAAACACCTTACCAACTTTTAATTATTTAGGTAATTTAAGGAGATATTCTTTTTCTCCATTTTATATCAATTTTGTCTTCTTCAAAAAAAGCCTTTTCTCCTTTTATTTTCTACTGGTCAATTCCTTCTTCTTTTTTTATTTTAAATGATTCATTTTTGCGCAGAAAATAAAAACAAAAAATGTTTTATTTTGATGGACAAAAGAAAGAAAGAAGAGATTTGGAGAAAAAAATAAGTGCAAAGCTAGTTGTTGTGTTGGAGATAAAAATTAAAGGGGGAAAGATTCTCTCCTCCTCTTTTATCGGACACATTTCCGCTCTATTTTTGTTAAAAAATAATCAAAATTTTATAATTAAAAAGAGATTTTGGAGATTTCTTCCAAGAATTTCTTCTTCCATATTTTTTATATGATTCTAAATTTTCATTAATTTAATCTACCCTAATTTAATTTTAATTAATTAATTTTCCTAATATTTTTATTATTCCCTTAATTGTTTAATTAAAAGAAAATCCTCCAATAAAAAATCAAATTTAATTTTTTTCCTCTAATATAAATCAAAAACCATCCCCTCATTCTTTTTTTCATTTTACTTTCACTGGTCAAAAAAATTTTTCAAATTCATGCATGATTAGCCACAGTTGTTACTAAATAAATGTGGTCATTAAATAAAAACTTGTTTAAATAAAAAAAGCTTGATTTAAAAATTAAATATAAAATTGTGTTTTTCCACAGGAATTTTTATTTAAAACTACCAAAATTCTTTAAAGCTTTTCCTTTTTTGTAAAGCTTTTTTAATCGATTATAATAATTAAAAATAATTATTAAAAAATATTTATTTTCAATCGGCGGCGGTTTCACTTAATTTTCAACGCCTTTTCTCTCTCTCCATTTTTTACTCCTTTTTCGCGCATTCATCCAAAAAAAGAGGAAATCCTTTATTTTTCCGTACTAAATTTAAAAAAAATTTTTTTATAAAAAAAAACAATAAATAAATAATTATTTTGTTATTTACTTGAATTGCTTGAATTAATGTTAGCTTAAAAAAATGCCAACAAAAAATATATATTTATTTACTAGTTAATTTACACTTTTTGGATTTTTTAAGAGATATACTCGATTATCTACTTTTTGGGAATTATTGTTTTAATCTTTTATAAGGAGGGGGTAATTAATTGACAAAATAAATGTTTTTTAAATTTATTTTTTATTGAATTCATTTTTAATTATTTCGAATAATTTGAGGTAAAATTGAAGTAACTAATTAATATAAATTATTCATTCTGGATCGGCTATAATTAACAATACTTTAATTTTAAAAAATGCCAAAAATACATTTTTTATTTATTTTTAATTTAATATTAACAACACATTTTATTAATTGTCAATCATTAGAGGATAATTTAACAATTAAAATATTAGAAAATAATTTAGTTGAAGAAACAAATAATTCTTTATTAAATGAATTTAAAGAAATTAATTTTGAATTAATTAATTTAAATTGGACACATGTTAGTGTTCCTTTTGGTCTTTCTCTTTGGGTTTTGTTGGCTAGTATTGCTAAAATACGTTAGTTTTTGTTATTTTTGGATTTTAATTTGGATTACTTCGATAGAAATTTTTTGTAATTTTTTTATTTTTGTAATTCCACGTTCCAAAAGGGGTCGAAATAATATGTGTCTAATATATCCAACAATTCTCAGACAAATATTTGTTTAAAAAAATAAAATTTTATATTTCCCAACCCCCTACCATCCTTCAAATCATACAGAGATTATTGTTGGCGGGAACTATGTATACATAATAGATATATGTATATTTTAGAGCTTAACCAGAAAGTTCGGTCAGTATTTTTCGATTAAATTATTGAAATCATAAATTGAGAGAGGGAGAGAGTTATCTCAAAATAAAAATTTTATTTTTAATTTATAAAATTCCAGTTTTCAATTTAAATAAACAAATGGCCGAAGCAATTCCCGATTCAGCATTATTAATAGTTCTCGGTTTATTATTGGGATCTGTTTTACGTTTTGCACAAGTCGATGAAAAATTATTTTTTTTACCTTCAGATACTTTTTTTCTTTATTTATTACCTCCAATTATTTTTGAAGCTGGTAAAAATATAATTGGAATAAATTTTAATAAAAGATTAATTTTTTGAAAAGGTTATTTTATGCCAAATCGGGAACTTTTTGATAATATAGGTATTTTAAATAATTAATTTTTTTGGAAAATTCGAAAAATATTTTTTACAGATTCTGTTATGTTATTTGCTTTTTGTGGAACAATATGGAATACATTAACTATTGGTTAGTTTAAGTGAATAAATATTTAAATTATTTTTTGAAGGTTCATCTCTTTTTTGGATTTCAAAATTTGGAATTTTCTCTGTTGGATTTTCTTCTTTTCAAATTTTGCTTTTTGCTTCTTTAATTAGTGCTGTCGATCCAGTTGCCGTTATTGCTGTTTTTGAACAAATAAATATAAATTCTTTTTTGTTTATTAATGTTTTTGGGGAAGCATTATTTAATGATGGTGTTAGTGTTGTAAGTAAAGAGATAGGGGAATTAATTATAAATTAAATTAAAAAAAGGTTCTTTATCAAATGTTTCGTAAATTTTTATTAATTGGTATTGACAATCTCTCTTTTTGGCATTTTATTGCTGGATGTGCTTCTTTTCTTATAATTTCATTTGGGGGTTTATTTATTGGCCTTTTATTTGCAATTGTGGCTTCTTTAGCAACAAAGTTTGCAACACGTATTCGACTTTTAGCCCCAGTTTTTGTTTTTGTTGTCCCTTATTTGGCATATTTAAGTGCCGAATTGTTTGGTCTCTCATCTATTTTGGCAATAGTTGCTTGTGGAATTGGAATGAAGCAATATGTGAAAGAAAATCTTTCAATAGATGCTTCTTCTTCTGTTAAATATTTTGTTAAAATGCTTGCACAATGTAGTGAAACGGTGAGGGAGAAGGGGAAGGGGGAATGAGGGAGGGAGGGAAGGGAGAGGAAGAGAGGAAGGGAGGTAACCATCCCCCAAAAAAGTGACTTCATAGGTTATAGGGAAAACTCATTTGAGGTGTACCCAAGGGGAAGGGATGGAAGAAGGGAGGGAGGGGAGAAGGGAATGGAGGGAAAACAGGAGAGGAAATTAATTAAAAGTTTTAAAAGGTTATTTTTATGTTTCTTGGATTATCAACAGCTTCACATAATCACCATTTTGATTGGGCATTTATTGGAATTACAATTGGGTTTTGTTTACTTTTTAGAATTTTTGGTAAATATTTTTGTAAATTTAAAAAAATTTAAAAAAAATATATTTTTGTATAGGGGTTGTTGTTCAATGTTTATTTTTAAATAAATGTCGGAATAGAAAATTCTCTTTTTCTGACCAATTTGTTCTCTCATATGGAGGTCTTCGAGGGGCAATAGCTTTTGGACTTGTTGTCTCTTTGGATGATAAAATCCCCGCAAAACAAATGTTTGTAACTACTTGTATTGCTGTTATTTTCTTTACTGTTTTTGTACAGGTCGAGAGAATTAAAAAATAAAATAAAAAATATTTTTTTTGTAATTTTTAGGGTATTACAATTCGCCCATTACTTTATTTTTTAAAAGTTGAAAAAAAGGATATCGAGAAAAAAGATACAATGACCGAAAAAGTTTATATTAAGGTAAAGAAGAAGAAGAAAATAAATAAAAATATTTATTTATTTAAGTATTGTGATTATATGATGTCTGGTTTAGAAGATATTATTGGATTTAAAGGAAAAAATTCTGTTAGAGATAAGTAAGGAGGGGTTTTTTCTCTAGAAAATTAAATTATTAATTAAATTTTAAGATTTGAACGTTTTAATGCAAAAACATTAAAACCAATTTTGACAAGCGGCAAAAAACACCCAGTGAATTTTGATACTTCTTATGTTGTTAGGGCTTATAGAAAAATAACATTAAATGAGGTGAAAATTGTTTTTTTTGGAATTTTTCTATAAATTAATTACCAATTATGTATTTAACGAGTAATTTTAGAGAAATTCTCTTTTTATTTTTACTAAAAATTTGTTTTTTCTTAAATTAAAAAACAACACATTTAATTATTTTTTAAGGCCAATCGCCTCGTCCGTGCAAGTAGTAACAATTATAAAAATAATAAAAATTTGAGGAGAATAGTCCCAGCTCCAAGTCCCTCTTCAGAATGTTCAACAATAAGTTATGGAAATTGTTGGACAGTTAATAGTAATGTAAAAGAAGAAGGAGGAGGAGGAAATAATAATAAAAATAATTTAATATTAGAAGAAAATATAGAATTATTATATTCAATGTTTTCACGTTTATTGGATAGAAAAATTGAAGAAATTGAAAAAATAAAAGAAGAAAAAGAAGAGGAAGAAGATGATAATTATTTTAATTTATTTATTAAAGAAAAAAATAAAAAAGAAAATAAACAAAGGAGAAAAGAAAAAAGAAGAGAGAGAAGATATTCATTAAGTCCTTCTTTTGAGGTTAAAATATATTTTAAAAGTTTTTTAAAAATTATTTTGTAGCGCAATTTATATCTCAAAGGGACTAAAGAAAATAATAAAAACAACAAAAACTCCCCCAAAGAATTACCAAAAACAGCAAATTTAATGTCAGAAATACCTTAACTTTAACAAATTTTAATTAAAAAATTGTTCACTTTTTACGGAAATTTTAATTTAAATTAGAAACTAAATTTAAAAATTAATTAAAATCAAAAAATGCAGATAACTGACAAATGAAATCTCATTTTGGTCCGATTTCTAAAAATTTTAATTAAAAGTGAACATATAATTTGTATTTTTGAAGTATTTTTACCCAAAGAAAATATTATCAAATCCCATAAACCTTCGTTATGTAAATAAAAAATTGTCAATATTTATTTTGAATTTCTTTTAATAAAAATTGAAAGAATAAAAAAATGTCAAAAAATATTTTTAAAAAAATTTGAAAAAAAAATTAAAGCGTCTTTAAATTTCATCAATTTAATAAATAAATTCTGGTCATCAAGTTTTTTAAGTAATAAATAAAATATAAATATGATTCTCCTTAATTTCGTTGATATGTAAATGCACGAGAAGCTTGCATGCTTAAACTTAAAAAAAATATTTTTATATAAATTTTAGAAAGAATAAATGGCTAAATTACTCCTAAATTTTCCTTTCGATTTTTTAAAGAATTTTAAGGATCAGAAAAAATCAAATATCCCTCTAAAAATGTGTAAAATAAAGGTAAATGTTAAATACACTCCTCCACAAAAGTATAAGTGCACCTGTATTTTCGCAATTTTTTTACTTCCAATGATCCAAATTTTCTGAAAATTTAGATACACACCTTTTAGTGAATAACTAACAAGATGTCAATAGATTTTTGCTGATTTTTTATCTAAAAAATTTTTAGACCAAAATTTGCATTTTCGGCCTCCACAAAAGTATAGGGGCACCTTGGAAAAAGATATTTCCAAGATTAGAAAAAATCTACAAAAATCATAGGGAACATACACAATGATATTATGAAAAAATAAAAAAGAACTAGACCCATATCTTTACCCGTAGCCGAGATCATGGGACCACGAAAATCAACGTAAAACAGGGTTTTTCAACTTTAAAAAATATTTTCAACCCCTTATAGATTACTCTAAATTTTGATTTTGGGCTCATTTGAAAGCCCTTGAAATTTGCTACAAGATAGCAATATTCTTATTTTTCAGAAAAATTCCATAGAGAGACACAAGACGATAATCTTCTGATTCAACAAAAAACGTCTAAATGCCCCATAAAATGCCCTCTAATGACGATTAGTAAGATTATCGTTCTGTTTCTCTCTATGGAATTTTTCTGAAAAATAAGAATATTGCTATCTTGTAGCAAATTTCATGGGCTATCAAATGAGCCTAAAATCAAAATTCAAAACAATCCAAAAGGGGTCGAAAAATTTTTTTAATGAGCCTTACCCCTGATTTACGTTGATTTTTGAGGTCTCATGATCTCGGCTCCGGGTAAAGATATGGGTCTAGTTCTTTTTTTATTTTTTCATAATATCATTGTGTATGTTCCCTATAATTTTTGTAGATTTTTTCTAATCTTGGAAATATCTTTTTCTAAGGTGCCCCTATACTTTTGTGGAGGCCGAAAATGCAAATTTTGGTCTAAAAATTTTTTAAATAAAAAATCAGCCAAAAATCTATTGACATCTTGTTAGTTATTAACTAAAAGGTGTGTATCTAAATTTTCAGAAAATTTGGATCATTGGAAGTAAAAAAATTGCGAAAATACAGGTGCCCTTATACTTTTGTGGAGGAGTGTATATTCTTGTATAATACCCACATAGTTTTCTGTGCTTGCAAAATATCTAATTTTAATTTTGAATTTTGCGAAGCCAAAATTTCTTTCTCAACACTAACATTAATAAGCTCTTTCGTTTGTTTATCATATAAATTAGAAATTCTTTCATTCTCTTCTTTTAATTTATCAATTTGACTTTTCTCATTTAAAAATTTCTAAAAAAATATTTTTTTTCGAAAATAAAAATAAATTAATTAATTTACTTTAATTTCTTCATTACATTTGTTTATAATTTCTGATTTCTCCTTCTTCAAATTAAATATTATATTTCTACAAATAATTATTTCTTTATTCAATCCTTTATATTTATTTTGAATTTTAGACAATTCTATTGCTTTTTTAGTTATTTCTCCATATAATTTTAATTTATCAGAATTGTATTCCTTTAAATGTTTTGACATTAATTGATTGACCTAAAAATAAAATTTTGTTTAAAAATTATAAATTAGTGCCTTTTTAAGTTGATCAGTTGCCTTTCTTTGAACTGTCTAAAATTTAAATTTAACCAATTTATCAGATTTCAAACCACTCACTTCAATTTCTTCATTAAAGTCATTTTCCAAATTTAACTTTTCACTTTTCATTTGAGCAATTACCTTTTTGATATTTTCCAAATTATTATTTAATTTTTTATAATCTTCTTTAATTTTATTTAATTCAGATTCTTCTTTAATTTTCGTCTTTTCACAATTTTTTAATTTCTCCATTTGTTCAGATAATTTGGAATTTTTGTCAACTTCTTTTAAATTTTCAATTAGTGAGTATTCCTAAAAATTAATTTCTTTTCAAAAAATTATCAAAAAAAACTTACCAACTCTAATTGGGATTTGAGTACCTTTTTGGCAAGCTCACTCTTTTCATTTTCATTCTAAAATTAAAAAAACAATTAAATTTTTATTTAATCTTTTACTTCTAAAGTCCGTAAACGTTTTCGACAATTTGCACGCTTAGCTTCCATAGACTCATTTATTGAACTTGAATTAAAAGTTTCAACGTTGTCATTACTCATTACTAGTATATTCTTAAAAAATATTAGTTTAATTATATAAAAATTTTAGTGGACAAAAATCGGAAGTCTACATTAAATTTTGGTAGACCCAATCTACAAAATTTTAGTTTTAAGAAAATTCAGTTAATTTTCCAATCAAAATCATTTAAACATTCAATAAAAAATTAGAAATAAATTATGTATAAAAAACATTAAAATGAAATAAAATTGCTAAAATATTTTTATTAAAAACAAAAAGTTAACATTTAACAAATAAAATTATAAATACTTTAATTAACAACTGGGACATTCATTCCTTTTTACTAGAATAATATTTTTATTTAGAGAGTCTCTCATGCATTCTTTCCAACATCCTCACGTAAAGAAACTGTTCTATTGAAAACAAGCTGAAATTAAAAATAATTTTTCACAGGAGATTAACCTAACTATAAGTTAAAATTATTTTTGAAAATTATCTTCGAATCAATTTCTAGAAATCCCTAACAATTTTTTTATATTTACCTTTCCATTGGCCAAATCATTTGCATCAACACAAAAGAAACCATTCCTTTCAAATTGAAATCTATCATAAGGTTTAGCTTTATTTGCAATACTAGCATCAACTAATGATTCTGTCAAAATAGTTAAAGAATTTGTATTTATATCTGTTAGGAATCCACCAGGAACTTGAACAGGATCTTCTGGATTTTTGTGTAAAAATCTAAATTTATTTAAAAAAAAATTAAATTTAATTCCTAAAAAAACTCACAATTTCTCGTAAAGTCTAACCTGACATTTAACAGGTCTAGCCACCCAATGAATAAATGCCTTTGGTTTATTAGAAGCATTAGCTGCCATTTCAGCATTAACAATAATTTGTTTAATTTCCCCATTTGTTGCATCTTTTTCAATACTATCGACTCGAATAATTAAATTAATATGACGCAAACCAACTGATTGGCCAATGGTAAGGCGCCGATAGCTTTTTTCTGCCTCCTTAAAAGGAATGAGATAATTAATTTACAAAATTTTTAAAAAATTCCTACCTCTCTAAAATCCACTCTCTCAATAAATATTTGTTCGTCAAAAGCAATTTCCCATTCGTCAGTACAGTTTGGATCAGCAGGAAAATATTTAACCTTCAACGAATGTCCGGGAAGAAATCCAAGTTCAGCATAATTTTTAATTTTTATTTTTAAAGGTTCTAATACAGCCATTGTCCTTGGAGCCGTTATATTTAAATAATCACGACAAAAAGCATCTAACATAACTGGATCAATTAAAGTTTGAGCAACAGTAACACCCAAACTTTCAACAAATTTGTTGATAACTTCTGGAGGGATGCCACGACGTCGAAGGGCGGTAAGAGTAAAGAGACGAGGATCATCCCAATCACTAAAAACCTTTTTTTAATTTTAAGTTTATAGAAGTTTTAATAATCTAATATTTTTCTAACTTAATTCATAAACGAATAAGAATTATTAAAAATAAATATTTAAAGATTAATTAACCTAACAACTCCACTTTGAATCAATTTAAGTAATTTTCTTTTAGACACAACTGTATAAGAAAGATTTAAACGAGAAAATTCCCATTGAGTTGGGCAATAAACATCTAAAGAATTACAGAGCCAATAATAGGAACTCCTTCTAAAAAATAAAAATTTAAATGTTTAAAAAAATTCCAAGGCTTTCTTTTCAATCTAACCTTGTTTGAAATTCTTTTGTACAAAGAGAATGAGTTACTTTCTCTATACTATCACATAAACAATGAGTATAATCATATGTTGGGTAAATACACCTGTCAAGAAAATAAAATAAAAATATTTTATTCGCAAAAATACCATTTGTCTTTAGTTCGATGATGAGGCAAAAATTTTATACGAAAGGCAACCTAAATTTTTTAAATATAATTATAAAAAATATTTTGAAAATTAAGAATAGGTAAAGTCCTTATTCTCTCCTACTATTAATTAAAGGAATTTAATATTGAAAAAATCTTATACATACTAATTTACGAAAATATAAAACATTTTCTTTTTAAATTTATTATTATCATAGATTACTAAAAAACTTAAGAGTACAACCTCCATCAGATAATATTTCCTACTTAATATCCTCATTTTCTAATTTTCAAATACTCTATAAATCTGCCTCTTGTTTAATTTTTCTATTTAAAATTTTTTATATTAAATCCAAAAAATAAACCGGATCTTGTTTGCTATCTTCCATTGTCAATTTTAATCTAAGAGTTGCCTCTCCTTCATTAAAAGCTCCATTCTTCATTGCTTCAAAAAGTTTAATAGACTCTTCGATTGGTCTGTCACGCCAAGGTGATGGGGGAGGATCAAAGCCTCTCATTTCTTCAATTCCTTGATGGCAAACATACGCCAAACCTTTATTAATTAAAACATATGCCCATTCATATAATTGATCAAAATAGTCAGAAGAATGTGTAATTTTATAAGGAGTAAAGCCAAGCCATTTAACCATTTCAATTATTTCATTTACATAACGCTCCTAAAAATTAAAATTTAAGGCAAATATTTTAATATGTAATAAAGTGAAAAGAGAAGATAAAGGACCAAATCTTAAATTAAAAAATCCTTCATCATAATTAAATCAAAAACAACAAACATCTTCAGCTTCAGGATTTGTATCGTCAAGACGTAAATAAGTAATTCCACCTTTAGCCTGAAAATAATAAAAAATATTATTTTCAAGGAAATGAAAAGTAAAAAACAAACCTTTGCAGTTCCAAAATCAATATTTATGGCTTTTGCATGCCCAATGTGAAGAATCCCATTAGGCTCAGGAGGAAATCTGGTCACAACTTGATTAAGTCCAAGAAGGAGGAGAATACGCATATCAAGTTCCTTGCGAATATCTTCCGGTTTAGCATTTGGTAAAAGCTTACAAAGTTCGTCTAAAATATGTAAAAATAATTTAGATAGGTTTAATTAGTTACCAAAAATTGGCTCAAATTCAAAATTGTAGCGTAGCCTCAGAATTTCATTTTTGTATTTTGCCAAAATTTCATTTACCTAAAAATAACTTCTTTCAATAATTATTAAATCTTTGAAAAATGATTGAACGTCTATAACTTAAAGACAAAATGAATGTGTGTGTATTCATTCACCAAGATTAATCCAAATACCAAAATAGTTTTCAAAGTTATTACAGAATTTTCACTTAAAAGTTAAGTAAACCCACATTAATAAGATGAAACAAACCTGATCTTCAATTAACTCCGGAGATATTGAGACCATTTATTTACTGTTATTAGATGAGAAATAAGAATATTAAACAACTTTTTTAATTGAAAAATATTAAAAGTAAATAACAAAAAAAGATTAAAATATTAAAAATTCAAAAATAGATTTATTCACAAATGAAAAATTTTGATTTTCTGCGGAAAATTTTTCAGAACAGTTGGAGATAAATAATTTTTTAATTTCTCTTTACAAAAAATAATTTTCAAAAACAAAAATAGTTTAGTTTAAAAAATGAAACCAGAAAATTGTTCAAAAACATTTAACAAAAGTCACAAAATTATGTTGAAATGGCACTAAGCGGAATCTTTAGCTGATCAACCAAAGCATGTAATTTAACCAAAAGTACACCAAGTGGAGCATCTTCAGTCCCCAAAACTGCCAAAAGCATTGAGGCTACTCTGGTTAAAACAACTGTTCCATTTTCACAACCAATAACAACTTCTTTTAGTTCATCCCGAACTCCTAAAAATTAATTATTTTAGAAATATAAAAAAAATAACCATGACGTTCAAATGTTTCCCATATATTCGCCAATAATGCAGAATAGACATTGCCTCCACCCCGAGAATTGTCAAGTGCACGTGAGACAGTTAATCCTAAAATTTGAAGTATTTAAAAACTATTCGTCAATATAACCACACAGAAAACCCTAGCCAACCCGTTCCCAAGATCGGAATAAATTAAAAACTAAAAATTACAACCCCAAACTTCTAAATAAAATTTTAACAAATTACCATCTTTATTGAAGAGTACAATGCCTGCCACACCTCCACCAACTACCTCGCCTAAAAATGCGTCCAAAGCACGCGTCTTTAACATATAAAATGAAAATTTTGAATTAATTATTTAAAATATAAAAAGGTAAAAATGAAGTAAACAAATTGAAAAAAATAAAACTTTTTAAAAATAATCCATAAAAAATAAATAAGAGATAATGTCCACAAAATCAAATATCAAAAACAAATTTAATCTGTCCATCGATGGTGACATCCAGCACAAACAAAATAAAGACGCATTTCCTCCTAATTATAAAAAAATTAATTGAATAAAAGGAAATAAAAATATTTTACTTCCGCCCGTCTAGACTGCGCCTGAAAAAATACAGCTTCCCTTTTAGCACATTTCGGACATTCGTGTTCTTCAGTTCTGGGCAAAGTTGGATCGTGAACAACATCAGCAACAATTTGGGTAAGCTCGCTAAGGAAATTTGAAATTTCAGAAAAAAAAATCTACACAAACTCGACTTCATGTGTAAGTCTGTTAACATAAATACAAGGATTGTCAGCAATTTGACTATGTTCACAATTTCGACAAACATACATTAATCGACGAAATTCTTTATTTTCACGAGGATAGAGCATATTGTTACTAAAAATATTTTAAAATTAAATTATTAAGAAAATCAAAAAATACCATTCTGGACAGAATTTTATACCAACAAAAGATCCTGAACCCATTAAGATTTGAGTGAAATGAAATTATAATTATATCCTTGAAAAAGATTAAAATAAAAAAACAAATTCTAAAAAATTGATTAACTTGGTTTTAGACAAAATGGGTCAAAACATTACTTAGCCAGAAATTCTTAAAAGATCGACAGGCCAAAATGGATCAAAACGTCTATTCATTAAAAGATCGATCTGCCAAATAGACAATACGAGCATAATGAGTCTAAACATCGCCTGCTATATTCGTATAAGTGCAAAGAATTAGGCTACCGACTAAAATGGCCGTTCAGTTTTTTAGATAGGCGTTTTAACCCTTTTAACCGTGACGATATGTATTACTTAAAATCTGTATTTTTCTTTTAAAAAACTAGAGGGTTTTAATCTAAAGTTTTAGCTAAAAGTTTTTAATCCAAAAATATTTAAATTTTCTTTTAAAAAATTTTGCGGGATTTAGAAGAAGCCTTATTTTTAATTTATTTTTTAGTTTAAAATACCTAACAAATTAAAATACCTATTTAATTCAATGCCTTCTATTGTGTTTATTATTTTATTTATTTCCACGTCTAAAGCAATTTTAAATACAACAAATGATTATGTTGTTTTTACAACTGAAGGAGGTTTTGAATATTTTTTTTTGTTTTTATTTTTTAATTTCAGATTTAAACGAGACTGACTTTATCAACAATTTTGACTTGTTGGATACTTTAACTTTCCTCGATTTTGATACAAAAGAAAATATTTCTAAAGAACATTTAATTTTGAAAAACATTCAAAACAAAAATGAAGTAAATGAGACAAATACGGAAGAAAACACGACAGACTTTTCTGAAGAAGACAATGCTTTTGACAATAAGAAAAGTGATTCAGGAACAGAAAATACAACAAATGAGAGTGTTCCTGGAAATGACACTAATTCTGAGGAAGACAATGCATTTACTACTCCAAAAATTAAAAATTGTGTTCCTCGTTCTATTTGCTACAAAGATAAAGATTGTGGTGAAAAGAATGAAAAGGTTATTTGAAAATTTTGTTTTATTATTTTAATTTTTAACTTTTTTACCCGTTAGATGGAAAATATTAAATGGGGAAAGGATAATTAACGAGGGGATTTTTAAGGGGGATGGGTAATGTAATGTCTTTTCTTACAATTATACTGCCAAATCTGGTTAATTAATTTTTCTAAATTTCTGGAGAATGCAAAAATTATAATTATTTTTTATCCTTTAATACTTCTAAAAAAGATTAAATAAATTTTAATTTATTTTTAAAGACAAATTCACGTCCCCGCTGTCTGGGAATTTTTCCGGGAACTTGTGACTGCACTGCTTGTATTAGTGGACTTCATTGTTTGAATCAAACTTCCTGTGGTGGACTTTACAATTCTTGTGAAAATGAGACTGGTATTTGTAAATGTATTGAAGGTAAAAGTGGAAATTATTTTATTTACTAGTTAATTAACACGGAGAGGTTGCGAGGTGTCCGATCTAATTTTGAGCCGAACGGGCAAAATCCTTGCTAGAAAGGGCACATTCTCTATCGAATGAACCCGGTCTCGACCGTTTTTAGATCGGATTTTTTTAGATTTTTATTTTTACCTCGCAACCTCTCCATGTAAGCAAATTAAAGGGATTGATGTTTTAAATAATTTATTTTTAATCTTTAAAGCTCATAAACTTAATGGTTTTGCAAATTATGGAGAAGCATTACTTAAATTTTGTAATAAGCAGAAATGTAATGGAGAATTGGATACTTGTTTTGGACTTCCATGCAGACGCGGCCGGTGTTTTTGTTATTAAATTTTTGGGGATATAAAGAAAACTTTAAATTAAATTTAAAAATTATCTTGTTGAGGCTAAATTGTTTTAATTTTTGGAAAATATTTTTTAAAATATATTGATAAAACTAACATCGAAATATACCATCAGATTTAAATAAATTAAAACTTTTTGAAAGATTTGGTATAGATGTCAAGTTAGTCTTTTGAGGGACAGGTACACCTTACTGCGAGATTACAGATATGGGCAATCTATATGTCAATCGAAACATCTCGATGAGCTGAGTCGAATTAGCTATTATTTGTATAATTGAATTTTTCACCACAAAAAACAGCTCCCCCTTCCCCCTGGTTTTTCTATTTTAGAGGGATGTATCTCGACAAGTTTTTCGCGATTTAATTCTGATGTCATTCGACTCAGATCGAAGAACTCTTTCGATTGACTTGAAGATTGTCCAAAACAAAATCTCCATGTAAAGACTTTATAAGTAAATAATTATTTTTTTAATTTTTTGGATTAGTCCTCTTAAACTAAAATTATCTATCAGAAAGAGAACTTAGAAATTTACAAGGATTCGTGTTTTGATTAAGATTGTTCATTAAGCACTTCCAAACATCGTTTTCTTGCTAAAAACAATTAATCGATTGTCGGCACCATTAAAGCCTTAAACATTCTTCAAATTCATAGCCAGTCCCTGGTAGTCCCGCCCCTATTGCCCATTAGTGGAGAAGGGTGTGGACGTTTTTAATGCAGCAAACAGAGTCAAGCACACACCCAAGGACGCCCATCTTTTATTCACTTTAATATATTTTCGTTTAGGCAAAAAGGTAAAAATTATATAAAATAGCCTGTGTAGTAAGTAAAGTGGAGTGGTTGCCTTCCCTTCTCCTCTGTTATTGTTTGGTGGCTGTTGGATTTACTCAACAGAGAGCGCCTATTTTTTACTTAACGTCGTTGTCTCTCCCCCATTGCTTGCCTTTCTTCCCATTACACACATTCGTCGATGACATTTTTTCCTTTTCATCCATCCATCCATTCAGCCCATCTATATATTCTCATTCGTACAAACAAAATTTTTTTTATTTTTTCCACCCAATGCTCATTCGATTTTCCCATTTTACTGTTTTGTCCTTCATAAAAATGCGATTTTGTCCTCAAAGCTTTAGAAAACTTTTAGGGGTAATTTCGGCGCGACTTTTTCTAAATTATTCAATTTTCCCATTAAATTCTTGTTTTTCTTTTGCTGCTTTTTCATCTTTCTCCTAATGGCTTTCACAGCTGGCATAAATTAACTATAAACTAAATTCGAAACAATAGTGTTTTGTCCCATTCTTCCTCAATTCCTTTATTTCCTCTTTTTCATTGACTTGTATACACACATATTTTAGTTTTCCATCCATTCGCTAGTAGTTTTGGGCCGCCTTTGCATGAATTCGTTGATTGGATGTGCGTGCGTGCGATGAAAATATAAAGAGAAAAAAAACAATTTGAGTGGCAGTTATTTCTTTTATTTTTACATCAAATGAGCAGCTTATAACCAACCATTTTTATTCTTCATTTATTATTTAACCATTTAAATTGTCCAAATAAAAATATTTTATTTCCCTCAATGGTTTCTTTTTCAAATACTATTTTTCTTTTTTCCTTCATTTTCAGGGGGTTATTTCGACGCGCCACTTTTTTGGCACAGTGCATTTCCTCATTTGTTTAAAGTCCTAACAATAATTAAAAATGTGGCAGATTTAGTAAAAATATTAGTAAAATAATTAGTGAAATATTTAGTAATAAAAAATATTTTTATTTTATATTTTTTACTTTTTATTATTCTCTCTTCTTTTAGTTTTGAAATAAATTCAGCCGATGAGTGCACAAAAACCAATAAATTGTCAGAATGGTCAAATAAACTTTGTGGAAATGACAAAAAATATTCCTTCCCCACAGGAAGAATATCCTTCTCGTTCGTCTCCTTCCTCTTTTGTTCAAAATATTCAAAAAACGAATAAACAACAGACAATAGTTGAACAAGATCCACAGCCACAGAGGGTTTCAAAAACCACACATTTCCATTTAATTCCAAAATCCAAATTTTAGCAATATTACCAACTTGTTCAAATTCCCGCTGAATCAGCTCAAATGCTAGGGGTTGACCCTTCCTCTTTTATAGGCAATGAAAAAAGCCTGCAACAACCTCAACAACATTATGTCCTTCAATTGCCTCAAGGAATACAATTGGCTAATAATGTAAATAAATAATTTGTTTTTTTATTTACACATGCCCCGAATAAATTACAGACTTGAATAATTAACTCGTTAATTAAAGATAAAATGAGAATAATTAAATTATGATTAATTATTTAAATATTTTTATTTGAAAAATATTTTTTAGCAAAGTGGTGAGGGAATATTAAATACTTCAAATAATAGTAATGACCAGCACTTTACATTTTCATCAGGGCAGCAAGCAATGATGCCTTTTCAAGTGATGAGTCTTGGCGACGGAAGTACTGCACTCATACCATTGGGCACATCAATTACTGGTGGACAGGTGTTATTGATTTTTTATTTAAAAGAAAATTAGCATTTTGGATGAAAAAGAGTCAAAAATTAAAGAGATATATTTTTCAAATAATTTTTACAAAACACGTAAATAATTTAAAATTTTTAAGTTTTTTCCATCTGCTTTAAATAATAATTTTATTGAAAATAATAACAATGTTCCTACAACTTGTGATCAACAACAACATACAATTGTTAATGTTCCTTCGACTTCTTTTGATTCAATTGAGCAAAATGAATATTTTATAAATAATGAATCTATAAATAGCCAAATTTCAACAGATCAAATAGAACCTATTTATGTTAATGAGAAACAATATAATAGAATTTTAAAGAGAAGAGCTGCTAGAGCTAAACTAGAAATGGAGGGAAGAATTCCGAAGGAGAGAAGGGTGGGGGATTTTTTTTTAAAAATTATGAATAGTTTTTTAGAAATATTTACACGAGTCGAGACATCGACATGCCCAAAACCGAGCAAGAAAAGAAGGTGGAAAATTTGATTCGGGTGGTCAACAAAGGGCTGGGTCATCTGCTTCAGCTGCCAGTTCTTCTGCTCAATAATTTGTGTGATATTTGTCAATTGAGATTTAGAATTTAGTTTTTAGAGGCTACAATGTTAATATTTTTAAAATAATATTTTTTCAAAAACCTAAATACGGTTATATCTATGTTGTGTATTTATTTGAAAAATAAACTTTCGAGTTAAAAAACGTCAAAAATAATAAATTAAATTTTTTTCGAATATGTAAATTCAAATTTTTCAGTTTTTTATTCAAAAACGTTAATTCAAAATTCACGATTTTATTGTTAAAATTTATATTTTAAAACAAAAACATAACAAAAAATATTTTAAGTGATCTCAATCCTCTGTTGTTAATTTTTTTAATTTTTCATTGGATAAAATTTTTATTGCTGAAAGAATATAACCACCAGTTACCTAATTTTTAATTAAATGTATCTTTTTAATTAAATTACCGTTTGTTGCATTAGTGGATGAGTCTGATTAGGCAATATTTGATGTGTTCGGCAAAATTGTTCTTGTATTTGCATATCAATAAAAGAATTTGTTGAACGGAGAAAACTCCAAACTTTCAAAATGTGCTAAAAATTTAAAGAAAATTTTTTTTAATTAATTTTAAATTAAATACCTGTTTAATGGGGGAATAAACAACTACAGAGCCAGAAAGCCGCAACCCATCAATTACCTGTTTTAGAACATCCACTGGGTCGAATGTTCTTAAATAAATTTTGTAGAAATATTTTTTATTAAAAAATATAAATTAATTATATTAAAAAATCATTATCAGAACTCAATTTTATATTTGTCAACATAAATCCCTTCTGCCGGGGAAAGAAGACATTAATTGAGTTTTCATCATTTAATGTACCCAAAGACAAGAATTTAACCAACTTAACCAGTCATACTTATTTAATAGGCTAGAAATCTGACAAAATAAACTTAAATTCCCCAAGGTGTTTAAAAAGTTTTAAACAAAAAATTACCTTCCCGCAAGTAAAATCCCATCTAATTCTCCTTCATTTAATAATTCATCTCCATTAATTGAATTTTTAGATAACAAATCCAATGCTCGTTTCTCTTTTTCCCGTCGTTTAACTCTCCTTTCAAGCATATTTTGTAAAGAAGTATCTTCTTCCTCATCACAATTAATTGTTGACTTAATAAAAAAAATTATATGTAATTGAAAGTTTTAATTAAATAGGTTAACGAAATTCTTCCCCGAGTCTAAAGAAATAATTTCTGAAAAATGGGAATAATTTAAAATAAACTTATTATATTAACATAATCAGCCAAAATTAAAAAAAAAGTTTAAAAATTTAGAATAAAACTTCTCTTGATTACAGGTCTATATATTAAGTATATTAAAAAATTAACGTTATTTTGCATTTCTTCTTGAGAAGTTAAATTTTTACGTCGTTGAATTTTTTGTTGATCAGCTTCTTCCTCGTCTTTAAGAAGATCTGGTTGTAAAAGTGTAGTTATTCGCAAAGGAAGAAAATTGTTTTGATTCTAATAAATTTAATTTAAAAATTATTTAAAATAATATTTAAATATACACGATTATTCATTGAATCAATACAGGGAATTGATTGGGGCCAATCCCCACGATGTAGAAAAATACAATTGCCTTGATTATCTAGTCTTTCCATTACTGCAGCGCCCAACAGACCCAATGTCTAAAATTTTATATGGATTTATAAAAGAATTTAACAAGGAGACACTACGGAAACGACTTTAGCAAAAAATTTTTTTCTACGAACTAGTAGTATCGAAAATTTGTTTTTAAATCCCAACGATTGGTCCAAGAAGATTTTTTCCCAAAAATTTCCAATCCAATTAAATTCATTTAAAATTTAATTTGTGCCCTATAACAATTAAAAAAATATTCTTACATTTTCATACACAAATATATTACATCCACACGAATGTATATTTAAAAATTGAACAAGAAGGGACAATTGATCCAATCTTTAAAAAGTAGTTTTTTACGTTAAAATTTAATCTAGAAGAAAAACCTCAAATGTGATAATCGTTCTGGATCTTTATAAAAATAAGATTGACAAAGAAGACGAATGTTTGGACGAGAAATCATTACTTTTCCCTGTCAAAATTGAAAAATATTTCAATCAAAAAATATTCTTACCGAATGTTTTTTAGTCATTTTACGGACATATTTTTCTTTTGAAAATTGTGAACGATCTTTGAAAGAAGAATTGCCATTGACAAGTTTTGATACCTAAATAAAAATAAGTTAAAAATTATTTTTAAAAATAAAAACCAAATTTTCAGTTGATAATCCCTCAGCTTTTAGTTTTGCAATATCATCGGAAGTGATTATTTGCTTTTGATCTAAATACACATATTTATTTTTTTCATTTGATATACGCAGCATATTAATTTAAAAATCGAAAGATTAGTTAATAGCCAAAGAGAAAATTTTATAAATTTTTGTGAAGTAAAAATCCTCTTCAAAACAATAAACATTATGGCCCTGGGAGTATCAAGTATATACTATCGTCATCTTTGACCCTGGTAAGGACTTAAAAGGCCATGGAAGACTATAAAACTAAAACAAAACCGTTTACAGAAGCTAAACTAATATTATCATTCTGTTGTAGTTCAATTTGATGAATGTCACTAAAAGATTCGTTTTGACGTAAATCAGTCGATGTTTTCCCATTAGAGCAGACCTGAAAGAAATAATAATTTTATCTTGACAACATTAAAAATTCTGACAAAATTTTTAAAAATATAAAAACTTCCAAAATTAGAAAATTCCTTTTCAAAAAACCTCAAAAATTCCAAACGGCTTTCCAAAAGCAATTGTCGGGTCAAAACTAAGCTTTTCAATAAGTGCACGTTGTCCACTTAAAAGACGACAAGGTCGAAGTTGTTCACCTCCAACTTTTTGAAGAATAGAGTAATCACCATCACGAATAAATGAATCTTCAGAAATCATTTTAAATCAAACTAAAAAGTAAATTTTAAAAGAAATAAAAAAATATGAACACAAAACTATGAAAAACCAAAGCTTTCAACAGATATTATGAATTAAAATCAGGACTGTAACGTCGGCTGTAACGACGGGACTGAAACGTTCCCTTAAATTTTATTTTTTACATTTTGCCAAATAATTGCTAATTTAAATTTTTTATTTGATTTTATTCAAAGTTTTTAATTTTATTTACTTTTCTTGATTTTTATTTACTTTTTATATTCGCATAGATTCTTAGAAACAATGGAATGCGAAGATGACGTAATAAATCCAGATTTTAATACATGCGATAATGAAGAGACCAATTATGATGAAGTATATTTATAATTTTAATGATTTTTGCTTTTCATTGTCTTTTAGGTTCGTCCTCCACATAAGCAACTTGTCAATAGTGGAGGTATTAAAATGCCTGTCTTGGTGAAGAAATTAGGCCCGAGTCTAACTTGCCCTATTTGCCTTGATCTTTTAAGAAATACAACTGTTACGGTGAGTTTTTTTTATTTGTCCACAAAGCTAGATTTACTATTTTTGGCACCGTCGTTGAACATTTTTGACCTTTCTTAGGCTAAATCGCCAATAGGGGTTGTCTTTTTGTCTGAAGATAGTTTCGGCTGAAAGTGTAGGAGTCAACATTCTTGATGCAAATCCCTTTTTTTGGATCAGTCATTTTTTAAATATTAAGGTAGAATTAAAAATCACTAGAGAAATATGTTTATTTCAAATATTTACAGGAATGTCTTCATCGATTTTGTGCTGATTGTATTAAAAATTCTATTTACAAAACAAATGTATTTAATTATTCTAAATTTAAAAAAATCAAAATTTCAGCGTCAATGTCCAACTTGTCGAAGGAAAATTGTCTCAAAAAGAAATCTCCGTTCAGATCCAAATATTGATTTACTTATTGACACAATTTGGCCCGATCGTAATATTTATGAAAAAATTCACAATATTTTGATGGAAAGTACTTGCGAGGTAATTAAGAGGTTAAAGAGAACAAAGAAATCTTTTTTTAGTCCCCAACAAAAATTAGAGATTTAACTGTTGAAAATGATGACAATTTTGATGATTTTTCATCTTCAGAAAATGATTTTCCCAGCAATGATGAAAAGGAAGAATATGACTTTTCCAGCTCTGATAATGATGAATTAAATGATTTTGAGTAGGAAATAATTTTTAATTATTTGAAGCTTTGACTGTTTTTCGAGATTATTGTCGATTTAAATAATCTTGAAAAAATTGAAAGTATTTTTTCGTATTTTTGATTAAATTTTGAGAAAAATGTAAATTACTGGATTTTAAGAGATATGCTGTAAATATTGAAATTATTCCCAGGGTAATTATTGTTTCAATCCTTAGAGGGGTAATTATTAGGGAATAGGTCTGGATTTGGGGTGAATGAAATTGACAACAAAGTTGATTTTTCTTTAATATTTTTATTAAAATGTTTTGAGGTGGTAGTTAGCAAATAGAGGGGGTAATTATTTGAGCATTTCAGTTATTTAAATTTAAGCCACACTAATTTTTAAAAACACAAAAAAATATTTTTTATATTTTAAAAATATTTTTTTTAATTTCAGTAAAAGTTCTTCATTTAATTCTTCATCAGATTTTGAAAATGAAAATATTTTTATAAAAAATAAACGTCAAAAATTTGAAGAAAAAGAAGAAAATATTCCAAAGAATCAAAATATTAAAGAAAATATTAAATTATTACCGGAAATGGATATTTATTTAAAAGAATATGTTAAAAATACTTTACCTTTGGGAAATGTTACAATTTATTTAAAGCCTTTATTAATTAATTCACAACAATATTATCGTGTTCATTTGCCTCATTTAGCTACTGGTAAATTTATTTTAAATTGAAATTATAATTTGGTGGTAATTAAATGTTTAAAACGTCCATCCTCCCTCTCCCTTTTTTCATTCTCTCTGAAAAAATTATAATTGGATACAAGCTTTTTGACCCCGTCCGCCTAACCAAGATTCCATTTAGGACTTTATGAGTCCCTCTTTCTCACAAACCCGAACCTCCGATTTTTAAGAGAATCTTTGGGAGTTAGACTATTTAACATTTACAAATTTATTTTATTTTTTAAGTTGGCGATCTTCATACAAAATTAATTAATTCTGATATTCTTCCTCCTTCTAAAGAAAATTTTAATGTTAATAATATAAAATGTTCTCTTTGTTTATATGTTGAGGTGGGAAATTAAAAATTAAATTTTTTAAAAATATTTTTTAGTCTCCAAATGGACAAATGATTAAATTATTTAATTTAGATTCAATTTGTATGGTTTTGGGGTTTTCTAAAAGGAAAAATTTTAATGATAATCCAATTATTTATTATTCTTTTTAATTTTAATTTAATAAAATTAATTAATTTTAAAGGAAATTAAAGATTTAAAATAACCTGGTATTTTTTATTTTCAAGCATTCTTTGATTAATAAATTAAAATTTAATTATTTTTTTTATAAATCTCCAAAAAAGATTAAAAAACAAACTACAAATTAATAAAAAAAGAAGTTTTTCAAGTGATTCATTATTTGCTTTTTTGAATTAGAAAAGTAAATATTGGGTAAAATATTGTCAACTTAAGCAGACTAAATACGTAATTCTTTCTCTCTCTCTCTTCTCTTTTTTTAATTTCTAGCATTAAAAATCATTAACTAATAATTTTGAAATTTTTCAATCCAAATTTTTAATTTAGTTTTTTAAATTTTTTTTAAATTCCCAAGTATTTACAGTCCAATTTCTATTTCTGTTTTTTGTTTTATTTTCCAAGTACACAAAATACATAATAGTTTGTAACTTGTGATTTAGTTTTTTTATTTGTTTTATGAATAGTAATCTCTAAAATTAATCTCTTAAATATATTTTTTTACTTTAATTAAAAATTCAGAAAATAAAATATTACTTTTTTTTCAAAATATTAGGTTAAAAATTATCTAAAAGACACAAAAAAATATTTTTATTTAATTATTTTCTTTTGTTTTTAAAATTTAATCAAAACAATCTAAGCTCGACTTTAATTTGAAGATTAAAAGTTTAGAAAAATTAGAGTATTTTTTATAGATATTTTTTGTTTATTAGACAAACAATTTTTTTCTAAAATATTTGTCATCATTTTTTTTCTTTTTTTTGTGTTTAATATTTTCTATATTTTATTTCATAATGATAAACGAAGAGAAAGGAATTCCCCCAAAATATCTATAATTTTTATTCTTTTTTACCTTCAACTTTTTCTTATCATCCCCCTATCTATTTGATAAATATTTTTATTTTATTTTTATCAGAAAATATAAATATATATTTAAAGTTAAAATATAAATATCAAAAATTTTGAAATTAATAATAAATATTTGACTCTTAAAATTGAACTTTCTCCGTTCTTAGAAAAACCCCTATAATTCTAAAAATTGATATTTATTAAATATTTGATTTTGTCTAGCCAATCTCTGGCTGTATTTTTGTTTAATTAAAAATATTTTTTTGTTTTTAAATTAAAATTCAATTAATTTTCAGATTTTTTAAATTGAAATTTTTTGCCCTCGCAAGTCCTCCACTGTCGACTTGTGTGCGGGTTTTACATAAAAACAGACGGGGAATAGCCGATATCAAAATCGGCACAAATAATTTACTCGTCTCGTTTCGCCGCAGAAGCTTAGGCAAACACTGCCGGCTCTGCTTGGGCGGTCCTCCTTGGATTTTTTGATAAAAATGATTGGAAATTTTGAACCTGTTAAATTTGGAATTTTGGCTGGAAAGGAAATTGGAATTTATGAACAGTCATTATTTGAAAATGATGGAGAAATTGCTTCTTTAGCTATTGCAAAAAGTATAGCTACGAAATTAAATGAAAAAGTAAATATTTTTTGGGAGGCTGGGGAGGGGGGGGGGTGATATCTCTTTTTATCGGACATGAGAATGGATGTTTGGAAACAATATAGAGGGGGGGGGGGACTTTTAAGTAAGACAAACCGGGATTTTGTATTAAAGCCCCCTTTTTTAAATTATTTTTATCTCTATCAGAAAATAGACGATGCATTTTCTATATATAATTTGGATGTAGTAGTTCAACGATTATTACAATGGAGAGAAATGTTACCTCGTATAAAGGTTACCCCAATAATCTAAAAAATTCCAAAATATTTTTTAGCCATTTTATGCTGTTAAATGCAATAATGATCCAATACTTTTGAAATTATTGGCTGACCTTGGATGTGGTTAGTTTTTAATTTAAATATTTAAAAATATTTAATTTTTTAAAAAGGTTTTGATTGTGCTAGTAGAGGGGAAATTGATCAAGTAAATAAATATTTAATGTTTTATTTTAAAAAATTCTTTAAAGATAATCACAAATGGATTAACAAATGCTGATAATATTATTTATGCAAATCCATGCAAAACACGTAAATATATTCAACATGCTGACAAACTTGGTAGATTAAAGAGACTTAAATATTAACTCCTTTCCCCCAAATAGCCCAAATACAAATTAATGAGAAATCCATTTTTTGATAAATTCTGATAATTATTAGAAGCCGTCGCGGAATTATAACTTCGTTCACAGTTTTTAATCCCGGACGTATTTAATATAGTTTGATGTTCCTTTAATAAAGCTTTTTGGATTTAAAAATAGTATGAGAATAGTAATTTTAATAATTATTTTTAGGTGTTCGTCGAATGACTTTTGATAGTTTAGAGGAATTGATAAAAATAAAAGAAAATCATTCTTCACCAGAGTTGGAAATTTATTTAAATTAATTTTAAATATTTTTAAGACTTATTTTACGTATTTCTGTTTCTGATCCAACAGCTCAATGTCCATTAGCTACAAAATTTGGTTGTGATCCTTTAATTGAGGGCCCTAATTTAATTAAAAAAGCTAGTCAAATGAAGTTAAAAATTATTGGAATTTCTTTTCATGTTGGAAGTGGTTGTAGAGATCCAAAAGCTTTTAATTTGGCTATTTGTGCTTGTAAAAAACTTTTTGATTTTGGAATTTTGGAGGGACATTCAATGAATTTATTGGATATTGGTGGGGGGTTTCCTGGACAAGATAATGAACAAATAACGTTTTTTGAGGTAAATTTTTAAATATCCGATGGTTGATATATGTAGATACCAGGGATGTCTCAGGTTAGCTGAAACCCTGTCTTTTTTCGACACGACCCGACTTTTTTCTCAACCCGAGACATCCTTGGTAGATATTTTTTTGAGTTTTAAATTACACCAAAGATATAATTCCTTTATAATTTTAAATATTTTCCAGATTGTAAAGATTATACAAAATTCTTTAAATGAATATTTTCCTTCTAACAATAATATTGAAATAATTGCTGAACCGGTAAAAGATAAAATTTAAATTTTATTTTAATTTTTTTAAGGGCCGTTATTTTGCATCTTCCCTTGTTTCTCTCTGTACAAATTTAATTTCTGTTACTAAAGTATCTGCATATAGAGTAACCAAAAGAATAAAAGATTTAAATAAAGAAGGACAAATGTAGTTTTTTGAGAGAAATTTATTTTAATTTTTTAAATTAAAAAGGTTATATTTAAATGAAAGTGTTTACGGCTCTTTCAATTGTATTCTCTTTGATCATTTCCATCCTTTAGGCAAACCTTTATTTCAAAAAGAGGAAGAGTATGATAATTTAAATTTAATTCCAACAATTATTTGGGGACAAACTTGTGTAAATTTTTAATTAAAAAAGAGTAAATAAAAAATTAATTTTTGAAGGACGGCTTAGACCAAATTGAAGAAAATACAAAAATGCCAAAAATGGAAATTGGGGATTGGTTATTTTATAAAAATATGGGGGCATACACAAGTGTTGCTGCTAGTAAATTTAATGGATTTGATATTCCAAAAAGAAATTTTTATGTTTTTAGTCTGAAATTTTGGTAAGGAAAATTTGAAAGGCTTAAAAAATATATATTTTTTTGAAGGAATTTTATTTATAATTTTGAAATTAAAAAAGAAGAGAATAATAATGATAATGATGAAATGATTAATAATGAAGGATTTAATAATGAAATAATTAAAAATGTTTGTCAAGAATGGAAAGAAATGTTAACATTTAAAAATTTTATTTGTCCATAAATAATTTTAAAATAATTAATTTAAATAAATATATTAAATGTTTTCAAATATTTATAACCAATCAAAAATAATTTTAATCAAAATTCTCCTTTTTCCTTAATACATCTAAACCATATCTGTTGATGTTTAATAAAGACTAAACTATTCATAAGTTTGTTCAGAATCATCTAATTTATTTAAAAATGACACTTTTGTTAACTTGATTTTTATATAAAAAAATATTTAAAAATTACAAAAAATGGAATGCATATTTGGTACATTTAGAATAATTTAAAGCATATTTTAAGAATAATTTACAGTTTATGCAGGGCAGAAAACACAATATACGCAAAACTGGACCGGGCTTGAAAAGACGAAAGAGATTCGGGACTAGCGGACTAGCATGCTCCAACTAGACTAACACTGGCTTTTATACACTACACATTATTCTTTCCAGCGAATGCTATAAAAGCCAGCCTCAAAACGTAACCCCAACCAACATTCAACTCAACCGACTTCCATTCTTCTAAACTTCGCTCGTCTACACTACATGACCAGCCGCAACAACCGCAACATCGTCACTGCCGCCCGAGGAGACACTCCAAGAGGACGCTCATCTTCCGGAAGCACCCCAAGGACAACTCGTCAATCGGCTGGGCAGCGAGGCAGCAGCGAACGACGACGTCCACAGAGCCGTGCAGGTACTACTCGACAACAGGGAAGACCACCACCCGACAGACCTAAAACCGTCGAGGACAGCAACGAAGACGCAGCGTTCATTGAGCAGCTTCAGGCCTGGGCCCAGGAGACTTCGAGGAAACAGCTGACGGATCTGGAATCTGAGTTCGAGCGTCTTCAGAGCCAACCGCGACCGGAACCATCTGAGGAATTTGCACGGTGATTTTTTCTAGCTAAGTTGTTTTTAACGCTCACTTATTTCATTTTTGTAGCAATCCAACCCTGAACCGTTATCGAGATGTCATCTGCGTCGAGAACAACCGGGTCGCTCTGACAAACGGACGCTACATACACGCCAACTGGATTGATAGCCAAGGTGGAATTTGGTATGTTTAAAACAAAGCAAAACTCTTTTTCAGGTGATCGGCGATACATCTGCACGCAGGGCCCTCTTCCGCAGACAGTTGGCGACTTCTGGGAAATGGTTCTGCAGGAGAAAGTTGAGGCGGTTGTGATGTTATGTGACACCGTTGAGCTCAATCGTCCCAAGTGTCACCAGTACTGGCCTAAGGATAATACACCAGAATCGGTTAGCTTCTCTGTAGATTGAGGCATAAATTTAATGCTTTTGTTTTTTACAGGCAATCACCAGTCGGGACGGCAACATAAGAGTTCGGTTCGTGGACACGGAGGCACTGGACGACAACCATCTTATTCGGACACGCCTGCAGGTCACCAGCGACAATCCAAAGCGGCAAGCGAATGTTCGTCACTTCCATTGGAGACGTTGGCCCGATCGTGGAGTGCCTATGAACCATCTTGCGGCGCTACGACTGCTCTTCTACATCGGGAAATACAAGCCAATAGTCGTCCACTGTTCGGCAGGTGAATGACCACAATAAAAAAAATTAATTTCTGACCAATTTTTCTGGCTTTTAGGTATTGGCAGGACCGGGACTATCGTCATGATCTACTTGGCTCAGAACACACTGCGCTCTGGGCAGCGTCTGGACTTCTACGAATTGGTGGCAGATTTGCGTCGTCAACGGGCAGGCAGTGTGCAAACCCTGGATCAGTACCTGTACATCTACAGCGTCTTTCTCCGGTAAGGGATACTAAAGGCACACCTTGCAAATTTCTTAAAATTTCAATTTTCCTTCACAGGTACGCGAAGAACAAGGCTGATGCGGGCAGGTTCAAAGTGGACACGGAAGCAATTGACAAACTGATTCAGGCCATATCTAAGCGCATCTATAAGCAGACTAAGCGTTAGTTGGGACAGAGGAATGTTCTGCTGTGATATAGTGATATGTTCCTGTATATTCATTGTTGTATTTTGCTTGTGTATTCGCTTGTATTTGTATGTTGACCTCATAATTGTACAGTCGTGGAAAAAAGTATGGAAGCGCTAGAAAAATTTTATTTAATTCTTAATTTTTCATTCAAACAATACGTTCTATATACCAATCGAAAGCTCTATTCGTATCTCAGTTGACATGTTTCTGCATTTTTCATGAAAATAAAAATTGGCCGAGATAATCCGGATCTACCGGATATACCAAATCCCATTTTTTCGGAAAAATTTTTCGGAAAAAATTTAACAAACCCATTTGATAAAGCATATTTTTCTGAGTATTTTCTACAAAACCGCTTAGAAATATCTTTTTCCGGAGCAGAGATATGATTTTTTGAAAATGGCATTTTTCCCTTAAAAATTGAATTTTTTGCAAAAATAGACGAAAAATGCGATTTTCAAAAAATCATATCTCTGCTCCGGAAAAAGATATTTTTAAGCGGTTTTGTGGAAAATACTCAGAAAAATATGCTTTATCATTTGGGTTTGTTAAATTTGTTCCGAAAAATTTTTCCGAAAAAGTGGGATTTGGTATATCCGGTAGATCCGGATTATCTCGGCCAATTTTCATTTTCATGAAAAATGCAGAAACATGTCAACTGAGATACGAATAGAGCTTTCGATTGGTATATAGAACGTATTTTTTGAATGAAAAATTAAGAATTAAATAAAATTTTTCTAGCGCTTCCATACTTTTTTCCACGACTGTATATACAGTCGTGGAAAAAAGTATGGAAGCGCTAGAAAATTTTTTCTTAATTCTTAATTTTTCATTCAAAAAATACGTTCTATATACCAATCGAAAGCTCTATTCGTATCTCAGTTGACATGTTTCTGCATTTTTCATGAAAATGAAAATTGGCCGAGATAATCCGGATCTACCGGATATACCAAATCCCACTTTTTCGGAAAAAATTTTCGGAACAAATTTAACAAACCCAAATGATAAAGCATATTTTTCTGAGTATTTTCCACAAAACCGCTAAGAAATATCTTTTTCCAGAGCAGAGATATGATTTTTTGAAAATGGCATTTTTCCCTTAAAAATTGAATTTTTTGCAAAAATAGACGAAAAATGCGATTTTCAAAAAATCATATCTCTGCTCTAGAAATAGATATTTCTTAGCGGTTTTGTGGAAAATACTCAGAAAAATATGCTTTATCATTTGGGTTTGTTAAATTTGTTCCGAAAATTTTTTCCGAAAAAGTGGGATTTGGTATATCCGGTAGATCCGGATTATCTCGGCCAATTTTCATTTTCATGAAAAATGCAGAAACATGTCAACTGAGATACGAATAGAGCTTTCGATTGGTATATAGAACGTATTTTTTGAATGAAAAATTAAGAATTAAGAAAAAATTTTCTAGCGCTTCCATACTTTTTTCCACGACTGTATATAGTTGTGATTATGTAAATATGTATTTGTGTTTTTTGTTTTGTTTATATCATAGGGTCGAAATAAACGTTTGACTTTGTGTTAAAATAAGGAAAAAAGCTGGGAGTAAGGTATTCGGATAAACTGAATTCTTGACTTGTTCTAAAGTGTTGTAGTTTTTGTTAGGGACTTGAAGTGAGAACTTAACACAAACAAGGTTGATGTAATTTTATGATTGTTTATATTTGTAATAAAATCAAAGCCTTGGTGTAAAAATAAAAATTTAGGGCATAAAAATTAGCTTGACCGTTTTTTGGATATAATTTTGATAATTTATGTAAATAGGTATATTAAATGTTTTCAAATGTATATTTAATTAAATTCCATAACTGGAATTGTTATTTAGTAGATCAGGGATTCCTCCTATTAGCGCCGCAGGCGAAAATATTAAAAATGGAAAAATCTTCAGTCAGAAATATGCTTCAAAAATTATCCAAAGTTTTTACAAAATTTCGGAAATCGGAATGAAAAAACGTCGGAAACCGAAATTCCGATTCACCTCTGCTCCTTACAGTAGCACAAGATGTCTAATAAAGACTAAACTATTCATAAGTTTGTTCAGAATCATTTAATTTATTTAAAAAATGACAATTTTGTTATTAGGATTTTTATAAAAAATATTTAGAAATTACAAAAAATGGAATGCATATTTGGTACATTTAGAATAATTTAAAGCATAAAATAAGAGATTTAGAAATTGAGAAATACTTTTTTAAAATACTAACAGAATCTCAAGACTTTCTTGATCTCTATAATTTAAAAAACAAAAGGAAATACAAAACATATCAGTTGCTTTTTATAAAAAATAAATTGATATGGCGAAGGACAAAATATTAAACACCGGAATTAAAATAAATAAAGTAGAAAATTTAAAAATAATTTTTAAGCAAGTTTAGGCCTTTACAGTAAAAAATCTTTTAGTTCCAACTACTTCCATCCCTTCCGGATCATCGCTTTCATTTTCTGATGAAAGAAATCTGTAAAAAAGAAAAATTTTACAAAAATATTTTTCTTTTACCTTTCAGAGGCATCTTTGTCAACAAAAGATTTTTCACCATTTCCATTTAAAGGTGGGGGTGGTGAACGTGTTATATTTCCTCTATTTAATCTTCCAAACCATCCTCTTTTCTTTTTCTTTCCTCCATTTTCTAACAAAGAAAAATCTGCTTCTGTTGCTTCAATTAATCCCTTCTTTTGTTTTAATTGTTGTCCTAACTGCATAAATCCTTTATATACATTTACAGTTTCTTGACTAGGTAACTTCTTTTTATAACGTCTAAATTCTGCATTGGACAGAGAACGGTCTGTTGGTTTTCTTTAAAATTAAAATATTTTTCTAAAATAAATTTTAAATTTTTGTCACAATTATTTACAGCCAAACCCTAATTAGGTCATGGTTGAAATTAATTACTGGCTTACAAGCCAAGTTTCCTAACTTATACCTTTACTCTTGCATAATGCCATTTAGCAGCTTTAGCTCAAATTAGCAAGCCTTGCTTTTTCTTATAAAATCTCACAAAGTCATAATCCCAAAATAAAGTCTGCCATATTTTAAAAGTATTTAAAAAATTGTTTACTTAAAATTATGTAGCATTAAAGAACTAGTAACAACAGATACAGAAGAAAGAGCCATTGCTGCTGCTGCCATCCAAGGTTGGATATAAAAACCCCAATGACTAAAAGCTCCAGCAGCAAGAGGAATACCAATAGAATTATAAATAAAAGCAAAAAAAAGGTTAATTCTTATTCGTCGAACAACTTTTTTTGATAATAAAATTGCTCCAACAACATCAACCAAATTATTCTTTTAAAAAATATATTTTAAGTCGATTAATTTGGGTTCAAAGAAAGATATTTTTTTTCGTTAAATATTTAACAATCCCAAAGATCTTAACCGATAAAAAATTAATTTAACTAACCTTAACAAGAACAATTCCAGCACTTTCAATAGCAACATCAGAACCATGTGAAATAGCTATACCAACATTTGCTGCAGCCAATGCTGGACTTTAATAAAAAAATTTCTTAATATTTAATTTAAATTTCTCCCTTTCTTTTACCTATCATTAACTCCATCTCCAACCATTGCAACAATATTATCATTAACCTTAAAAAATAAATATTATTTTAAACAATTAAAAACTATTTCTAAATTACTTGAAATTGTTGAATTTTATCCTTTTTTTGATTTGGCAATACTTCGGCAAAAACTTGATGAATTCCAATCTTAAAATTTTAAATTTTTTTAAAATGTTTTTCATCAAATTCTATAATTTCCCGTTAAATCGTTCTAAAAACAAATTTTTCTTCCAACTTTATTTTTATTTTAAAATTTTTCCATCTATTTTTCAATTTTATTAATTTTCCCGCTAAAATTAATAATTAATTTAAAATAAAAATTATTTTTAAAAATACTTTTCTAGCAGTTGCTTCAGCCGTTTTAGCATTATCCCCAGTTAACAAAACAACATTCATTCCCATTTTCTGTAATGCCCAAACAACTAATGCTGCTTCTTTTTTTACTTCATCTACAATTGAAATAACTGCTGCAATTCTTCCTAGAAAAATTAAAAAGATTTTACATAATTTTCTAAAAAAATACCATTAATAGCACATAAAACAGAAATATTCCCCAATTGTCTTTCATTTTCCAAACTTTCACGAATTGAATTATCTATTTGAATATTATTTTCAGACAGCCAACTTTCAGTTCCAATAACAACAGTATATTGCTCTAATGAATTCCAATCTTCAGAAATTGAAAGTATCTAAAAATATAAACTATTTGTTTTTTCTTTTCTCTTATAAAATTTATTATTCATTATCAATTGTTTTACACACGTGTAAATAACGATTTAATTAAATATTTATTTTTACCTTATTTTGATTAATAGAAAGAAATTCAACATTTTTCTCAACATCATTCGTTGAATCAGAAGAAGAAAGTCCAGTTAATTTAACTCTTGGCCATTCATCATTATCTTCTGATGGCTGAGAAATAATCGAAGCTTCTACATTTGTTAAATTAGAAACTTCACAAGAAATTCCAGAACCAGCAACAGCTCGAAAATTATAAACAGTTGCCCAATGTTCATTTTTAAGAAACTTAAAAAAACAAAATGATTTTTTGAATATTTTTAATATTAAAAACATTTTTAGCAAAAGCAACAATTGCAGTCCCTAAAGGATGCTCACTACTAGATTCTGCAGTTCCCATTAATAAAACAAGACGGCGAAGAGAAAGATGTGTACGAGGAAGTGTTAAATATAAACGAACAATTCGAGGCTTTCCTTCTGTTAAAGTTCCTGTTTTGTCGAATACAACTGTTCGAATCTGAAAATATCATTTTTATTAAAAAGTATAGGAGATATTCTGGACGGCCATATATTTTGTTTCACAATCTGTGAAACAAAACAACACCTTTTCTTCAAAATAGATTTGTATATTAAAAAAATTACCTTATGTGCCTGTTCCAAAGGTTCACCCCCTTTTAATAAAATTCCATTTAGAGCACCAACACCAGTTCCAACCATTATAGCTGTAGGTGTAGCAAGTCCTAAAGAACAAGGACAAGCTATAGCCAAAACAGTAATTGCATAATTAAAAGCTATTCTCAAAATAGATTCCCAATCAGTTATTGATAAATTATTTGAATTAATTGATGAATTTTTGACAGAATGGCCATGATTATTATTAGAAATACTTGTACTATTTAAACCAACAAATAACCAAACAATAAATGTTATTATAGAAAATAATATAACTATTGGAACAAAATAACCAGCCAATTTATCTGCCATTTGTTGAATTGGAGCCTAAAAAACAATTTTCCTTTTTTCCTTTTTGATCATTATTCAAATTAAACAACCTTAGAAGACTGTGCCTCCTCAACTAAACGTACAATCTGGGCTAAAGTAGAATCTTTACCAACATGAGTTGCTTTTATGATTATTGGTGTTGATTGGTTTATAGAGCCCCCAATGACTGGAGATCCTATCAAAATTAAAATTTTTTTGTGAAGCAAACAATAATGTACTAATTGTAAATGAAATGAGTGTTTTCATGATGGGGAATGAGAAAATTAAAGCCAAATTTAAAAGTATAATAAGGTCAAAATCTAATGATGAACAAAAAGTTTTCGAAACTTGCTTTCGAAACTTAACAAAACTTAATCCCCTCTACTCAAAATAAATTAAAAAGTAAAAACCTGGTTTTTTAATTACCGGCATAGATTCACCAGTAATAAAAGATTCGTCTGCAGAAGATTTCCCTTCAAAAATAATTCCATCTACAGGTATTTTCTCTCCAGGCATAACTTTTATAAGATCATCCCTTTGAACAAATTCTGTTTCAATTCCTCTTTCCGTAATTATTTGACCGGTCTTCTCATCAATTGTAACTAGAATGGCTACTTTTGCCTGCATTGACATTAATTTACTTAATGCTTCTGATGTTTTTCCCTTTAAAATTTTTTTGAAATTAATTTTATTTAATTTTAATTTTAGTATTTATCTAAAGTTTGTTTTTCCTTTGTATTCTTAAGTCTATGATCAGAAGATGATAAAAAGTTAGAAACGCTCCTCTCTATTCCATCTTTATTTTCAAAAATAATTTAAAATCGTATTTAAAAATTACCTTAGCTTTATATTCAAGCCATCTTCCAAGTGAAATAAAAACTAAAAGCATTGGAGGGACATCAAAAAAAGTCATCGGACTTGATGGCCAATTTAATATAATACCCATTAAAATAATAAACACAGAATAAATATAAGCTATTGACGTTGCTAATGCAACTAATAAATCCATATTTGCTGTTTTATGTGAAAGTGCACGCCAACAATGAGAATAAAAATTATAACCTCCAAAAAACTAAAATAAAAAAATATCTTAAATTTCAAAATTTTGTTCGAACAATAGTGAGGAATTATAAAAAATTTTTTATAAAAATGTTAAAAAAAATTTAAAACCTGTACAGGAGTAGAAAGAACAAAAAGAATTAAATTATCCATAGACAAAGCTTTGACGAAAATCGGAACTTGTCTTTCTGGATGCATAGGTGTTTGTAAAAACCAATGAAAATAAATCATTAAAGCCATTACTGGAACGCCAAAAACTAAAGAAATGAAGAAAGAAGCTTTCCATTTAGCTATATCATCTGCATGCCCTAACCGTTTTAAACGATCATCATGTGTGGCTAATTCAGCACTATAACCAAGTGACTAAAAATCAGAAAAAGAAAATTATAAAAACTTTTCCAAAGTTCAAAACCTGTATTCTATCAACAATATCTCTTAAACCAATTTGTGCAGTACAATATTCAATTATTGCAATTGTTGTTTCAAGTGAGACTGTGCAAGATTCAACTCCTCTCATAGCTATAACATGTGATTCAATTCTGTGTGCACAAACTGAAGAAGTCATTCCACCAATCTAAAAATTAGAAAATTTTGTTTAAATTTAAAATTTTACTACAAAAAATTCGATTTTAGTCAAATCAAAAATCGAAAATAATTTTTATTAAATTATTACCAATAAGTGTATAGTTTCATTAATATTTGCAGAATCAGTAAGTACTTGACATTCGAAACCGAGATCATCAATTTCCTGAGCAATTTTTGAGGCATTTATTAAAGAGCTATCATAGATAACATGTGCCTTCATAAACATGAGAACAACAGTAATTGAATGAATACCTAAAGAATAAATTTAATAAAGTATTGTAAATTATCAGAAAAACTATAGAATCTTAAAACATCGATTCTAGAATTCCATTAAAACAAAATTTAAATTTATAATTAGCCCCCAAGAAATTCAGAAAGAAAAAAATTTAAGAAAATTTACCTTTTATCTGCTTAATAGCCTTTTCAATAGAAACAACACAAGAAGAACAAGTCATTCCCTCAACAGAAAGTGTGCATTTCTTTAAATTTGAGCTTTCATTTTCATGTGATTTTTTGGAAATTGGAGGTGAAAGTGGGGGCATTTCTTCTATTAATCGTTGATACATAATTTTTGAAGTTTAATAAATTAATTTAAATATTAAAACAACTAAATGTTTTTTAAATTTAAAAGAAAAAAATTGCCAGTAAAATAAATCTTATAATTTTTATTCTAAAAGTTAAAATAAATAAAATGTCAAACAAAAAAGTATTTATCGTTTTTAGAGTATTTGAACGAAAGATATTGTTAAGGGCAAGCCTTAAAGTATATTCTATCAATTATATTTATAAAACTTAAACAAATCGTTTCGCCGAAAAATAAAATTAATTTATATTTTTGCTATATGTATTAATCAATAATGATTTTAAATATCAAAAGTCTTTTGTAAAAGTAATCAAAAAATACGAAGACACGTAAAAATTGGGGGGAGAAATGTTAAAAAATGGACACGTATTTCTAACCATTTATTATTTAAATAAAGCCCCTTATACCTGATAAATTGAAAAAATTTTTTTAGAAAAACTTCAAATGAACTAAATTTCATTAGAAATTAATTTAAAAAAGCCTTTGTTATGTGTCAATAACAAAAGTTCGCTAAACATTGGAAGAAAATTACGTTTCAACCGGTTCCGGACAGTAAAACCACATTTTTTCACGGGTGAGATGGCAAAGGTTTAGGGGCTGTTGACGAAATAAAAAATATTTTTTATTGTGGTACTTACTACTGAATAGCAAAAAAGTGTCGCGCGCAAAGGGAGAAATGCAGGTGAAGTAATTAGTACCTTTTTTTATTTTAATTGCTGTTAGGGAATAAATGTATTGATAAATATAGCAAAAAATATCTTTTTAGGATTGAAAAATAAAATGTATGGGGAAGATAATTAGAATAAATTCAAAAATTATGGCAATGTTGTGAATTTTGATAAACAAAAAAATATTTTGTTATCTAATTTGTACATAAGTAGATGAGAAAATTAAGGGGACACTGTTTTTTTCAAAATGTTACTCAAAATAATTGGATAAAATAAATTTTAAAAGATAAAATAATCAGGAGTTTTAGAAACTTGGCTTGGATACAAAGGTAAAAATGTATGGAAAAATTTTGGACAATATTTCTCCTTAATGATAAAACAAAAAATAATAAAGTGTCCCATTAATTTTCGGTCACCTTGTATTAGGTGTGATGAGATTTTTATGATAACAAGTGAAAAAATGAAGATAAAATGGGAAGAAAGTATCAACAATTTTTTAGTTTTTTTTAAATTATTGCTGTGACATGAAAAAAAAACGACATTAAATTTGGGAGACAAGGTAATTGGGGAAAGAGTAAGAGGAAGAAAGAGAGAGGTATTTGGGTGGGAGAATCAATTATAACGAATAAAACTTTTTGAGAGAAGAAAGAAAAATTATGCACGGAATTAGTAATGAAATGAATTTTTGAAGAAAATTTTAAATCGGGAAACCAATTTTTGAAGAAAAAGTTTTTTAATAACTTTGAAAATTTTAAAAATAAAAAGTACTTTGCAAGCGAAAAATTTTAACTTAAATGAAGTTAAAAAATATTTAAATAAAGGTGAGATGAAAGAACAGAAAAAACCACGTGGATTTTTCCAACAAAAAAAGTTTCTCAAATTCTGTGCATATTAATTGATAGAATTTTAGGGAAATTGAAAAAAATTCAAAATACAAGCAAGATTACTCTTTTTCAAAAATATACCTAATAATTTCTAACCATCCACAATTTTTGCCAATTGACGCTCTAATAATTCAGCTTTAGCATTTTCTTGTCGAACTTTAGCCTCTTCTTGTAATAATTTTGCCTTTTCTTGCAATAAAATAATCTCTTCTCTTTTAATTTGTAAATTAATTTGTTTCAATTTTGCTTCTTGTATTTCATCCTCAATCGACTTTGTTGCAATTATTGAAGAAGACGAATGTTGACGTTTACGAACATTGTTAATATTATTATTATTAGCAGTTGATGATGTCGAAGTAATTACACCGCTAGAAACTGATGGACGTATTTCCTCAGAATTTTCTGAAATTAATAAATTGTTGTTATTATTTTGAGTAGATGCTTCGATTATACGTTGTACTAATAATTCAGCATTTGTGGCATTCTCTGGACCATCAGTTATAATTACATCGTTATCTAAAATGAATTTAATTATACTACTAATGAACCCATGAGTGAGTTAAAAATGTTTTGCTTGTCTATAATTAAAGTAGTTGTCAGGGAAGTATTACCGATATGTGAACAAAGAAATATAAGGACCGTCTAAAATTTAATTAAAAATGAAAAAAAAATACAAAATAGGCTTTTTGCTAAAAAAGGGATATCTAAAAAATAATTATTTACACAACCTTTGCTTTTATCCGTCATATGATTTTCATTTCCATTATTTTGTGGGCTTTGTTTGGCAGATTGAGAACAAAAACGTTGTTGTTTGCGAAGTGGCTGGTCTCCCCGTGGTGATTCAATTGGTGAACTTTGTGTTTCCCATGATGTTTTTCGACTTAAATATGAAGCACTTGCAGCCAAAGCAGAGCTCAAGAATGTATTAAGTTGCTGCTGATCTAAATTATTAGAAATATAGTTAGAGTATAATAAGAAAATATGAGGTGGAGGGGTTATTAAAAATTTAGTCACAAAAATAAAGTAAAAACTTAATCTCATAAAAATACAGTCAAACAAAGCATGTTAACATTTACATATAAGCGACCAAACCTGTTTGCACTTGCTCAACTGCAGGAATATTCAAAGTAGACAAAAATGAAGAATCAGCACTGTCAGATCCAGCATGTTGTTCCTCACATTTTAACCAGTTAAAAGTGGCATTAAGTGCTCCATTCATAGGGTCAAATTGTGCTGACGACTGAAGAACCTCATTCCCCATTATATCAAAAACAACCTTGTCAACCTTTTATAGATTTAAATTTAAAAAATTTAATTAAAAATTAAAAGAATCACAAAATCAAAGTAAGTTTGTAGAATTTATAATCTAATAAAAATAGTAATTTACCTCACTATAAGGAATCTCTTCGACACCAGATTTCTGATTATGTTCATATTTAGCTACAGCTGATCTACGCAAATATTGCCAATCGTGATTTCTAACATCTCTCCAAGATTTTCGTTCAAAATTTTGAAATCCTTGTTCAATCATTTCCAGTCGAACACCCTCCCAAGCATCTTCTTTTTCTTTTAATGCTTGCGGTTTAAAAACATTTTCGCTTGAACCAAAAAGAACATCTTTTCTTTCCAAAATTGCCTTTGCTAGTACATAAGTTTTTTGTCTCATAATTGTAGCAATAAAATTTAAGTAATTTTTAAATAAAATATTTAATGAGTGTAACACCAAATGATAACCTAAAAGATAAAATAATATGAATGTTTCTACGAAAAAAGGTAAAAAAAAGAAAAAAGTGCCTTTAACAATTTATAATTGACCAGATGAATTTTGCATTTCGACATAATAATAAATCATTCAATTTGGTAACTCCACATATTACCAATTTTTTATATAGGTAAATGACAAATTACCTAATTCTGAAAAGGTCGAAATCTGAAAGGGTCAAAATTTTTTGGCGGGGACGGTGGCCAATCCTACTACCTAGCTCGCAATGTTTTTTTTAATTTTTATTTTTAGATTTTTAAGGTTTTCTTGTTAAATGTATTTTACAATTAGTAGAAATCTACGGCTATTTGAAAGACATAAAAAGTTTTATTTTTATCGCTTTATTTCTGATGGATTCCGTCAACCTGATCTTTCTGGACTTGCTTATGTTTCCCCTGTAGAAAAAATAAGAAATATAGGTTAATTATTATTTTTTTATTTTATATAATATATATTTTTAGGTATTTCTGCACATATTGATTCTGGAAAAACAACAGTAACTGAAAGAATTCTTTATTATGCAGGGAAAATTGATGCAATGCATGAAGTTAAAGGAAAAGATAAAGTTGGTGCTACTATGGATTTTATGGAATTGGAACGTCAACGTGGAATAACAATACAATCGGCCGCTACATATGTTGATTGGCATGGAACTAACATAAATATTATTGATACACCAGGTTGCTTTATTTCCACAATTTAACATTTTTTGAGTATTGTTATTACACAACTGTACCGTTAATCTTTGGTTTTGTTGGTCCCTAAGAATTTTCATCAAATTGACTTTGTTTGGTAAAGTTTGGTTATTCAAATTTTTTCCTTTCCCCTTCGTCTCCAATGTTGGTGTTAGATTAGGTATTTGTTTGATCTGACCTAGATACAAAAAATTCTGAACCATGGAGAATAGCAAAAAAAATTTTTTTAAATTATAGATTGATTATTTTATAATAAATCTGACATCATAGTTAGTCTGCATATCTGAAGCCTATTATAAACTGATGTGTAAAGGAGATAACTAGACTTTTCCACCCTTTTAATTTAAAATTCCTTAGGTCACGTTGATTTCACTGTGGAAGTTGAACGTGCTTTAAGAGTGCTTGATGGCGCCGTTCTTGTTCTTTGTGGTGTTGGAGGTGTTCAAAGTCAAACTTTTACTGTCAATCGACAACTTCGGCGATATAATGTCCCTTTTATTTGTTTTATAAATAAATTGGATCGTGTCGGTGCGAGTCCTCAAAATGCTTTGTTGGGCCTTCGATCAAAATTAAATCACAATGCTGCTTTTATTCAAATGCCTATTGGATTAGAATCACAATTTAAAGGAGTAATTGATTTAATTGAGGAACATGCTGTTTTTAATGCGACTGATGATGGTTCTGAACTTAGAGCCGAAGAAATTTCAAAAGAGCACAGAGCAGAGGCATCTGATTTACGTCAACAATTATTAGGTAGGTATCAATAATCTTGAATCCTACTTTATGGCGCAGAATTTCGATCGGCCATAGCGACAGCTACATTGAGACAGATCAAATAGACCCCTGACATATTTTGTATCATTTAACGCATGACCCCCATCAAGTTTTATTTTAGCGTATACCTTAATTTGTTCAAAAATTCAAAGCTAGTTATTTAAACGAGCTATCAGGGTTTTTAACTTTTGATTTACTTTGTAGAAATTTCTTATACCTTTATAAAAATATTTTTCAGAGTCCCTTTCAAACTGTGATGATTTAATAGCTGATATTTATTTACAAGACAAAATTCCTTCCTCAGAAGAAATCAAGGCTGCAATTAGGCGTTCTACTATTAACAGAACTTTCGTTCCTGTTTTAATGGGGTCAGCCTTGAAGAACAAAGGAGTTCAACAAATGATTGGTCTTTAAATATATGTTAAAATTTTTAAGTAATTTTAGATTCTGTTGTTCATTATCTTCCAAATCCTTCGGAAGTTAAGAATTTTGCTAATTTATACGAGTTTGTCTTTTTATCTATTTTATTTGTAAATTCCAAATAATTTAGCTCTGAAGAAAACTTTGAAAAGATTTTTATGTGCCCAGACAGAATATCCGATCCAAAATTGCTGAAACCATTTATTGGATTGGCTTTTAAATTGGAGGTTCTATAATTTTTTAAATTAATAATTTTTTCGATTTTTAGGCTGGACGAACGTTCTTTCGAATTTATCAAGGTCGACTTTCCAAAGGCGATACCATTTATGCAACCAGAGATGGAAGGAAGGTTAATTATTTAATCTATGTGGAAACAACTTTTTTTAGGTAAAAATATCCAAATTGGTTAGAATGCATGCTAACAATATGATGGAAATTGATGTAGCTTATGCTGGTGATATATGTGCAGTTTTAGGATTGGAATGTGCTAGTGGAGAAACTTTTTGTTCTGATCCAAGTATGAATGTACATTGTGTATGTTTAAATTTTTTATCTTTATGGGAGAGATTATTTTTTTTCTTTAATTAAAATTTAAACTAGTAACTATAATTACTACATAATTTTAGATGTTATATTTTTTCTCTAATTTTCAGGAGTCAATGTTTATTCCTGACCCAGTTATTTCAATGTCAATCAAACCTACATCTAAAGTTATCTCTGATACTTTTCTATCGGCTTTGAAACGTTTTTCCAATGAGGATCCAACATTTCATATGGAATATCGAAAAGATCATCGCGAAACAATTATTAGTGGAATGGGTGAATTACATTTGGTAATTTTATAAATTGACCTTTTAAGGATTTAAGGCTTTTTTGTTCTCTTTATAGGTTTTCTTTCTCTTTATACGTTTTATTATAATTATTCTTTGTCCCGATAAAGATATTTTTAAGGAAATTTACGCTCAAAGAATGAAAAATGAATTTGATTGCCCTGTGGAATTGGGACAACCAGCCGTTTCTTACAAGGAAACATTAAAGACTCCTTACAGGTTAGTGGTCAAGTAAAAAAAAATTTCAAAAAATTTTTTAATTCAGGTTTAATTTTCGTCATAAAAAGCAAACGGGCGGACATGGTCAATTTGGAGAAATTGAAGGTGTAATTAATCCGCAACCTCCAGAGAGAAATACAATTGTTGAATTTACTGATAATTCTGTGGGTGAAGGAGTTCCAAAAAAATTTATGTCTTCACTTCGAAAGGTGTTTTAACTATTTCTAAATTATGCCTATTTTCTTTTAAAGATTTAATTTTTTTAGGGCCTAGAAGCGATTACTAAGGAAGGTCCTTTAATTAAAGCTCCAGTAACTGGGATTGAAGTTATACTTCAAGGTATTTTAATTTAATATTTTTGAGTTTAAGAATATTTTAGATGGAAAAACACACATTGTCGATACTACTGATATTGCAATGATTGCTACAATGGTGAGTGATTTTTATTTTTTGGGCTTTTTATAGTCTTGATTTGAAGTAATTACGCCTCTAGAATTTTAGCTTTTTAACATTTATTATTTACATAATTTACCTAAAAATAAATTTTATCTTAATTAGATGAATATGATGAGAGAAGCATATGAGCGTGCCAATTGGATGTTATTAGAACCTGTAGTTAAAGTTGAGTGTGTAGTTCCAATGGAATTTGAGGTTTGTAAAATTATTTAGAAAATTAAAAAACAATTTTAAGAGTCAAGTAGTCAAAACATTAATTGAAAGAAAAGGGATTGTTACTGCTACAGCTACTGGTGCTGAATATTCTACACTTGAATGCGAAGTTTTTTTTTGAATATTTTTTGAATAAAAATTTTGTTTTTCAGGCACCTCTCCGTGAAATGTTTGGTTATAGTACAATATTAAGGACACAAACTCAAGGAAAAGGTTTTAAAAAATTATTTTTATGAGAGGTGGAATGATCAAGGAACTTCTTTTATTCTTTATGACAATGTAGGGGAATCCTTTTCATTGTCAGCTTAATTTATAGCTTTGAGAAATTTTTGTCTGACCAAATTTTTGTGAACTCAAATTTAAATTCAATATTATTTTTCAACTTTGTAAATTTCTAGGTGAATTCACAATGGAATTTAAAAGATATACACCTGTAGAGCCATATATTCAAGATGAAGTTGTTTATGACTGGAAGGTTGCAAATGGTATAATTAATCCTGAAAAGGAAAAGAAAAAGCAAAGGAGATGAAAATTACCTAATTTGTTTTTGTTATTTTTAGATTTTTTCTTGTTTTTTTTGAATAGTTTTAAAAATTTATTTTGTTGTTTATTTGTTTTTATCAAAATATTTTTATATATTTCTTTTAGTTTTTCTCACCCTTTGTGTATTCAGAAGCCTTTCCCTAAATTTTGTTCTGTAGTTATATTTAAATTTATGAATTAGATTTTTAAACTAATATGGATCAACCAACAACTTCGAATGTATCTACAATAACTCCAACAATTACAACTAATATTAATTCAACACAATCATCATCTACTACAAATACAACTAGTATCAATACAAATCCTACAAATATTTCAATTTTAAATAATTTACAAAATATTATAACAACTCCCTCTTCAACACAACAGCAACAACAAACAAATACAACAAATAATTTAATACAAAATACCCCTACAACAGCATTAGTTCAACCAATGATTTTTAATAACCAAACAACATTAAAATCTTCAACAACAAATATTTGTCAACAAAAAATGAGAAAAGAAATTTATAGATATACTTGTGAGGATATGTTATTTGCTGCTGCTTGGTCAAATAAAATATATGAAGATAGAAGGTTTAGACTTGTAGTTGGGACTTTGTTAGATGAAGAAAAAATTATGAATAATAAGGTTAAATAAATTTTAGTTTTATTGTATATACTCCTCAAATATTATAAATTTTAAATTAAATTATTTACTATTAAACGTTAGATTGGGAAATTTGGTTAGGTAAAAGGTAATTAAATTAAACTCTCGAGTATTTTGGTCAATACCCATAAAAATAAGAATTAAAAATATAAAATAATTTTAAAATTTAATTTTTTTAATTTAAAAGGTATTTATTATCGAATTAGATGAAAATATTGGAGAATTAGTTAGAAGAGCTACATTCCCTCATGGATACCCAATATCTTCAACAAAATTTATTCCAAATCAGGTAATTTTTATTTTTGTTAATAAACTCTAAAATTCTTTTTTAGGACCCATCACAGCCAGAATTATTTGCTACTACCTCAAATTATTTACGAATTTTTAGATATCATCCAAATAGAGATTTTAATCAAATTCCAATTACATTGGAGTGTGAATTATATTCTGTAAGTTTTTAATTGAAAATAAAGAGGTATGGAAAATCAGAGAATGCTTTTTTATTAAGAACTCTTCGAATAATTTATTTATATCAATTAAACTCTGTTCAAAACTGCCCGCAGACTATAAAACCTTAATTTTCTTTAAAATTAAAAAAAAATTTTAGACTAATAAATCAAACATTTATTCTGCACCGTTGACGGGACTTGACTGGAATGAAGTAGATTCTACATTGCTAGCTACATGTAGTATTGATACAACATGTACTGTTTGGAATGTTGAGGTTTTGTTTAGTTTTAAAATATTTTAAGTAATTATTTAATAGACTGTTCAACAAATTGGGCAAATCAAGGCAATTGAAGGTTCACAAAAAACCCAATTGATAGCTCATGAAAAGCCTGTACATGATATTGCTTTTGCAAAACTTGATAGCGGTGGGAGAGATCAATTTGCTACTGCAGGTTTGTCGTAACCTTTAGCAATTGGATAAAAAAAGCGAATTTTGATTTCATAAATTATTTTCTGTGTTAGTTGAACGGATACCCTATACTGGGACCACTGACCAGTGCTAGAGGTTTTTTGATTCCGACTCCTACCTTTCTCTAATATTTTTTAAATATACTATAAAAATTAATTTTCAGGTGCAGATGGCAGTGTTAGGCTCTTTGACCTTCGTTCACTTCAACATTCTACGATTTTATATGAAGATCCAGAAAAACGAATGTTAAATCATGTAGCTTGGAATAAACGTGAACATACAAAATTGGCAACCGTTGCACACGAATCTTTTGAGGTAAAAATTTTTTAACGGTATTTGGATTGGCATTGGAAATATTTTATATTTTCTTGTTTTTCAATTTTTCGTTGCCTATAACTCATTCCAGAATCATTTCATAGAGTAGTGTTTTTCTTGTTTATTTTTGCGGCTTCTATTTAAAAATAAAAGATTATTTTTAGGTTGTAATTTTGGATATTCGAGTTCCTTGCAGACCTTTAGCTCGTTTTGGAAATCATAGAGGATTCATAAATGGAATAGCTTGGGCACCTCATTCAACAGTACATATTTGTACAGCCGGCAGTGATCGACAAGCATTAATTTGGCAAATGAATCATTTTAATAGAGATGAACCGATACTTGCATATACGGCTGAAGGAGAAGTAAAATAAGAAATAAAAATTCCAAACTTTTATTTAAATTTTAGATTAATCAAATTCATTGGTCTAATAATTTTCATCAATGGATTAGTATATGTTTTAATAAGAATATGGAAATTTTAAGAGTTTAAAATTATTTTTGATTTTTTTAAATCTAAAATTTGTCATTTTAAATGTACATATATTTTTAATAAAAATAGTAGTTATGAATTTTGGAAGCTTACAAGATAAAAATGATTATTGCAATCATTAAAGGATTACATAAAAATTTTCAATATTAGAAAGAGAAAAGAGCTCTGGACATTTGTCTGCGTCGGTTCGAAAGACATGTTTTGACTAGGGTAGCAAGTAGTTATCCCACCCTCACCGTCGCGGCTGTCACAAAAAGGACATTTGGTCTACAACTGTTTTGGGACAATTATTGTCAGTCGGACAATTAAAACCTTGTAAAGGGTTATTTTATCTTTTTATCTTACCGCAATTTGTAATTATCTGTTATTTTTGACATAACAGATAATTACAAATTGATTGACAGCCGCGACGGTAAAACTTAGTAAAACATTTTTTCGTCGCGCAAAAGCCGCGACGGTAATTTCCGCGCATCGATCTAAAACTTTTTTCTTTTTTATTTATAAAATACCTTTTTAAATATTAATCAATGTATAAAGGGTGGTTATGGGCAGAGTTCACTCGCAAGCTTCGCTTGAGAGAGAACTCTGTCTCCTCTCTCTAGCTTCGCTTGAGAGTGGACTCTGTCCATAACGATTACCTAGACATTTTCTTTGACCTAGACATTTTTTTGCCGCCCAAATATATGGGAGAGGGAAGAGTGGAATTAATATGTGTATGGATTATTTTTCCCATTTAAGTGAACATTTAATTCTGCTCTTCCCTATCCCATATATATTTTATCTTTATATTTTTTTTATTATTTTTAATTATTTTTTTCAAAGTTTTTTAAATGGATTAGATGCGAATATTATATTCTTATTAAATTGTGAAGATCATAACATTTCTTGTGAAGAATTGAGAAAAATATATTTTGATTTGTTAAGAAGATTTCATCCTGACAGAAGTGGTTCTCAAATTTTTGAAAAATTTTTGGCAATTAATAAAGCTTGGAAAGTTTTGAGGTTTGTTTTAATTTTATTTATATGGTTAGGCTCTCTATATTAGGGTGTTTTCTTGGGATTAAAAAATATTTTCTTGAAATTGGGTGATTCCAAATAGTGTGTAATTCCTTTCAGAGGGTAGTAGGTGTCATATGAAAATCGTGATTTCGAACCATTTCTATATCTAAGGTTTCGATATCTTCGTTTCTATTTAAAACTTTTTATATACTTATAATAATTTTTCAGGATTTGAAAAATTTTTTAAATTTTTACAAATTATTCTATTTCTTACAATCTTTACAACAAAGCAATTGTCTGTTCATTCTTCCCGACTGTCGTCTATCGCCTTAAAAGGAAAATCCAAATATTCAACTGTTGGGTATTTTTTAACCAAAAATTCTGAAATTTTTTTAATCAATATTACCAACAACAAAAGTGAATAATCTTTTTTGGATTTAAGAAATTTTTCTTCTTCTTTATTTTTGAGGTATTTTTTAAATATTAAAAAGAATAATAAAATTAAATAATCTAAATTTTTAATTAAACTAAGCCCCTTCCATAATTTACCCGAAATTGAGAAGTATTTAGTATTGAACTTATAGTCAGGGGGAATCAACGGGAATCAAAGGGTCTCTTTGCGGGAATCAACGGGTGTCTCTTTTGTACACAATAACTTGTCTGTTGGGTGCTTGCGAATAAACGGGTTGTTGGCGAATAAATGGCCAATATTGCGTTGTCTTGCGAATAAATGACCAATATTGTGTTGTTTTGCGAATAAATGGGGTGTGTAACCAAACTATAATTTCTGTATTATATTTAAAAAATTAAACTTATAGAATTATTATTTTTAAAAATTTTTTCTAAATTTTCGAAAATGCCTTCCGATGAATATGTCGACCCCAGCTCTGATTCTGAATACGAATGTAGGATTCTTAGTATATATTTCTCCAATTTCTTTATCAATTTAGATGATAATCCACTAGCTCAGAGAAATAAACGTTTAAATTTATTGTTTTATTTTTAATTTTAAAAACCATAGTTGGCGAACTCCATAAGAAATTTCAGGCTGAAAATGCTAATAAATCTTTTTCTTCTTCTTCAGATTCTGGTTTATTTTTTTTTCTATTTTAAAATTAAAAAATGATATTTTCGATCTAGAAATTGGCAACAATAATTCTGTTATCAATCGTGGATGTGGTATGCTTTCGGTAGGCACAGTGGAGGCTGAGGCCGGCTCTCTTTTGGGGAGGAAGGAAGGGTTTAATCATCAGTCAACTTCGAATGGTTTATTTTACCAAAATTTTAAAAATTAAATACTCATAAATTATAGTAATAAATAATAAAAATAAAAAAATTAAAGTGGAAAGGAAGAAGAAGAAGAAAATAATAAAAACGGAAGTTAAGAAGAAGGATATAAAAAATGTTTCTAAAAAGAAGAAAAATAAGAGAGGTAATTAATTTTAAGAATTTTAATAAAAAATATTAAATTTTCAAAATAGAAACACGTTCTCGCAGTAATTCAACTCCAGGTATTTAAATAAATTGAATAAAAAATATTAAATGCAAAACTAAAAAAATTTAAATTGTATTTTAAGAAAATAATTTTGAAGAAGAAGAAGAAGAAAATTCACCACCAACAAAACTACGCCATTATTTGCCTAGGGTGGCAAAGGACTTTACCAATGCTATAAAGCTTAGTAATGCTACACCTCAATTTCAAAATCAACAAAGTATCGGGCGTCGAATTCGTTCTGATAGTGGTCAATCGTCTCGTACATATTCTAGGTTAATAATTTCTGTTATGTAAAATAATTTTATAATAATTTTACCGAAGATAAAATAATCTAATCTTTTAGATCTCGCTCTCCAATTAACAGTGCTGCTGACGGCATTTCCTCTGGTCTTTTTTATTTTTCTTTTTTAATTCTTTTTCTTGCTGCACCATGTGTAGACAGGGTCGATATCCTATTAAAATTTTTTCTATTTTTTGGTCCTGACCCCCTAAATTAAAAAAAGGAATAGACCGCATGGGTATACATATGAAATTTTTTTCCTCTCCTCTTTTTCTTTCTTTTACTAATATAGGAAAAGAAGAGGAAGGAAAAGAGGGGGAAAGAGTCTGTTTCCTCTTTAATAGGAGAAATGAGGGAGACTCGACCGCTCAATAATCGAAAATGTTCGAAGAGAAAATATTCTTCCGAGAAATATTATTTAAATATTTGTAAATTTTATTTTTAATTTCCTAATATTAAGCTGCTACAAAAAAATGTTGTGATATAATTGGACATGAACCTTCAGAATGTCCTATTCTTCTTGAAAAACATTCTCAGCTCAATGAGGAAGGGGTAAATTTTATTATAAATAAATTTTAATTTGACAAAATTCAAAAATGGCTAAAATCTATTCGTTTTCTTTAAAATCTTGAACGTTGAGAGTAGAGACCGGACGGTATTTTTCGGTATTTATCGGTATTACTAATACGGTAGGAATACGGTAAAATTCTGAATTTTATCGGTATTTTTCGGTATTTCAGTATGGAATACCGTTCAGTGCGAAATTCCGGTCTCTAGTTGAGAGAAGTTCCTGATTTTCCTTTTTCTATTCTTTTCCTTTATAAATCCTGAACGTTGAAAGACGTTCTCGATTTTCTTTTTCTATTTTTTTTTCCTTTATAAATCCTGAACGTTGAGAGACGTTCTCGATTTTCTTTTTTCTATTCTTATTCTTTATAAATCTTGAACGTTGAAAGACGTTCTCGATTTTCTTTTTCTATTTCTTTCCTTTATAAATCCTGAACGTTGAGAGACGTTCTCGATTTTCTTTTTTTCTATTCTTATTCTTTATAAATCTTGAACGTTGAAAGACGTTCTCGATTTTTTTTTCTATTCCTATTATAAATCTCGAACGTTGAGAGACGTTCTTGATTTTCTTATTCTTTATAAATCCTGAACGTTGAAAGACGTTCTCGATTTTCTTTTTCTATTCTTATTCGTTATAAATCTTGAACGTTGAGAGACGTTCTTGATTTTCTTCTTCCTATTCTTATATTTTAAATCTTGAACGTCGAGAGACGTTCTCGATTTTCTTTTTTCTATTTTTATTCTTTATAAACTTGAATGTTTCTATTCTTTTCCTTTGATTTTCTATTCTTTACTTTCTAAAGTAAAAAATATAAAATCAAAGTAAAGAATAGAAATCATATATATATAAATAACAAATAAATAATATTTTTTTAAAATAATTAGTAATACTTAAAATAAAATTCAAAGGTCCCAGTTTTGCCTATTTCTGTAAGTAATGGTGTAACCTTCTGGGAAATTGAAAAGGTGGTCGATTCAAAAATAAATGAAGAGGGTGATGTTACAGAATTATTAGTAAAATGGGCATACTTTACTACTCCTACATGGCATTCAATTGATCTAATTGCCGATTCTCCGCAGACATTGACAGATTATTTTTTTGAAGAAGGGGTCAAAAAGACTCTAGAGACCATTTGTAACGTTTCACGAAACGAAAAAGTAATTAAAATTGTAGAAAAATTAACAATAACAAATCCCAACCTTAACCTCCAAACTAAATTTCCCTCACTTTTTAACCCCAACTCTCAAATCAATACTGATCCTACCCAACTAACTCGGAAACAAAAACAAAATAATCTTAAAAAAATTCAAAAATTAAATAAATTAGCAAAACAACCTTAATTGTTTTTGTTAATTGTTTTGCTAATTTATTAATTTTTGAATAATTTTAAGATTATTTTGTTTTTGTTTCCGTGTTAGCTGGATGGGATCAGGAACGATTTAGTTTGGAATGAAACGATGTGATTGAAACATTCTGTTTAAAGGTTGACTAGTGTGGGAAATTTAGTTTGGAGGTTAAGGTTGGGATTTGTTATATTAATTTTTTACTATTTTTGACTCGAATTTGAGGGGTGTGTCGAAACAGATTTTAAAAAGCGAAACGCTAAAATGCGAAGTAACTTTTGCTAAACTCTTATGTTTTTAATTTTCAAATCCTAGCCAATGGCTAAACTTTTGCTAAACTCTTTTTTTTTAATTTCGTTTACTATCCTTTTGTTTTTTAGTAAATTGTATTTGGTTATTTTAAAAATTTTTCTCATATATTTGGATAAAATATATTTTTTAGTTTAATTTCGAATTTTATTTAAATAAAATAAGTTAAAAATAGTTAAATATTATTATTGAATATTAGAATAAAAATTTAGAAACGCCAATTCACTCATTACTCTATTGATTGTTTGTAAAAGTAAGAAGAGAAAATAAATATTTTTATAAAAAATACTTAGAGTCCGAGAGTATCTTCTTCAGTTATTTACTACACAGAAAGAAATTTTGATGACTCAAACTTTCAAAATAATATTTTTAAAAATTTTATTGGTAAATTTAATATATAAAAGAGAAATTTAAATAGTCGTCAAAAATATTTCTTAGAGGGCATATTATAAATAATAAAAAGTAAAATAGATAAAAATTAAATAAAAGAGTAAGATTGTATAATAAGAATTAGTGGTGTCAGGTAATAATTATTCATATTCAATAATTTAAATGTTAAAAATAAATAAAAATAAATCATGTTTAAATCTTAAAAACAGAAAATAAATTATAATAATAGAGAAAATATAATATAAAATAATAAATAAAATAAAAGGAAATAAATAGAGGAGAAGACAAAAGGAGAAGAATTTGCGTACAGACATTTAAATAATAACGGTGAGCATTTTTTTATCTCATTTTAAATAAGAAAAAGATAACGTGACTAAAAATCCACCCTAAAGTTCACTGCCTTCAAAATCAAAGATATTTCAGAATTATTTTCCCCCGTAAATGTCTGTCCACTTAATTTTTCAAAATTTAATTATTTCCCCTACAGATTTTGCCTGAAATTGTTTTAAAAAAAGGAGTCTGTAAACGACAAAGGGGACATACAGGATAAAAATTTTCTCCAAAAGCAACCCTACATGCCTTATTGGCGCACACTTCACAGAACGAAAGATGGCCACAGATTCCATAACAAATAGTGGACGCGCAACCATCTTCCCAACATCCGCTGCATTTGTCCTGTTTCTCTGGGAGCTTTTTTTCAGGCTCATACCACTGAAGAGATTCATCCGTTGTTATTTTTCTGTTTGAATCCCGTCGGCGCCCCAAATGTTGAATTTGATGCATTCTTCCTATAAATTGAAATTTTTCATCAGAACACTGCTCCCTAGAGTTACCATTTGCTGTGGCTGCTCTAGGAATTTTGATAAGGCTCTCATCATCCGAATCCTCATCAGAGGAATAATCTTCTTCATCCCCAGATTCCACATCATCGAAATCGGGAATAACAACTAGAAAAAACATTTAAAAAAGGAAAAAGAAAGATAAAAACCTTCAAACACAAGTTGCCTTCTGGCTCCAAGTGTTTGTTGCCTTTGTTCGTTGATGTTACGAAGATTTTCATTTCTTCTTATCTCACGTTCTTGTTCAGAAGCCCGACGTTGATCTTCAATTCGGCGGGCTTCTGCGACCTCTTTAGCCGATTCTTGTGCTGTTTTTGGACCGAAAACGGCTAAACTAATATTTGTTGGTGGATTCGAAGAGGATGAAGACGAAGAGGAAGAATCGGTCGAGGCTGAGGAAGAGGAGGAAGAAGAAGATTGAATAAAGGACATTTTGATGTAAAAATTTTAAATAATTAACTTAAAAATAATCAGAAAATTAAAAATAATAGAAACTTAAACAAAAATTTAAAGCCAACAATAAAGTTGAATAGCAAAAATTAAAAACAATATTTCATGCCAAATAATGAAAGGAAACAATTGCCAATCTTTATTTTTTATTGTTTATTTTTCCAATTACCCATTTTCCACGCCCTATCTTATACCCCTTTCTTCGCCCTTTCCTTTCCTCGCCTTTCTACAATAATTATTCAAAATTTGAGATTTTATCCGGCGCATCTCGAACAAGAAAAGCCAGATGTTTTTAAAAAGTGAAAGGAATGGATCAAAAATAAGAAAGAAATAAAAAAGAAAGAAAAAGAAAGGGAAAGAAAGGAAGAAAGAAGTGACTATCAAAATAAATATACAAATTTTTTAAAATATTTATTTAAAGTTTAATTATTACATTAAGTTTTTAAATTAAATTAATTCAATATTTTCAATTTTTCTTTTCTATTTTCTTTCTCTTGTTTGATAGCAAATCAGTTGCATTACAATTTTCTTTGACACAGTCGTCGCAAAGTTCGATTTTGATAACCACTCTTTCACCATTTCGCATTACTTTATCTTTTGAATTGAACAGTCGATTTTGACATTCTAAAATTTTAATTTAAAATTTATAAAATAAATAACAATTCACCAAAGCAAAGGTGATATTGGAGAACAGTTTTCCCTTTCAATAGTTTCCAAAGAAGTTGTTCAGGGAAAAGTGTTTTTGGTATTAAATTCTCAGGCTTCAAAGGAAGAGCAGGAGGAGGAATGGATGGATTAAATTCAGGAATAATTTGACTCATTTTTTTTTTGCAATAATTCAAAATGATTTTTATTTTTGAGTGGAAGTCGGTTAAAGCTTAAGATTGTTGAGGGTAGGGGATGGAATCGGATGGTATATGAATGTATTGCAGGGGTAGGGGGTAGGAAGGGTTTTGAATCCTTTCATTTTTCCAAAATCATTTTAAAAATTTTCCAATATTTGAATTATTCATTATTTAATAAAAATGGTGCTCCTGATTGATGAAATTGCTAAAATTTTAAAATGCAGTGTTACTTCACTGCGCTATCAACTTATTCACCCTTCAAATCGTGATAAAATTTTAAAACAACTAAAGGGAAAGAAATTAAAAACAACTTATTTGGATAATAATGGGATGAGCAAAACTTTATTTTTTGATGATTTGAGTCGAAATGGAGCAAATAGTATTCTGGCTTATGGACGACTTTCCTCACCTTTTAATGTTAATGTGGCAGCACATTTTTACGCCCGACATCGTATACGACTCAATCACCCTTATCATTTGTGTGTAGTTCAACGACAAACCCATGAAGATAGATATTACCCTTTGGAATTATTAGAATTAGTGGAGGAAGAACCTTTATCTGGCTGGATGGCAAATATTTTTATTGATAAAACAACTCAATCAACTTCTGAACAATCTGAAAGGGATTTTGATGTAACAACACCTGTGCCTCTTTCCGACTACGATGATAATCTTTGTTATGGAGGAAGAAAATTTAGCCAATCAGAAGATGACTTTGAATACATGCACGGCTGGTAATTTTATGTGCATACGATATTCATGCGCATGTTTTATACGTTTTTACCATTATTTTGCCTATTTTTTACCTAAAAATACCAAAAAGCAGTATTTTGTATCTTCTTTTCCTTTATATTTTATAAATTATATCTTCTGACCGCTAATTATGCTTTTTTACCCCTAAAATCGATAACTTCCTTATTTAATATTGCTTAAATAGTATTTCCCATTTCTTAGTTTTAAATTATAAAATAAATGTGTCTCTTCTATTTCTTAATTTTTTCAAAATAGTATCTTCTGCTTACTAATTATGTATTTTTACCCCTAAAATCGATATCTTCCATTTCTTAATTTTTTCAAAATAGTATTTCCAAAATGTTAATTTTTTATTGAAGTAAATAAATATTATGAAAAAAATAGAAAAAAATTTTTTAATTGTAAAAAATTAATTGTAAAAAGACAAAAATATAGATAAGGAAAAAGAGTACACAAATTTAAATACAGAAGAAAAATAAATTAATTAGAGACATAGCCAAAATTTAACACAGAGAAATCGCTCAGGCGTATGATACCCTTGCCAACAAAAGGCTTATACATTTTATGAAAAGGTTGTGAGATAACTGAGCTATTTACAACAGAAGGGCGTAAAAAGTTAGGGTAAACTACAAAGATAGGGTCGAGATTGCCATTTTTAACATAATCAATTACAGAATTTTTAAAAGTTTCGTATCTTAGGTTTTGATTATTCACAATATCAAAATTAAGCGTCATCCCTCTCACCTTTAGGACATATTCATAATCATCATCTCCATTCCTTCTTCTCAATTTCAATCCATATTGCTTTGCACCACCACTACAATATTCAAGAATTTCATGATGGGGGTATTCATCAGTTAAATCGCCAAGATGTGGCCCAAGGTCAAGTGGATTGTTGTTTTCGGGGTGTGCGAAGATCAATGAGTCCGTATCTGAATAATAAAGTTAAAATTCGAAAAAGTTTAAGAAAATATACCAGTGTAAAGCAGTGAACACCCAGGTGTTCGTACTACTTTTTGCATCAGTTTCAACAGGTGCAAGCGTGCGGCAGAGGTTGTCCATAACGATATCACCACATTTGAACTGTCATGCTCTTCTATCCATTCCTTCTTTTTTGAATAACGAATCATCATTGTTTCACTATTTAGTTCTTCAATTGCAGCTATTTCAATGGAGTTGTTGTGAATGAATTCTCCAAGTTCTGCAATGTCGTCTGTAATGTGTGTTTGGGTGAATCCATGGTTTCTCAAAGAAAAACGCCCCCAGAGATTATTTACAGCCAGCTTTGCAATTGCCCTCTTTCCTTTATTTGGCATCATCTTTTCCCTTTCTATCTTCATTCCAAACAATTCCCAACATTCTTTTACAAATTTTTCTTCTTCTTCTCTATTTCCTCTTATTCTCTCATCAAACCCCGAAGAATGGATTTTATGTGCTAGGAATTCCCGCATGTAAGGACGGAAAAGCTCGCTGTCTGATTGTGTATATTCTAATACACGATATATTTTGGTGACAATATATCCTTCATCCAATGCTGCATTTAATTCGATGGAGGAGCACGTGCTAACCCAACCTCTTTCTCTATCACTATGTCGACAATTATATACTTCATTTCTGCCGCCTTTTGGATGCGTTTTGGCACATCTCGCACACAAAGGGAAAAGTAGTCGTTCTTCGTCCAATTTTACAGGAAGTATTGGAATATCAATTTTTCTTGGGGGGATAACAAATACTTTCAAAAGTGCCAAAGGGTATTTGTTGTCTGTTGATGCTGTCCAATTTACTTCTTCATTTAAATTGTGGACAATTGGGTGTCCAATAGGGTAGTTGGTAATAAAATTGGTGAATGGGTAAAGCGATGTTACATCGTAATAAGAAATTTTTTCCCCTTCTTTTGCCTCATGAAATAATTTAAGTGGACCGGTGCGTCCTCCAAAAAAGCAATCCCTAATTTCTAAAGGTCCCTCATCCAAATAATTATCAAATTTCTTCTTCATTTCTCTATCTCTTCTTAACATTTTTTCAATTTCACATTGCCAATAAACTTTTACTTCCGGTATCTGTGTCAGAATATATTCCATCCTCTCTTTATCCTTTTGTCGTTTGTTCCCTGCTGTTAGACCATTAGGTAGGATCATGTTGTCATATGGGTAGCATTTTTTACATCCATGCCAAGCACAACCATTAACTTCTATCCCCAATTGTTGATCTTCTATCCATCCGTCTAATTTATATTTTCCAATTATCTTTTCACCTTTCCAATGTGCTGTTTGGATTTCTACGTTGTTTTTCTCGCTGTACCACTGGAAGAATTTTAGAGCTAGAAGACTTTGGTTGTCCACATTTTCATACCCTCTTTCAGGGACTATTGCCAGATGTTCTTTTTGAAGATGGTTTGTGCGGAAATGTTTCATACACGCACTTGCAATAGTCATGCACTCCCGCAAAGCATCAATACCATTGTGGGATTGTCGTTTTGTTGTTTCGAAGAACTCATTGCGAAAGGCAATGAGCGCACACATTAATATCTCTACATCATTAGTACAGTAACTTGCTAATTCTTCATCCAATAGGAAAGGAGTATGCTTATTCTCTTCATACCATACATCAAATTCTCTTCTTTTATTGGGCATCATTCCGTCTGCCAGGTAATCTTCTTTTGTTGGGAAAATTCTCTTTCCATAGTTCTCTGGTCTATTTGACAAGTGGGGGAAAAATGGTTTGTCTTCTACTTCCAATCCAAATGTTGGGACAAGCGCTGCTAAAGCCATAGGCATTAAATTATAGGAGTCTCGAAATACGACGTTAGGATTCGAATTTGGTCGTTTTGCCACTTTCATTTCATAAAGTTTGTTGCCTTTCATAATTAAATCAGGGTTTAAATTTTGGTTGTATAATTTTTCAAAAACAAGAACCATATCGAAACGTCCACCAAAATGTGAGTAGACGTAGGTGTCGTAGTTGTTTGGTAGGCCATATAATATCCATAGGGCAAAATCTTCTAAAGGATTTTGTGTGATAATTTGTTGATCGGAAATAGTATCGTTGTACGGTTGATGTGAAAATGTTATTGTGCGATGAGGGCCGCACACTTTGCAAATTCCATTTGTTAAACTTCTTTTCCATTCTCCTGTTGTAATGCATTTTGGACAAACAATCTTTGCTGCAATAAAATTGGTCTCATGAATTCTTTGCTGTCTTGCAGGATTTGTAATTCTATGCTGCATTGTTTCCAAGTCAAATGCAACCAATCGATATGGATTTAGTTGTTTGGGGTTAAGAGGTTTTATGTAGCACCCTCTTTTTGGATCATGGTAATCCCCACATTTTCCACAGTATTTTTCGAAACAAACATGCCCTTTGCGACCATTCTTGTTGTTATCATGGAAGTTGTAGATTTCACCACATTTTTCACATTGTTTGGAATTTCTACAGAAACCACTGTTTAAATGATGAAGGAAGCAGTCAACATTTTCAAATGTTTTACAACAATCTGTGCATTTCCTGTACAATTAAAAATTTAAAAATACAAATTATTTTCTTAAATACCTATTAAAGTTCTCCTTTTTGCAAGGGAATTTTGGTCCTATTTGAGAACAGTTTAAGCATCGTGATCGGCATTTTGTGGTGTGCTCCTTGGGCTTACTATACACCATTTCACAAGACAGACAATAAGATTGTCCAAAAATATTTCCCACTTTTTGAACTCCATCAAAGTGCTTGTTGTCATGGTAAATAATAATTGGTGTATCGAAATTTTCTGGGCCATATTTATATTTTGGTTTGTAGTTTCCAGATGGGCCAAAAATAAAGACTTTAAAAATAAAATGGCTGTAGTGTAGTGTACCGGTGGTAAAAGTTCGGGACGTGACATATGTCATTCGATTCGTCTCGACGAGCTGAGTCGAACGGTACCACTTTCTATTTTAGGAAATGATTCTGGACCGAGTTATAGGTCCCTGAAAATCGAAAAACCAAAGGGGGGACCAAGCACTTTTTTGGGGTGAAAAATTCGAAAATGCAAATTATACCTCATTCGAAAGAGCTCGTCGAGCTGAGTCGAATGACACCAAAATCAACGAAATCCGACTTGATTTGACAAAATTATGACCGTTTATTTTAGCTCCTTACCTATGGCATCTGTGGAGATTTTTGCTGCTACGGAGGCCCCAAAAACGTCCAGAGCAAGTGAGATAGGAATAGGTTTATGTTACGAGCCCAGACCCAGCGCCCGTAGACTCCCCGCGAGGCGCGTGCCGCGAAACCCCGCGCGAAGCGCGGGGTTTCGCACAAGCGCCTCGCCGACGACCCATAGGTTTAGGTTTTTTGTTTTTTTGTATCATAACTTTGTCTAATCTTGTTCAATCACGGTGATTTTGGTGTCATTCGACTCAGCTCGACGAGCTCTCTCGAATGAGCTAACATTTGTAGAATCGAATTTTTGACCCTAAAATCCCCCCTATGGTTTTTGACCATTTCGAGCCCTATATCTCGACTCAAACTTTTTCAATCAATTCTGATTTTGGTGTCATTCGACTCAGCTCGACGAGCTCTTTCGAATGAGGTATAATTTGCATTTTCGAATTTTTCACCCCAAAAAAGTGCTTGGTCCCCCCTTTGGTTTTTCGATTTTCAGGGACCTATAACTCGGTCCAGAATCATTTCCTAAAATAGGGAGTGGTACCGTTCGACTCAGCTCGTCGAGACGAATCGAATGACATATGTCACGTCCCGAACTTTTACCACCGGTACACTACACTATATCCAATAAATTTTCCATTATACTTGTTGTTCCAATAATCAACGACTGGACCAACCCAGTCCTCTGCTGCATATTCTTTCAAGCCAAAGGTAGCTCCAACATCTTTAATTAGATCATAGGTTTCCTTCTTAAATTTATTTCTAGATCCATATCGACTGTGTAAATAATTGTAAAATTGTGAGCGGGAAAGCCCCTCTATGTTGCTAACAAGGGTTGCTTGCAATGCAAAGAATAGACAATGGTTTTTTCCATCAATATTATAAATCTTAAATAGTTATTTTTTAATGAAAATATTTTATTCTACCTTAATCAAACATTGATTATTAATTCTATGATGTGTAGTTGCAGTCCTACGGCCTCCAACAATTTTTTGTCGTTCTGGAAGATTTTTTGTATCAAGTGTAGTTACTATCACATCAAAGGGCTTTCCCCACAGCGTTATTCCTTGTTGTTGTTTACTTTGACCAACTTTTAGAAACTGGTTCAAGATTGAGTCAACCGTGTTGTCAGTAAGTTGTCTAATAGGAATCCACACGTCCGGGTCAAGTAACTCACTATTAATGACACAACCCAATTGGTCGGCCTCATAACCCTTTTCACGCGCTTCAGCAATTGATGCATCAATACAATGTTGAAATATACCAGCAAGCAACCCTTCAGGGTCTGAGGGAACGTCTTTAATATGGAATTTTGTTCGACATTTGGTGTATCGAAATTTCTGATTATGAATAACATTTTGCTCTAATCTTGTGATGAATTTTGCCGGATTTCCTTGACCGAATTGCGGTAAATCAATTAAATTTGTTGATGAAGGAATATTTGAAGAAAGAATGTTTTCAATAAAAAAAGCACGAGATTTTTCGGAGGAAATTTTTGCGCGTTTGTTTGGTGGAGGACTCATTATTAATAATAATAATAGTAAAAATCGAGATAATTTAAATTATGTTTCTAAATCTGCAATATTTTTATAATTAATAAAAGAGAATAAAACTATTGATTTTTCTAAAATTTGGAAATTTATGAAAATTGATGAATGAATTTTGAAAATGCAAAAATATTCCTTATAGCAAAAGATGGAAAGGGAGCTAAAATTTTTGAGAATTTTAGGGAAATTTTTATTTAGAAGTATTTAGTTAAAAATTTTAAATTAAAAATAATATTAATTAAATGTTCTATATTCCTATGGATTGGTGTAATTTTAGAATAAAATATTTTAATAAATGGAAAATAAATAAAAAAAAGTTAATTTGTTAAGGGATTGAAAACATAAATGTGGACGTGAAGGATATACTCATAAGTTTTAATAATGTAAATTAAAAAAACGGGATAATTATTATAAAAAATAAAAAAATTTTTCTTTTTATAAAAATTAAAGTGCATGAATAAAATTAAATGACGGTGGTTCTTTCAGGGAATATTTTTCGAATGGTTTTACCCCTTATTTTCGACTTGTATTAGACCAACTAGCCACGCCCTATAAGTAACCATTTTTCGTAAAGCTTCGGATGCGACTGCGAATCTATTATATTTCTAAATATATCCTATGGTAATTAATAACAATAAATATTTAATCATTTTATCTACAAATTTTTTAACAAATAAATCTGGATTATGTACTTTGTCTAACATATTAATATATTCATTAAATGTACAATTTTGAGAGAGAAAATATATAAAACAAATACAGTGGTGGCCACATGTTTTGGCTAAGAGGGATTGATAAGGCTTACAATTTCTAATTATATGTGGAAATTGGTGTAGGAATTTATTAATTTTACATCCAGTTTTAGGTTTTTGAGTATTAAAAAGTGTTAAACTATCGAAATAATTAATTGGTCTTTCTTTTCCTTCAGCGTATATTGCTACCCAGTGAGATCCTTTTAAATATTGAGGATCCAAGTTCAAAATAAATGCTGCGGGGTATTGTATAGAAGCGTAGTGAGGAAGTTGGTCACACGATAGACATCCTTTGAAAACTTGACTCATCTGTGGATTTGATTCCAATATTTTTGTAATCTGTATACTGTTCATCTAATAATTTAAGTTCTATTTCTTTATTTTCTTTATTTTCTTTTCTATTGGTTCTCTTAGGGATCGTATTCCCTAGCCAAACAATTGAGCGTAATTGATAAATTACTAGGCTGAGTACTAGCAAAGCATAAAGAAGGAGCATTACCCAGCAATAGACATGGGTATAGTAATTTTCACTTGATGAAGGCGCGTCCTTGCATAACTGTATAGAAGGAAAATTAGCAAAAGGACCAATAGCAGATTTCCTTGGCAAAGCTTGTGTTGTTGTTGAAATTATATGTCTTTCAGCGACTTGTCTTAAATATTCGGAATATTCAGGCAATTCTTTGATATTAACCCCTTCTTCAACTGTTAATCCACATATGGGAAGAAAAATTCTTAATATTAAAATAATAAGAGAAATATTTTTTGAAAACATTTTTATTTCTATAATTAAAAAATACAATTTAAAATAAGAATGAATGGAATGAGAATAGAGAAAATGATAAATCAAATAGTAGTATCACTTGTAATTGTTCTATTTTTATCTAGCATTATTAGTGAGTCAGCTTCACCCATCACTATAAGCATCACCCCTCCTTCAGGAATTGGTCGACTAAATTTTATATTAACGGCTGTTGTACCGTTTCTAATTAAATCAAAAAGTCCACTTTGATCCTCGCCACTATTTGTAAGGTTAAAAACAAAAATGCAATGTGTGTAGGCATATTGCTCAAAAGATATCCCGTTGCTTTCCAAGGAATTTGAAAAACCTATAGCCTCATTCATATCATTAAAAGCTCTCGCGAATTTTCCATTGTGGAAATCCAAGTCATAGGGAGCCTGAGGGTAACTTCGACCGTTAGCAATTATACTAATTTCTCTTATATTGAAGGGTTGAAAATTAAAAGGACTTCTGTCAATAGCTCCCACGTAGTCATTATTTGAGACTAACCCAAGTATTATCCTTCTAGGGATTTGATCCATAAATAAATTTGCATTGAACTCGTAGCGACCTTGACTAATAAATAATGGTTTCATCATTGTCTTCCTTATGGCATATCTTGCGGGTCTAATATCCAACTTTTTTGCTATGTCGAGAGCTAACCCATCCATTATATCGACTTTCTTCACATAAAGCTTACAATTACTTATTTCAAAACGGTAACGATTTGTTTGAGGAATTCCTGCTGCTGTTGGTGGTGCAATTAAAACAAAACGTGAATCATTAGGGAGAATTTCTATATCTATTTCACAATGGTTAATTAAATATAAGGGTTGGTTGAAAAGGTCGGCATCTATCTTTGCCATAAACTGTGCTGTATTGCTTGTCCCAAAACGTGCTTTCCTCAAATTAAAACCTATTCCAGACTGTAAGTTTAATCCTGTGTCTCCATAATACCCTGCTACATTTAGATGGGAATTTTTTGCCGCGGCTGAAAAGCTTAATTCATGTGAGAGATAAGACTTGTAGGCCATTAACGAATTGGAGTTGAAAACCTCTCTTCCATTTATACTAATTCTCATATTATTAATAAACGTATGTCCAATTAATTGTATAGGGGCAACAATGTCGTTTTCGCTTAAATTTACCCATGTGCCGTTTGCACTTTCTTTTCGTATGCGGAATTCAGTAAATAAGTAACATTTTGTGAGGTCAATATAATTTTGACTAGAGTGTATTTTGAAGTGATATGGTGTATCAGTAAGGGGATTACTTGGTAGAATTTCAAAAACTTTTGCTGAAGAAATGCTTACATTTGTGGGAGGAATTTGAAAAAAATCCAAAGCATTTGTAATCGAATTAATACTATCTTTATCTATTTTGTGGTATGCCATTTTGTAATCTTTTTTTTTAATTTAATTAATAAAGTCCGAATGCGTCTGATCTGATTCGTTTTTTGTTAACTTTTCCAATAATGATTTTATGATTTGAGTGGGAATACTTTCTTTTATCTTTTATACTTTTTCTTTGACCACCGCCACTTCCAAATTGTTTTGGCATGCCTCCTTTCTCAAGTAGTGTGTCTATCCCCTTCTTCCCCTCGCTAGTTAGAGCGTCCTTAATATTTTCTCCTTGGTTTACTCTTTCCAACACACGCTGCCCCGTGTTTAAAGCCTCGGCTGATACAGTCGTCCCCACCCGACGAACAATAGGAAGAAAAAAGCGCCAAAGTCCTCGAAGAACATCGCCTATTCCCGCACCTCCCTGTAATCCATATCCTCTTTGAAAAGGGGACGCTCCTTTGAAATAAGTATATGTGTTTTCTAAACCACTTCCTTCTTGTATATTTAAGGGTGTTTGAATAAAGTCGTCATAACCGACTGTTGAAGTATCGAATAAAATATGTACCATTTTTTTAAATTAAATTTATGAAAAATAAATAAATGAATACAGTAAAACGATGGATTTTAAAAATTTATCACTTTTTTGAATATTAATACTATTAAAACTGTTCCGTATGCAAAAGGAACTAATCGTCCATTATCCAAAGTTCTTAATTCTATCTCAATCTCATTAATCTCTCTATGTAGGACACGGGCATAGATAGGTGTATCATAAATTTTTTCATTATATTCTCCTGGTGTTGCGCCAGAAACAGAAACTACTCGCAGAAGGGAGCTGAGTGTATTGCCGATAATCATATTCTCTGTAAGACCGTTTGCATATACAGCAAAACTAGAAAATCCTCCCCTTAGATCAGATCCATATTTTGCAACTTCCTTATTTTTAATGCTTTGCAGATTTTCAAATCCTAAAACGTATCCTAATTGTGGTGACAAAGAAATATGATCAATATTTTCATGAGTAAATAAAAGTCTAAATCTTGCAAAATCTATGTTGTATTCAAAACTAATTGAGTCTATAATATTTTTGATGAGTGTCAAATTTCCACTTAATCGTATACCACCCCTCCATAATAAAAATTTTGAATTATCAATGTAATTATTATTATCCGACACAGTTTCATTCCCTATGGTAAATTCAAACTCTTCTTCTTTCTTTGTTTTATTGTTTTCCTCTTCTTCAATTTCTGCTAATCTTATTGAAAATAAAGGAGTAGTGATGACAGGTGTTACAATTGTTTTCTTAATTCTATCATTTTCTATTTTTTCTAATGATTTTGGTTCTGGATCTTTTCTATCTTTTTCAATTTTAGTAGGGTTTGGTGGTGTAATGACCTTTTCATGTTTTGTTTGACTTTTCTCATTCTTTATTTCCACTTTCTGACCATCTGTTTTTAAAGGTTTTTGAGATGGAACATTCTCATTGGTTTTTATTTTTCCCTCTTTATTGGGTTGCGCAACATATTTTTCTTGTTTTGGTTCGTCTTGAGTCAGTTTTATTTTTTTATTTCCCTCATTTAATATTTGACTATTTTTATCCACTGTTTTTGGAGGGGAGGAAGGAATAATAACCTTTTGACCGTTATTTAATTGTTTTTGTGCATCTGCTATTCTTGGAGGTGATGATAGCTAAGAAAGTAATTAAAATATTTTTGAAAAAAAAAGAATTTTATACTTGACTCTCTTTTGGTGGTGGTGGTGGTGAGGAAGGAACATTTCTTTTTATTCTCGTTTCTAGTCTCGGAGGGGAAACAATTAAATCTTTTGGCGTCCTATCTGGATCGAAAACATGGTCTATTGCTGTAATTTGATGTTTAAGGGTCGAATTTAAAAAATCACATAGTTTTTGAACGTTGGTATGTGATGCCCCTGGGATTGGTATTCGAAGAATATGCTTCTGTCCTAAATCGTCTGTGAAGTGTATTTTTAACCATTGTGCATCTAAAGTGCCAATAGTTGAAGGCCATGAATATGGATAACTTATACTGTGTAATCCACAGACCCAATTTCCATTAAAATAAAGTGGTTTTGGTAAATGTACTCGGAATTTATTAGGTCTATTTGATGAATAATCAGGGACATTACTTGGCAAAAATACGAAAAAACTATTTGACATTTTTATTAAATTTTATTAAAATGATACAATATGAAAAAATGATTTGTCTTTTATACCAAATCTGATTCATGAATCCATTCTCTTTCTGGGTACCCACTAAATTTAACAAGTATATCATATGTTCCATCATCTCTTTTCTTTTTCCGGATAACTTTCTCTATGCGGTACTCTGTTGCCGCATCTTTTCTTACTCTAGACAATTCATCTTCATAAAAGGAACCTTTGAATTTTTCCCCTTTATCGTCACGCAATTTATATAATATAGGATTTACATGATTTTTAACCTTTTCCACCTCTAATATTTCATCTCCCCAATTTGGTAGATAGCCTTTTTCGAAATGACCTTTGTCTCGACTAATTCTTACGTAATCATCTTTTTTGAATTTTGGTTTCTTAGTATTTTTAATTGAAAAAATATTTCCATAAATTTTCTTCCAAACTTTTTGAGCATTTTTAAAATTTACATCTATTGGACGCATTCCATGCACACGACAGTAAGATTTATTAATTCCTTCAATAATTTTTGGTAAAGTATCTATCCAATTAAGTTTGTGATTTTGGGAAAAATATCGGTAAAGTCTTTGTTTTAAGTTTCTAATAGCCCTTTCGGCGAGAGATGCCTTCACTGTAGAATGAGTGGGTTCATATTTTGATATTTCTTCTCTTTCAAAATATTCTTTTAATAAACGATTTTTAAATTCAGTCCCTTTGTCTGAAAATATCCTGTGGGGTTTCATTGGCATTTGAGTAATAAGATTACGAAAGGCTTCCAACATGTCTTCTGATTTTTTTGATTTTAAAGGGGTAGTAAAGACTCTTTTGGACAATACATCTATTCCCAATAGTATATAGCGATTTCCTTCATTATGTCTAGAAAGAGACTGCATATCAGCTAAATCCACTTGTACATCTGTCATAAAGCCTGCTGCAATAGTTTTACTTCTTTTAAAATTCACCCTCTTTTGGCGCATAAGGGTATAGGTACGATGCCCCTCCAAATAATTCTTGATTACATTTCTTGGTATATGTTTATACGTTTTCTTTGCCTCCCGCCATAAACTATCTACACCCGCATAAGCTGAAGGAGAATTGGGATCATTATAAAGTTTGTCGAGAAGTTTTGTAAAGTCGGCCATCTTTAAAGAAAATTACCAAAGTGTCGGTTTAAATTTATTAATATCCTCTTGTGTAGGTTTTTGTTTTGCCCATTTATTTTTTCCTAATTTGAACCTTGCAGCGGCTAATCTTTTAATCCAACTTTTTGATGCAATTTCAGATTGTTTCTTTGTAACAGGTCTTCTAACTCTTTTAATAGGGATAAGATTAGTTCCTTCAGGAATAACAAATTTTCTTTTTAATTTTTGACGCCTTTTGACATCATCTTCCTTTCTAGCTTGAGCTAATGCTGCTTGATCTATAGGGACTTTATATTTTTTAATATTTCTTTTTCTTTCTAAGACTTTTCTTTTTCTCTCTTCTTGCGCAATCTCTTTCAATCTTTCTTGCTTAGGATTACTATTTCTTCTTCGCTTATACAAATTTGAGTCATTCGAGTCTAGGTCTCTTTTTGATACTTCTAAAGGTATAGGAGGTGAAGGACTTAATGGTGCATTTTGTGATGCTACAATAGAGTCTGGCTCTACAGTATCTTCAGTTGGCGAAATTTTTTTATTTGTTTTTCTTTTTGGTTTTCTTTTCTTTTTTATATCTCTCTTTATTTTAATTCTTTTACCATTATTTTTAAAATTTCTTTCTAAAGCTTGATTTGATGTAGGTCTGGGATCTAGTTCTATATTTTGACCACTTGTAGTTGATGAATGATTTGAAGATGAAGAGAGAGACGGGACAATATTGTATGCATGATTAGGGGGTTCTTGGGGATAATATGAAAAAGAATTGTCACTAATCCAGTTATCGTCATTATCTATCTCATCATTTGCAGAAATATACGATGCGCGCCGTGAATTACTTTTGGGTATAATAGTCCCTTTAGATTTATTGTTAACAAGTTCAACTTTAACTGGCCTATTTTCGCGTTCATTTCTCAATTGTAAATACCGCCTCAATTCTTGATTATAGTGTACATTTTTAGATGATTCACTTTCTTTTTTTCTTTTAGATCTTTCTAAAGCACGACGAGTAAAATCTAGATTTGGTTCACCTACATCACTTGTTGTAAGACCACGATAAATATCCTCAGGGACAAGAATGAATTTATTTGCCATATTTTTTAAATTTTTATTTAAAATTTTTTAAATGAATAATATGAAATGAATAACTAATTTGTGTCGGTATCACTTTTTATAATTTTTCTTCCTATTTCTATAAGTATAGGGGTAAGAAGAGCTGTAAGGACCCCTCCAAATCCACTTCCCTTCTGTGAAATAATTTTTCTTGCCCCTCTCTCACTTCTAGCACGACTCATGCGGCGGACAAATTCAGCATACGGTAAAAGACGTTTTCTCTGGCGAGTAGTTAGTTTATACCGCGATTTTACTATATTCAAACATATTTCAGCGATGGAAAGAAGTTGTTGGCTATTGGCTTGTTTAAGCATGCGATGACGTTTTCTCTCCGATTTAGATTTGGCCAATAATTTTAAAAAATCTTTATTATTTATTATAAGTGAACTAATATTGCACTGAGATTTAGACCCCATTTTTAGGAATGAAAATTATTTTTTCGTTGTCGTCTTTAAAAATATTAGTACGAAGCCGTAATGTTGGATCTGAAGAAGCATGCATATCAATTAATAGGTATCCATAAGGAATGCTTGTTGCTTGCCGATAGGAATCGAGAAAATAATCCAATTTCTTGGGGAAAAGTTGAGAACCAATGTTTCTTACGGAAAGAACAGAGTTTGGCGATCGCATAATAACTATATATTGTGCATTTTGTCTGGCAACTTTAATTTTCTTTTCAAATAAGTTTTGTGTTACAAATACTATAGAAAAATTTTGATGGTGTGACTTTTTAGTAAATAATTCTGACAAATATTTTTCATCTATAGATAGCAATAAATCGTCTAAAATAACCAGAGAAGGTTTTGGAAGTCTTTTAATTACATCTTCGGGTGGCACACCAGCGAATACACTTACACCAGATTTTTGAAGAACGGGGACAATATTACTCATTTCACCAAAACAATAGAGAATACTTTTAGGAGGGGGATCGATTAAATCTAATGCTTGGGTAATAAATTTTAGGAGAAAAGTACTCTTTCCACTGGAACTTGGTCCGGAAATAATTAGACCGAATGGTAGTTTAAATTTCAATTCTTTATTAGAGAAGTTAATTAATTCCATTAAAAATAATAAATAATAGTAAATACAAATAAATGGTTTTAAATTTAAAAAGATTGAAAGTTTACAAATCAATGAATCGGTATATTGTCTAAATTTTCAATATGAGGGGGACTTTCTATAACCTCTTTTTTCTGTTCTTCTTTAATTTTTTCTTGGCAAATTTCTTTTTCTATCTTAACTTCGCTCGTAGTAGTGGAATTAGTAGTGCCTATGTTGTCGAAGAATTCCTGAAGAATATTTTCGAATTCTTCATCGGCTGGGATTTCTTGCTTTATCTTTTTAGGTGAAGGCGGTTTTATTGGTGATACTTCAACATCATTTTTCTCAGGCTGAATATTTTTAATAATAGGAGTCGCTGCACATGGTGGGGATCCATGTTCAATGTTGAAAATTCGGCCTTTGTTCTTGATCTATAATTTTGAAAAAATAGAATTATTAAATTTTAATAATAAATACTTTAAAAAAGCAGTGGCCTGGAAGATCATGGATGGTGTCAAACGGTATAAACGTAGGTGTTTTGATTCGCGTACAATAACAAGTCACTCCCTCCTTGGTGACAACAAAGTCGAGTTCCACTTCGGATCCCTTACATTCTCGACAGCGTCCGGCATGGTCGAATGGTACAAAACGAGGGGTAGAAATACGCTCAGAAGCAGAAATAGTGAGACCATTCGCTGTAATATTAAATTCTATTTCAGGAAGAATTTGTCCTATGAGAGCTTTTTTGTTGGACATATTGATTGCCATTATTTTTTGGAAAAATTTTAAGAATGATTTTAGAAAATAGTAGGAAATTTAATTTAACCTTAAAAAGTTTAATTTTTAAAATTTTTAATTAAAAAAAGTTTATAAAAATAAGCCACGCCCTTCGTGAGGCATATAGAGTAAAACGGATGAAAATGGGCGGTCGAGAAAATCTCCTTTGAATATGAGAATGGCTATATATGGTCATGCCTTTCCTTACATTCATTTGGAAATATTCGAGAAAGGAGAGATATTTCTCCTTCCATAAATTTTATAAAAATAGGAATTTATTTTATAAGAATAGAAATCTATTCTTAGATTATTTTTCAATAATTTATTATTATCTCAATATTTTTGATCTATTATTTTATATTTTCAATTTATCATTTAAATTTAAATAATTTATTTTTTAATTTAATTTATAAATATTATTTTATATTTTTACTAGAATTTTTTTAATACTTTGCATTTAATTATTATTTTTCATTTTAGAATATTTACAGTAAATCTTTTTTGATTTTCAGCTCTCTTTCTGACCTTTTTTACAATGAAACAAATAAAAATTACTACTTTCTTTAAGCCGAAAAAAGTAAGCTGAAAAAATCTGATAAAGTAATTTAAAAATAAAATTTAGGCTGACAAGTCTATACAAACTACTCAGCCACACATTTCCTCTTTCATAGAGAAGTATCCGCACTTTCTAACGATCCCCAATCCTTATTACTTACCACATTATGGATTGGTGCAGAATGCCTTGACAGGCAAAATTAATATTTCGTCAGTTGATCCACTTCCAGACGTAATATTTATATCTATTCTTAAGAAATTTTCTTTATTTATTAGGAATTCTGGGTGCGGGTTTCAAAAGTTAATTTTATGGAAATTGTAAATTCTGTAAAGAATATGCAGTGTGTAAATTACAAAGGGGAAATGCATCCTTTTGTGAAACAACCAGAGGCTGAAAAAGAAATGGAGCCTTTTTGGAAAAATGAAGGTGTACGAGTTGAGATGATGGACGTTTCTTCAATTGAAGTATTTATTTTTTATAAAAACAAAATATTATTTATAAATTTAAAGAGTTCAACAATATCAAAAGAAACAACAACGCCAACATGGTTTTCACCAATTTGTTCTTCTACACCGCGTGATTCGCCGGTGTCAATTATTAATTCATCACCGGCACTGCTTGCAGAGCCGTATTTGGCTGATTATTTGAATGAGGATGACTCATTCTTCTGAATTGAGTTGAGGTAGATAAAAATCAAAACAAAGTTTTTGTCTATCTTAAAATATTGAAAACTAAAATATTGAACCCTTTCTAAATTTTAAGATTTAAAAATAGAATTTGAAAAAAAGAAAGGGTTCAACAAACTTAATCCTACTATTTTTTCTAAATATATTTTATTTTAAAAAATCCTCAACATTTATTTTTTTAATTTTTAAATAAAGTATTTTGAAAAAAAAATATTAAATAATTGAAATTTTGAAAATATTTTTAAATAATTGAATTTTTTAAAACTTTAAACTTTTTTCACTTTTTTATTTTCAACTTCTATATTTTCATTTTTCTTTAAATTTTCTTTTCCTCCCATCGTATCCATTTCAATTTCATGGACATCCACTCGTTGCTTTGTTACAAGGCAATGAAGAGGGAGTGGAGGACCAATGTCCTCTTTCTTGATTGGTTGACGGACTAAAAATTTGAAAATTTATATTTGTTTATTTTTCCAAGTGTATTAACCTCTTCGGGTGTGAACTCGAAGATCCGGAGCAAAAATTCGTTCCTCGCGACGACGTTTTTGTTGTTGCTCCATTCTGCGTCCATTATGATAACGTTCCACAAGCCAGGAACCAAACAAACATAACTAGAATTTAAGGGAATATTGCTTAGTTTAAAATATAAAAAATTATTTTTAAACCTGGAGCCCCAAAATGGCAAACAAAATAAAATACACAAAATAAAAAGAACAATTAAATTCCCCAGGTTGTTGAAGAAAATTTAAAATATTGGGGATGGAATTATGCGCGCAAATTATGGGTTTGCTGTAAAGCTCTGGCCTATAGCAATTATTTTCAGCTATAGGACACGAGCAATTAGCAACAGGGATCCAAGTTAAGTTAGAAGGGAAATTTTGCATTTTTTATATTAGGGTTAAAAGAATGTTTGAAGAATAAATATTACCAAAAAGTTTGTCCTGCTTATATATCCACCAAAATTGACACATATTTTTTAATATAAACAATTGAATAAATTTGCTTTTTGATAAATTTTCTTTCCGCTCTAAAATAACAAAAATTTTATATATAAACACGTGTTAATAGCTTAAAAATTCTTTTAATTGTTGCCGCGCAAAAATAAAGAATTATTTGTCCTTTGACACTTCTTTTTTCCTTTGCCTTTCATTGGCTACATTAAAAGAAATTATTTGTTTCTTACATTTTAGCCAAAAAAAGATATTATCCTAGTTAGCACTTTGTCCGACTTATTATTTATAAATTGCGGTTATATAAAGGAAAAATAAAATTGACCGATTATTCAGAGATTGCGGTAATATCAATAATGAAAAATTTGTAAAAAGAAAAGTTTTGGTATATTTAAATTGTATAAAAATATTTAAGTTGATTTCAAAAATAAAACTTTACAAAATTTTACCGTCGCGGTTTTTAAAAATTTGCGCGAAAATCACCGTCGTGGATTGCGCGAAAATCACCGTCGCGGATTTTTATAGCGGAAACCATTTGTAATTATTTATGTAATTTTTGCCGGCTTCATCAAAGCCGACAAATACAAATTGCGACAAGATAAACCGTTAATATACCCTTTTACTAGGTTTTAATTGTCCAGCTGTCAATAATTGTTCCTAAACAATTGTAGACCAAATGTCCTTTTTGTGACAGCCGCGACGGTGAGGGTGGGATAACTACTGTAGCACCCCGAAACCAGACGAATTTTTAGGTAAAAACCTCGACCCGAAGGCTCGGAGTGCTACCCTAGTTTTGACCCTATTTGGAGAGTGGGCCCTCTACTAAACTATAGCCCAATAATTTTTTCTAGCACTATTTTTACTTGGAATTTCACTCGTCTTTAAAATTTTTTCCTCCTAAGAATTTTAAAATTTTATTTTATTCAATAATTGTTTAAAATTTATGGTCACAAAAGTACAGAAAATAAATGGTGAATTAAAATCAAATAGTCAAAAATAAATCATGAGGAGAATGTTAAATGATTTTTGAGATCGGTCTAATTCTTCATCATTTATTTGTTAAGTGGCTTTTTCTTCTTATTGGTAATAACAAAATCATCATCATCGTCATCCTCTATTATCTGGCGCCGTTTTTCTTTCTTCTTCATGACAACTACATCTGGATCAGGTTCATCGTCGTCGTCGACTATTTGTCGACGTTTCTCTTTCTTCTTGACAATAAAATCAGAATCCGAATCACTATCATCTTTGACTTGACGCTTTTTAATCTTTTCCATCTTTATTTTTGGTTTGATTTTCCCTGCATTTGCTTCTTTAGTTTCCTTCTCTTCCTAAAATTATAATTTTAGAAAAAATTTTAATTCAAGGGAATTTAAGAAAAATATTTTGTTAAATACCCAACCTGTGCATCCAAAGCATCCAAAAATGTTTTCAAGTCTTCCTCGTATAAATCAAACCATTCCTTTCCTTTCAAAATATTCAATTCCTTCTTTTTTGCTTCACTTTCAGCAAGCAATTTATCTTTGTCTTCCATAGATAATTTCCAAATAGCCATTCCAACTAAATAATCATAGTCAGAAACCTTCTTTTCAAGTTCGACGTTGACAGCTTCATTTTCTTCAGCCTCGTCCTAAGATAAAAAATAGTTTAGTGATGAAGAATTTTTAATTCAAGGGAACTCTTCCTCATCTTCGGTAAGATGAACGATCAAAATCGTCCCAATGAATTCGAACCAAATGACCTTTAGTCATGGTTAATCCAAAAATCTAATGACATACGTGCCATACCCAGGCTGTCCCCATCAATTTATAATTACAATCGATAGTAAATCAATTTGACCCAGGTAATTAAATCTTTATAAAAATATATTACCTCTTCCTCATCTTCGGTAAGATTTGCTTCCCCACACATTTCCAATTCTTTACGTTTTTGTTCCTCCTTCCACTGTTTTACAGGATCTGGCTTGAACTTATGTTTTTGCAATTGTTCAATAATTGCAGACTTCCTTTTGTTCTCAATATGAATTTCTCCGTTAATTTTCATCATAATAAAGCGGGCCTTTTCACTTAATTGATTACTTTGTGCTTGCAACATTCCCTCAAGATATGCCTTCCTCTTCTTATACAATTCCTTTCTACAGTCAAAGAATTCTTGGCATATTTGTTCAGGCGTTTCAAATTTACGTAGACAACCTGCTGCATCAAACAAAACCTTCAAAAATTTTTAAATTAAAAAAAATAACTAAAAATAAATAACCATGTTCGAAGTATTAATACTTGATTTAAGCGAGAACACATCGTACAATCCTTTTTGTTCTGCTTTTGCCATGTCATCTGGTTTTAATCTACAAATAAAGTGCACAGTAGTGTCTGTATGATATTCTTTGTAGTCTTGAAGTAGTTGCGGTTTATTCTTCTCTGAACCATCAAACATTGGTTCAATAATTTTCTCTTTGTAAGTTTGTGTCCAAGTTTTGACAGGAAGTTCAGTAATTTCAACTGTGCCATTCTCAATTACATTAATAATGCCACGAGATTCAAATTTGCCATTATTGTTGCTACCAACTATTTCGCCAGTAAACCCTTTATACCATGGAATCTGAAAAGTATTAAATTAAAATTACACAACAATCTTTGAAATTACAAGATAGTGACTTAAACTTTGAAAGTTAAGGAAACAAATTTCCCAGAAGATTCTGTTCCATGGAAAACAATAATTAAAGCAAAAATTTTGTCCAATTCCGGACTTATTTTTTGGTATACCTACAGCCAAACTACAAACAAAAATATCACGGGACCGCCGGGTGATACTCAAGGATCCAAAAATGACAATTAACATTCAAAATCAAAAATTATTAACCATAGGCTGAAGAGGATCTCCTTTGATTAAACGACGCATTTGGTCGACCAATTCACGAGGATTGTAATTTGGAACTACTGTAGACCATCCAGTTCCAATACCTTCAGCTCCATTTGCAAGAACAGTTGGAATAACAGGACAATACCATTCCGGCTCAATTCGTTGATTTTCTTCATAAAGGAAACGAAGAACATTTTCATCAGATGGAGGGAAAAGAGTTTTAGTTACAGGACTAAATAATAAATAAGTGATTCTAAAAATATTCAAACACATACTTAAGCTGAGTGAAAATATAACGAGGTGAAGCATTATCTTTTCCTCCTTGTAATCGAGTACCAAATTGACCAATTGGCATTAACAGATTGATGTTATTAGAGCCAACATAGTTTTGAGCCAAATTCACAATTGTTGACATTAATGATTGTTCCCCATGATGATATGCTGACATTTCACCAACAGCACCAGCCAATTGTGCAACTTTGACTTCTTTTTTATCGGCGCGTTTGAAACAAGTGAAGAGAACCTAAAAAATATGCAAATATAAAATAAGAAATATAAAAAACAAAAGATAACCTTCCTCTGTCCAGGTTTCAATCCATCTACCAAACTCGGAATGGAGCGTTCATTGTCTGTATTCGAAAAAAGCACCAATTCTTTATTAATAAATTCCGAAAAGGTAACACTCCGAGTATCTTTATCATAAAGATAGATATCCATATCTCCACGTTCACGGCGCCGTTTTCTGTCCTAAAATAAAAATTAAATTTTCCATAAATTAAAATTCACCTCCATCCATTTTGTTAACCAATCCTTTCGATCTTCAATCTTCTTTTTGGAAAAGGCTAATTCAATAGCACTGTCATCATCTTCATCTCTATATTTGAAAGGAATGCGATGGCGAAGCATATTTGAGAAATATTCTTTTGCTTCAATTGATGTTGAAGTACCCAATCCTTAACCACAAAATATTATTTAATAAAAAGAAATTCCAATAATTACCCTTATAATATTTTATTTTCCAGGATTTCCAATTATCAGTTGATTTTCTCCATTCAACATATTCAGGGATTGAAAAGAAACTGCGAGATTCTTTTCCCTTAGACGCCTTAACAATTGGAGTAATAAATTCTTCAACAAAGTTACGCCGAATTAAGGAAGGCCAATTTGAATGAATAAAGTTGATGACCAATCCTTTGATGTGAGAACCATCTTGATCCTAGAATAAGAAAAAAATTAAACATTATCCTTCATAAATATGTACGTCACAAATAAATATGTAAGTACATCACAAATCACAAAAAAAAATACAATCAAGTTCCCCGATAATAAAAACTTATTTAGAGAGAATTCAAAAATAACAGTATTTAAAATTACCTGATCAGCCATTATCATAATCTTTCCATAACGAAGAGAATCCAAATCAGCGTCAACATCATACTTCTTTTTATATTGAAGACCAATAATTTTAATCATATTATTAATTTCAGCATTGTCCGTTATCTAGGAAAACAATTCGTATAAAATTATCCAGAAAACACAACCTGTTTATGATTTGCATCTCTAACATTTAAAAGCTTTCCACGAAGAGGAAAAACACCATAAAAATCTCGACCGATAACTCCCAAACCAGCAACAGCCAAAGTTTTGGCTGAATCTCCTTCAGTTAGAATAAGCGTACATTTACGAGAATTACGAGTTCCAGCTTCGTTCGCATCTTCCAATTTGGCAACTCCCTTAAAATAAAAATTAAACTAGCAAAGATTTAAAAATAAACCTTTAGCTTTGCAGTCTTTTTCCCTCCAATTTTATCTTTTTGCTGATTTTGCTTAAATTGAACCCAGTTCAAAACAAGATCGACAATTCCACATTTTTGTGCTTCTTTCAAAAACTTTTCACTCAATTCACACTTTGAACCAAAGCTTTTTGCAGGTAAAGTAAGCGTCTCTTTTGTTTGTGAGTCGAATGCAGGATTCTCAATTAAGGAATTGACAAAAACCCACATATGATTCTTTATTTGTGCTGGTTTAACTGTCATATTATTCTTTCCAACTTTCTTCTTTACAATTTCAACAAGACTGCCAGCAATTTGATTAGCAACTAAATCAACATGAGTTCCACCCTTTAATATAAATTTAAAAATTAAAAAGCTTTCTTTTCCAAAAAAACCTTTGGCGTAGAAATGCTGTTAACAAAAGAAACTTGTTTAAAATTTCCAGTGTCAGAAATACACAAAGCAACCTCCCAACGGTCACTAACGGTCTCAAAAGAAACTTTGACAGGAGTACCATCATCATTATGCAGTTGACTTGTATATTGTTCAACATATTGTTTAAAGCCTTGACACTAAAAATTTTTATAAAAAAATTTAAAAATCAAAATCAAACAGGGATTTTCTTTCCATTCAGAAAAACTTTAACTCCACGAGTCGTCCCAGCCATATCATATGCTCGACGTGACATTAATCCAATTATATCATCATCCAATTCTTCCATTTTGAAAAGCTTCAAATCTGGTTGAAAAACAACTTTTGTGTAATCATCCTTTGTACTGTCCGAAATTGTTGCTTCCCCTTGCTTTTTCATACTATTAACCCAAGTCTTAAAAAGGAAATTATGAAATAATTTAAAAATTACAAAAAAGACCTGCTTGAATTTCCGACCATACTCAGAACTAGAAGTTTCAACAGTAAACTTTTTGCTAAAAATATTGGTCAGCTTAGCCCCATAACCATTTCGACCACCAGTCGTCTTCTTCTCGTTATCATTGTAATTTGAAGAGGTAAGCAACGTTCCGAAAATCATCTCTGGCACATACATCTTTTCAACCTTGTGCATAACAACAGGAATTCCACGACCATTATTCCAAACAGAGATCGAGTTATTTTCCCTAAATTTGAACTTAATTCAAAATAAAAAAACAAACTTGTCAATATCAACTTTGATTGTATTCATTTTGGGATCTCTTTGTTTATTGTCAGCAGCATTTACAAGAATTTCATCAAATATCTTGTACAATCCAGGCACATAAGATATTTCTCGATAAACAAGTTTATCGGCTTCTGAATCGTAGACCCAAGTTGACTAAAATAATAAATTAAGGTTAATAGTTTACAAAGTTAGTTAGGCATTTTGATTTAATAATTCATTCAACCCCCGTTACCTCTGGTGCCACATTACCCATCACTGAAATCGATTAGTTTGGAAAAGGGGAAAATCGATTTTAGGAAAAAGACCTCCTCAATTCATGAATAACAACAAAATTAAAGCTTTAAAGAATACATCAATTTACCGTTTGTGTGTATTGAATAGATCCTATATAAGTATCAGGTCGAAGAAGAACATGTTCAAGCTGCGAGACTTTCTTATAAGTTGCCTCAATATCCACAGACATTGTCCGTTTTTTCCTTATTGAAGCTCTAAAAATAGATAAAAATTAATTTAAAGGTAAAAATAAACATACAAAACTACTTTCCTACAAAAATTGAATAATTTTAAATGCAAGTTGCTAGGTGAGGTATAGGACAGAAATATTTTTTTAAATCTATGTTGAGATTCTAAAATACTAAATATAAATCAAAAATTAACGAAAAACTAATTAAAAATAATAAACATAAAATAAAATGAGAAAAATCGGAACAGGATCATTGAGTCCCGCCGATTGAGTCCCGCCGTTTGAGTCCCGCCGGTTGAGTCCCGAGCCGTTTGAGTCCCAGCCGATTGAGTCCCGCCGGTTGAGTCCCCACCCTAATGGGGACGTTTGAGTCCCCGTGTTTATTTTTTGGATTTGGAGGGATTGAAAGGGATATAGTTGCATTTAGAATAATTAAGGGGATAATCAAGAGATTCTGATGTGATATTAAGTCAATCCTGAATTCAGGAAACGAGTTACAGACCCTAAAAGCAAAAAAGGGGATAAAATTCAATTTTGGGTGAAAAATTTTTAATATACAAATGACAGCTCATTCGAATGGGCTCGACAAGCTGAGTTGAACGACACCAAAATCAGCTTGATTGAATGATTCTGAACAAAGTTTTGACCAACAGAATCTTCGCTGGAAAAACTTTTTGTGGCGCTACGGAGGGTAGGGTCGCTATAAAATTACTAACGTAAAAACCCTTTCCTAATTTAAAAAATTAAATTTAAATTAATTTTTTACTAATAAAAATTAAATTTTTACTTACACAAGATTCTCATCCTCCTTGAGAAAGTTCATTGCCCGGATGGACTTGGGTGATTGATCTGGTCAACTAATTAACAAAATTAGTTGAAAACTCCAAAAAAAAACAAAAATATTAAAAAAACAATAGAAAATCTTAAAAATAAACACGGGGACTCAAACGTCCCCATTAGGGTGGGGACTCAACCGGCGGGACTCAATCGGCTGGGACTCAAACGGCTCGGGACTCAACCGGCGGGACTCAACCGGCGGGACTCAAACGGCGGGACTCAATCGGCGGGACTCAATGATCCCCCGCCCAGAAAAATCGTGCAAAAGTACTTATAAACAAAAAAAAATTAAAGCCAGACAGATTCGAAAAAATTCAAATTGGCATGATGATAGTAAAAAGGTCGATTCAGTGTTAGTTTGCACGGTTCGGTACTACGCGATACTCTCAAAATGACGAATCGGTATTTTCCGTTACTTGTAGTATTGGTACCGCAAGAATCCAATTGCCGAACACTATTTAGAACCATAACATTCTTGATTTTCGTCCGATTCGAATAATTCTCACTCAAGAGAAGGATTTATATTAACAAGGCACAATAACGACCCTTGGCTAAGAACTGGCCTTGTCTGTCAGAGTCTGACTATTGTACAAGAAAGGCAAAAATAACCAGTCATAGATTTGATAAAAATGGGAAGATATCCTCACATTCAAAGCTTTCGAAAGATAAAAGATTTATTTGAATTGGTTGAAAAGCTAAAAAGATTGTCTGAAATATGGCTCAGGGACCCAACTGGCGGGACTCAATAATACCCGCCCAGATTTTACAGTATTTCCAATGAATATTTGGCCCATAAAAGGTGTGCTGCTGCAAAGCAAAAGCTTCACTCTAGATTTCCGAATCTTGCACGATTTTGTAACGCTTCCTCTCATCGAGCAAAAGAGACTGGTACCAAAATTGATTTTTTCAAGCCAGAAATTTTCAAGCAAATTATGGCTTTTATGGCCGCGCACCCTTTGGGCTTTACCCATAAATATTCTTATTTTACTCGAAAAATACTTTTCATTATTTCCGCACTTTGTTAGATAATTGTTTAATAAATTTAGTTAAAAATGGGACGTCGTCCAGCTCGCTGTTATCGTTATATTAAAAATAAGCCTTATCCAAAATCACGCTTTTGTCGGGGTGTTCCAGATCCGAAAATTCGTATTTTTGATCTTGGTCGAAAACGGGCAACTGTTGATGAATTTCCGTGTTGTGTTCACATGATTTCTAATGAAAGAGAACATCTCTCTTCTGAGGTTTATTTTTGTGAATTAATTTTAGTCATTTCTTTTAGGCGTTAGAAGCAGCTCGTATTTGTGCTAACAAATATATGGTTAAAAATTGCGGAAAAGATGGTTTTCATATGCGTGTTCGTATTCACCCGTTAGTTTTTAATGTTTTTATTCCCTTTTGTTTATTACATGTTTTATTGATTCTGTACATGGTTAGTGAATGAGTAAACGTTTTAGTTTATTTGCACGGTTTTTAGTATCCCAATAATCAAAAACGACTCTCTAACTTATAACAGTCTTTTTGCGCGAGTCCAAGCTTTTTAAGCCTTAACTAAATACAGTTTCAAAAGGTAGTTTGTTTTTGGGAAAAAATTACAAATCTTGGACATAAATTAACCGTTTACTAAACAGCAATCTTTGGTTGAGTTTGTTTCGTCTTTGTTTAATCTAACAATAAACCTTAAGCAGAAATTATTTTCCTTTTAAGATTCCACGTGATTCGCATTAACAAAATGTTATCATGTGCTGGCGCTGATCGCCTTCAAACTGGAATGCGAGGAGCTTTTGGAAAGCCTCAAGGACTTGTTGCGCGTGTTGGTATCGGTACTGTTTTGATGTCTGTACGTGTTCGTGATCAGGTTTGATTAAACTTTATTTTCTTGTGACTATTTATTTTTAAGCATCAAGCTCATGCTTTGGAAGCATTCCGACGTGCAAAGTTTAAATTCCCTGGACGTCAATATATTGTTGTTTCTCGAAAATGGGGATTTACTCAATTTGATCGGGAAGTTTATGAAAATTATCGTAAAGAAGGGCGTGTTGTGCCTGATGGAGTGCATTGTAAGCTAATTAGAGAGCATGGGCCTTTGACTCATTGGATTAAGAATCCGATATAAGATTTTATTTTGATTGGTGAAATGTTGAAGGATATTTTGTTAAGATAAATTTGTTGAATAAAAATTTGGATATTTTTTTATTTCGTTAATTGATCGATATTTTTATATATTTTTGTTGTTTTGACTTTTATGATAATAATTTCGTTTTTCTCTTTATATATGGATTTTTCTGATCTCTTATCGCGTCAAATGGAGAAGCTGAATATGGCTGATGCTGAACGTAATGAACGCAGAGAGGCTGCAGAGAAATTTCGTATGGTGATTGGGACATTGCTGGATAAGGATGAGGGTTATGCTTATATGAAGGTTTTTTAAGACATTTCTCTAATTTCTCTCAAAAATTTATTTTTCAGCGAAAGCAGACAAAGCCAAAGGAATTAATTCCATTTCGTATTGTCTATACTCGTGAGTTCATTCTGCGTTGTTCTTCTTCGCCATATTCAACACTTCCACCAAAGAATATGCCTGGAATTGTTATGGAAATGCCTGATATCGCTGCTAAATTTCCCCGTAGATTCCTTCGTGCTGGTTGAGAGAAGAAAGAAAAAGTAATAACAAAAAAAGGAAGAAAGGTTATTAATAAAAAAAGAAATGGGTATAAAAAAAGAAAAGGATCTCTCTCTTTCTTTTAAATATATTAATTTTGTTCTATTTGATTGTTTATTTAAAACTTGAATATCTCCTCTAATTATTTATTTTACTTGGCTTTAAAAAACACATATTGTCTGAATAAATTGTTTAAATATATTTGGTGGGTGTAAAGAAGTTATTAAATGTTTTTAAAGAAAATATTTTTCTTTTTTAAATGTACTTAAAAGACGTTCTTTTAATCTAAAAAAATTTTTTAGATTAAAATAATTCGAATGTTTTCATATTTTCGATTAACTTTTAATTTATTTAAAAATGTGAAAGAATTCCCTTTTATTCAAAAAGACTTTGGGTCAATCAGAACAATTCATTCAACTTGTATTCTTAATTGGGATGGATTGTTGGATGTTTGTTTTTAAATTTAAAAATTAATAATTTTTGGGTAATTTTGATGAGGTTTCTCAGCGGAGATTATCGAAATTTGATCTCTTGTAAGAGTTTTGAAAAATAAAAATATTAACAAAGAAGGAGATAATATTAGGTAATTAATTTTTAAATTATTTAAGCATAAATATATAAATTGGCCAATTAAATACGAACATCAGCCAAAAGATAGAAGGCCGATTAAAGGATATCATTACATTAAAGGAGTTGTTTTGAAAAGTTTTTTTAACTTTTTAAGTAAAAAATTCTTTTAATTTTTTAGCTTTAATTAAACATCCAAAAAAACCAAATTCTGGGAATAGACAATGTGCTTTAGTTCGTTTAGATACTGGAAAAGAAGTTATTGCTTATATTCCTGGGGAGGGACATAATTTGCAAGAGCATAGCCAGGTTATTCTTTTACAAAACTAGATAGTTGATGTGAGGGGGGGGGGGTGAGTGAGAGACAGAAAACTTTTGTAATCAGACAGAAATTCTAGAAATAGGGGAAGCTTTTCAATTTTATTAACAAAAAAATATTTAAAGGTTCATGTTCGAGGTGGAAGAAAAAGAGATTTAATTGGAGTTAAATGCTGTATTGTTAGAGGAGCTTTAGATTGTGCACCCGTTAGAAAAAAGAAGACAGCTTAATTTTAGAGGTGTTTTTTGTGGAAATTAAATAAAAATTGATTTTAGTTTAAATTTTTGAGAGATAGTTTATCTTTAAACATTTTTAAAAAAATATTTATTTAAATAAAAAATCCCTTTTATTTATTTATACACAATACTACAATCAACAACAACAAATACATACATATATATTCTTTTTATTTTTTCCCTTCTCGTTCCGATAGAAATGCCGATATTGTAGGGTAAGGATCCACTTCCTCTTTTTTCAAACCCTCATTCTTAATTCTTGCCTCTTTTGCATCCAAGGCGAATGATCTTGGTTTGATTGGTTCATTACTTAAATGCTTTAAAAAAGGGAAAATTTTTATTAAAATATTTTGAATGTAAATTATTTAGCATTTAAATTAGTATATTCCCCTTCTAAATCAAATTAAAATTTCCTATCCCCTTTTGGAAAATTAAAAATAGTTTTTAGGCTCTCTCTTTCCCTCCCTCTTAAAAATTTATTTTTTGTTCCCGGGGTCTTCCTTTCTATGTGATACCCCTTTTTTGATGGTAGTACTAAAGGTAAAGTATCTAATTAATTAAATACTTACAACATCGTCCAAAAGTGATTGTGAATTATCTCCATCATCCCCCTTTTTGCTACGTTTGTGTTTCTTTGAATGTTTAGATTTTTTGGAATGTTTAGACTTTTTAGATTTTTTAGAGCGTTTAGATATCTTTTTGGGTTGTTGTTTTGAATGGTTTTTCTTAGCTGTTGTCGGCTCTTCAGAATTAACTTTATTCTTCTTTTCTGCATTGTTTGCAGGCGGAATTGGAGTAGTTATTTTTTTACCGGCATTAACATCAACTTCTTTCTAAATTAAAAAGGAAATGATTTAGAATCTTTTAGAATATTTACCTTCTTTACTGGAGATTTAGTTGTCTTTTTATTTGCAGTTTTGGTTTTCTTCGTTGTCTTCGGCTTTACTTTTTCTTCTTTCTTCTTCGAACAATTAAAAAGAGTAATTGTTATAGCAGAAATTGAAAGAGACAAAAATAAAACTAGAGAGGGTGTTGCTGTCGTTGTCCAAAACATTTTATTTTGAAGAGATGCCAAACAACAAAAGCAGAAAAATATTCAGGAAATTTTAGCAGCAGAAAGGAGGAAATAGGGAAGGATGCCATTTGTTTAATTGCTTTTATAGTCAAAAATAAACTTCCTCTTGATTACTACAATTGTGAATATTTTAATCAACATTTACACTCTCCTGAATGAATTTCTTTGTTATCATTTTCCATTTTTAAAAACGAAAATAATTTAAAATAACAATTTATTCCAATTTAAAAAAATACAAAAATCAAAAAGAGATTAATTTTAAAAATAAAAACATTTTCTCTCTTCTCTAAAATTTGAGAGAATTCCTCCATTCAATTAAAATTTTAATAAAAATTGCAAAAATAATAAAATTAAAAAATCCGGGATTGTTTTTGGGAGGAGGCTAATTCAATATTTGATATATAAATAGATAATTAGTTAAAATTGTTGTCAACACAGCAATTTAAATTACTTCAAAAAAATTCTTTGTTTAATTTTGTAATTTCGACCTCTTCCCAATGGAAGATTATTTTTAAAAAATTACTAATAAATTGCTGTGTATAAATAACTAAAAAAATAACTCAAAAAAGGCACACAAACCCACAATAATAAAAATAACAATAAAAAAATTCTTTTAAACTTTCCAAAAAATTCCTTTCCTTTTAATGTTTAAATATTCCATTAGGTAAATGTTCATTTCCTTCTTTTTTAAAATTTGCCAATTTTTTAGCCAATTCTGGACGAATTTCTAATTTTTTTGGTTTTTCCCAAGGAAAAATAGAATGTCCAAAATGTCCATTAGCCGCTGTATGAGAATAAATTGGACGTTTTAAATTAAGTTCTCTTTAAAAAAATAAAAATAATTTCTGTAAAAATTAACCCTAAAAAACCTTATAATAACTCCCGGACGTAAATCAAAATTGTCATTAACTATTTGAAGTAATTCAGCTTCCGTTAATGGACTTGTTCCGTAGAGATTACAGCAATAGATAATGGATGGGATATTGCTATTGCATATGAAACCTTTTTAAAAAGAAAATTTTTAATTGATAATTGGAAAGAGGAATTCAGAAATTTTTTTAAATAAATTTTTCAAAAATTAAAACAAACCTGTACTAAACATCTACGACAAACTCCACCCTTAACCAAAGATTTAGCCACCCAACGAGCCCCGTAGGCAGCAGAACGATCAACTTTTGACGGATCTTTTCCAGAAAAAGCTCCCCCTCCGTGTGCTCCCCAACCTCCATAAGTGTCGACAATTATTTTTCGTCCAGTTAGGCCTGCATCACATTGAGGCCCTCCAATATGGAAAGTTCCTTTAAAATTGGGAAAGATTTTAGATAATTAATTAAAAATTCCTTACCACACGGATTTAAATAATAAATTGTTTTTTCGTCTAATAAATTGCTTGGAATGACTTTTTTAATAACTTTCTCTAACAAATCATGACGAACAATTTCCAAATCATTTTCGAATTGTTTGTGTTGGGCAGACATTACAACCTTTTTTTAATTAAAAGAAAATAAAATATTTTAGATTTAAAAAAAGAAACTAACAGTATGTACTCTAATTGGTATACAAGCTCCATTATTGAATTTATATTCAATTGTTAACTAAAAAAAGTTGAGAAAAAAATTAATTGAAGATTTTATAGGGCAAGAACTTGTCCAAATTTTAATAAAAACCTGTGATTTAGAATCAGGCAAAGACCATTCCAGTTCTCCTTCTTTTCTTAATTTACACAATTTAGCTTGTAATTGATGTGCAAGAAGAAGAGATAAAGGCATAGCCTCATCTGTTTCATCAGTCGCATAACCAAACATTAAACCCTTTTTTGAAGAAAATTTTATTTATTTTATTTTAGAAAGATTTAGGGAAAATAATTTAAGAAATGTCAGAAATATTAACCCTTTTTCCCAACAAAAATAAATTAAAACATTCATTTCAAAAAATATTTTCAATTAAAAACCTGATCTCCAGCCCCAATATCCTCGTCACATCTATTCTCCCAAACACCTGCAGCGATTTCGGATGCTTGTTGTTCTAATGCAACCATTACATTACAAGTTCTATGATCAAAACCTTTAAATAAAAAATTATGAAATTTAAAGAATCAAAAAAAACCTTTACTAGAATCATCAAAACCAATTTGTTTAACAACCCCTCTAACTAATTTTTGATAATCAACGTGTGCTTTACTTGTTACTTCTCCACAAAGTAGAATCATTCCAGTTTTTGTAACAACCTCTAAAAAAAGAAAATATTTAATTTAAAGTAGTGGACTCCCTTTTGTTGTATGTTTTGAATTTTCGAATAAAGAATTCAAAAAACAATTTTTAAATTCCTCTCATTGTTTCAACAAACCCAATTTTTCCTCATTAAAATTTTCAAAAAATTTAACTAACCACAAGCAACTTTAGCATTAGGATCTTGTTCTAAATGTGCATCCAAAACAGCATCCGAAATCATATCACACATCTTGTCTGGATGTCCTTCCCCCACAGATTCACTTGTAAACAGAAATGTCTGTTCTCTCGCTTCTAAATAATTTTTATTGAAAAAAAATTTTTTTTTAAATTAAAAACCTGGAACAATATCAACATCCATTTTTTGTTGTTTAAAATTAAATTAAAATGTGAAAATTATTTAGTATAAAATTAGAAAAATCTGAAAAAAATAAAAGTAAAAGATGATGGAAAAAGATAACAAAAGACAAAAAAACATCGAACGATTTTTACATAAATTAAATAAAATTACATCATTTTTTATAAAAATTATTTTAATTTCAAAAGTTTAAATAATATTTTGCTTTCTGTAAAAAGGCAACTGTTCTTAAAAAATGATTGATTGAAGTAAGAAATATTTCTAAATTTATTTAATTATGTAGACAAACTTTGTTAAAAGAGTAAATTAATTAAAGATTAAAAAGCAAAAGAGAAATTATTTATTTTACATTTAAAAAAGTAGACAAATAAAAAAAGAACTTTTACTTTTAAAAAGAAAATCTTTTAAACAAATTAACAAAATATTTATTTATTTTAATCTACTTAAATTGTGAACTTTTATTTTTTTAAAGTTTAAATAAAAGTTAAAATAAACAAATTCAATTAATTAAGATAATTTAAAATTAAAAATAATTATAAGGATATTATTTATTTTCCTTTTTTCAAATAATATCAACATTTTTTAAATTTATTTATAAAATATTTTTGTTGTCTCAGATTCAACTAAAGGCAAATAATTAAATAATTCTGTTGGATCCAAAATATAATTTAAAGCCTTTAAGAAAAAATATTTTTATTTAAATAAAAATAAAAACCTCTTTATTTAATTTTGAATAATTTTCTTCTTTTTTAGTCCATTCCCTTATCAAATATAAATTATTTTCTTTTTCACCATATAAACGTGTATCTAAAATTCTAACCATCACGTGATCAACTCGAAGATAAAAACGACACAAAACAAAAAAAGTGCCAGGCATTATTCTTATTCTAATCATCATCTTTAGAAAAAAATTATTTTTTTGTTGTCTCCGAAATAAATCTTTTTTAAATAAAAAAAAGTTGAGGGCAAAAAACTGCTTTTTTTATTTCTTGAACTTTTTTTAGATAATATCAGAAAATAAAAAAACAAGAAAAATAAGGATATTTAAATTTGTAAAAGGATTTGAAAATTGGAAATAATTTCTGAAGCGATTAATTAATTAAAATAAAGAGTTTATAAATTTTGTGGCAATTAGTTTTTTAAATAAAATTAAGAAAATTACTTGTGCACATCCATTATCTGCCAATTCATCCTCATATAAGGCAATTTGTGAATAAAATTGAATTGGGTCTTTTCTTTTTAATTTTTCATAATTAATTTTAACATTATTCCCCTTCTCTATTTTTATATTTTTCCCCAAAGTACCTAGAAAAAATTTAAAAAGGAATATATTTTTATTTTAAATATATTCTTTTACCTTTATAATTACTTGTATATGTCCAATCAAAAGGTTTTTGAAATTCTCGAGATAAAGTCTCTGGCCGAGCATTTTGCCAAACAGTACTTGGGCCAACCTAAATTAAAAAAAATTATTGTGATGCCGCTCTAAATTTTCCCTTGTTCGGCATGATAAAAAAAAGAGAAAATAAAATGATTTTTTTTCTTAAAAATAAATAAATTTACCTTAAAATCAGGTAATTGTTCTTTATTAACTTCTTTAAGAGCATCAAAAGCATTAAATTCAATAACAAGATTTCCATTACAATAAATTGCAATTTTATTAAAAGGGAATATCATTTCTGGTAAATGAGGTAAACCCAATTGTTTTTCAAAGCGACAGACCTTTAAAAATAATTTAATAATTCACAAACCCGTCTGTCAGGCAAAACAAGAAAAAGAAATTTTGTTTTATAATTAAAAAATAAAACCTAAATTTTAAAAAATTTATTGGAGAAAAAACTTTTTGACCAACAAGAAAATATTTTTTCACAATTTACCTAAAAACCCCACTTAAGGATCCGAACAATTAAACCATTTTTAAGTTACCTGACATTCGTCTTCTTTAATATTTTCGTGTCTACAAACAGATTCAAGTATATGATCCTGTATAGACACAAATTCTATACAATTATGAAATAAATGTCTTTCCTTTAAAAATAATTTTTTAAAAATAAAATTACAAAAAAACCTCTTTCCTACTTTTCCCTAAAGCAGTAATTAATACTTGATTGTTTAAATTTGTTTTTTGCTTTTTGATTAAATCTGAGTTTAAAATTGGCGGAAATTTTGTGTCTTCAGATGATGTCGACTGCATTGAAATAATTAAATAATATTGAGATTCTCCCTTGGAATATTTTTTTAAATAATTTGAAACAAAAACTATTCAAGGCTAAAATATATATCTTAAAATTCTTTCTAATAAATAAAAACAAATAAAAAATAGTATCGATATTTTATAAAAATTTAAAAATAAAATTCTTTCATAAAATAATTCTTTTTATAAAACAGAATTATTTATACAATGTTCAAGCAAACTAAATGAAAATTAAATTTGTAAAAAAATATTTTTTTAAATCATTCTGAATAATTTCTCTTTTTAATTATTTCCCGAATTATTGTAATTTGGCTCAGTAAATGAAGAAAAAGGCTAAAAATTTATTTTTTTAATTTTTATCTAAAAAATAACCTCTTGAATTGAATTATTTGGCAAAGAAGTGGCAGAATTAACGTCATAATTATTTACATCCATAGAATCTAAAATTTATATTTTAATAATTTACAAAAACAAAAATACTTTGGAATTAAAAAATTGAGAAATTTTCGTTTTAAAATAAAAAAAGAAACAAAAAATCAAATTACAATATGAAAAAATAAAATTCATCCCAAAGCCTTATTTAACTTATAAAATATATAATCTAAATACCTCCACTTTCAGAAGTACTTGAAGGTCTCGATTGATCTCTTAAAATGCTAGAATCATGTTGTATCATACAATTAACAATTGATTCAAGTGTTTGACGAACAAAAAGCGCAAATTGATCCAATTCATTAAATACCTTAAATTTAAACTAAAAAAAGATTTTAAAAATTCCTTACAGCTTCTCCATTCGCATTTGATTGAGGCCTTACTCTAATACGTTCATTAAACATATTAGCAATTTGTTCACCTCTAATAGAAGGAACACGTTGACCAGATAATGAACGATTATGAAAAATTTGATGTGGTTGTAATTGTGGAGGTGGATGAAGACCCAAAGCTATAGTTTGTGGGTCATTCCAAAACTCAGCGTCTCTCTTTAAAATTTGAAAATAAAAAAAATTACAAAAAATATTCACCGGATTGACTGCAAGAATAGGTGGATGAACATTAGGTAAATGCTGACCCATAGGCAACAGATGATCTGTAGATTGAGAACTAATGCCAACTAACATAATATTACGTGGCTACAAATAAAAATAACGATAATATATTTTAATAAACTAACAGTTGGACGTGGATCAGCAGGTCTAGAAGTTTGTTGTCCCGTAGAAGCAATACTCTGCGATATTAATTGATGAACATGATTTGCAATTTCTGGCGGTAAATTTGAAGGAGGATTAAAAAAATCAGATGGAAGAGGCACTCGAGGTGGAATATTTGGTTGATTTTCATTAGAATTGGTGGTAGATGAACGTTCAGAAGAGGAAGAAGTGTCATCGTTGTTTTGGCGAGACATTACTTTAAAAATAAATTGTTTAAATAATATTTTAGTATAAAAAATATTCTTTAGAGAGAGAGAATAAAAATAAAATAATAAAAAACATTTTAAAAAAACACTTAAAAATCTTTACATTGTTGTGCAAAATGAGTAAATCCATTAATGACAGAACTTAAAGTACTAGAACCAGAAGCTCTTGTTTGTTGACGGGGCAAAGAATTCGAACGTGAAGCTTGGGTAGCTTGATTTCGAGATGTTGGCGTTTGACTAGGCAAATCTAAAAAAATAGATTTTAGTGATTATTAAATATAGATCTACTTAAAAAGTATAATTTAATTTGAAAATATTCCAAAAAAAAATTAAAAAATACTTGTAGAAGCATCAGAAAATAAAAGAGAAATCTCAGCCCGTAAAGGTTCTTCTATTCTTCTATGTTGGTCATAAATTGGATATAAACGATTATGTTGATTTTGATTTAAATGTAAATGAAATGCACTAATTTCAATATGAATATACCCAAGAATATTTTGAATACGAGAAATTCCATTACAAAAATAATTAAGTAAACGAGATGTATAAGAATTATCCTAAAAATTATATAAAATTGGAATTTTAAACAAAAAACCTCCAAATTATGATTTAAAGCAAGAATTTGATAATAACGATTCATTAAATGTTCATTGATTTTAGCTTCAATAATAGACAAAATAATGAGAATAGTACTCAAATCATGGGAAGTACAATGCCTAAAAGTAAAAAATTGAAAATTTCCGAAAATTAAAAAAACAAACCTAACAATAGCCGGATGATGCAAATTATTAATATGTTGAATATGGTCATCATCATTAGGTATTTGCCAATTATTTAATTGTTCAATTAATGAACAAATCTCAATATCTCTCTCATTTTGAATTAAATTATTCATTTGAATTTCATCACAAGCATCAAATGCATGCATAACCCACAAAATATTTGCAATATTTCTATATTGCCTTTCAATGTCCAATTCTTGTCCATAAATTATTAAATCAATTTTATCAATTAATTGAGACTAAAAAATAAAATTTTTATAAAAAACTTTTCTTAAACCTTAATCAAAGCAAAAAGCCATGCAAGACTTTTAATTGAATTTTTTAAATTGTCAAAACGTTCATATGCGGAACTATCAATAATAAGTTGTCGAATACTTCGAAAAGTAACATTTATTAAAAAATCATTATTGCGTGGCATATTCATAACCAAAGCGTGTTCCGTCTCCATTCGATAAATATTTCTTAAAGTTTCAGTAATACCACCAACAATTGTCTGAAAAAATTAAAAAAATTTTGAAAACAAAAAATCTTTACCAAAGCATTATTTGGCTCTCTAAAAATTTGAGTTCTTTCAAACGGCACTTGCCCATAAATAACATTCTGAGTAACAATGTGTGGCTGATTTGCTGCTGTATAATTAATTTGAATATTTGGCGGAAATTGCTGTTGTTCAGTTGAAGAAGAACTAGAAGTGGTGGAATTATTATTTTGAGGAATTGGTCGAGTAACAACATGAACAGCCATTTTATCTTCAAAACCACAATTAATAAGCTTTAATGAATTGTCATTTAAAGGCTTTCCTCGAAAAATTATTCGCTGGTCATCTCTAGGAATTAAAGTTTCTTCAGCAATTTTATCACGAAGTTGTGAGATAGTACTCTTAAACAAAAAAAATTAAAAATAAAAATAAAGTTAGAAACCTGATCATCAATAATAATTGAAGCATCTTCACGATCAATCAATTTTATAGGTAAATTAATTAAAACCATCTAAAATTTAATGAAAATTATAAATTTAAATAATTTTTCAGTGTAAAAAAACTAGTAAAAATAGAAAAAATGAATAAAAAAATTAAATGGATTAAAAAAGTCAACCATTTGTTTCTTACAAGAAAAGAAACAAAAAGAATTACTCGCGATTTCGGGAAATAATTAAATTATAAATTAAATTTATGAAACGATGTTTTGTTTTCTTAAAATTAAATTGGTAAAGCAAATAATTTTTAATTATTTGGTTAAGTGAAAATTAAATTTTGAAATTTCGACATTTTGAAATTTCAAAATGTTAAATTTTAAAATATCAAATTAATTGTACGATTGAAATGTCAAAAGTGATATTATTTTCTTAACAAAAGATTGAAGACCATTATTTACTTTAATTTTGATTTAAAAAATAATTTTTAGTGATATTTAGATTGAATTGATTGTTCTTTTTAATATTTTTTGATAGAAAATATTTACTTAATTAAAGAAGCTAAAGTTATTAAAGTAAAATGTCCAATCCAGCATTAAATACATTTTATTCATTATCTACTATTGGATTTTCAATACTTTTAATTATGGGTTTGTTTTTAGATGATTTTAAAGACCACAATTTAATTTTTAGGTTTTTATTATATGTTTACTGGACAAGGCGATCGTTTTGATATTGCATGGTTTTTGACTGAGACACCTCCTCATATGTGGGCTGGTATTGGCATCGCAGCTTCCCTTTCTCTTTCTGTTATTGGAGCTGGATGGTTTGTTTTTATTTAATTTGTTAACACTTTCCAATGAGAAGGTTTGGTCCTTTTTGAATTATAATATGTCTCAATCCTGTATTTCAAACTCGATCCAGGCCTTGTTTTTCTCAATCATTTTAAAATTCGTGATTTTAAAATTTGTAAACAAATCAAAAATTTAATTGATTATTAGGGGAATTTTCACAACTGGAGCATCAATTTTGGGTGGAGGAGTCAAAGCGCCACGAATTCGAACAAAGAATTTGGTTTCGATTATTTTTTGTGAAGCAGTGGCAATTTTTGGAATTATTATGGCCTTTGTTTTTGCTGGAAAATTTGCGGTAATTTTTTTAAATTTTTGTTGAAATTTCATTCCATTATTTAGCCTTTTGACCGAAATACTGCCACTAAAGAAGTTCTAGCCAAAAACCTCGCTGCTGGATATGCAATTTTTGGTGGTGGATTGACTGTTGGATTTAGTAATTTAGTTTGTGGATTGGCTGTTGGTATGTGTTTTTTAATTTAATTTTCAAACGAATTTTTTTAAAGGAATTGTTGGTTCTGGTGCTGCACTTGCAGATGCAGCAAATCCAGCATTATTTGTTAAAATTTTGATAATTGAAATTTTTGCTAGTGCTATTGGACTTTTTGGTATGATAATTGGAATTGTACAGGTTAGAAAATAATATTTGTTATTAAAAACAATTTTTAGGGGGAGGGGGGGGGGGGATTTTTCCATTTTTTTCAAATAAAAAATAAAAACTGAAAACATTTTGGCGAGGAGTTCATAATTTTCCTTTTTCCCACAGAACTAAATTTTTGACTTTTTAGAAACTATAAATTTTTAGAATTATTCTCCTTTTAGAATATTCCCTTTAGAATAAAATTCCGTTTTTGTTACCTATATTTAAATTTAATGTTGAAAATTTTTATTTAGACAAACAAATTCACACTTGGAATGACTTAAAAATGATTTGTTTATCCAATCCAACATGTACTACTGCTGAATTATTTCCAGAAAAGAGGTTTTAAACGTATAGTCTTTTCCATTTTTTAAATACATTTTACTAGATTTTTTCTTGTTTTGATTCTTTTACCTTCTCATTTGTGTAAAAACGAAATTTTTTAGAGAAAATATATCAACTTGATAGGGAGATTTCTGAGATTTCGATCACTTAATTCTTGTAAGATTAGCGGTTTCCTCCCAGCTAGCAAATAAAATAAGAATTAAAATGATCAGTTGGTGGGAAGGGTGAGCGGTTAATCTTTTGATACTCCATGAAATGGGTTCAGCCGCTTTACTATTTCTCCCTTTTATATTTTCTTAAATCAGCATTATTATTTAAGTCGGCAAATCTCTTGTTTAAATGACCCACTAAGTCATAGCTTAAATCTTTTTTTGATGGTTGTGCTTTGCTTTTTATTAATAAATATATAATTTACCAAAAATACTTTTTTTAATAACAGATTAAATAATAATAATCCGAGAAAGTCGTCTCTTCCTTTCTGGACATGGACAATAACTTCCATCAGAGCCAGGCTCTCCGTCTGCTCCTATAAACCCGGGAGGTGCTATAATGTTTAAAAAATTATTTTTTGTATCTAAATTGAACACTCACCAAAAAGGCCAGGAGCGCCAACTTTACCTTTTTCACCTTCTGGACCAGGAGGTCCTTCTCGACCTTGTTTTCCAATAACTCCAGGCTCTCCAATTATCCCTCGAGAGCCTTGTTTGCCAGGCTTCCCTTGAAGGCCTGGTTCACCTTTTTCACCGATAATACCTTCCTTTCCTGGTATTCCTTGTTCTCCTACCATTCCTGTTCTTCCTACTTTTCCTGCTGGTCCTTCTTCTCCAAGTAGACCTGGTTTTCCTTTATTTCCAGGTAATCCTTTAGTGCCTCGCTCGCCTGTTGGACCCTGTTTTATAGGAAATTATTTTTTAAAGAATTATCTTCACTAACTGGTAATTCAATATTCCCAGGTTTTCCTGGCGCTCCTTTCCTTCCTCCCGGACATTCTCTGCACATTTGATTTTCATTTTTAGAGAGAGGTTCAGGAGCCTTTCCTTGTATTCCTGGCTCTCCCGGAGCACCATTATGGCCATCAGTACCCGGTTCACCTACAATTTAATCCCTGTTATCGTTTATCTCAAAATTGAGATATAACCTGGTAACCCTGGAGGTCCTTCCAGACATTGCTCCGCATTCTGCGTGCATTGACAGACCCCTTCCGGTGGGAGAGGAAAGTCATTTATAAGTGCCCGATCGCCTTCAGACTGTCTCTTTGCTTTCTGTATTTTATCTTTTTTTCGATATGTAGAAAGTTCCAAGAAATATTCACTTTCTATTTCCCTCCATATAATCATTTCTTCATTTAAATACAAAACTATTTGAGTTGTTTTATTAGAAATATGCCAATAGATCCTAATAATTATGCATTACTTAATCAAAAATTATAATTTTTCTAACCAGAAAGTTATACAGAAGATACTTATTGTTGAAATTATTGCCAAACAAATACTTTGTTGCATTTAAAATTTATTAAATTAAATCCAAAATTGAGTTTTTATTTTTAACAAAAATTTAAAATACAAAAGTAAAAATTAAAGATTTAAAAAAATGTCTTTTAAAATGAATGTTTTTTACTTTAAAAAATGCGGTCAATCCTTTATTTTTTAAAATTACCCACAAAAGTAATCTCAAATAATTTCCTTACCAAACCGATTACTTGTGAATAAAACAAGCCAGTTCTAAAAAGTGTGTGGTCACAAAAAAAAAGAAAGAACTGGCCACCCGTAAAAAATAATTTACAATAAATAAAAGTGTGTGGATGTTGTAAAAACAATTAAAAAGTGGCAAAATGAGTTGAAAATTATTTTGATGGGAATTACTTTGATATTGGGTTTTTAATTATTTATTTTATGTCACTTCTCGAAGTTATTAATTTGCCAGCAAAAATTCTTTTTTTTATTTTTATTAGATTCGTTGCATTGTAAAATCTTCTGGTGATTCTTCTGATCCTTCTAGCCAGACAATATCTCCAGTTAAGTGTTTCTAAAATAAATATTTTTTGTCAAAAATTGTATCATTCTAATGAGGAATTCAAACACCCCTGCAAACTCCCAAAATTCTTCAGAATATTTTTAAAAATCCCCCAACAGTTTTAAAAAATACTTTGTTGTTGTCACTAATTATATTATAGTAAAAACACGTTCTGTCTTTGTCATTATTATATCCAGGCACTAATAAATCAAAAAATGTTGCCCCATCATCCAAAGCTTCAATTGTATGTAAATTAGCCATATTTGGTTCTAAAATAGCCATCTTTAATGATGAAGATTTTTCTGTTGGTGGAGATAAAATTACTTGGCCTTTAAAAAGAAAGAAATTAACTTTAAACGTTTTGTGAAAGTTATGGAAGAAAAATGGAATTTGAAGAAATTTGTTTTTAAATTTTTTAGAAATTCAAACTAAGCGGGATGTGTAAATTTTGATTTGTAAGAGAATGTTTTAAAAAATAAGAGGATGATTAAAAAATTGAAGAAAAGAGCTTCGAATAATTTTTTAAAAATATTTGATTAATTAAGTCTCTCATTAAGAACAATCTAAAATTTACCTTCATATCTTGCTGGACGTAAAATATATCCAGGTTTTGCATTAAAATTCGGATTATTCTTTCTTTGCTGTGAAAATTGTTTATTTTCTTCATTTGCATCTAACCAAGAATATGAAGATACTTTAACTTTTCCACGCAAAGGACGTATAAATCCAAACATTTTTGGATGGTCGTGAAGTGGAATATAACAACCAGAAAAACGAAAACCAAAAATTGACATTTCAAAAAGATCAGCTCTTTCAAGAACAGGAGAACAAAAAGTACTTGCCCACATAGTTCTTGGATCAACAGCTTTGTGTTGTAAAAATTGAGAATCAAAAGCAGATGCAAGTTCACGTAATTTGTTAATAATTGCTGCTGGCTCTGAAAAATAATTTTTTTTAATTAAAATTAGTTCTTGGTTATTAAAATCCGAAAATAAATTTAAAAAACTTCAGATTTGAAATGAGAGGATAAAATTCAAAAATTAAATTTTAAATAAAAAAACCTTTTCCATGATCAGCAGTTCCATTAACCAATTCTGTCCCACAACATTTTGAATGTCCAATTTTTCTTTCTTCAGCTTCAACTTTAGAACATTCCAATAATCGTCTACAAAGGGCTGCCAAATCCCCCAAAATTTTATTTCTTCTAGCATTAATCATTTCTTTTTCAGTAATCAAAGGGAAAGAAGATGATTTTTGATTATCCATAAAAATATTCCAAAAAAAATAAAAAATTTAAATTATTAGAACTTGAAAAGTAAAAAAGAAAAAGGTTTTTTATCTTCCTTTTTTTCTAAATAATTTTAAAAGAAGAATAAATATATTCTTTTATTTTATTAAAAAAAGTAAAAGTAAAAGGCACACAAAAATAGATAGGAGATCAAAGAATGATTTAAAACAAATAAATTATTAAAAGCTAATACAATTTGCGGACTAACATTTACTGACGAATTTATTGGGGGGAAATTTAAAGGAAAAAATATAAAAATTGGAGAAAGTTACAAGAAAAATTTCCAATTAAATTAAAAAAAAGAAAATTCTAACAAATTTTTAGCCAAACTTAATTACAAAATAAATATTAATTAAAATCCGTAAAAGTTAAATCCGCAAAAATAAATAACAAAAAAAAGTTAATACATACAAATATTCCTTTAAAAATATATTAATTCCTTGTTGGCCACATAAAGCAAATAAAATATAAAAATAAATAAAATATAAAACAATTTCGTACTTTGAATTTTGTGTGCTCCGTGCAATAAAATAAAAATGATGATGATGATCGATTCATGAGACACTGTATATACAAACAAAAAAATATATATAATTTGTAATGTTCTAGTAATGACATTTCTTCTCCAATAAAATAAAAGAAGTAATTAATTAATAATTAATTTTGCATGTCCCAATTAATTAATTTTCTCTAAAAAATATTAGAAAAGAATTTAAATATTTAAAATAATAATTTTATGATTAATTACACAATTCTCTATTTCAATCATTAAGTGGAACATATTCAGACAAACGTCGAAAAAAGAAAGAGAAAAATGACCAAAAATTTTTGTTTAAAAAATTGTTGCCCAAAAATTTTTTAAAAATATTTTTTTTATTTAAAAATAGTCAACAATTTTTTGTAATTTAAAAAAAGAAACAAACCAAAAATTATTTTTTCCAACAAAAAACTACTCCAATTTGTATTTAAACAATCATTTGAATTTTTCATTAATTTAATACACCAATTTAAAATATTAAAATTATTTAAAGTTAATTGTTGAATTAAAGTAATTGTTGGTGTTGAATTAATTGTGGAAAGAGAAGGAAATATTGGAAAATAAATTTTTGAAATTTTTGTAGAATTAATAAAAAGAGATGCTGACCAAATACCTTTTTTTAAATATAAAAAATTTCTAAAAAAACTTTTTTGTATGGGGGCCAGTCATAACCCCTTCCCCTCCTCGAAAAACATCCGAGTTACGGCCCTGTACGAATATATTGTGATATTTCAATGTCCTATTGAAGGAAAGTTTTTATGTTTTAAAACCAACGTAAAATTCCCAATCTCAATATGTCTCCCTCCTTCCCTTCGGGATACCCTTCACTTCCCCTTTTTCCCAAATATTTTAAAAATTTACCAGAATTAACATTTGGATTTTCATTCAAAATATTTTTAAATTTAATATCCACAAATTGAATACCATTCAAAGAATCATAACTTTTAATTTTTTCATTAAATAAAAGTTCATTATTAGGTCCATTCAAAATTAAATTAACATTTGGACTTGTCCAATTATTATTTTCTTTATTTAAAATTAAATTCCATTTCCATTTTAAAGTAAATAAATCACTTAAATTCTTTAAAAAAATTAATTAAAATTAAAAAATAAATTAACTAACCAAATCAACAATTGGTGGATGAATTCGAAAAATTTCTTCTTTAACATCAAAACCAATTCCAAATTCAATTCCATCAATTAATTCAAATATTCCTTCTTCAGTAATTATTTGAGAATCTTTTTTGTTTTGTTGATTAGTAATTTTTTCAATTAAAAACTAAAAAAATAATCGAAAAAAATATTTTTTAACAAAATTGCTTTGATAAATAGTTTAAAAAAAGGAAAAAATCCTTTGGAAGAATAACAAATCATTTAATTTAAATTATATTACTTAAATTAGGTTGGAACATGAATAATGAGCCCCCCTTATTGTTAGTTAAATGGATTAATTATTAAAATTCAACAGTGTTATAAAAATTCAAGTTATTTTTCTTTTTGATCCTAAGAGAGTATTTTCTGGCAAAGAATCAGAATCGTGGGAATGATATTTCAAGAGTTGGAGGTAAAATACAAAAATTTGTATTCCTGCAACTAGACAACTTATAGGTGATTGTTCTCTCTCGAGAGGGCTCTTTATTAATAATTTAAATTACCTCAAATACTTCAAATCCTCCTCCCCCTCCTTCTTCACATTTCATTTCAATTTGAAAAATATTTTGAAATTTTGCAGTTGAATTGACACGAAATATAAAAATATTTAAAAGACGATTAAATAAACAATTATTTTTATTTATTTTTTTAATAAATAATTTTGAAATTAAATTGATTAATTCGATTTTTGAAGCTAAAATAATAATATTTATTTAATTAAAAAATAATTTTTACAAAAAGGAGAATCATTTGAAGTTTCATAATTAAATATATTTAACCAAAATGATTGAGTAAAATTAAAATATTGTTGTTTTTCTCTAAATCGAAGTACTTGTTTTTGTAAAAAATTAATTGGTTCTACATCAATAAAAGAATCAAATTTTCGTCCAAAAAATAAATTCTTTTCCTGACATCTTTTTTGATTTAAAAATTAAAAAAAATTAAAAAAGAAAACCTTTTTAAATTAATTTTCTTTTCAACATCAATATTTTTAACAGCTAAAGGTGAACAACCACACCAATCAACTATTGGCTTAAATGCTGAACAACGACACCCTTGCTTTCTTTCCCAATTAGTAAAACGCAAATTTTGGTTAAATATTTGATTACAAAAATTTTTTGAATTAATTGAAAGCTAAAAATTAAATAAAATTACAAAAAAATTTTTTAATATTTTCTCTAAAATATCCATTAAATATAAATTCCAAACTGTGTGGAAAAAACTTTCCAACGGCAACAGAATTGTCGTAAATAATAAACGAAGATTTGAAGGCAAATCTTCATTAGAAACAGAATATTCTGCCAAATCTCTGTGTATAATTAACCAATCAGAACCTCCATCCAAACGAAGATTTAAAGGAAAATCATTTCTTTTAGCAACTCTCCACATCCTTTTTTCACATTCCAAAAAATGAAAATTAAATCCTTGTTTGTTTAAAAAACTTGCTGTATTGTAACCGTGACTGCTCAAAAATGATTTGTTAGAAGAACTTGAAAAAATGAAAAGAAAATTTAATAAGAAAAAGAATTAACCAAACAATTATCACCCCTCCCCCAAGGGCGTAGCCAGAGAGTCGATTTCGGGGGGGGGGGGGGCTATAGCTCCAGAAGCCCCCCTCTGGCTACGCCCTTGCCCCGCTCCATATATCAAAAACAACACCCTCCCTTCCATTTCTAACTCAAAAAATATTTTTTATTTATTTACTTTTCCAATTGTTTTTCCAATTCTTCCAAAGAAAGTAAAGGCATATCCTTTTCACTTAAATTTATAATATAATCCCATTCAATTTCCAATTCAAAAATTGACTGATTAATTACAAAAAGAAATAATTCCAATAAACTAGTTCCTCCCCAAATTGTTGCAAATCTTTTCTTCAAAACTTTAAAATTAAAAAAACCTTTAATTTCAAACTCTTTTTGGATTTTTAACATTTCTGGGGAAAATTTAAACTTTAAAAGAATTAAAAAAAAGAAAGAACCTGAATATAAAAATTGTTGTCTACTATCTACATGAACAAAATAAAAATGTTTTTGGCTATAAATCATTCCAAGAAGACGTCGAATTTGGAGATAATCACGTCCATTTAATTGCAAAAGAAAAAGTATTTTAATTTTATTTGAGGAAGATTTGCCGTTATAGGGAATAAATTTTGGAAGAATTTTTGTTTGTTTATCTTAAACAAAAAATAATAATTAAAAACCTCCCAAAAAACCTTTAATTCCCGTTTTATAAACCAATAAAGTTCCATTTCCACCACAAAATTCATTTTCCTTTCCCGGACAGACATTTAAATTACACAAATTTTCATTCACAAAATTTTCATTTTTTTCAATTAAATAATTAAAACAATAACAATTAACACCAAATCCAACACCTAAAAATTTTATTCAAATTTTAAAAAATAAAAGAAAAAACCTGCAAAAGAAAATCCAGAATTTAAACATTTTTGAATACAAAATTCTGGGGAATTTTGTAAAGAAAAATTAAAAGAATTTTTAATTAATTTATTTATTGAAGACAAATAAAAACATCCAATTTTTGTATTTTGTTGTCTCAAATCTTTTTAAAAATATATTAAAATTAAAAAAACACAAACAAACCAAAATATTCCTTACAATTATTTTCAATTTTTTCAATTTTCCAATAATCATTAATTTCACATAATTTTGATTTAATAAATTGTTTACAAAAATTTGTATTTATTCTTGAAAGAGCTGAAATAGCCAAATTATTTTTTAATAAAAAACAATTAATTTCTTCTTTTTCTTCATAATTCTTAAATTCCTGTAAATTTAATTTTAAACTTTTTTATTTAAATTAAAAAAATACTTTAGTTAATTGAAAATCAAAAATAAACAATAAAATATTTAATAAAATAATTAAAAATAAAATTAAGAATAAAAGATTTTGTTTAATAATAATCATTTTAAATTGTACGTAAAGAAAATAGAAAAAGAGGAAACTTACTAAAATGTCTTTTTTTCTTTTTCTCTTCCCTAAAAATAAATATTTTAACAAGAAAGCAAAAAATAAGTAATTATTAAAAATTTCCATTAAAAATTAATTTTTTAAAAACAAAAATTATTTATTTAATCCTGTTTATCAAAAAACTTCAAAACTTCAATACACATAAATACAACACAAAGAAAACATAATTGTTGACAAAAAATTCGAGGAAAATTTAAAAATAAATATTTAATACCTTCAATTCCTTCACAAATAAATTCTAAAATAAAATTCAAAATATTTTCCTCACTCTCCACAAAATCTTCTCCTCTTCCTGTCAATAAAGAACTGCTAATACTTCCAGCAATACTTGTAAGACTTTCAGGGTAGGGATTCACAAAAACTTCAGAATTTGTGTTTATTGGTGTGTTGAAATTTGGAATATTTTGTCGATAATTTTCAAGAATATCTTTAAATTAAAATAAATTCTAATTAATCTAAAAGAAAATATACCTTTTAAAACATAATTAGTTTTTAATCCACTACTGGAAAAATAAGTCAATTCAAAACATAATACACATTTAACATTAAATACCAATTTTGAGTTAAATCCTGAAATTAATTAAAGATTTTTTTATTTTTTTAAAGTTTAGTTTCTAATAAAAATTGAAAAGGATGTAGTGTAAACTGCCCCCTTTCGTACCAGACCCAAATTATCTTCCAACTACTAATTTTCACTCACTTTTTAGTTGTTTTTTTTCTAACTCGATGTTTGTCCGGCGGTACGACAATTGCGGATATAAAATTTTTAAAAAGTTTAAGATTTTTTAAGTTTTTAATCCGCAATTGTCGTAACACCGTTTGTCACTTTTTCTTTAAGTATGTTTTTTTGTATTTTAAATTTAAATGTTTTCGTATCAAGTTTATATCATTTATTAGGTAAAAACTGGGAAACCGATCATCAAAGTTAATAAAATAAAAATTCAATAATTAATATAAAAGTTGATGGAATTTTTTAAATTGTAAGTTTAAAAAAGTTTTAATGTCTAAAAATCGAAAAAATGAAAGGCAAAAAACTATAAAATATTTAAAAATATTTATTTAAACCAACCAGAATTATTAAATAAAGTTGTTTGTTTTAAGCTTTCAAGGCATTCTGTACAGAAAGTGTGTCCACAACAAAGTTGTTTTGGCTCGGAAAAAAATTCTCTACAAATTGGACATTTAAGAGAATAAATAAAATTTGTTAAAGACATTGTAAATAAATAAATAAATATACAACTAAAAAAAAATAAAAAGAAAATTTAAAAATAATTTTAGGAAAAAAAAAGAATTAATTTAAATTACGATTATTCACAAAAACTACATTTTTCTTTAATTTACTCTCATTAATCCACACTTTTATAACAAATATATACATTATGCCAAACAAATAAAATTTGATCAAAACATTGATTTAAATATTTATTTCAGTCGTAAGGTTGGTAGTTCCTAGGAAATCTTTGGATATCCAAAACTGATAACCGACCCAATAATTTCCAGATACCCAGAATTTTCTTGATTCCAAATACCCCCGCTAAAATTAACTCAAATATATTTTAATAGTTTTTTTAATTATTCTAAAATTTATCGAGAATCAAAAAATAATTGTTTTTAAATGTACACACAATGAGGTTTTTATAAACAAAATGTTTAAATAAATATAATTTTAAATAGATTTTCTGTGTTTTGATGATTGGTTAGTATGTCTTTTCATATGCAACTAAAAAAATAAAAATAAATTATTTAAAATTTTTATTTTTTTACCTGTAAATGGTCTGAACGTGCAAAACATCGACTAAAAAATAATTAATTTTTATTTAAAAAGAAAAATAAACATACACACAAAATGAACATTTAAACGGTTTAGCCCCTGTATGTTTACGTAAATGACGAGTTAATTCATCACTTCTAGCAAATTGCCATTGACAATTAGGGAATATACAAATATAGGGTTTTTCTCCTAAAAAATAATTTTTAAAAAATTTTTCTCAAATAAAAAAAATATTTGTTTAAATAAGTACTTTTAGTTAATTAATTAGGTATTTACTTGTAAATTAATTAAAAAAGAATTGCCGAAAAAGAGATTTGTTGGGGGAGGGGGATTTTCCTTAAATAAATATATCTAAAAATACTTAATTTGTAATAACCGAGAGAATTACCCAAATATATTTATTTAAACTATATTCAGTTGCTCTGCCCCCCCCCTCTCCTTAAAACAAAAGGAGGAGCGGCCCCTTTGGTCAAGATTTAAAAAAAAGGCGGAAGTTAAATGAGAATACTTTATTTGTGTCAAAAGTCTCTACTACTACAAAATTATACTTGTACTTAAATGACAGGTAAAAAGAGAAAAGTATCAAAAATATGCGCGTAAAAGGAAGGAAAAAAGTTTTTAAAGTATTTTTATTTTCTCTTTGATCATTAAAAACAATTTCTCTCTCTAAAAATCCCGCATTTTGAAATGACCGAGAAAGAAAAAATCTTCATCAGAAAATTGCCACTGTAAATATTTAATAGTGGGAAAAAGGAGAGATTAAGTTGTAAAGAAAAGAAAATGTAAAAGTATATGTGCGCGTAAGAGAAAGAAAAATATCAAAAGTCTCTACTAGAGTAAGTCGAGTACCGAGTAATTGGGAAAAAACCGAGCTCGAGTAATCCGAGTTTGAAAAACCCGAGTTCGAGCTCGAGCTCAACTTTTTAGGTCGAGTTCGAGTTCGAGTAGTCGAGTAATCGAGTATTTTTTATAAAACAGTATTTTTAAATAATTTCGATAAAAACAATACTTTTACTAAAGGATATTCATCCTCAGTGCCGTGTTTTGAGCATTTGTTGGCAGTATTGCGTTAGATCTTCATCCAAATCCCATTTATTTTCTTAATCCGACTATATCCCTCTTAATCCGCAGAAATTCCATGATATGCACACGATCAATGTTGAATCCGGGCTCCGGGTTGAACATCAATGGATAATATTATTTCGGGGATTCGTGTAGATTGAGGATATCGAATGATAACAGAGGAACGAGATGGATATCAAGGGATTAAGCGGGATTTAGGCCGATTATAATGAGATTTGGGTGTATTAGAAGCAAAATCTTGGAAATTCGGGAGATTAATTGGGATATCGTCGGATTAGATAGATTGTCAAAAGGTGATCATGAGATACGTTGCTCTATCCCTCTCTTTTCGCGCCGTTGGCTTAAATTTTGAGAATTTCTGAAGGTCAAGTAGGAACACCAATTTTCAGAAGGCCAGATACCTCGCTATTCTTTTAGATCCCTTGAAATATCCGGATATCACTAAAATCCACTTAGCTTGATGAATCCTCCGATATACACAAATCTTCCTTTTTTAGCGCCGCAGCCAAAAATTTCGAGAATTTTGGAAGGCCAGAGAGCAAAATTTCTTCTTTTTTTTAGCGCCGCAGGCGAAAATTTTAAGAAATTTGGAAGACCAACCACTAGATTTCTTCTTTTTTCAGCGCCGCAGGCGAAAATTTTGAGAATTTTGGAAGATCCTTGAGCTAAAAATCTTCCTTTTTGCGCCACAGATAGGGTCTTAAAAATACTCGGTTTTAACCGAGTCTGTCGAGTAGGAAGTTTCCGAGCTCGAGTAATCCGAGTATTATAATCCCGAGTTCCGAGTCGAGTAATTACGCAAAAAACCCGAGCGGTCGAGTCGAGTAACTCGGGCTCGCTCGAACTCGACTTACTCTAGTCTCTACTACAAAAATCAGAAGTAAAAATTAAATATTTATTTTATTTTTAATTTTTAATTTTATTTTAATTTTTACCAGTATGCAGCCGTTGATGTGCTTTTAAATGGCTTGATTTTGTATATACTTTTGTGCAATCTTTAAATAAATAAAAGATTAAGAAGGAAAAAGTTTTTATTTTTATTAGTTAATTGCGCAATAATATTTAAATAAATTATTTTGGAAAAATATTTAGTTGGAAAGAGATTCATGGGAAAGAAAAAGGATTAAAAAAAAAGAAAAGATTTACATACTTAAATAAATCCAAAAATATATCTTCCTTTCTTAAAACTTAATTTTTTGTTAAATTTATTGCCCATTAATTTACCTATTTAATTTCAATTAAATTTATTGCAAAAAACGATAATATTTAATGTATTTAAATGTTTTTTTGAAAAGAAATTTCTATAAAAAATGCTAACAACAACAACTATATTTTTCCAAAACAAGAGTTTAATTCACCCATTGCTTACGAAAGAGGTACTGTAAAAAGAGAAAACGAAAACTAAGTAGATTTTAAAATCCTTTTTTGTTTGTTTATTAATAGAAAATAAACTTTTAAGTTGAAACTTTCAAATTTTTGGATCTAGAGGCTAAAACTCTCATTTTTCAAAATCCAAGTCAATGAAGAGTTTTGATTCGAATTCTTTTTTAGTCAAAAAACTTTTTGAAAGATTGACTTTTGAGGAAATTCTTTTTGGAATTTTTATTTAATTTTAAATTAAAAATAAAATTTTATTTTACTTGGAAAGCAGCATTTATGTACTCGTTTATGATTTAATTCTTGACGGCTTTTTCGAGGCATTCGACGTGTTGATTTTGGATTGATTGAACTTGGCGGGCAAAATACTTTTGCACTAATTTCTGGAGGTAATAAAGCTGCTAATGTTGAAGATAAAGAATTGGTTGAGGAAGAGGAAGATAAAATGGGGAAGAGGAAGAAGAAGAAGGATTTTGTATTTGTTTATTATTTCGTTTAGATTTAACAAAATTATTAACCACAGAAGAGGATGAAGCAGGAGAAGAATTGAAGGAAGTTGAAGATGAAGAAGAAAACTCCTTAAAAAGAATTTTTGATTAAAAAAATTCTTTTAAAAGAATTTTTACTTTTTCAGAAGACAAAGGAGGAGGAGAATTTGTTGAAAAAATATTTGAGGGAGGAGGGAAGCAGGATTGAAAGGAAGGAGGAACAATTAAATTTTCTTCTTCAATAAATTCTCTAAAATTTAAATTATTTAATTCAATAAATTTCCAAATTTATTTACTTTTTTAAAGAAATTAAATCCAATTGAGGGTTGTGGAAAACTATATTTTGTTCAAGATTTGGATTTTGAAGTAAATTATTGCCAAATTGTTGGTGTTGGGGGTGTTGTTGAATTCCTTCATTTTGTTTTGTTTGTCCAAAATCAAAATTAAAAGAAGTTTGTTGTTGTTGGGTAAATAAAAGTTGAGGATATTGGGAGGAATTATTATTAGATATTATTTGTTGTTGTTGTTGAGTATTCTAATGAAAAATAAATTGTAAATTATTAACCTTTCAATCTTAACTTTAAATTACTACTTTTTCGTAGGTAATTTTCATTATCCCAATTTTGCCTATCACGAACCCAAAAGGAATAAAGTAAATTAAAAAGTTTTAATGATTTTTTTATCGCAAATTTTCCTCATAAAAAATGTGGAAAAGAATTAAGTTGAAAAGCTTCCTGAAGTGGGAGAAGGAAGGGGAAGGAAAGGAGATGGAGGAAGGAAGAGGTGTGAAAACCTACTCTTCCTTATAAAATATTAAAAAACTACTTGATAATCAATTCCATAAAGATTTGTTGTTGTTTGACATTCAATTATTGTTGGAGGACATAAATTTGTAAATATTTCTTTGGAGGAGGAGGGGGGAGTTGAAGTTGGGGATTTTGATGGAGAAATATTGTTGTAATATTGTTGGTGTTGATATGGCATTGAAATTGTTGTTGTTAAATTATTATTTTGTTGAAAAGAAGAAAATGTTGAATTAAAATCTTTTTAAAAAATAAATTAAATTTAAAAAATATTTTTTTATTTTAAATATTAAATCGTTATCATTTTTTCTTTTAAAATATAATTTCAATGCCTTTTTTATAACACCTTTTTCCTTACAAATTTGTAGATAAAAACGAATAAAAAAATAATTTTTATTTTCGCGGGACAGCTTTTTTTGTTTGTTTAATGACTGGCATTGCCCCAATAAAAATATATAAATTAAAAAAGAAAATTATTTATTTTTAATTCCTTTCCCGACCTTTTAAAAATAATTTTTTAATGTGAATCATCTTTAAAAATATATTAAAAAGGAGATATTTAAAAAAGAAATTTTTTTGGATTAAATTTAAAAAATAATAATTTTTAGATGGTTAATTGGAAGAACTTGAAAGGGAGGGGAGGGGAGAGGGGAGGGTTTGTAGGAGTATTTGGATTGAATTTAAATATATTCTTGACTAGTTTTTTGATTATTTTTTAACATTATTTAAAAACTTACAAAAAGAAGATTTTTCTAAAATAAATTCTTCTCCCCCTTCTTTTTCTTCCTTTTGATATTCAAAAACGTCGTTAAAGTAAAAAATAGAAGGCCAAAAATATCCAAATAATAAAGACTGGTCATTAAAACAGAATTGTTGTTGGTGTTGTGGGTGTTCATCTAATTTTTGATAATAATTGTTGTAATATTGGTGCCATTCACGTAAATTGTTTTGTTGAAAATTAGAAGAATTATTAAATGATGAATTTGTTGTTGTTGTTAATTGTTGTTGTTGTTCTATCATATTTTTAGCTGTTAAAAATAAAATAAAAATTGAAGTACTTTGAATTATCCTGCAGTATTTTATTTTTTCTTCTCCTTTCTTTAAAAAGTACAAATGGTTAAAAGTAACATGCTGTTAAAGGATCATAGCGATCTATGGCGACACGGACCAGGATCTGTTTGTTAGAAATTATAGCCGATATTTTTCACGTGTATCAGAGCTTTGAGCGAATAGAGCTCTCATTTCCATTAAAATTAACTTATTGAAAATAGAATTGTCACACACAAACAACGTTGACGTAGGGGTAGTGCGAAACTTGCGGACCGACTTTTGCGGACAAGGGGGTTATGTTTTTGTTTTTCTATCGTAACTTTGTCCAAGCTTGTACAATCACGATGATTTTGATGTCATTCGACTCAGCTCGTCGAGCTCTTTCGAATGAGCTATGTTTCGAAAAATTCGTCGGGTCTGCAAGTTTCGGTCCGCAAAAGTCGGTCCGCAAGTTTCGGCCTGCCGACGTAGGTCTAATTTCTGAAACTGGTGATTCAGGACATAGACTCACTTCTATCTATGTGTACTTCTTGGAGGAAGGAAAAGGAAAGGAGAATAAAAATAAAATAGTGCAGGATAATGCGATGGTACCAAAATTGGTAGAAAAATAATAAAAGGGATTTTTCAATTGTTTTATTAAAAAAATTAAAAAATAAAATAAAAAGTAATGAAAGAATATATAAAATTTTGAAGAAAAAATGCAAGTAAAAGTATTTAATAATAATTTTTAAACATTCCCTCCCCCCGCCCACTCATTTATTTATTTTTCCTTTATAAACAATAAAAAATGTTTTGGTTTGTAGAGGAAGAATGGGAAGAGGGAAGGGGGGCGGTCGAAAGAACGGTATTTTATGTGAATGGAAGAAAATAATGCGCGAAAGTAATGAAAAGTTATTTATAAATTAAGAAAGAAACTTCGAGATAAAAAGAACAAAATTAAATGAAAACAGAAATTAATAAAAAATAATATCTTTTACAAAAGAATTTAAATTTAAAAAAAATCGAGATAAAAAACAAAAAGACAAAAAAATTTATTAACAATTTATCGTTATTTTTGTTAATTATTTAAAAATATTAACCAAACACGCGCACCTAAATATTAAATTACCCAAAAAATAAATAAAAATATTCTCCTTATTTTTTTAAATTAACGTTTATACTAAATAAAGAATTAAGAAAAGAAAAAGAATAAATAAGCTTTGGCTGGATCAATTTCTTGTTCAAATAAAACAATTATTATTATTGTTGTTTATAGAAAAAAATATTTTTTAAGGAGAAAAAGCAGTAAAAAAATATTTTTATGTATTTAATTGTGTTTAGGGTAAAATAAATAAATAAATATTTTTAGCAAATATACATATGTATAAAAGTTTTCCTTTTTTAACTTTAATAATAAAATTTTTTTTGACAAAATAAAAATAATTTGGAATATGTTTGGAAATTTAAATAATTTATTTTTTGGTGTAAAAAAAAATAAAAATATCTCCAAAGAAGCTCGCTCTTGCCTCAAATAATTTTAAAGAAAATTTATAGTAATTTTAGTAAGAAATCCCAAGCATTGATTCTGTGAAGAAAAATAAAATGAGAATAATAAAAATAAATTTGTGATATTCTGATTTGTCTTCACAAAAAAGGGGAAACTAAAATTAAAAGTGGCAAGAGAGAAAAGAATATTTAAATATTGTAAATAAATGAGATTTTAATCAGGCATGTTCACGGCGGTACTAATTTAGTTTCCCCCCCCCCCCCCCCAGTCAGTTTTTCGAAAATTATGTAAAAATGGTCAGTCTGAACAACAATTGTAGAACCCATCGAGCTTTGTCGAATGACACCAAAATCAACAAAATCCGACTTGATTGGACCGAAATACAGACCCCTAAACCACAGGGGCACAAAATCATAAAGACGAAAATCTAGACGAAAATCGAAAGATCGAAAAGAAAATCGAAAAGACGAAAATCAGACTGACCATTTTTACATATTTTTCGAAAAAACTGACTGGGGGGGGGGGAAACTAAATAAGTACCGTTCACGGCTACAAATTTCAATATCAGGATAAAAATTTTGGACGATATCTATATCTAACCGCGGCACTTCTTTACCATACCCGTCCGCGGATATCCTCGGATATATCCAATTATTCTCAAAACGGTTTGAATAAAAAATTTTACTTACAATGTTGGCAATCTATGTATGTATTGCTTTGGTCAAAAAATTTATAGCTTGACAATACCGGGGGCGCTGTAAAATTTTTTGCTTTGCAAGCGGAAAATATCTGAAGTAGGCAATCAACAACAGAGCTGTTTCGAAATTTCGATTTTCGTTTTTCGATTTTCGAGGTTTTTTTCCTTTCGATTTCCGATTTCCGAAATTTAGCAATATTTTCGATTTCCGATTTCGAAGATTTTAAAAAATATTTTCGATTTTCGATTTCGATATTTTTGGATTTATTTCGATTTCCGATTTTCGAAGATTTTTTTGTTTCGAAACACCTCTGATCAACAATAACATTTTCGACTTTTGGGTTATACTTATTGGTTCTGTGTGCTTTAATTTAATGCCGCAGCAAAAAATTGATAAATTTGGAAGGCCAAAAAGCCAGAATTCTTCATTTTTAGGTCTCAAGTTGTGCTTTTTTAGCCTTATTTTAGGTGCTAAAAACCTCCAACTATTATGAATACTAATAATTTTTTATAAAAAATATATTTTAAATAATTACATTTATTAATTTATTTAAATAGAAACATTTCTTATTAGCAAAAAAAAAATTTTTTTTTCATTTCAGATCTGTTCCAACATTAAAAGAAATAATGGCAAAAATGCTTGTTATAATTAATTTAATGTTCATAAATTTAATTTTAAATCTAAAATAAGGCTTTCCATTTTCTACCAAGTTTATTTAATTAAATAAATTTATTTTTATAAATTTAAAAAAACAAAAATTATTTTAATAAATTGTTTAAATTAGCTTAAATAAATATTTATTAAATTTGTTGCCAAAAATTATTTTTATTTAAATATTAAATTATAAAACAAAAATAAATAATAAAATCTAAAAAGTTTTTAATTAAAATAAAAATAATCTTTGAATTTAAAAAAAAAATTAAAATTAAAGAAAATAATTACAAAATTTTTTAATATTTTCTCTTTCTGTTCCCCTACAATCCAGGATTAACACCAAACAAACATACCACAAAAAATTTCTTCTACAAAAGTGGCAAAAGCTTTTTTTCTTCTTTTTCTTAAATTTTCTTATCAATTGGTCGTTGAATTAGTCACTGATTAAACATTTTTAATTTGTCTAAATGTGTCATACTTTCATAAAATAAAACACAAAAAAATAATTTTAAAAATTATTTTTCAAAATTATTACAACAAAACACACAATTTAGAATCCAATTAAATTTAATTATAAAGAACTTTGTGAAATGTCAAAAATTATTCTGCGAAAATATATACCGTATTTATTCTAATAAAATGGCCCCTCCATTAGAATGGCCCCTCCAATAGAATGGCCCCTTTTTGGGGGTAATGAAAAATAGAATGGCCACCTCCATTAGAATGGCCCTCTAATAGAATGGCCCTTTTAACTAATAAGTATATGCCTGAATACATTTCTTTATTTTCCTATTATGTATTAAATATTACTCTTTAGTAAGGATAATCATAATATTTTCGAGCAAATCTGGAGTCATAAAAGGGAGATTAAGAGGGATATTATGGGATTTGAGAGGATTAGGAGGGATATCAAGAAATTACAACGATTTAATGAAGATGCATGGGATTAAGAGAATTAATAGATATTTATGAATTTGACGATATAAGGAAGTTGGATATAAGGTTGTCGGATCCGGTTCGGATATTGGATCCGGATATCCGAAGATTTCCAACTATCCGACAACCTTAGTTGGATACATTTATTTTATCAGGGGACTTGCAGGGACATAGGATTTTGAGGAATAATGATGGATTGATTGAGATTCACATATATTCTCTCCCAATTCCTATATATTACGTCCAAATTCCGAGATCCCACGAACTTTCATGAGCAAACTATACCGGAAATTTTGATTGTCTGGCACCAAAGTAAATAAAAAGTTGCCTTTTTGCCCAGCAGACAAAAGATTTTTATGTTTTATAGTGTTACGAAAAGAAAGATTCACTAACCAAAGTCGAAAATATAGAATTTTACACGAAAAATCGATTAAATTTCGAAGTCAAAAAATATTCGATCGAACATTTGATTCATCCTATCTCTGATTTTTACCTATGAAAAATAGAATGGCCACCTCCATTAGAATGGCCCCTCCAATAGAATGGCCCCTTTTTGGGGGTATCGAAAAATAGAGTGGCGGCCACTCTATTAGAATAAATACGGTATGTATATATAAAATAGAAATGAAATATTAAAGCCGTTTAGAGAAAAAGAAATAACTTTTTTGAATTTTTAAATATTAAATTATATAAATCCTTAAAATGCAAAATTCTGAAAAAAACTTTTTTAAGCAGAATAGTAATTCAAAATAATATTTTCCAAAAACAGCTTTTTCTACCCATTATTAAATAATAAACTATTCTTTGATGTCAAATCAAGTCAATTTTCATCCCTTCATTTCCCCCAAACATTTAGCGACTATGGCTTCCTTTTCTTCCCTCTATTTCGCTTATCAAAAGGATTAATTATATACAAATGAATGATAAAGGTGATTGAAATGTGACAATAAGCAACTGAGAGAACGATTTCGATATTCTTAACTCAATAAATTCGGACTTCTAAATATATGGGAAGGAAGGAAAAAAGAGGCATAGTCGACAAAGGATCAAAGAAATGAAGGGAAGAAAACAATTAATATAAACAATATAATTACCCAAAAAATTTTCTTTTATTTAATTTGTACCCAATAATGGCTCATTTTCTCGTCTATGTTCCCTTGCACTTTCTTTGCTTAACCAAATCAGCTTTAAATCGTGAAGGAATCTTCTCATAAGGCATAAAACAGAGAGAATATTCTATTTAAAATTTTGAAGTAAATAAATTAATTAAAAAATATTTACCATTAAAACAAAAAGGTAGAAAACCCAATTCCAACCAAAATTATTTTGTATCAATGGAATAAATAATTGTCCAAAAGCTGAACCAGCCGAACCTGTCCCATCGATTAAACCAGTCACGGTAGACATTGCCTAATGTATTTTAAAATTAGCTTTTGACAAAACAAAAATTTACTTCAGCATTTCCAGCAAGAGAAGATTGAGAACCAAGATCAACAGATATTGTACTAACAATTAAATTATAAGGCCCGGAAATTGTAAAACCAAGCAAAGACATTCCAATAATATGAAAGAATGTGTTTGGACCTAGACTAGCATATAAGAAAAGTAATGGAACAGAACAGATTAACATAGAAACCAAAACAGGACTTCTATGTTTAAGTCGATCCTTAAAAAATAAATTATTTGATTCAAATGATTTAATTAATAAAAACTTTGAAAAAGGCAAATAGAAAATTTAATGTTTAAAAAAGGTGTGTCGAAAAGTCGTGTGGGTACTTTAATGAGAATAAATTTGTTTCTTTTCCTTTCTGCTTCATAAAGTCCGATTTATTCTGGTAAAGCTTGAAAAGTACCAACTATTGTACTAAATCTAGATATAGTGTTAAAAATGTTGACTTGCCTATCACATAAATTTCCAATTTTCCTTATTAATTTTGGCAAAATAAAGGATCTTCTTCCCTATAAAGATTCTCGAATAAAACGACAGACTTCCGAATGAAAAAAGAACCATAAACTTTTCTTCCATCCGATTTAAAACACTTATTGTTTACAGTTAAAAAATAAAAAAACAAACAGAAGCCATTCCACCAAGTATAGAACCAAAAATTCCTCCAATATCATACCAAATAGAAAGTTGATTTGCTTCTGCTTCATTCCATTGATATTTAAAAGTCAAATAAAACGGAAGCCAGAAAAAGAAGGCATAATTAACAAATTTAAGACAAGCATTACAAAGACAATACTTTAAAAAATATTTATTTTAAATAAACAAAATATAAACCGGAAGAACACTGGGAAGAAAAATTGCTTCGCACATTCTGATAGGTCTAGGTGTTGACGTTCTTGGACTAAAAAGGAAAAATGTTATGCGCATAAAAATTAAAAGAAATATAACTAACTAGAATTTATTATATTTATTTTTCTTTATAGTTCAAGCCAGACCCGTAGCCAGGGGGGGGAATTCCCCCCCCCCCCCCCCCCGAAATGGGAAAAAGGGAAAAATTTGGGGAAGGGCTGGGGCAAAAAAAAGTGAATTTTTTGACCTACGGCCTTCGAAATTTTCAGAATTTTCGGCTGCGGCGCTAAAAATGGAAAAAATCTGGCTTCTTGAGGTCCAAAATTCAAAAAATTTTTGCCTGCGGCGCTGAAAATCAAAATTTTGGCGCCTGCGGCGCCGAAAAAGTGAATTTTTTTGGCCTACAGCCTTCTAAAATTCTCAAAATTTTCGCCTGCGGCGCTGAAAATAAAAAATTTTGTCGCCTTCGGCGCCAAAAATTTGGAGCAAAAAATTTTTTCCCCCCTTGCCCCCCCCCCCCCGAAAAAAAATCCTGGCTACGGGCCTGGTTCAAGCAAATTAATAATAAAATAAAATACACCTAAATAGATGGTAAAACAAACCTCATAAGTTCAGCAGTTTCTTCATCAGATTCGACAGAATGTATTCCATTAGATATTACAGTCCTTCGCTCAGTTGGCATTTCAACAGTCAAAGGATTATGTACCAATTGAGGTTTTGGCTTAACAAAAACTAACATAACAATTGCTCCAATTAAAATAATTAACGAATTGAAGACAAATGTCGACTTAAAGAAAAAAAAGTTTTAAAAAGAATTTTATAAAAAACCTGATAACCCATTGGAAGGGTAAAAGAGGCAATAATTGCACCAACAATATTTCCAACTGGTTGGCAGGCTGACCAAAGTCCCATAACTGCTCCCCTATTTGTTTGGGGAAACCAGTTTGCCTATAAAATTTGAATTTAATTCTTAAATTTAAAATTATTTAACCATAATTGTAACTTCATTAGGCCAACCACAAGCTTGAACTATACCAAATAATGACCAAGTAAAAAGGTACCAAGGCAGTGAATACCAAGCAAGCCAATAAGGAAGTGAACCAAAAGCAGTTAACTGAAAAAATTGAATTTTTTTGTTTATGAGATATTTATACAAAAATTAAGAATAAACCGTCAATGCAGATCCAACCATCCCAAAAACAACAACACAAAGAGGATTCATTCGATCTCCTAGCCATCCCCAAAATACAAGCGAAATAGCATAGAAAAACATAAAGAGAGCATCAAGAGAACCAAGAAAATTCTGTGCGGAAGATAAATCATTAAAAAGTGGTTGATGATGAGTAATCGTTGAATTTGCAATCCAATCCTCAGAAATTGAAGCTTTAACACCACTTAAGGCTTTTCGAGAAGAATGATATAAAGCATAACTGAAATTATTATTTTATTATCAAAGTTAGATTTAAAAAAAAATAAAAACTAAATAAACCCAAAATTTACAAGAAAAGATAACTGCTATCAAATTAAATTTTAAGCCTGTTAAATTGAAGTAAAAACACCTACAAATTTTTAAATAACCAAACCTGGAAAAAGTCAAAACAAAAACAATTAAATGATCCTTCCGCACATAAATCATTAGGTTTTCTGAAAAATTATATGTGAAAGCTATTAATAAAATTTTAAATAAATGTAATGATTCAAAAATAGAGAAAATTGCTGGCAAATGCACAACAAATAAACGTGGATTTTATCTAAAAATGTTATTGATAAATTTGTTTAAAGAAAAACGATCAATTGTAAATACATATTTAGTAGATACTTAACGGTGATGGGACTTGCTCCGCATGTATAAAAAAGAGGGATTTGTAGAGATAAGACGGATTTGTATGTATCAGGCGACGTATAATTAATGAGGATATCGGTGACTTAAAGGGCATATCGAAGGATTAACAGATTCGGAAGGATTAAGGTGGATATCAGGACTCAACAGGGCGGACTCAACTATACTGCTTGATTACCGGGACACGCCCGAAATGTCGCGGGCCAAAATGTCGCGGCCGAAATGTCGCGACCGAAATGTCGCGGGCCAAAATGTCGCGAGGCCGAAATGTCGCCGGCCGAATTGTCGCCAAGCTTTTCTTCATATTTTCGCCTTTTCCTTGTTCGCCTTTTCGCTTCAATACCTGTTTTGGTGTTGCTACGGAGGGAAGGTCGGCATTCAAGGCTGAGAATCGGTAAAAAGGAATAGGATTAAGTTACGAGCCCAGAACCCAGCGACCGTAGACTCCCCGCGAGGCGCGTGCCGCAAAACTCCGCGCGAAGCGCGGAGTTTTGCACAAGCGCCTCGCCGACGCTCCATAGGTTTAAGTTGAAAACTATATCCTTGTTTTGTAATTATTTTACAGAATATTTAATCAAAAAGCTTGGCGACAATTCGGCCGGCGACATTTCGGCCTCGCGACATTTTGGCCCGCGACATTTCGGTCGCGACATTTCGGCCGCGACATTTTGGCCCGCGACATTTCGGGCGGGACACGCCCGACTTGCCGCGGGCCGACTTGTCGCGGCCGATTTGTCGCGACCGACTTGCCGCCGGCCGACTTGCCGCGAGGCCGACTTGTCGCCGGCCGACTTGCCGCCAAGCTTTTTAATTAACACCCCCTTCCACAAGGCCTCCGCGGAAAAAAGTTTTTGCCGCTGCGGAGGAAGCCGGGCATGTCGAGCGGAACGACGGCCGCCGCTTCGCTACGGTCGCCGCGAGCGAAGCGAGCACGACCGCAGCGAAGCACGGCCATCGTGTAGCGAAGACCATGCCCGGCCTACCCTCCGTAGCAGCACAAAAACAGTTTTTCCAGCGAAGATTCAGTTGGTCATAACTCTGTTTAGAATCATCCAATCGAGCTGATTTTGGTGTCATTGAGCTCAGCTCGACGAGCTCTTTCGAATGACATATAAATTGTCCAATTTTGAGACTGGTACGGAAACTGTAGTTAGGGGTTTTTTAATTTTGTAAAATTTTTTTGTAAAATTTTTGTTTTATAATTCAGCATGGTCCCATTTTATGGTCGTTGGGACCATTCTAATTGATTATAAATCAGAATATTTAATTAAAAAGCTTGGCGGCAAGTCGGCCGGCGACAAGTCGGCCTCGCGGCAAGTCGGCCGGCGGCAAGTCGGTCGCGACAAGTCGGCCGCGGCAAGTCGGCCCGCGGCAAGTCGGGCTGTACCCTTTCGGGCTGTACCCTTGATTACCGTAGTTTTAAATATTGTTGAAATGTCAATTTCGAAATACACAAAGTATTTTTCTGAAAAACGAAATTTTTTAATTCGGAGTTTCTTATTCATTTAATTATTTTTAAGTTAGTTCAAATTTCTGAGATAAGTGTCCAATTATATTTATATATTTTTCATTATAACACTTTTCAGCGACCTTATACTAACCCCTAATCTAGCTAACAAATATTGTTTTACCATAAAAATGTTGACTAACACAGAATATGCTCAAATGATGGAAAATTTGGTAATTTCGACAACAAGTTCACCACCTTCATTTCCGATTGACAATTTTTTGCCGACTTGTGGTTTGGACAGCGGAACTATTCGAGTTTTGGACTTTTCTAGTCCGAATCGTTTTTTGATGATTCGTGACGAAGAGATTATAAAACTTGCAAAGAATGGCATCAATACTAAGTTAATACAACATCAATTGCATCACCACGGTGAGCTACGACAACGTCTTTATGATTTGTTCACTGAACCTGCTAAGGGAAAGGAATATCTTTTGCGAATGGCTACTGACAATAATGGGAATTTCCTCATTCAAGTGAATTTTCGATAATTCTACAAATTTTACTTCAAATTTATAGGAACTTTTGGCAAGCGAAAACCGAACCTCAAGTCTGCTTATTCGTGGTCTTGAAGAGATTGCTTCGACTTTGGCATTAAATCGTTATGGTTGCCGAGTTCTACAAAAACTTGTTCAAACCTTGCCGCCACATTCTGTTGAAGATTTAATGAATGTTAGATTTGCTGGAATTGAATTTCAATTGATTACCGATCAAAACGGTGAGTTTGTTTTTTATTGCTTTAGACATACTATATGTCTTATCGGGTTAAGTCCCAAAAATTTTCTTATACTTTAAAAATTTAGGTAATCATATCGTTCAATATATCGTTAACAATCTACAACCACAAGTCTACCAAAAATTCATTGAATCTTTAAATAAGTCTGTTGGTCTTAAACAAGTTGTTGAGAACAAATATGGTTGTCGTGTGTTGCAATGCGCGCTAGAAAAGGTTATTCTGATTTGCCATCAAAACAATGGACAGCAACGGGATGCTACCACCAAGAGGTTTAATGATATGTTAATTTTCTTAGATAACTTCAATAATTTCTAAAAATGTTCATTAATTTTCGGTGAGGAGTTCGTAAGAATTGATTTAACGATAAGACGAATTTCAGTTAGAAACGTGTTTCTAGTTATCAGGAACAAATAGCTTTCGTATACTCAATGGAAAAATTGCTCTTAGGCTAATAGTTGGGAATTGATATAAGCTCATTCAAAAATTTCCACTTCCGATTTTACAGTATTTTGGGAAAATAATTCGTTTTTTTCGTTTTTAGTGCTGCTTATGAAATACTTCATTTAATGATTTCGACTGTTTTGCAACATGCTCGCTCATTGGCTGAGCAGGAATTTGGTAACTATATTGTGCAGGCTATTCTTAAAGATGACTTTCTGGCGAGACAGCGCTCTTATATAATTAAGCACCATTTTATGTAAAAATAATTTGATTAAGAATTCTTTAAAAAAAATTTAGGTCTAATATTTTGGAACTGTCACAAGGAAAGTACTCATCTCATGTTATTGAGGTAGCTATTTCACATGCAGATGAAAAGTCTCTTGAGGCTATATTTTTTGAAGTGTTTGGAAGCTATGACACTGACAAGTTTGATTATTTTTTAAAATTGATATATTTAAAATTTTTTAGACGCGGTCAAAATGCTCTTCATATTATGCTTTTCCATCAGGTACAAATATTTTAAATAAATTTTCAATTTTTATTTAGTATGGAAATTATGTCGTTCAACGAATGCTTGAAGTAGCGATTCAAGTACGATTGGGACAACGCCGTGGAAATCAGCAATGGTTTGACAAAATTGTGACTTATGCTTACAGTGTTGGTCGACAGCTTTCACGTTATTGTGAGTAATTGTGAAGAAAAATTCTTAAATTGGAAATAGTCTTCCCCCCTTTTATTAAATACCTTTAGGAGTATTCTTATTCCCTTTCTAAAAAAACGACACTATATTATCACAAGTCTTTTAATATATTTTTAAGCATCTGGCAAGAAGGTTCTTGAAACTATCAAAATGACTCTGGCACATTTGGCGCCTCCTCTTTTGCAAGTTCAAATGCCGCAACCATTACCTCAATACTAAATATAATTAATATAGAGAATATTTCTTTACCAATTTTCATTTTTTAAATTATAAATTCCTGCCTATTAACCTAAAAAGAAATACAATATACTATTTTTGATGTTATATATCCACACGGGGCAAAAAATATTTAGATTAATTTTTATATTAAAATTTTTTGCCCCATTTTGTTATTATTGCTTGTTATTCTCTCAGACAATATGCTCAATGAACATATTAAAATTGTTTTATTTATTATAAAAATGATTATATCCTGTACTTTTTTGTCTTTATTGATGGTATTACAAAGTTTTATCGGTAATACTTTGGATGAGACCCCCCCCCCCCCCATCTTTCTCCGGTTTCCTTGACCACTTTGACCTTACTATATGCTTGAGTTAAATTCATTTGAAAGAGCACTTCAAGCTGGGTCGAATGATACCAAGCAGTGCTGGGTATGGCTCCGGGAGCTAGCTCCGGAGCCCGGCTCCGGAGCCGGCTCCGGCGGAGCCGGAGCTAAGATTTTGGAAACCCCGGAGCTGGAGCCGGAGCCAAGAATTTGAAGTGCCCGGAGCCGGAGCCAAGGTTTTTCAATTCCCCACGGCTCCGGCTATACACCCCTAAAGATGGGTTAGAGAAAAAAAGTAAGCAAAGATGCTAGGCGTGAAAAGAAAAGGGAGAGAAAATTGAGACGGGTAAAAAAGATTTTCTTTCCTTTCCTTTTCAATGTAGGTGTGGTTGAATGGATAGTGAGTTAGATTCAGAGTTTTACCCACTTATAGGTTCTAAAAATATTATAACAACTAACTAAATAATTGTTTTTCGTTGGAAAATAAATTATAATAAGCATTTTTTTATTAAATAAAGCTGAATAAATTTTTCAAATTGATTAGTTTTAATCTATGAGGTGTCAAAATTTTCAAAATTTTCGCCTGCGGCGCAAAAAAGGAAGATTTTTGCCTTAAGGATCTTCCAAAATTTTTAAAATTTTCGCCTGCGGCGCAAAAAGTAAGTGATAATGAGAGAGTGATAGATCCACCAGCCCTTAATCCGGCTTAGTCACCGATATCGCCCTTAATCCACCTAAATAACACGATAATCCCCCCAAATCCCGCTTAATCCATTGATAACCCTTTTATTCCTCTTATATCACTCGATATCCTCCTTTATCTACCAAAATCCCCCAATGAAAACTAATTCATTGATTTTCCTCCCGGAGCCCGGAGCCAACATGGAGCGGCTCCGAAAATCGCCGGCTCCGGAGCCGGAGCTGGAGCCAAGATTTTAAAAGGTCGGAGCCCGGAGCCGGAGCCAAGATTTTGAAACCCCGGAGCCCGGAGCCGGAGCCAAGAATTTGAAACCCCGGAGCCCGGAGCCGGAGCCAACAAATGGCAAATACCCAGCACTGATACCAAGATTGGCTGGATTTGGTGATTCTGAACAAAATTAAGGATGTAAAGAGAAAAGGGGGGGGGGGGATCTCAAGCAAAGTATTACCGCTTTATCATTTGTTTTTTACAATTAAAAATATTTAAAATCAAAATAAATCAACAAATTATTTTATATATTTTTCCATAAATTTTCTATGAAATTCAGAACGTATAGCATCATTAATAAAAGATGGAGTCTTTTTACGTTCATCAATTCCACGTGCACAATTTTTGAAGACGACATCATCATCCCACCGACGCTTAACTTTAAAGTCAGTATTTTGAGTTAAAAGAGGATTTCCATGTAAAATGTTTTCTTGACGAATTTTCTCCTGAAAAATAATTTCTAACGATTGAGCATTGCTTGAATACTCTTTTAAAACTTATTTATTAAATAGCTTGGTTTTTTTTCACGAGTCGTCCCGAGGTCAGTGATTAAATTAAAAGTGAAGGCCTAGGATTGCCTTAATCTCAAACATATTAAAATTGTTTTACTATCTCTAGATTCTCTTGGTGTTCACGTAATTAACACTTGCGTGTCAGCCCAAGAAATCGGTTAAATGTAAGGATGAAGCCCGAATATTGGAAATATCAGAAAAGTTGAATAATATTATTGATTTATATATACCTGTTCTTCTGCTTCTTTAGATTCTCTTGCAGCTTTCTCAGCAGCCCTCTCCTTTCTAATTCTTTCTAACTCAGCCATTAATTCAGCTTCATCATCAGAATCATCATCCAAATCACTATCTTCTAAAACATCATCTTGTGGGAAATCTGCATCCAAATTTTGTGGATCATCTAATCTTAATTAAAAAAATAATTTAAAAGAAACTTTTTTCAAAATTAAACTTTGGTCGTTTCGAAATACTGCTAGATCCTGAAGTAGTTCTAGATTCACGGGAATGTCGATCTTTTGAAGTTAATTGCTCTTTTTCTTCAACATCACGACGAAGATCCTAAACAGTTGAAATAAATAGACAATAAATAATTCCCTAAAAACCTTTGTATTAATCTCATCAGGATGTGCTTGGCCTTTTTGACGATATTTTAATGTCATATGAGACGGCATATCTCTACTAGAATATTGCTGAGATAGTTTTGCCAAATCCCCTTCATTTCTTCCTGTGCCACCTTTTGCAGGATCGAAAGTTGGACGATGAGCAGTTGTCATGTTTTTAATTAAATTTTTTTTTCTAAAATACAAAATTAATTTAAATAAAAATCAAAAATAAATAAAAAATTGTAGTAATTTGTAAATTGTAAAAAAAATAGTAAAAAGTTGTCATCTTGCCAAAATGCGGTTAGGGACGATTCCGCGCCGACGATTCCGCGCCGACGGTTCCGCGCCGACGTTTCCGCGCCAGGTCAGTTCCGCGCCATGTCAGTTCCGCGCCATGTCAGTTCCGCGCCAGCACGTTTCCGCGCCAGCTATAGAAGTTCCGCGCCAGTTATAAAATAAGTAAATAATACCTGAACACGAGCCGGTCCACTTTCTATACATGTATGATTATTTACTTAAAAAGATAATGGCTTTTTAGAAATCAAAAAAATTTAAAAATCACAGTATCACATATTTTGTATAGCTGGCGCGGAAACGTGCTGGCGCGGAACTGACATGGCGCGGAACTGACCTGGCGCGGAAACGTCGGCGCGGAAACGTCGGCGCGGAATCGTCGGCGCGGAAAGATACCCCACCGGCCAAAATGAGCATTTCGCCACTCTAGCAAATAAAACCAAAGTAACCGAGAAGTATCCAAAAATCTGTGAGTTTATTAATTTAAAGGGATGTAGTTCTAGGACAGACTCTAAGAGGTTATTTGTTAGAAGAGCCTCGTTAAATCTAATATCTTTACTACAATTTTTTCTCATGAATGCATGAGCATACTTTTACCTTCACACTTAATGTTTTTACCTGTTATTCTTTACATATGTTTTTAATTTTTTTTTGATATACGTATTTTCTCCCCTTTTTTTTATCCCATCACTATAGAGTATATATTGATGAAGGATTTAATGCTTTCAATTATCCTCTCTTCCTTTTCATCACTTCTTTTTTTCATACAAACATACACTTTATATAGTGATATATAAAGGTATTATGTAAAAGGGTACATGTATGCAGATAAGTAGAAGAAGAAAAAGAGAAACTAACAAGAAAGACTTGTGCATCAAGAAGATTTTAACTAAGGGGAAATTTTGGGTGCTGATTGTGAATTTAAGGTCATGCCATTATTTTAACTAGCAATATGCCGATCTTTATTTAAAATTTAAAAAAATTAGAAAAATTTATTCTTGGGAGATATTTGTACTTAAAAATCATCTAACTTAATGTTTTCTATTTTAATTTTCACGTTTAGCTAAGGCACGATAGTTTAAATCTGCAAAAAAATATTATTTTCTATTTTATCTATTTCAAATGTCTACAACGGCAGGAGGGGATGGTAAACCAACTACTCACACAATTCCACCACCTAAAACATCTGGAGCAGCAACTGGCGGGCAACAATTAAGTGCATCTGCAAATCAATTTGTAGATAAGATTGACCCTTTTTCTAAGCGTGGAAATTCGAGACGTAGAAGGAGACTTGTTGGAAGCAGTCGGTATCATACTGACAATGAACCTGATTTGGTCCAGCTTCCGTTGATTAAAGGTTATATTGAACTTTGGAAAAATTAACTTTTGATTCTTTAGATGCATCGCAAGCAGAACAAACAAATTTGGCGATTCAAAAGCTTCAACAATGTCAGAAGATTTTTGATTTTTATGATCCTGTTTCACAGCTAAAGAGCAAAGAGGTAAATTTTCTTATGGGTAAAATAATTTTGGGCACTCTTTTCGTATTTGTATTTATGGGTTTATTTTTCCTTTATGATAAAGTATCATTGGGATCCTTTACCTTTTACTCTTCCTTAGTCTAGTTATGCTAGTATGTCTTCCAATTAAAATTTAGATTAAACGAGCTGCTCTAAACGAATTAATTGACTATACAACTGCCACTAAAAATGCTGTTTGTGAGCCGCTCTATCCGGAAATTATTCGGATGGTTTCGAGAAATATCTTTCGTGTTCTGCCACCTAGTGACAATTCAGAATTTGATCCAGAAGAAGATGAACCCACTTTGGAAGTTTCATGGCCGCATCTTCAGGTATTTTTTTCTGTCAACAAAATGTAAAATTTCTTTATTAAAAATAGCTTGTCTACGAACTATTTTTGCGATTTCTCGAGTCTCCTGATTTTCAAGCAACACTTGGTAAAAAATATATCGACCAGCGTTTTGTGCTTCAACTTCTTGAACTTTTTGATTCTGAAGATCCTCGTGAGCGTGACTTTCTCAAAACAATTCTACATCGTATTTATGGGAAATTTCTTGGACTTCGTGCTTTTATTCGAAAACAAATCAACTATATGTTTTTGTCTTTCGTGTTTGAAACAGAATCGTTTAACGGTGTTAGTGAGATGCTAGAAATTCTTGGGAGGTTTAAATATTTTTTTGAATTTTTAAATAATTTTTTAGTATTATTAATGGATTTGCTTTACCGCTAAAGCAGGAACACAAAATCTTTTTGGTCAAAGTTTTACTTCCATTACATAAGCCTCGGTGTTTGAGTCTGTATCATGCACAGGTTTTTATGAAAAGAATTTTTTAATTATTTTTAGTTGGCTTATTGTGTTGTGCAATTTATAGAAAAAGATTCTACTTTAACTCCTCAAGTGTTCGACGCATTGCTCAAATTCTGGCCTAAAACATGTAGTTCTAAAGAGGTTTTGGATTTTTTACTTAATTATTAGGTTCTATTTAAATAGCGCCTGTATTTTCTTTTCTGCTGTCTTTTCAGATTTAGCCATTTCTGGGCAATTTCTGATATTTTCGTATAAATTTTTAAAATTTTCATCTCCGGTCTACACAAATTCTGTTAAATAACTTTCTAAATGCTGTCGCTTTCCCCTTTTTTGTTTTTCCACTTACCCATACTCACAAGCACTGCTTTCTAAAATCCTTAATCATTATGTGTCACCTTTTGTAATTCTGACATGAATAAGAAGTAGGAAAAGAAATTGTGGTTGTGATCATAGCCACATTACCAAATATTTTAAAGGTTATGTTTCTTGGAGAGGTTGAAGAAATTTTGGACATTATAGAGCCTGAACAATTTAAGAAAATTATCGACCCGCTTTTTAGACAACTGGCTAAATGTGTATCAAGTCCTCATTTTCAGGTTTGAAAGTCTTAAGGTTGTTTAAAATATTTTTTAGGTTGCCGAAAGAGCACTTTACTTTTGGAATAATGAATATATTCTCTCATTAATTGAAGATTGTAGTATTCATGTCATGCCAATCATGTTCCCTGCACTTTATCGTATTAGTAAGGAACATTGGAATCAAACAATTGTAGCTCTAGTATATAATGTTCTTAAAACATTTATGGAAATGAATGGAAAATTATTTGATGAACTTACGGCTAATTACAAACTTGAAAGACAAAAGTATTTTTTTAGTAATTAAAATTTATTCTTTTTTTTTTAATTTTTAGAGAAAAGAAGCGTGAAAAAGATCGTGAAGAACTTTGGAAGCGAATGGATTCAATGGACATAAATTCAATATTGGCACAAATTGAACAAGGAAAGAATGTTCCAGAGCCAAAAATTCTCGAGAAAACGTCTCTGACACTTTTTATTGAAAAAGCTCCAAATTCAATTGTTCCTCCACCGCCTGCCGCTGGGGGGAATGGTCAAGAGGTCAAAAGTGGACAACAGGTGAGCGGAACGAGAGAGAATCGAACATCACAGTCACAAAATCCAGAAGGAGGGAACGAAACGGTAGTTGCTTCAACAGGCGAAAATATGGCTGCAAATTCACAAACAGCCTCTAGTGGAAAGAAGTCTTGATTCAAAGTTTGGAATTGTCAATAATTTGAATCTAACAAAAAATTTTAGCAACAAAAGTAAAAAAGACTTAAAATTTTTCCTGCTTTGGATCAGCTTGTTTTCATTTCAATGGGTGAGGGGCAAAACACAGTCCGGATATTAGAATAAAACATACCGTCCACATAGTTATTCTTTGTTAGTCCCCCCTAATATCCCTAAAATTTTTATTTTAAATTTTATTTTGTAACTAAAACGGACATGTTTTGTCTCGACACGCCTTTCAATAGTGTGTAATCAATATATAAAATTAATTAGGGATTGGACGAAAAAATATCTTAAAGTTTAATTTGTTCATTTTTATATTAACGAGTACTTCAATCCTTAGATAAAATAAATTCCTTCTTCCTGCCGCTGCTCCTCTTTTTTTATTTTTTTCTACCCAGCCTGCCAGGTCAGCACATATTAAGAATATTTAACAATATAATATTACCAACCCTCTTAAATATTTTGTTCTGCTGTTCCTGTGCCCCTCCCTCACTTTACCAAATATATAATAGGAATGATAATGTTCTCTCTCTCTTTGATTTTCCGATGACTTGAAATATATTTTTGTTTTTTACTGCATGTCCACCACAAACTCATTACTCCAGACTTTGTCAAATATTGTCTAAATAAATTTTTTAAATATTGATTTTATTGTTTTGTTAATTTTTAAGGGAAATTTCACTTATAAAAAGGGATAGGAATTTTAGATTTTAAAGTGTACGAAACCAAAATAGTGCCCTTTAGAGGGGGTTAAAAAATAGTACTGCCGGCAGTAATTTGAGGAAATATGGCTATCAAGCCTTACACGACAGCGAATATCTTCTCCAAAAAGGAAAACAGTTTTATCAATTTTAAAAGGAAAGTGTTTTTTTAATTTTGCCAGATTCTAATTGATATAAGAATCTGGTAATAATCTTTATTCAACACTTGGAATATAAAGAATTTACTAAATATTCGAAGTATTTTTTATTTTTACTCAAAATACAATTAGATACAAATTTGTAGAAAAATCAAACCAGTGTTAAAAAGAAAAAAATGTTTAAAAGTTCAGTGAAACGCCCCCATAATTAAATATAAAACCCTCTATAAATGACAATGAACTTTAAAACTTGAAAGAGATAAAATAAAAATTATGTTTCCTTTTCCCCCTCTTCCTTAACATTATTAATACCAATACTGGCTGGTTGTTGGCCTGTATTGATAATTGGTTCAGTATTGGTAATACTCTTATTAATAGAAGTATTACTATTTAGTAAAACAACAACATCATCGTCATCATCTAATATACTATCGTCATAATCTTGTTTAATTTGGGATGATGGATGTTTCTTGTTTGCAGCAATTTTCTCCAAGTGTTCAATTTTCTTTGAGAAATTTTCGACCTCGGAGTTGTGAAATTTTCTTATTGAATCAAGTAAAAGTCGAAGATCAGTCTGAAAAAGAAAAATAATTAAAATAAGGAAATTAAATATTTTAAACAAAAGGGGGATCTGAAAACAAAAGGATCCGATTAGAGGGGAACTCGGGATAATTCCTTCTCCCGACTAAATAGGAAATAGGGTCCTCCCTATTTGATCTAAATTAATTATTCCCCCCATTACTTCAATTCATTATATGCTCTTATTAAATTATACAAAACAATTTTAAAAAAGTTAAGATAAAATTAAAAATATGTAAAACAAAAGGAAGATTTCTTTAAAAAAAGCGAAAAATACTCTTGGGAATTTATAAAAAATATTTTAGAGAAACAAACAATCTCTGCTTGAAAAAAAAGCGTCTCAAACATTAAAATATTTTTACGTTTTTATTTCCAAGTTTATTTTTCCCGTTTTTTAATATGTTGTTCTCTCAACTAAACAAACAATTATTTACACAAAGATTAGTCAGCAAAAAAAGAAATTTTTGGAGAGAAAATAGGCCCTTTTTTAAACAAAACTAAAAAGTATTTTTTAAATACAAAACTTGATTTGTTTGATTTTTTATATGGCAATATTAGTAGGTATTTTTATGACAATAAATAAAAATAATCAAATATTCTCTCTTCTCTCTCATTTACAAACCTCCAAAAATTATTTTTTAATAAAAATATTTTCTTTAAAAAATGCAAAATAACAAAATAATTATTGTTATTTTAATTTTGTTTTCATTAAATTATGTAAATTCACAACAAGCTTATTGTTGGGATTTAAATCCTTGTGTTGAATTTAATTGCCCACAAATTGGACCGAGGTTAGAATTATTTTGTGTTTATCTAAATTATGTAGATTATGTCCACCCGAAAATGTATTAATTTATTATGATTGTTGCCCAACTGATGGATGCTGCCCATTCATTAAATGGCCAAATTTGTATGTTTAATTAAAATCGTGTTAAAGTGACCGTTACTAGACATTAAAAAAGGGGTTTAGCATTTAGGGATTTTTCTCAGAATCTCAAAAATAAAAAAAATGGGGCTAAAAGTCAAAATAAATTACTAAAATGGTCACCTTTTAATTACTAAGATGGTCACCTTTTTAAATAAAAACATTTTAACACTCAATTATTAATTAATTTTTTTTATTTAAAAAACAGATTATTCCTAATTTTTATAATTATTCTCTTAATTGCTGGCTGTATTTGTTGTGGATTCTTTTTATTAACCGATGCCAGACAAAAAGTATTTCACAGAAAACAAAGAGAAGAAATAAATAATCAAAGAATTAAAAGAGAAACAGGAAGATATATTAATGGATTTAATCACAAAAATCATTCAACAACTATTGTTTAAATATTTAAAAAAATTCCTAATTTTAACACCAAAAACAAAAAGTATATTATTTAGGAATTCTACAGCAAAGTATAAAAAAGTCTTGATTTTTGATAATTCTTTTCCTAACATTTTTCCATGGATTGAGGAAAAAAGATGGGGGGGGGGGGGGGGTGAAAGGATATAGATATTGATAATATTCTACTTAATATAAACTGGTTTAATTTATATATGCGTAAACAAAAATGAAAACAAATTGAACCTTGATGAATAGGGACTACTACTAGGAAAAGAGAATTTTTGTGTACAAATATTGTCTCCGTTTTCGTAAAAAAGAATAAAAATTGTAAACAAACTTCTTTGCCTATACAAAAATTCAAAAAACTTACAGAATGTCTATCCACGTTATCCTTTTCTGCTTTCGAAATCCCCATAACCATTGGCTGTTGCTGCTGTTGTTGTTGTTGTCTAATTTTTGTTATTTCTGTTTCGTGTTTTGCCCGAATGTCAGCAATTATTTTTTGCCAATTTTCAGCATTTTGTTTTTGCCTTTCTTCCATTTCTGTTTTTTCTTTAATCCAAATACGCTCCCTCATTTCAAACATATTAATTCTTGTTGCATAATTTCTATAAATTAATTTTATTTAAATAAAATATCCAAAAAAACATTTCAAATATTCTAACCTTAAAATTTATTTTCCTATTAATTAGTCCAAAAAAATCATTTTAAAAACCATTTTACATTAAAAATAATTTAATGTAAAATTTCCCATTTTCCCCTAAAAATAAACAAAAAAAACCTATTCTTTTCATTTATTGCATCAAAATTAGCCTCCATTTCTTCATAACGAGGTTTAATTCGTTTTAATTCATCTTCATAAATTGTAGCTCTTGAAAAATTAGAAAAATTTTAATTTTATTTAAAAAAATTAAAAAAAAACTTTTCTCGAAATTCTTTAGATCCATCAAGTAAATCAACACATTTTTTAGAAAGTGTAGAATTTCTTTCATTTAAAAACGTCACTTGTTCACTTAACATTCTCGAATTATTTTCTGAAGCATCCAACTTTGCTTTTAATTCATCTCTTTCAGAAACTAAAGCAACTTTTTCTTGTTGAAGTGTTTCTACTCCAATTTCTAATGTTTTCATTACCTAAAAGAAAATAAAAGTTAAAATTTGAAGACAATCAAAAAATTGAAGGTAATGACTAAATCTGACAAATACGCAACAGATTCAATAAAAAGCATTATTTAGGACAGAAATCAGAGATTTACGTCTCTATGGGCCCCTATCCTAAATTTATCTTTTTAATAAAAAAAGTCAGATAGAATAATCAAGTAAAATTACCCCCTCCTCCCCTCCAACAAACCTCAACAATTTCAGCATTCCTTTTAACAACAGCATTATATTCCCTTTGTAATGTCAAAAGTCTACTTTCCGCATAAGATTTAGCAGTATTTGTATTTGAAAGTTCAGTCTCCAAACGAATTACTTGAGATTGAGCAGCAGCGAGTTGTAAACTTAAAGACTCATTTCGAGATTCAAAACCTAACGAAGATGAAGAATTTGGTTTTTGGGTAGAAGTAGAATTGCTTCCTCCGTGTAAATAATTTAAATTGGTTGAATGTCTAAAAAAGAAAAAGAGTATTCCTTTCTAATTATTTTATTTTAATTAAGGCAAGGGCAAAAAGGGCTAATCGAAATAGAGAGAAATTAGGGGCTAAAAATACTTGCCAAAATTTTATCAAAATAGTTTATTCATATAAAAATTACCTTGATTCTTCTTTTCCGTCTTTTTTACTACTTTTGTGGTATTTTGAAGGAATTGGAATTTTTCTTACATCATCATATCTTCTCCCATTACTAATTGATGAAGACCCTTGATAGCTCATTTAATTAAAAAAAAGATTTAAATTTAAATGTAAAATCTGAAAATTAAAAAAAATTTAAAGGTTAAAAGAAATGAAGAAATTTCAGAGTTTAATCCTAAATAAAAAATTAAAGATTTAAATAAAATCAGACGTCGGCGAAACGCTTGTGCAAGATCACGCCGAACCGTGGCACGCCGAATAGCTGGCGCCCAAACGTGGCGCGCTCTTTTGTGGTGCTCCTCAGAAAAAAGATTTTCCGAGTCTTAAACGTTACACATTTTTAACCTACTCTATTAAATAAATGTGTCAATATATTTTTTCTTTTTCAGTCAATATTCAAAAAATTATGGGTAGTAATTCGAATTATACGCCACTTGGACAAATTAGAAGATGGCCAAAAAACGAAGATGAGACTTTAGGTCAACAAAGCACTTCTGCTGGATTGTTAGCCCCAATTCCTGGAGAACAAATTGGTTTTTTTTGTTTTATTTTTATTTTACTCAAAATCTTTTTTTAAAGGTATTCAAGGAGAGATTTTGGTCCGTGCTCAATTAGCTACGGGGGCCTGTACAAAATGTGGTTATGTTGGCCATTTGCCTTTTCAATGCCGTAATTTTATCCAAATAAAGCCAAACCAAAAGACGGAAATTGATATTTCCTCAACAAGTTCTGAGGAATACACAACACCTTTGACATCAAAAGAAGGTATATATTCTTTAAAAAATTATTTTTGAAATTTTTAAAATTTAAAGACAAGAAAAAGCTCAAAAAAATGAAAAAACGTCAAAAGAAGGAAATGAAAAAATTAGAGAAAAAAATTAAAAAAGAAAATAAAAAGAAATATAGAAAGAGGAAACATTCATCCTCTTCTTCTTCAGATACTAGCAGTAATTCAACAAGTTCAGAAAAAAGTAGAAAGAGGCACAAGAAAAAATTAAAGAAAAAGAAATATTTGTAAAAGTTTGTTTAAATTTATTTTTTTATAAAGAAAATTTTTTGAAATTTGTTTCGGAAGATTTTCGAAAATTATAGATTAGATAACAAATCTAATAAGTAACAGATTTGAGTTTAGCATATTTGGAAGACTAGAAAAGACCTATGTATAAATTATTTACAAAAAGTTTAAATAATTTTTTTGAAATATTTAAATGTTTGTTAAATAATAGTAAGAAATTACTAATTTAAAATAAAAACTTCACAACAAATTTAATAAAATAGCAATATTTATTTGAATAAAAATCATAACAAATTAAACCGAAAGAATCATCAAAGAAATATTCAAAACAATCAACTTTAACGACTAAATAAAATATTTTGGTCAAAATTACTTCGAGCAGAAACTCCTCGGCCGCGTCCCTACAAAAAAATTAAAATTTATTTTGATTTTTATAACTTCGCATCCTTTCCTTCCCCCTCAAAAGTTTAATAATGGCCGACTTTTTCCTTCCTAAATCTCAATCCATTTCCATAGGACATCCTCAAATAAGGATGTTATTCATTCAGAGACCCCTTTTTTACTTAAAAAATTCGAATCATAAAATTTAAAATTACATAAATTTCTGCAGAAATATTTAAAATTTTTGGGATTTTCTTTAATAGTAATTTCAATTTAAAAAACTTAAACAAATTTACCAAATTTCCCCTTCCTCTACCAGCCGTTTGATTTGAAGAATTAGAAACAAGCCCACTCAACAAATTACTTCCACTCGTACTCGATGAAGTTGAAGGCTGCTGACTTTGTTCTTCCATCAATCTTTTACTTCGAGAAACATAAACCTTTTTACCCCTTCCAACAGCATATTTTGAACTTTTAAGTTTTTCTCTCTAAAAAATTTTGGTTTTTTTAAATTAATTTTTAGAAAATTTTAACCTCTTCTTCTAATTTTTCCCATTCATCTTCAATTCCAAATCGTTTTTTGTAGCGTTTAGCAAGAATTCTATCGGCATTTGGGCATTCACTGCTGCTGGTATTGTTTCTCATACGAATCTTTCTAAATTTTTTAGAGTTAAACATTTATTGGTACAATAACGAATTTAATGCCCCCTTATATTTTTTCTCAAAATATTCATAATAGGCAGACTTCCCCAATTCCACTAATGGATTTCCCTTTGGCATATTCAAAATTGTTTTTTTTACAATTTTTGGAATCATGTTTCTCTTTAATATTTATACTTGTGAGCGTAATTCTTTTGTCAGCTTCAGATAACGACGCTGGAGGTCAACTCACTTTCGGTCAAGTGACCCTGGAGGTCAACTCCAAATACTTGGGCGGATAATATTTGGAGTTGAAAATCAAGGTACGACTCTCCAAATATTTGGAGTTGACCTTCAGGGTCTGTTGAACACTGGGGAGTTGATCTCTAATACGGATGGAGCCATCTAATCTCGTATTCCCAGAACTGTCAATTTGGGGCAGATTTAAACAAATCCTCTAAAATCTATCTGTGACGATTTTTTGGGACTAATATTAAAACAATAAACAAATAAATACCTATTTCTCTCCAATTCCAAAAAAGATGCCGCTTGCTCCCGATGAATTGCAGTTCTTTTGTCAGCTTCAGATAGCGGATAATGGTAGGTTGTTACACCATCAGAATTGTCAATCTCAATAAATTCTTTCATGTGTTCCGAGCGTAAAAACTCTTGAAAAGAATTGAATCCAAACTTCTGAGCTAATTTGAAAGGATCGATGCCGCTGTCTTCACTGAAAATTAAAAAACATTTTAGAATCTTATATGTCAGAATCTTCACCCCCGCCCCCCCTCCAATTAAATCTCTCAAATGCTAGTCATTTGAAAACTTACAAAATATGCAGTCCCAAATCCCAATCTCGAATATACCCAATTTCATTTGCCTTCAACGTCTTAAAAATCTTTTGACAAAAATCTTTTATTTCTCCACCAATATCCACATGTTGTTCATTACTTCCACCAGAACTTAAAGTAAAATTTTGCAAATTAAACAAAGTTTGCTCCTCAACCATTTTTTAATAACTAAATAAAATTTCTACAGAAATAGTATTCCCCAATCAAAAATACACATAACAAAACATTAAAATAATTTTGAGATAAAACACAAAATAATCTCTTTTCTGATCCAAATTTAAATGTAAAAAATTAGAAAATTAATGTACGACCGTTTTGTCGCGGGTACAGCCCAAAACTGCGCAGGCCAAAACTGCGCAAGCCCAAAACTACGCAGGCCAAAACTGCGCAAAACTATTTAGTAAAAATAAATAAAGGAAAAAAATAAAGAAAAACATTCTCATAACGAACAAGTTCAGCTACATATACGCAGAGTAGTTAAACGGATTCGACTCCGGCACAAGATGCACCACAAAATAATGAAAGTCGCGCTGTTTTGATAATTCCTCAGAAATACCAACGTTATGAATATAAACCTGGAAAGAAGATGAGCAAAGAATACTTGTTTTTGGTCGAGAAAGTTCCGAAGGTTTTTCTGAAGGTTTTTAGACTAACTAGTTAAAGGAAACTAACTAGTCTCTTTATTAAGCTTGGACACATCTTATTGAAGACTAACTAGTTAAATTTAAACTTATTGTTAGGTTATAAAACTATGTTTTTTTCCTAGTTTATTATCCTGGTTATTGAATTTTTTGTTAGAATGTTTTACATTTAATAAATTTTGATGAACACCGAATTTTAAAAACGGAAGGCGGAACAGCAAAAAAAGACGGAAAGCAACGGAAGAGACTCCATCCTCTAGTTAGTTTTGCGCAGTTTTGGCCTGCGCAGTTTTGGGCTTGCGCAGTTTTGGCCTGCGTAGTTTCGGTCGCGCAGTTTCGGTCGCGCAGTTTTGGCTCGCGCAGTTTTGGGCGTGTCCCTTTTGTCGCAAATCACAGCATCTTAACCTGTTACTTTTAGCCGTTTCAGTGGCACTGAAATAAATAAAAATACTGTATCTTTTTCTTTTCCCCACTATTTTTTTCGCGTGCTATTTTCTAAAGATTTGGGGGTTGCAATTTCGAGAAGCTTAATCTCGAAAGAACTCCTTTTAAAAAAAATTTTGTCCAACCCAAATAATGAAACGGTGTCTTATAATGAAACGGTGAAACGGTGTCTCTTAACTTTGTTTTAAAACCAAATTTATTAATTCTTGGAATGGGAAAAATTTTTTTTGAATGGCCAAATACACCAGTTTTAAAAAGTGAAAAATTAAAATAAAAATTTATTTAAAAAATTCATTTTACTTTAAAATGACATTAAATGTCAATTATCCAAGATATTATTGGGATTTACACTTTATATAAGTCATAATGATCGATTGGGTTCGAACCTTACACTTAAAGTGGGCGCGCTACCAACTAAGCCACAAGTACCGCGATGAAAGTCAAGTAACAGCGTCTGCCTATTTTAAGATGCTGTGCGCAAAGGCTGAATGTATTACTGTAGTACTTTTTAAAGTTTAATATAAAGTTAAAGTTTAACAAATTTCTAAATATAGTTCAAAAATATATATCAACCCGATTCCTAACTAAAACCCCTTTTGTATTAATGAACAATAAGTTTGGCATTTAAGTCTCTCAAATAATTATCCTCCCAATTCTTTACTATAGACTAATTATAAAAATTTAATTTAAAAAATAATTAAAATTTTTAACAATGCAATATTTATCACCATAAAATGCAATATTTTATGGTGATCAAGAAATATATCGAGGCATTTCTTCAAAACCTTAATCCTCCTATATCTCTCCAAATCTAGTGATATCCCCTAGATTCCTTAAAATAATTTGCGAAAGTTTACTGCCTTTATATATCCCAAGAAGGAAGTATACAATTTTCTAAAATAAAACCACTTTATATAGGAATATATTAAGTGAAACTTCAACAATTATCTCTGCATTAGGTAGCATTTTGTATATCCCCTATAGATAAATGATAAAATAAAAAATATATAGCTAAGCCCTCTCAAATAATTACCCTCTACAACGAGCTGTTGAAACATAATTACCCAGGGCAATTATTCGAGTATATTCGGCACTTATATTTGTTATCTTTTTAATAGTTTATTTCTTCTTATCTTTCTTCATTTTTCTTTCAAATTAGAAAAAAAACATTTTTTTCATTAAATAATAAAGAGAAATAATTATTTTATTCATACTTACATATTTATATTTTTTTTTGGAATTTTCTTTTAATTTTTACATCAATTTAAATATTAGGTAAATTTTATATACTTAAATACATCTTTTAAAAAAATTTATGTTCAGTTTTTTTAAAGTAATACAGATATATTATTTTTTTGGAGTTTTTCCTTTAAACAAACAAAATATTTTAATTTTTATCTACATAATTACCTAGTACAATAAAAATTGTTTTAATAATTCAAGTTAATTTTAGATATTAAAAAAATGAAATTAATTAATTATTTAATTCTAATTTTTATATTAAATAATTTTGTTGTTTTATCTGATAAAGAAAAAATATTTTTAATAAAAGAATTGCCAGAAGAGAGTTTAACAACTGTAAGAAAATTTATATTTATTTTTTAAATAAATAAATTAGCCAGAAATAATTGAATATTATGGATATAAATGTGAAATACACAAAGTTTTAACTGAAGACGAGTATATTTTAGAAATGCACAGAATTCCTTTTGGAAGGAATTTTAAAGGAATAAATAAAAAACCAGTTATTTTTCTTCAACATGGATTATTGGCATCTAGTGCTGATTGGGCAAGTTTACTTTAAATCCTCTCCTAACCCGTTTACACTTAAGATTTAAATATTCTCCAAACTAAGTTCCCTTCCCTCATATACCTTCTCGTTAACCAACTTATACTACCTAATTCCTTCAAAACCCCTTCAGATATTTTTTCCCATTTCCTCCTATATTTCCTCTCGTCCATAATTCTTATCAATATTCTTTTAACAACTTCCCTCACAGATAACTAATTTGCCCTATCAATCATTGGGATTTTTGTTAGCAGATGCTGGCTTTGATGTCTGGCTTGGAAATGTTCGTGGCAATTTTTATTCGTCAAAACACAAAAAATATACACGAAAAGACCCCCAATATTGGAATTTTAGGTAAATAATTAATTAAAAATTCTTTCAATAAATAAATAGTTGGGACGAAATGTCATCTAAAGATTTGCCAGCAATGATAGACAAAGCTTTAAAAGTTAGTGGACAATCAAAATTATATTATGTTGGACATAGTCAAGGGACAGAAATTATGTTTACACAATTGTCTAATGGAAATCCTGACTTCTCAAAAAAGGCAAAATTTATTCCTTCTTTTACATATTTTCCCTCTTTTTTCCTTTTATTCTTCCCCCTTTTTTTATTAGATAATCAAATTTTTTGCATTAGCACCTGTTGCTTCTGTCAAATACATTAAGGGGTTATTTGCAATAATTGGTAAATTATTTGGTAAACATTTGGGAATTCTTAGTTGGCTATTTGGTTCACATGAATTTCTTCCACATAATTGGGCAACACAATTATTTGCAAAAATGATCTGTGGGCAAAGCTGGGAAAACCCGTTTTGTGATAATATTCTTTTTCTTATTGGTGGACCTGAAACTTCTCAATTTAATAGGGTAATTTGATCGGGGATTTTTTTTGTTACAGATTAAGTTCGAAAAGTATTTGAGCCTTTAATTTAAGTTGAAAATTAGAAATTTCGATTTTCTCATAATTAGAAAATACCGTTATTTTTTCAAGCCTCATGGGATCTATTTGAAAAAATATGGTAATCTTAAATTTTTATTATATTCTGAGTCAAGGACATATAAATTCAGATTTTTAGCTTAAACTTTTAGGCCATTTAAATTTAATCGTTTTTATTTAGAACATAAATATTTAAATATTCCAAACACTATTTTAGAGTCGTTTAATGGTTTATATGGCACATGAACCCGCTGGAACTTCAACAAAAAATATTATCCACTGGGTAAAATTAATAATATAAATTTACTAAAAAATCTTTAATTTTCTAGTCACAAATGCAACAATCTGGTTTTGTTCAAAAATTTAATTACGGAACAGCAAAAGCTAATTATTTACATTATGGACAAGTAAAGAGGGAAAGAGAGAATATTTAATTAATTAAAAAATATATTTAGAATACTCCACCAATCTACAATTTAACTAAAATATCCCATGTCCCAATTTATTTATATTATAGTGATTCTGATTGGTTAGCAACTAAAAAAGATGTTGAGGTAAATTGAGATCAATTAAAAAAAATTTTTTTTAAAAAGGAAACAATTCTTCAACAAATTCCATCAAAATATATTAAAATTGCAAAGAATTTACCCAATTTTAATCATTTTGATTTTATTTGGGGTATTAATGCACATAAAATAATTTATGATGAAATTATAAAAGAAGCTTTAAAGGAGGAATAATTGAATATTTTTGGGATGTAAATACTGAATGAGACCAATTTTAGTTATTTTATACAGTCAGACCTCTTTTTAACGTTAATTAAATACCAAATACACTCTTTTTACAAGTGAGGTCCGACTGTAGACTTTAAATTTTTAAACTATCAATCTTTAGGAAATTATTATTATCTCAAATAATCCCTTACATTTTAAAGTAATGTCCTTGCATAATTGTTTACTGAGAATTTTCATTTTTTAAAATAAATAAAATTAAAAGAAATTAGTTTATTATGTATTTTAAAAGATTATTATTTTGTAATTAAAAATAGTTTTTTAATATATTATTTAATTTATTTTATTATTATCAAAATCAACACTTTCCTCAATACTTTCTTCAAACCAACGCATAATATTAATAGCAAAATCAGCTCCAACTTCTACTTCTTCCAATGGATGATTTGAATTTGGATAAGAGAGTACTCTAAAATATTTAAAAATTAAAAGAAAATTTAAATTCTATGGATTTTCTTTTTCCACTAAATTTTAATTTTATAAGAAAGTGTTATAAACTAACACTAACCCCCCTAAATAGTTTATTTAAATTTAATAACTAATTAAATTTAAACTTACTTGCATTTAACTTTATTTGCTTGTAAACAACGAATAAAAATTTTATAATGTGGTGCAACGCGTAAATCCTTTTCCCCAATAAGTAACAAATAAGGCGTTTTTATTTTATGAACATGTGCAATTGGAGAACTATTAAACATTGAATTTCTTTGTTCTTCAGTGAGTGGAGATTTGTAATTATTTGGAAAAACTCCAGTGCTTTCAAAAATTGCCCTAAAAAATATTTTTATAAAATAAAATTCAAAAACAAACCAATCAGTAATATCTGTTAAACTATGCATTGACAAAATATCAAGTACTGGATTGAGTGCAACACATGCACGAAAGAAATTCTTAAATATTAAATAATATAATAGGAGTTTGTTTTAAATATCCCTCGAGATTGAGATATCTTAAATCGAGCTTTTATGGGTGAATTTCTTAAAGATATTCACATAAATTTAAAAAAAATCTAACCGGATATTGCCCAATCAAATGTGAAACTAAAAACCCTCCATGTGAACCACCAAAAAGCATAACTCGATTTCGATCAAAATTTGGTGAAGAATCTAATGTTGCACAAGTAGCATGCTTTAAAATTAATTTAAATATTTTTAATTTTACAAAAAAAAATACATAAACATCCTTCACATCCAAATCACCACAATTTCCAGGTAAGGAACGTACAAAACTATCTCCATAACCAAGTGAACCATGATATTGAACAAAAAGTATTGCATATCCATTTTGTAACATAAGTAAAACTTCTCGACGAGGCCAACTATTTAAATTTAAAAAAACATAAAAATTTTATAAAATAGTAGAATACAAGTTTTTTTACCTACAAAGCGAAGAATTATGAGGACCTCCATGTGGAAGAACAACTAATCCAATTTTTTGGTTATTTTCAGTGGATGGCTGAATTAAAATTCCTTCATATGGACGATTCTCTAAAAAATAGTAAAAAATTTAAAATTAAAAGTTTCTAAAAAATTTCTTATTTTTACCTTCTCGCATAAATTTTACAACACGCCAATCCCAATTAATTTTAATTAAATCATCAGGAATTTGTTTTGATTGAAGAGGAATTATGTCATTTAAATAATTGCTGTCGTCACCTTTATTTTCAAAATGTGAAAGGTAAAGTGAAGGGGGAGAATTTGGAGAATCATTAGAAAAAAGAAGAAAATCATCAAAAACATCCAAAAGTTTATAAGAGCCTTTAGATGGCAATTTAAGTTGGACAAGTTTGGAACTTTTCAAATTCAATGCCATTATAACCTATAAATAAACAAAATATAATCGTGTAACTGGCAAGTAAGAGTCATTTATTAAGAACAGGAACTCGAAATAAAATTATTCAAAATCAGTTTTCGATTCAACTCCGACAACCAAGAAATTTGCTAACTATTTAAAAAAACTTGCCGTTTTAGAACGTGAAAGACTTGTGAAAAAGAAAATTTGTCCAGTACTGTCCCATGCACGGTTAGATACATATTGACCAAAAATACCAACAAAAGAATTCTCATTTGTTAGATAATCAACAATTGGCACAACAATTTCTGAAATTTTGTCACAAGAATTCCAATCAATCTTAAAATAAATTAAAAATATTTTTTTAATTTAAAAAAAACTTTGCAAAGTGCAAAACAAGCAGAATGAGGGCCACCAGCCTTTCTTGCAAAGAAAATCAAATAACTGCCATCAGGAGAAAATGAAAGTTGGTTGAAAGAAGCGAAATTATTTTTTAAACATTCATCTTGGGGGTTCGTTATTAATTGAATAAGTTGTTTTGTGTTGAAATTAAAAGTATAAAGTTTTCCTCTAAATTTTAAAAATATTTTAATAAGTTTTTATTTTTTTAAAAGAATTATAGTTTGAATAAAAGAGAAATTTAATAGAAATAATTTTCTAAAATAATATCAATCAAAAAATTCTCTTTTAAAAAAGGCTGAATAATTCAAATTATAAAAATTAAAACCTACGGTCTATTATCACAAAATATCCGTCCAAGTTTAAAAGGTTCATTGTCTAGACCAAAGAAAACAATTGAAGAATTATCTGGACACCAAACAATCTAAAAAAAACAATTCCTTTTCTAAAAATAATTAAAATTAGATACAGATTCAGGAGTAATTTTATCCATCCATTCTTCATCAAAAATATCAATTTTCTCTTCATTAATATCCAAAACAGAAATAATAGGTCGCTTCACTTCAACACACTGTTCACCCCAACTTTCAACTACCTTAAATTTATCGCCCTAAAATAAAAAAAAATTTGAAAGAATAAATTTAGTTTAAATAACAATTTTTAATTTAGCCAATTTTTCTGTATCATTCCATTCCAAGTCAGCATCATAAAATTCTGCAGGTTTTTCTTGACGTTCTGCCAGATAGAGTAGTTTATCTTCATTAGGAGACCATTTGAATACACCAAATACAGAATCTAAAAAATAAAAAGAATGTAGTAGTAGACTAGAAGATATCAGTAACCAGAAAAAAAGGTATAAATCCATAATTTCAAGAAACTTATATTCTTTAAAAATTATTTCTTTTAGCACTCGCTTCAATAAAGCTTCTGGGTATTTACTCATCAAAACAACTAAATAAACCTTTAATAACAACCCCATGCTTCTTCATCCCAGTGACATTAATACAAAGAAGACAAGCACCAGTTTGATTATCTGTAATCTAAAATTTAAATGAACATTTTTATTAAAAAAATAAAATACTCGAAAAAATTGCTTTCGATCACTGCCATTTCCATCCTTTATTTCAAACAACGTCGCTGTTTTGCGTCCTGACGGACATACAGAAATTATTGAAGATCTAAATATTTATTAAAATATTTAATAATATCCTTACTCTGTAGTGTCATCAGGTAAAGCAAAGCTGTCCAGCTTATCTATTTTCTTAGTTCCATGATTATATTTAAAAGACGATACACGATGTTTACGAACAGTTTTTTTCATTTGTTGTGCACGGTCGGACCAAATACTGTTAACCTGAAGAATTAATAAGCTAATTTACTAAGAAAGTTACTTGAATGATATCAGAATCCGTTCTCCATATACGACCATAAAATGCAAGAGGAATACGCGAAGCTCGATCATATAGATTAATCCAGTTTGGAAGTTTTGTAAAATTGGAAGACATTTACAAAAATATAAACAAATAATCTAGTCCAAACAAAAGAATTTGCAAAAAAAAACGTTTTTAAGTAGATTTAAAAATATTTGAAAATATTCCTAATAGGCATATTTAACTACCCGCTTTTAAACATTTTACTCGAAATTTTAAAATTTTGTTACTTTACTAATTGTTTAAAATTTATAGTCCCAAAAGTACAGAAATAAGGTGAATATTTAAAAAAATCAAATAGTCAAAAATAAACAAAAAATAAATCATGAGGAGAATGTTAAATAATTTTTTGAGATCGTCTAATTCTTATTTGTTAGGTTGCTTTTTCTTCTTATTGGTAATAACAAAATCATCATCATCGTCGTCATCCTCTATTATCTGGCGCCGTTTTTCTTTCTTCTTCTTAACAACTACTTCAGGTTCATCATCGTCGTCGACTATTTGTCGACGTTTCTCTTTCTTCTTGACAATAAAATCAGAATCCGAATCACTATCATCTTTTACTTGACGCTTTTTAATCTTTTCCATCTTCATTTTTGGTTTGATTTTTCCAGCATTTGCTTCTTTATTTTCCTTATCTTCCTAAAATTATAATTTTAGAAAAAATTTTAATTCAAGGGAATTTAAGAAAAATATTTTGTTAAATACACAACCTGTGCATCCAAAGCATCCAAAAATGTTTTCAAGTCTTCCTCGTATAAATCAAACCATTCCTTTCCTTTCAAAATATTCAATTCGTTCTTTTTTGCTTCACTTTCAGCAAGTAATTTATCTTTGTCTTCCATAGATAATTTCCAAATAGCCATTCCAACTAAATAATCATAGTCAGAAACCTTCTTTTCAAGTTCGACGTTGACAGCTTCATTTTCTTCAGCCTCGTCCTAAAAGTAAAAAATAGTTTAATGATTTGGTGAGGATGAAGTTATGATCGACTAAAATTGTCTCAAGAAACTCAAGAAAATTCGTCATGGAATCCGAAAATCTAATGTCAAACTTGCTATACGCAGGCTACGCAAATTAATCCCCTAATTAATTTACAATTACTATCAATATAGATCAATTCCACCCAGGTAATTAAATCTTTATAAAAATATTACCTCTTCCTCATCTTCGGTAAGATTCGCTTCCCCACACATTTCCAATTCCTTACGTTTTTGTTCATCTTTCCACTGCTTTACAGGATCTGGTTTGAACTTGTTTTTTTGCAATTGTTCGATAATTGCAGACTTTCTTTTGTTTTCAATGTAGATTTCGCCATTTATTTTCATCATAATAAAGCGAGCCTTTTCACTTAATTGATTACTTTGTGCTTGCAACATTCCTTCAAGATATGCCTTCCTCTTCTTATACAATTCCCTTCTACAGTCAAAGAATTCTTGGCATATTTGTTCAGGAGTTTCAAATTTACGTAGACAACCTGCTGCATCAAACAAAACCTTTAAAATTTTTAAATTAAAAAAAAAAGAATAAAAATAAATAACCATGTTCGAAGTATTAATACTTGATTTAAGCGAGAACACATCGTACAATCCTTTTTGTTCTGCTTTTGCCATGTCATCTGGTTTTAATCTACAAATAAAGTGCACAGTAGTGTCTGTATGATATTCTTTATAGTCTTGAAGTAGTTGCGGTTTATTCTTCTCTGAGCCATCAAACATTGGTTCAATAATTTTCTCTTTGTAAGTTTGTGTCCAAGTTTTGACAGGAAGTTCAGTAATTTCAACTGTGCCATTCTCAATAACATTAATAATGCCACGAGATTCAAATTTGCCGTTATTGTTGCTACCAACTATTTCACCAGTAAAACCTTTATACCATGGAATCTGAAAAGAAGTAAAAAATTAAAATTACACAACCATTAACTTTAAAATTTAACAAAACAAATTTACTAGAAGATAAACTTTTAGCCGATTCCGTACTTATTTTTGTTAGGACTTATCAGACAAACTACAAACAAAAATATCCCGGACACTCAAGAATCAAGAAATGACAATGATACATTCAAAAACAAAAATTATTAACCATAGGCTGAAGAGGCTCTCCTTTGATCAAACGACGCATTTGGTCGACCAATTCACGAGGATTGTAATTTGGAACTACTGTAGACCATCCAGTTCCAATACCTTCAGCTCCATTTGCAAGAACAGTTGGAATAACAGGACAATACCATTCAGGCTCAATTCGTTGATTTTCTTCATAAAGGAAACGAAGAACATTTTCATCAGATGGAGGAAAAAGAGTTTTAGTTACAGGACTAAATAATAATTGATTCTAAAAAATATTCAAACACATACTTGAGTTGAGTGAAAATATAACGAGGCGAAGCATTATCTTTTCCTCCTTGTAATCGAGTACCAAATTGACCAATTGGCATTAATAGATTGATGTTATTAGAGCCAACATAATTTTGAGCCAAATTCACAATTGTTGACATTAATGATTGTTCTCCATGATGATATGCTGACATTTCACCAACAGCACCAGCCAATTGTGCAACTTTGACTTCTTTTTTATCGGCGCGTTTGAAACAAGTGAAGAGAACCTAAAAAATAAAATAAGAAATACAAAAGAAAAACAAAAGATAACCTTCCTCTGTCCAGGTTTCAATCCATCTACCAAACTAGGAATGGAGCGTTCATTGTCTGTATTCGAAAAAAGCACCAATTCTTTATTAATAAATTCCGAAAAGGTAACACTCCGAGTATCTTTATCATAAAGATAGATATCCATATCTCCACGTTCACGGCGCCGTTTTCTGTCCTAAAAATAAAAAATTAAATTTTCCATAAATTAAAACAAACCTCCATCCATTTTGTTAACCAATCCTTTCGATCTTCAATTTTCTTTTTGGAAAAGGCTAATTCAATTGCACTGTCATCATCTTCATCTCTATATTTGAAAGGAATGCGATGGCGAAGCATATTTGAGAAATATTCTTTTGCTTCAATGGATGTTGAAGTACCCAATCCTTAAACAAAAAATTATTTAATAAAAAGAAATTCCAATAATTACCCTTATAATATTTTATTTTCCAGGATTTCCAATTATCAGTTGATTTTCTCCATTCAACATATTCCGGGATTGAAAAGAAACTGCGAGATTCTTTTCCTTTAGATGCCTTAACAATTGGAGTAATAAATTCTTCAACAAAGTTTCGCCGAATTAAAGAAGGCCAATTTGAATGAATAAAGTTGATGACCAATCCTTTGATGTGAGAACCATCTTGATCCTAAAATAAGGGAAAAATTAATCCTTATCCTTCATAGATATTGGTGTCTGTAAGTACATTCACACATTACAAAACAACCCGCTAATAAACCCATGAACAATGTTGAGGATTTATAAAGATAAAGGATTTAAAATTACCTGATCAGCCATTATCATAATCTTTCCATAACGAAGAGAATCCAAATCGGCGTCAACATCATACTTCTTTTTATATTGAAGACCAATAATTTTAATCATATTATTAATTTCAGCATTGTCTGTTATCTAGAAAAAACAATTCCTATAAAATTAAGTCATGAAACACAACCTGTTTATGATTTGCATCTCTAACATTTAAAAGCTTTCCACGAAGAGGAAAAACCCCATAAAAATCTCTACCAATAACTCCCAAACCAGCAACAGCCAAAGTTTTGGCTGAATCCCCTTCAGTTAGAATAAGCGTACATTTACGAGAATTACGAGTTCCAGCTTCGTTCGCATCTTCCAATTTGGCAACTCCCTTAAAACAAAAATTAAACTAACAAAGATTTAAGAAGAAACCTTAAGCTTTGCAGTTTTCTTCCCTCCAATTTTATCCTTTTGCTGATTCTGCTTAAATTGAACCCAGTTCAAAACTAGATCGACAATTCCACATTTTTGTGCTTCTTTCAAAAACTTTTCACTCAATTCACACTTTGAACCAAAGCTTTTTGCAGGTAATGTAAGCGTCTCCTTTGTTTGTGAGTCGAATGCAGGATTCTCAATTAAGGAATTGACAAAAACCCACATATGATTCTTTATTTGTGCTGGTTTAACTGCCATATTATTCTTTCCAACTTTCTTCTTTACAATTTCAACAAGACTGCCAGCAATTTGATTAGCAACTAAATCAACATGAGTTCCACCCTTTAATATGAATTTTAAAATTGAAAAGCTTTCTTTTCCAAAAAACCTTTGGCGTAGAAATGCTGTTAACAAAAGAAACTTGTTTAAAATTTCCAGTGTCAGAAATACACAAAGCAACCTCCCAACGGTCACTAACAGTCTCAAAGGAAACTTTGACAGAACTACCATCATCATTATGCAGTTGACTAGTATATTGTTCAACATATTGTTTAAAGCCTTGACACTAAAAATTTTTATAAAAAAAATTTAAAAATGAAAATCAAACAGGGATTTTCTTTCCATTCAGAAAAACTTTAACTCCACGAGTTGTCCCAGCCATATCATATGCGCGACGTGACATTAATCCAATAATATCATCATCCAATTCTTCCATTTTGAAAAGCTTCAAATCTGGTTGAAAAACAACTTTTGTGTAATCATCCTTTGTACTATCCGAAATAGTTGCTTCTCCTTGCTTTTTCATACTATTAACCCAAGTCTTAAAAAAGGGAAAATATGAAGATATTAAAAAATCACGAAGAAAAAGACCTGCTTGAATTTCCGACCATATTCAGAACTAGAAGTTTCAACAGTAAACTTTTTGCTAAAAATATTGGTCAGCTTAGCCCCATAACCATTTCGACCACCAGTTGTCTTTTTCTCGTTGTCATTGTAATTTGAAGAGGTAAGCAACGTTCCGAAAATCATCTCTGGTACATACATCTTTTCAACCTTGTGCATAACAACAGGAATCCCACGACCATTATTCCAAACAGAGATCGAATTATTTTCCCTAAACTCAAACTTAATTCAAAATAAGGAAAAACAAACTTGTCAATATCAACTTTGATTGTATTCATTTTGGGATCCCTTTGTTTATTGTCAGCAGCATTTACAAGAATTTCATCAAATATTTTGTATAATCCAGGCACATAAGATATTTCTCGATAAACAAGTTTATCGGTTTCTGAATCGTAGACCCATGTCGACTAAAATATAAAGTAATTAAACTTAAATCTTTTACAAATTAGATATTTAAACACACCGTTTGCGTGTATTGAATAGATCCTATATAAGTGTCAGGTCGAAGAAGAACGTGTTCAAGCTGCGAGACTTTCTTATAAGTTGCCTCGATATCCACTGACATTGTCCGTTTTTTCCTTATTGAATCTCTAAAAATAGATAAAAATTAATTTAAAGGTAAAGATAAACATACAAAACTACTTTCCTACAAAAATTGAATAATTTTAAATGCAAGTTGTTAGGTGAGGTAAAAGTCGAAAATATATTTTTAAAAATTTCTTTTGAGATTCTAAAATGTTTAAATAAATAAAAACTATCAATAAACTTATGAAAAATAATAAACGAAAAAAGCATAACTCGGAAAAAATAAAAATGAAGAAAATCACGCATAAGGGAAACTTATATTCACAAAAATACAAGCCAAACAAATTCAAAAGAGATTAAACTTGGCATAATGGCGGGTTAGGGGAAAATTTTAAATACAAAAAACAATTGCCTAGTTTCACTTATTAAAAATGCCGCAAAGAGTTTTGACGTCCCAAACAGGGCCGTCGAAAACATCCGGTTTTGTACTTTTGATTAGTGAGTGACCGGCAAAATCATGATTGCGGGCTCCGGCATGCAGGAGTAACTTTTAAAAATGTTTGCTGGAGTAACTCGGGCAGGAATATCCCGCAAAATGGAATAAATAAAAATGAAGAAAATCATGCACAAGAGAACATTTTGGGGGTTTTTATTCAGAAGGACATTTTCGGGTTAGGACATTTTGGGGCGAAGCCTTCTCAAACGTAAATCTCAAAGGTAACACGACAATTGTACAGTGGACAATTGTACAGTGGACAATTGTACAGTGGACAATTGTACAGTGGACAATTGTACAGTGGACAATTGTACAGTGGACAATTGTACAGTGGACAATTGTACAGTGGACAATTGTACAGTGGACAATTGTACAGTGGACAATTGTACAGTGGACAATTGTAAAGTGGACAATTGTACAGTGGACAATTGTACAGTGGACAATTGTACAGTGGACAATTGTACAGTTGGCAGCGGTACCTTAGGCGATTTCTACCTTGGTCTACGGCACTCCGGCTAAAAATTTTATCTCGAATGCCCATTCGATCCCTTTGGTTTTAGTCAAATTTTCTTTTGGTCATAACTTTGTTCTTAATCATCTTCAAAAAATTTTTCGGTCCAAAAAGTCTTATTTTTTATGATACCTGTCTGAGAGAATAAAAATTCAGAGAAAAACGTTAAAAAGTGTCTGTTGTTTATACGGAATAGCAAAATGTCATATAAATCCCAATATTAAATTTCTCCTATTCGACACAATCATGAAAATTTTTTTTATTAAAAATAAAATTAAAAAAATATTTAATCATTTTAAATTCATCTTTAAAATTTCAATCCAAAATTTAAAATATCATTAGCTAATTCTTTAGGCATTTCAAATGCAGCAAAATGTCCCCCATCAGTAAATATAGTCATTTGTGTTAAATTATAATTTAATTGGATTAATTCTTTTGGTGTTACTTCACCAATATCATAAGGAAAAGCAGCGTAAGCAGTTGGAATATTTATATATTTTGAATTAAAAATATTTTTACTCAAAAAATTTTCTTTATAATAACGTTGAGAACTTAAAATATTTCCTTGTAACCAATAAATACTTATTATTGTTAATATATCCTCACGAGAATATTTTCTTTTTAAAAAACAAATAAATTGTTATTAAAGATTTAATTTAAGTACTTTAAAATCCCCCCATCAGGCAAAGAAAGATAAGAAGGATTTGTCCATGTTGAGAATTTTTCTAAAATATAAGCAAGTAATCCAATAGGTGAATCATTTAAGCCAACACCTACAGTGTCTGGTTTAGTTGCCTGAAAATGCAAGAAAAAATTTTAGAGAGGATAATCCTTAAAGATAAGCTTCCAGAAATTAAATATCGGTCAGAAATGGGAAGATAAAATTTACAAAAGTAGAAGGTGAAAAAAACTGACAAGTATGAGTAAGAATTTTGAATGACTGTCCAAACAACTTGCCTAATTAAATACATTATACATGAATATTTGGACTTAAATTTTCTATGTAACTGCCAGAGGTGGGTCAGAACAGTCAGAGGTGTCGGAAATCGGAACTGGCTCAAAAGTCGGAAATCGGAAATCTGAAGAAAAAAACGTCGGAAATCGAAATTCCGACCCACCTCTGGTAACTACTATCAGGGATCCTGCCAAAAGTTAAGCAATGCTTGGACGCTCATTCAATCAAAATTATGTTCTAATTTATGTATATTTATATGTATATTCCATACTTGTATATGCATATATCCAGATTCCTCTAAAAGTCCCAAATATTTTTCTTTTATTGAAAAATTCTTAAAATGTTCAGGTTCAGAAAAAACCCATTCAGGTTTATAACAACCAATTAACGAAAGAATAAAATGTTTGCAACTATCAAATGGACTAATAAATGCCATATTTATGTGAATTCCAATTAAATTAGTTGAATAATAACGTCCAAGAGTGGAAACTATTAATGAACCCCAATCACCCCCTTGGGCTAAATATTGTTTAAATCCGAGGCGTTCAGTCATTAAATGATTAAAAATCCGAGCAGTAGCAATTGAATCAAAGCCTAAAAATGAAAGAGATTTTCTTTTATGATTTTAATAAAATTTTAAAATATTTTCCTTTATTATTTTTTACTCCCGGTCCGGTCTCTCCAACGAACACCTGATTAATTACTTACCTTTTTTGTGTGGCTGTTCAGAGAATCCATATCCAGGAATTGAAGGAGCAATAACTTCAAAAGCAATATCAAAATCCAGAGAATGAGACTTTGGGTCTGTTAACATTGGAATTATTTTATAAAATTCGTAAACATTTCCAGGCCAGCCATGAACCAAAATAAGTGGAATAATACGGCGATAAGCTTTTGGTTTCGGTGGTTTTACATGAAGGAAGTGAATCTAAAAATTTTGAATTTAATGAAATGAAAGTTTTGTTTTGTGTATTTAATTGTTAATAATAATTATAAAATTTTTTGTTCACTAACAAAAAAATCCCCAAAAAACTCTCTCAAATATCAACAAATTCGAAATTGTCAACCTTACTTCTCTAACCAAAAATTTTTTTAATTCAATTTAACAAACAAAAACACTTACCATAATTCCCTCAATTTGTGTTAAATATTGTGGATATTTATTTAAATTTCCCTCCATTTTATTAAAATCAAATTTATCCTTCCAATAATTACTCCATTCAATTAATTCATTCAATTTAACCCCATAACTCCAATCATTTATATTTTCTAATTCAAAATGTCCAATTCTCGCCTTCCCAAGCCTTTCTTTTAATTGATTAATCTCTTTTAAAGAAAATTCAATTTTAAATTTTTTAATGTTTAAATCATCTTTTTTAGGTTCTCCTGTTCCAAAATAGCCTTTTTCTGGAATTTTTAACTTAAAAAAATGAAAAAAAGAATTATTTTAAGAAATATTTTTAAATTAAGAATAAATTTATATTTTTGTCTAATTAATTCTGTGGTGGGTAAAAAATATTATAATTTTAATTTTCTTTCCTAAATTTTTAATCCAAAATAACCTCTCATTTTTTAAATTTATAGTTTATTTAAAAAACAAACAAAACAAACATCATTTTCCTTTAATCCAATAAACAAAAAACTTAAATAAATAGCCAAAATAATTGTTAAAATAATTGAAAAAATAAATAATTTATTCATTTTTTTGAAATTAAAATAAAAAAAGAAAATAATTTTTATTTATTTATTTAAAAATATAAATTGTAAACAACACAAAATTATCAAAAATAAAAGATAAATAAATAAAGTTTTTTTAATTTTCTTTATCTTTTATTTTTCTTTATTTAAAGGTTATTGTTGATAAATAAATAAATAATTTATTGGTGTTGTTGTTTATGTGTTTGTATGTAGTGTGTTGTTTGTTTGTTAAATTGAAATTCCTTCAATCCATGTAGTAGAAAAGACGAACAAATCAATTAAATATTTAAAAGAACACACAAACTACTTGTTTCTTAAACAAAAAAATTAAAAAAAAATTTTTTTGGAAATTTTTAAAATTGATTATAATGTTAAGTTAAAAGAAAATTGATTAAATAATTAAAATAATTAAATAATGAACAGTTGTTTTATTTTAAAATTTAAAAAAGAAAAGCTTTTAACGCCTCCGTAAAAATTTTTAAAAATTGACAAAAAAAGGAAACAAAAGAAAAAAAAAGATTTTTTTAAAAAATTCTTTCAATCCAATTCTTTTTTAAATTAATTAACTAAAATAAATTTTTTTTTTGAATTTAAAAATAGAAAAAAGAGATTATGTATTGTTAATTAAATCCCAATAATTTTTAAATTTTAAATAAATATTAAAATAAATTTATTTTAAAAATAAATAAACTTTTAATTATTAAATAAATAATCAAATAAATTTTTATAAAAAATATTTTTTTAATTTTTTCCTCAATTCTTTCAATTAAAACAAAAAATTCTTTTCTTTTTCCTTATTTAATTTTAATTAAAAATACCTAAATATTATTCCTTAAAATTTAATTCTTTTTATTTTTTAATTCAGATTTTCTTCTACAAAAAACACTTTCTCTTTTCTCCACTCAAGATTTTACCATAAATACTTCTTTCCCCCCTTCCTCTCGCTTTTATTTTTTCAATTTTTTAAAAAAATATTAAAAATAATTTTTTTTCTTAGAATTGTTTTGACTTAAATTTGTATTTATATTTTAATAATTATATATTTTGATTAATTTTAATGAATAATATTTTTAAAAAATAATTATTAATTACAAATTAACAATTTCTTCTTCCTTTTTTGGTTAATCTTTTGTTTTTTAACTTTCATCTAAATTTAAGTAAAAACAAAAATATTCTTCTAAATTTTTTTATTTATTTTTTTGCTTGATCTGGGATTTTATTTATAAATAAATAAATGTAGAGTTTTGTCGATTTTCTCAATTTAAACGTTTAATATAATTTTCTGATAAATGTTTGGAATTTGGATTATAACCAAATTTGCTGTTGATATGTTGAACAAGTTCGGAATGATGAACGTTTCTCTTTTCAAATTTGTTCCAAATTAACAAAAATTTGTTTTTAATTAATTTATTTAAACATTTCTCCTTTTATTTAATCTTTAATATCCCTCAAGAAAGAAAAATTAAAATGACTAAAAAATTAAAGAATTTTGTATAGAATTTTTCTAAAATTTGAATATACTAATACAAAATTATTTCAATTTATTATTTCTTCAAATTATCCATTTAGATTTAATAAAAAGGGTTTAGCAAAAATTTAGCCACCGGTCAGGATTGAGTTATTGACAGTTATTCCTAGGCGCTTTTGCTCACCATATACAGGAGCTCTATGTACCACTGAGCTACCGAGGTATTGACTAATTCTTACTCTTTTATTTTTTTAGATCGTTTAAACCCCGCTTAAACGTTTTTAAATGCTCTAGGTGAATCATCCTTACATAATTAATTATTAAAATAAAAGTTTATTTTTTTTTTAAATTTCTTTTTGAATTCCAAAAAATATATTTTTCTTTAGCCATTTATTTGTCCCCTCTCCTCTTGCTTCTTTTTTTATTTAACCCAAAAATAATACACACAATTTTCTTTTCTAAATTAATTAAATTTTATCATTTTCTTTTTAAAATTAATTTAATTTAAAAAGAAATAAAAAGATTTCCTTTCTCAATAAAAATATTTTAATTTAAATTTTATAAAAATTATCATGCCATAATACAAAAAAAATAAAATAAATTTATTTCTTTAAAAATCATCTGGACGAAATTTAGAAACATTAAAAAAAGAAAAAAAACAAATCCAAAAATGGTTCTCCTCAGTTTCTTTGCATTGCTTGAATGCATTTTCTTCTTTTTTTAAATTAAATTATTTAATTATTACAAAAATCTGTGCCAAAATATTTTTTTAAATTAAATTATTTATTTATTTTTTGTAAAAAATACCTAATTTATTTATTTTATTTTGTTAAAAATTAAATAAATAAAAAATAAAGAAAACATAAAAATTTAGAAAAAAGAAGAGTCCAATGATTATTAACTTAAAAATTATTTTAAATATTTTCTTTTTTTTGTTGTTAAAAAACAAAAGAAAATAATATAAAATATATTCCAATAATTATTAAAAATTAAAATAACAATATGTATATTTATTTTTTTAAACATAAATTTGCTTAGAAAATATCTTTTCTAACCCTAATCTTCATAGAATTTCTAATAATTAATTAAACTACATATAGTAAAGCGGTTGGTCCCGTTCCCCAGTGCCTTGTTGTATTGCTGATGTTATTAGCAGAGTCGCGCATGCTTGCAATCATGTGTGAACTCCGCAGAGTATAGAAATAAGTTTATCGCATGCAGGGGGGAATATAGGGAGAGCTCTTCCCTATAAGACTCGATGGATTGGCCGGCCGGCAACTCTGTTGAATGAATGAAGAAGTGATCCACCTTTGCCTATTCCTTTAGGGCTTATATGCACCAGCCTACTTCCTTATTGCTTTCCCAAGGATAAGTTAGTGTCGATTGTTAGCTTAGATAATGGGCGGCTAATAACTCTCTGGGAATGGCCGTTTGTAATATTCTTTGCACCTTTCTCTGGGAACTTCCGATACTTAGCACAAAGTTTAGAGCGACATTATTGTTCACGTGATTTCAGGATGAACCCGGCCTTACACCTCTAACCTTCCAATAGACCGTCCCTGGTCGTTAAGATTTGACCATCCTCTACACCTCTAACCTTCCAATGGACCGTCCCTGGTCCTATTTTTGTTTTGTTTTATATTAAATGAATCCCTCAGGATATAATTTTTGTAAAATATTTATTCATTTTTTTTTTGTTACATGCGAGATCCCGCAGGACTTATATTTTGAAACATAATTAATAATCTGGGCAACGTTAATAGAAAAAATTTTTTTTAATTTACCGAGATTATGAGGCTTGAAAATATGTAAGTAAAACTGTAGTAGAACTAGTAAGGAAAGATATGGTTGATATTCGAAGATTATAAGATAGACTGGCAATAATGTTATGCTTACTCGGTTTATAAGATCTTATATCATATGACTCTTACTGAATATTTAATGAGATATTCCCTTAATATTGAGGATTTGTCAAAATTTGTTTTAAATGTGGGATCTACTTCAACTCTAGTTTTCATTAGTGAGTCGTGGAGTTAAGTCTAATTTCCTATTAGTTCGCCATAAGCCTGTTTCATTTTGGAGGTAGCGTTCATTATATTGACCCAGGAAAGTGGAATTCAATGAATTATATTTTTAGAACCACTCGTGGTTTATAAACAGGATGTGGATGTCTGATACGTATTAAACTCTTGTTTTTTTTGAAAAAAATTTATGCCTAGCGCAGCAGAGCTTTGAAGATTTTTGACGTTTTTAAAACCCGTCCTAGCTTTTGTTTCAAGGGTTTCGAAATTTCGAATTTTGAAATTATGGGTCAAATATACGATTATTCACATTTTGAATTGCCTATAAACATGATCCTCAATCCCAAGTGGAATAGATGCTGTAGGCCACCTCAATGGTTTATTGTTAGTTCATTGATTTTACTGACAAGGTCGTTTAATATTTCACCTTGTTCTTTTAGAATTTGTTTGATGATGAATTGTTCTTCCACGATTTTTTCTAGACTGGGATTTTGTTCATGGTTCAGCCGTTTCCTGCAATTAATCTCACAATGACCTAACTTGCCACAATAGTTGCATTTTGGTTGGTTGTCCCATCGACCATAGTTATGAGCTGATTCACCTTTTAATTTGCAAGAACCCCACGTGGTTTTAGTTTTGGAATCTTCATTCAATTCTTCTTCATATGTTAATATATTGCTTGATGTGCCTTGATCGGTTATCGAGCATAGCGGACTGAACATAGCTTTTGTGTTGGCACATAGCATTAGCTCTGCCTCTTGAGCATTTAGAAGTAGGGTGTCGAAATTATTCCTGTTAGGCCCAGTCAGAGTTCTTGTGAGAAATTGAAGATTTGGGCTAAGCTTTTCTAGGAAGGTTCGACAAAGCACTTCTTCTGAGGCATTTCCTATGTGGTCTGTAGAAGTTGCTTCTATCATAGGTATTAATCTGGAAGCAAATTGCTCTACTGATTCTCCTTTATTCTGTTTGCATATGCTTAGAGCTTTGAAGATTAGTTCACGATTTTGTGTCGTATCTAAATTTTCTTTTATCTTATTAATGGCTCCCTCAAGAGTTGTTCTTTCAGCTTGTGGTATCTTGTCAAATATTTTTCTTGCCTTCCCGTCTAGACATACTTTGAGGCGGGCAATTTTGTCTGTTTCATCCCACTTACCATTGCATTCGATTATATCTTTGAATTTCCTGGCCCAGCGTACAAACTCAATTACAGAGTTCCCCGAGAAAATTGCGAATGTTGGAACGTTTTCTGTCGAAAGCATACTAATATAATGGAATCCCTCAGGATTTTTCTTTAATTCATTAATGGCTCCCGCAGGAGTTTTGATTTGATAATTGTCACTGAAAGGATCTGAGGATCCTTTTTCATAAGTATCAAAAGACATTGAATAAGTCGAGAATAGAATTAATAAAAGATTTTTAAACCTGAAAATAAAATAAATAATTAGAAAAAATTATTTCAGAGAGCAAAGAGAAAACCAATGATGAAGGTATTAATGAGTGATAGGATATAAATGAGATTACAATGCTAAGATATCAGATTTTTTTAAGTTTCAGCTTTCCCATTGACTAATCTTTTATTTATAGAAGTGAGATTAATGAAGGTTCGTAAAAGTAATATGATTTTTTTACTATCTGGGAATTGTTTATATAATGAAAAGTAAGAAAATTTTATTGTAAAATTGACTTCCGATCACGGAGAAGAGATTAATGCGGCTTTTAGTAATAATTCCTGTGGGAAATATTTTTTGAAATAATAGAAAAATAAATAAAATAAAATTTTTTATGTGTAATAAAGTAGATTTTTTTGATGACCTTTGTTCTAGAAAAAAAAATATTGTAATATTTCCTAAAAATTTTTGTATATTTTCGATTTTGGGAAAAATGAAGGAAACAGGCAATCACAAAGAAGAAAAAATTCATATGTTGTCTAGAGAGGGACTGATTGAAAATATAAAAAAATTAGCAAAAAAAAATTTTTTAAGAAAGGGATAAAATTTAATGCCTACCCTCAGATTTTAATATTAAATGGAACCCGCAGGTTATAAATTAAAACTGGTTCATATTTTGGGAAAAATAGTTTTTCTACTAGTATTTTGAGTACCCACATAAAGGTTATTTTTGCAGACCTAAGGAATTCTGTTTATCCTCGTGTGAAAATGTTTTATTTTCACTCAGATTGATCTTTTTTGGAGGTAAATTAGATATCTAATTCGAAAACTTTATGTAATTTAAAATGATTTTGTAAATTTATTTATAATTAACAGCCCCAGGTTAAAGCGAAGAATGATAAATTAGACAACTGTATAAGTTAAAGAGTCCCGCAGGTAGGCAAATTACAATAGGATCCAAGAGAGGCTACGTATAAAAGTAGAATACGAGAAAAACAAAACATAAGAAAAAATAAAAAATAAGATAAGGATGAATGAAAAATTCATAATTTGGTTCTCTCTTATTTTTGGAAAATTACAGTAATTAATCAAATCTTAATTTCACTAATTATTTTATAAAAAAACTCAATCTACAATTTCAGACCCAAAAATATTTTTTAAATTTTTTTGTGTTTATTTGGCTGGTAATTAATTTTAGAAGTCTTGAGTCTTAGAGGTACGAATTCTTTGTGAATTAAATTTTTATAATAACTATATCTGAAAAATAATGTATCGGGAGAACTAAATATGATTCATAGTAGAGCCCGGAAAGAGATTTTTTTAATTGTGATTTTAGAGAGTGGGAAAAACAATAGAATTTTTTGAGAAAAAGCTATGAAAGATACGTTTTTCCTTTCGGAAAGAATTTCTGGGGAGTCATCTAATAATTCAAAAATGTAAAAGAAACCCGCAGGTTATTTAAGACTGAGTTTTCGTTTAGATTGTGGGATCCTTTGTTTTGAGATATCTGGATCAGAGTGGCCCTTTACCCTATTTATAGAGGATTTTCCCTAGTTTTGACCTTTTCGCCCTATTTTTCCCTATTTTCTCATTTGCCATATTTTTGCCCTATTTTTGAGTGGCCTCCGCAGAGGTTAGATTATGTTTTTGTATCTTTGTGAGTTTTTATTTAGTTTAGTTGATTTTATTGTTTTCCCAAATTGTTTTCCCAAAATTAACTTAGGTATTTTTCTTTTAAACCGTTAAAATATTTGAAGTGTCATTATCTTTTAAGACACCTTATGAATTTTGTTTAGAATACTATAATCTATATTCGTCACAATTTTCTATCTAGCCCAAATTTTTGAGGATATTTTGGTGATTCTAGATAAAATTCAAAGGCCAGTGCATCCAAACTCTTAATATGCTTATTTGTTCACCAAAAATTTTTAGATTTTATTTCAAATATAAAGTTTATTTTTATAAACTAAAAATCAGTCTTATTTCTTTTGTGCACCTATTTATTTACCTATATACTATTAATTGGAATTGTTTACATAATCAAATAACTGTTATTTTAAAATTCCAAATTGAATAGATTTATTATTTTACAACTCAGATTTTAAGTGAGTTTCTATAGCAGTTAAAGTATTTGAAGAATAGAATAACATAAACGAAATATAAATTCCTTTGAAATTATTACAAAAGGAAATCAAAATTATGAAAAAATGGACCCCGCAGGGAAGTATATGATATATATACATTCTAACTAGTAATAGTGAAACGTTTCTTTTATCATCTAGAGAAATGCTTAGCAGAAAAAAAAATATTTGAATAAATTTCATCATATAAACGAAGGATACAACAAAAAAATACTCTTAAAAATATTTTTTTACAATAAAATCTGTTTTAGGAAAATGTGATTTAATAAAATTAATTTGAAAATAATAAAGAGATTTTCCCTATAACCTTAGATGAATTAAAAGAATAGATACAAAATTCTTGGGGTATTTTAGTAAAAATTTAATAAAAATGTACTAAAATATTTATGGTAAATTTAGGCTGAAAAAAATTTCCCTAATCAAATGAAATTGAAGTTTCTTGTAACCCGCGGGGTGATAGAAAATAACTGAAACCTTTTTTCTTCTTGTTTTTAAATGAAACTTTTCCGAATTTTAATATTAAAATATATGAAAAGAATAAACTAATAAGAATATTTTTACAAACAATACTTTTTGCAATTAGTGCAATAATTTGCAATTATAAACTATAAAATTTGAAAATTTTGTTGATTAATTTAAATAATTAAACATAATTGGACCCCTCAGGGTTTTGATTAATTCATAATTAATAAACTTATATATTCTTTAATGAGATGAAAAAGGGAAAAATCAATAAAAGAACAGATTTTGTTGAAAAGAAAGGTTTATTTAAAAAAATTTCTTTGGAAAAGGAAAAAAATATTTTTTTTACACTTTTTAAATGAACAATTTTGTTGAGGTTCTAATGAAGGTGAAAAAATTAATTATGTTTAAAATACCTTCGTCGAAATTCTTGAGAAGTTTTAAAGAAAATTTACATTTTGAGAGTCTCGTAGTAAAAATAATAGGTATTGAAAAACCCCGCGGGGTGCAGAACAAGTTTTATTGACATAATAGAGCATCTTATTGAGAAATATGTAGTTATTCATTCATTTTGTTGACAGCTCGAGATGCATTTGCAATAAAGTAATAAAGACAATCAAGAGGATTAATAAATATAGAATGAATATGTTCATAAAAATATAGTTAACGAATGCCGCAGCATTTTTCTCACACGGAATTGAGATAAACTCTCAAGATTTTCCCTAGCTATAGGAATTTATAATTAATAATGGGCCAATTTCTTAAGAATTTTCTAATTGAGAACTATTTTTCTTGTTTTTTTTTAAATTATTTATTTCAATGACCTCCTCGGAGTATAGGAATACTTTTCATTAAAATTTATATTTTTCATTGGAATTAATTCTTAATTGATTTAGTTGTATTCCTCTTAGTTTTCCTATTTTATAAATGTATATGGCCTCCGCAGAGGTTAGATCACTTTATTTACCCCTTACATTTTCTAAAATTTTCATTCAAATATTAATCTAGTATCAAAATGGGGTTTACTGATTATAAAATATAATTTTTTTAACATAAATGGCCTCCGCAGAGGATAGATCACTTTAAAATTAACCCCCGTATATTTTAAAATCTTCATTCAAATATTAATTTCTATTATAAAAATGGGGTACCATGGATTTGGAGCGCAAAAAAATATTATTCTTTAAAATTATTCATTCATCAAAATTAAATTAAACCGCGGATTTTGAGTGCACAATAAAAATTATAAAAATCCATCTTTAAAAATTCCCCGACCTATTCCTAACTCAAATTTTACGGCAAAAGGTGAGGAACCATCCGGTGCTACCAGTAAAGCGGTTGGTCCCGTTCCCCAGTGCCTTGTTGTATTGCTGATGTTATTAGCAGAGTCGCGCATGCTTGCAATCATGTGTGAACTCCGCAGAGTATAGAAATAAGTTTATCGCATGCAGGGGGGAATATAGGGAGAGCTCTTCCCTATAAGACTCGATGGATTGGCCGGCCGGCAACTCTGTTGAATGAATGAAGAAGTGATCCACCTTTGCCTATTCCTTTAGGGCTTATATGCACCAGCCTACTTCCTTATTGCTTTCCCAAGGATAAGTTAGTGTCGATTGTTAGCTTAGATAATGGGCGGCTAATAACTCTCTGGGAATGGCCGTTTGTAATATTCTTTGCACCTTTCTCTGGGAACTTCCGATACTTAGCACAAAGTTTAGAGCGACATTATTGTTCACGTGATTTCAGGATGAACCCGGCCTTACAATATTAATATGTATATATGCGCACCCTGTTATTATATTTATTTAATTAAACAATTTATTTTTAATTTAAAAAAATTTGGAAATTTTTTTGTTTAATTTTAAAATAAATAAATGTATTTTTATTTTATTTAAATTAAATTAAAGGAAGAGAAGTATTTTAAGTAGGTAGTCAATTTATTCTTCTTTTTTTATTTTAAGTCACATTTTTATTCAACTGTTATTTGAGAAGAAAAAAATAAATATATGTACCTAAATTAATTGTTTTTATTTTAAAAATATTTTTTATTTAAAGATTTTTTTCTTTTAATTTGTCTATAATTATATTGTTAATTGTATATCCCTCTATATATCCTTTATTCTTATAAATAATCTTTACAGTTATATATATTTTTATTTTCAGAATTAATTTAATTTTAATGTCAAATAAATTATTTTTAAATTTAAATTAAAAAATTTTTGGATGGAGTGTGGTCCTAACGAGCCGACATTATTTAATTTTGAAAATAATTCTACAAGACAATTTATTCATTCACTTGTCTTATTTCAAAAGTAAAAAAAAATCCAAAAATTATCAAAATTTTTTTAAAAATTTTTTAGAGCATATGCCCCAATTCATGGAAGAATTTGTGTATTTTTGTGTCTTTTTGGTATATTTACTTTTAAATAAATAAATATGTACTTAATTTTAAAGGTGTAATAACAAATTTAATTCATTGTGTAGTTCTTACTAGACCACAAATGAGGCAATCAGCAGTTAATTCTATTATGGTAAATAAATAGAAAAATTATTTAAAGAAAATTAATTTTTAAAGACGGCAGTAGCTTTATGTGATTTAGGGACAATGGGCTCTTATTTAATTTATATTTGGCATTTTGTGCTTGGAGGGAATTTATGGTAATAATTTAATTTTAATTTTTAATTAAATAATTAATTAAAAGTTCAAATACCCAAACACATATTTGGATGTATTATTTATTATTACATATATTTCTTTCAATTGTATTACATACAGCAACACTTTGGTTAGCTGTTTTAATGGCATTTTTAAGAAGAATGACTTTACATAGAAATACACTTTATAGGTAAATCTAAATTTGTACTCCCACTCCCCCTCCCTCTTCCCCTCTTCCTTCCCTCCACCTCTATCAATTACCCCCCCCCCTACCACAAAAATTTAAAAATATTTAATTTATTTTCAAAGTAAATGGCAAAGAGTAGCCTTAGCTAGACGTGCATCTTTAACTGTTATATTTTTTATTTTATTACTTTGTATTCCATCATTAGCAGTTCATCAAGTAATTAAATATCCCCACGCTAATTGGCACCCCTCTTTATTGTGTCCAAAAATTATTTCTGGAATTTTGTCAAAAAATCATAGCGAACCAATTTTTACAATTATAATAAGGAATACAGCAATGGCTAATGGATGTTGGCTTTTTAAAGCTAATTTATGGCTTACTGGGATTTGCTTTAAGGTAAAGAAATATGTTTGGAATTATTTTACCCAAAAATATTTTTTTAAATTAAAATAAAATTTAATTTAAATCTACATAAGAGAAGGAAATAAAGGAAGTAAAGAAAGTTTTGAATGAAATATATTAAAGAAAATTTATTTAGCAGTAGGAATATTCTCAATTAAGTCAAAGCATTAATCAAAATTTTGTCCAAAGGAGAAAAATAAGAACGGAACTTCCATTACACTTTATCAATTTTCCATAAAAATATTTAATTTATTAAATACTTTTGTCAAATTTTCCCCCTTTTTTCAGGTAATTCCCTGCCTTTTACTTTTAATTCTCAGTGCCAGTCTTTTACAAAGACTTAAACAAGCAGAGAAAAAACGTTGTCAACTTTTATTAAAACAATTAAGTGATTCGCCTAAAAATGATGGAAGGAATTCTGTTGATAATTTAAAACAACGGCAAAATGGAGGAATCAAAAAGTTTTTCTTTTTCTTTCAAAAATTCCAAAAAAATTATTTATTTTTAGAATGCATGCTGACAGAACAACAGGCCTTTTATTAGCAATTCTTTGTGTTTTTCTTTTAACAGAATTACCCCAAGGCCTTATAGCCATACTTAACGCAATATACACGGCAGATGTCCACAGATTTATTTATTTAACTTTGGGGGATGTTTTGGATTTACTTTCGTTAATTAATTCTTCTGTTAATTTTGTTTTGTATTGTTTAATGTCTTCACGTTATAGACAAACTTTTTGTTCCCTCTTTCTTCCAATTAAAATTTGTGGACGGTAAGGAAAGAGAGGGGGGAGAGAATTAGTCTTTTAATTTTAAATTTAAAGTTGTGTTGCTAATGGAGGACAGTCAGCCCCTCCTTTACAAAGTTTTGTGTCAGAAAAACAATTTAACGATAATTGTGATGAACTAGAATTAAGAGGAACTCTTGCACAAAGGCTAGCACAGAGAAGAAGGTATTTAAGTATTGTTAATGTTGTTAATTATTTAAATAAAAAATTATGAAAACAATGAAAAAATGTTTTTAATTGTCCAAGATTTAAAAAATTAAAAATCCAAAAATTTAAATTAAATTTAATTTACAGGTCAACCCCAACACTTCGATTACAAAGAGTTGGAAGTCAACAAAGCCATTTAAGTATGCGTGATTGGAAAGAAAGACAACAAAAACAAAGGAGAGGATCTAACTTTCCCAAATATTTAGAGGAAAAAATAAAAGAAGATTCGAATGATGAAAATAAACAACAGACAAATTTACTCACTCCAAATGCGGGTTTTTAAATATTTTTTTTTTGATTTTACCTCAATTATATATTTATTCTGTGATTTTGAAATATTTTTGAAAAATTTTATTTTACAAATTAAAATAAAAAAAGATTTTTTGAAATTTATTAATAAACAATTTATTTATTCACCAAATTATACCTATATGCCTAAAATCTAACACAACAATTAAGGAAATATTTGTTTTATTTAAATATTTATGTTAGCCATAAGTAGGGTGATTCGTTGGGATCGAAATTAGATTTAAAAAGTTTAAATTAAATTTTAATAATTTTTAAAAATCTAAAAATATGCCGTCCTCAAAATGTCTTAAAATAATCAAAATTTTAACAAAATTTTCAAAAAAAATTAAAAAAGTAGGATCAGAAAAGGAAATACTAGAAATAATTTAAATATAAAGTTTTTCAGGAATATTTAAAAATATTCTGTCAATTAATTCTATTCCAATTTGAAAACAAACATCTTGATTAGATAATTCATATTTCCACCCACCAAATCTTTAATTTTAAATTAATTTACATATTTAAATAATTAAAAATCACCTTCCTCTCGAATAAATTTGTAATTTTTCCAAATATTTGTGACATTCTTTTAAAATAAAGTCCCTTTCTTTTGTAGGTATTGGATAACCAAAAGGTAAACATTTAATCCATTTTGAACAAATATTTTCTTTTTTATTTATTATACCAACAGAAATTAAATCTTTTCAAATATTTATTTATTTAATTAAATTCAATTAACCTTTAATTATTTTATCAAAAATTTTATTTTTTTGTTCATTTTCTAAAGGCAATTCTTTATCCGAACTCTGTCCTATTTCACATAATATTGACCAAAATTGGTTATTATTATTATTTTTATTTTCAATTAAATTAGAAGAAGAAGAGGAGGAAGAAGAAGAGCATTTAGGGGGAATTAATTCTGAACTAAAGTTGGAAATAATTGTGCATCGATAAAATAAAATCTTTTAAAAAGAAATAATTACAAAATTAATTACAGATTTAATTCAAAATTAAACTTCTTTTCTTGGATAATATGCCCAACTTAATTTTTTAACAAAATCATTTTTCCCTCCAAATAATCCAATTCCAACCAGAATTACTGTAGAATGTTTTAAAGGTTTAGATAAATTATTAATTCCAATCATTTTTTCTAATTCAGTTAAAGGAATTGTTGAAATAAGTAAATTATAATTAAATTTCTATAAAAATTAATTATTTTTTTATTTTCTTTTTAACTAACTAGTTCCCCCACCTTTTTATTTCCATTTTTGTCTAAACAAAAAATATTTTTTGTTTCTGAATTAATTTCCACAACTTTTTGTCCAAAATTAAATATTTTTGAGGGAAATCTTTCAGAAAAACGTTTCCACATTTCTCCAATCCCTTTACAGTTTGCAGGGTAACGAAAAGCTGTTTGACGTTTTTCATCTTCAATTAACAATTTTTGGTGAGAAAGTGAACAACGACGTTTTAATTGTGATAAATCAATTAAAGGAACACGGCCTTGTAACCAGCTAGTTCCCATTTCGGAAATTGGGACTGTCCAGACCTTTTTTAAAATATTTTGTGAAAACAATTAAATAAATTAACTAATTTTATTTGAAGGTGAATAGAATTGCGTAAAGATTTACCCACCCGACCCGATTTTTATTTCACAATCCGGGCACATTCTTGATAACTAGCCAAAGATACATATATTTAAAAATACCTTTTCATTATATGGTCTAACAAATATTTTCTGCAAAGTTTCTCCAAAAAGTGAAAGAGAAAAAGAATCAAAATTTTCTTCTTTTTCCGGTATTTTTGTTGCTAAACAATTATTTTTTTCTCCTTCTTTTTCTTTAAAATTTAATTCTTCCAAACATTTTAATTTTAAATTTTTGGGAAAATAAGGAATTGAATTTTGAACTGGATAGGGAATATAATAATTAATTTTATTTAAATTTTCTTCTTCTTTTTTATTTTCTATCATAACATGGGACATTTCTGCCTTAAAAATAAATAAAAATAATTCTTTTTTTTCAATCCAAAATTTTAATTACCATAGCACATCGAGGTATAATTTCCCATTCTGTCACACATTCCTCCATTGCTTCAACAAAATTTTTGTATTTACTAATTCCTTTTTAAAAATATTATTTTTAAATTTAATTAATTATTTTCTACCCATTACATGAACACCCAAATCCCAACAAAAACCATTTTCATCAATCACACTTCGTGCCAACCCTCCAATTTCTTCTTCTTGTTCAATTACACAAACATTTATATTTTCCTTTTTTAAATTAACAATTATTTTAATTTAATTTTTTCTTACATTTATTAGTTTGTCTTTTTTGAGTTTAAAAATTCGATTAAGTGCTCCTTAAAAGTTAAAATATTTATTGTTTATTTTTCAAATAAATTACCCAAAGCTGTCGGTCCAGCCCCTAAAATAATTATTTTAATTTCTTCATTTAAATAATTATTAACATCTTCTACTTTTTCATTTTCAATCAAAGACATAAAAATAAATTATATTTTAATTAACAAAAATATTTTAATAAATGCTTTTGTTGATCGAATGAATAAATAAATTGATTAAAATAAATTTTATTTCTTTCTATATAATTGACCCAATTTTTTGTTTATTAATTAAAAAATAATAAATAAAATATTTGAGAATATTGAACAGTATTTAAAAAAAGAAAAATTAAACTTTATAAAAAATTTGGAAATCGAAAACTTCGAAAATTTCATTTAATAAAAGAATATCGAAAGAATAACCGGCTTTATTTGTATCCGGTTAGTTCTTGCTATTTATTTACTATAATTTAATAATTTTTTTTCTTTATTTTCCGGAATGTTTTTTTATTAATTAAAGAATATATTACTTTAACAGGTTTTTTCTTTCCATTACCTGTTCGCTTGAAGAAAAAAGACTTGATGGATTTACTTTATTTTTAAATTCTCAAATATCAAGCTGGCGACATTAAAAAATAAATAAATCATTCAAGTAAAATATATTTATTTAATTATTATCCGGTAAGAGGATATAGAGGTAGGCGGTCCTTTTTTTTATTCAAAGGTTAAATTTTAATTTATTTTATCTCTTATTTTTAAATTTCCTCAATAATTTTCTAAAATAAATTCTTTTAATATGTCAAAATTTTGTAATTATTTAATTACCGGTAAGTTATTTAAATATATAAAATAATGTCTTTTTCTGTATATTTTTTAAATATTTTTTAAATATTTTAAATAAGTTTAACTAGATTTTTTATATCCAAATATCCAAACTTTTTAAACCAATTTATTTATAGCTTTGTGTGTATTGTTTTTAACAACAAATTTGCCTTTAACTACTTCCAATTTTGTCCAAAACAAAACTTCCATTTTATGTAAAGATGGAAAAGGCCCTTTATTAGAGGGAGAAGAACGTGTTTTCCAATGCTTTGACAATGATTGTCCTGCCGGTTTTGAATGTGAAAATAATAATGGAAGTGGAATTTGTTGTCCAAATTTACCCGAACTTTTCAAGTTTATTTTTGGAAATTAAAAAAAATATTTATTTATTTTAAAGACTTTACAATGAAGTAAGTGCTGAAATAAAAAGAGAAGGTAGTAGTAATGAAGGAATTAATAGAGAACAATTAAATAATAATGAACAGTTAAGTTTTAATTAATTTATTGGTATTTAATGGTTGTTGAATATACATAAACAAAAATTTTGATTTTTAATTAAAGATTATTTAGATATTTAAAAATAAATTAATTTTTAAACTATTTTAATTAAAGAAATCAATCAGAATCTATCGTTAATGCAATGGAACTTTTAGAGAAACATTATGGGAAATTAATTGCAAGGGAACGTCCACCATCTATTGAAAATGTAAATTACTTATATATTTTTTAAATTCTTTTCTTAAATTTAAATTTCAAAAGAAAACAACAAAATCTTCAATATTTCCATCATTATCTTCACAAAATAATTCCCCAATTAATTCTCAATCTGTTAGAGACTCCCCAGTAGCTTTAGAAGAAATTAAAAAACAACAACTTTTTGAAGCAAATATTTGGAAACCAAAAAATTTATTTTCTAAAAAAATTTATATTGATGCAAGTGGAGAAGAATTTAGTTGTAAAAGGCAACGTTTAGAGACTTTTTGTGAAAATGGAAATAAAAGAACACAATTTGTTATGAGATGGTTTGCTAAAGAAGGAATATGTTATTCATATCCTTGGGGGTATTGTCCAGGTAATCTAAATATTTTTTTGAAAGAGAGAGAGGGAAATTAAAAGAGATTTAGGGGCTTGGGAGTTAAAAGCTTTAAAATAAAAAAATAATTTTAAAAATAAATTTCAAAATCAGAAAAATAATTAACAACACGAAAAACTTCCCCAAAATTATTTGTTTGATAGGTATTGGGCTTGAAACATAAAATAAAATTTATTTCCAAAAAAACTCTTTTCTAAATAATTAAAATTTAAAATAAAGGAGAGCCAATAGCAACAGATAAAACAATTCGAACACTTAAAGAATGTGAAGCTTTATGTACAGATAAATTAGATAAATATTTAATTAAAGAAGAAGAACAACAACCAAATAAACAAATTTCTGGTGTTGTTAGATTAATGGAGAAGGAAGAAATTAAAGAAGAAACAATTACAACTTCAACTTTCCAAACAATTAATATTGACTCTGAAAATGAAAAAAATAATTTGGAATCTTACAAAATAATTGTAAATTAATTTAAAATTAAAAATAAAAAAAATAAATTTTAAAGGCCAATTCCTCATCATTTCATTATCCTCCTCAAAATAACCCAATTAAAGTCCCTCCTTCCTCTGCCTCAGCAGAATTAGCAGAATTTTTACTTTCAGAACAACGTCCAAATATAAAATCAAAAAGATGTGAAAAAATAACTCCATACAGAACAATTTGTCCTTCAAACGGATTAACTAGCCAATTTACTCTTCGTTGGTATCAAAGAGGGAATAATTGTTTTGCTTATCCTTATGGATATTGCAATGTATTTTTTGAATTAATTTTTTTTTAAATAAAAAGAATTTAAAGGATTCAATATTTGAAGAAGAACCAATAAAAACAGAAAAAGAATGTTTATTAATTTGTGTACAAAGAAGGGAAGAAGGTGGTTGGATGTCGAGAAGAAGAAGACGTTTATTGAAAAAATAAAATTTAAATAAAATAAATTATTTTTAAATTAAAGTTACGAATTAATATTTTTCTTTAAAATCCCAAAATAATAACCACAATACAATTAAATATGGAGTACCTAAAGAGGTACACTATAAAGAATTTCGACTAGAGTTCGACACTGTTCGGTATAATCGAAAGCATCGAATCGGTATTTTCAGGTCTACCGATACAGACATTGTCGGGGCAGAACTACCAGTACCGAAAAAAGATTTACTGAACACTAGTTTCGACTATATAAAATACGTTTTTGTATTTTCCATTAAAATATTGCTAGCGAGTTTAATAAAAAGTGAAAAGATTCGAGAATATATTAATTTAAATAAATCACTACATAATTATTAAAAAATAATAATATTTTCTAATTTAATCATTATTGCATGAACTTGTAGATTCTCCTCCTCCTGCCCCACTTCCCCCTCCTGTTGTTCCTCCTCCTCCTTTCAAAGCATTTGCTAAAATCTAAAAAAAAAATTATTTAAAATTAAATGTATTCCAATTTCAATACTTGTTGAGCAGTTAAATTAGCCAAAGGCAAAATTCCAGCAGTAAGTAAATTTTGTAAAGCATTTCCTGTTGAAGAATTATTTGTTGTTGTTTCTTCTTTAAATAAATTATCATTTCCACAATTAATTGGAGTGGAGGAGGATGTTGATACACCTGAACATACTGCTGCCATACAACTTGCTTTAAAAATTAATTTTTATTTTTTTAAAAATAATTTACAAAAGGGGGAATGTGCAAATTAGAGAAAAATGTTTATTTTTGGGTAATTTTTTATTTTTTTAATTTTGGAATTTTTGAAGAACAAACTTTGAATTAAATTGTTGCTATATTTAATTATATTATTTTTATTTTCTTCTTCCTCTCCTTCCTCCTCCTCCTCCACCTCTTCTTTTTCTTCTTCTTCATCGTCTGCTGCATAAACAACACCTTGAGGCATTTGATAAAGAATTGGGGGGAATTGTTTATTTTGTTGTTGTAATGAAGAATGTTTTCTTTTATTTATTGGGGAAGGATTTGAAGGTAAAGAAGTAGAAGACGAAGAGGGTAATAATAAATTATTAGAGAAAGGGGAGGGAATGGTTGTAGAAGTAGTAGAAGAGTTTGAAGAACATGCCATTAAACCTTCAAAGGAATTTTTGTTTAATTTTTACAAGTTAGCAAAGGTGGGTGGGGGAGGGGGGGGGTGAAGGGTGTAATTAATTAATTTAGGGTGTAATATTAATTGTTTGGGGAAGATTGAGATGTATTTTTATTGTTAAAATTAATTAAAAGTGCAAAGGGAAAATAAATAAATTAAAATAATTAAAATAATTACCTTGAAGTAAAAAAGGTAACAAAGCTGCCCCTAATTGTTGACTATTATTATTATTCATTAATGATTGTTGTTGTTGAGAAGATGTTTGTAGATTATTTTGATTATTATTTTCTTGTTGTTTTTGTGTTTTTTGTTGTTTTTGTTGTTGTTTATGTTGTAGACGTTCACGATTTTCTGAAGCTGCTCTAAGTGCTTCTTTTAATGTTTTTAATTGTTGTTTGGAATCTACAAATGTTTGGACAGGTTCGAGATAATTATGTGAATTGTTTGGGGAAGATTGAGAAGAAGAGGAAGAAGGCTAAAAGAAATTTTAGAGAAATTAATGAGAAATTAATTAAAAGTATTTGAACTAGCCTTATCTTTTTTTATTTTTTTCCTTTGTTGTTCAATATTAGAAAATAATAATTCATCTAATGTTGGTTTTTGTTTATTTATTTTATTATCACAAAATGTTTTTAATTCATTTGAATTATTATTTGATGAAATATTTGGTGGAATAATTAACTAAATAAAAATTAATTAATTAATTAATTAATTGATCTTTTTTTATTTTATTTCCTAATTAACTTTTAATAATTTCTAAAAATAACAAAAATATTTTTAGAACCTTTATTTAGGCTAAATTAAAAATTTTCAGTTTTTTGAGAAAACTTTTCAAGAATAATTTTTTAACTACCTATTTTATTCCTTTCATTAAAGCGTTAAATAAAAATTTACTTTTTTTCTTAAATTTTAACAAAATTAGCATTTTTTAGTTTTAATTTTTTTATAAAATGTTGCGGAAATGGAAAATAAAATTTTAATAAAAACCCCAGACAAAAAAGAATTTTTTTTAATTTTTTTCTCACCGAATTAGAAGAATCATTAATTTGAAATAAATCAGAAACTAATTTTCTTTTTCTTGGATTATTTAATTGTTGTTGTTGAGGGGTTATTATTGGGGTTATTCCTAATGTTTGTGGTTCAAAAGTAAATTCTGTTTTTGTTGGCATTGGGTCTATTATTTGTTCTTAAAATTAAAAAAAAGATTTTTTCCTTCCTAAAAGAAAGCACAATTAAAATAACAACCAATGAGGGAATTTTAACTAAAAAAGGGAAGAATAAAAGAGAGGAAATACTGTAATTATTAAATATTTTTTGTAAAATATTTTTAAAAAGAAAAAATACCTTCTGTTGCGTTTAAACAATTCTAAATTTAAAAAATCAAAATAATTTAAATTAAAGTTAAAATTACCTGAATTAATTGTTTTCCAGGTTCGGAGAGTATCATAGGCTTTAATTTACTTGTTGCAAATGCATAAACATGTCCAGTTTCAGATGCAACAAGTAAAAGTACTTGTGTGCCTGTCAATGTTGAAAGTTCGTTTGCCTAATTTTTATAAATAAAGAAAAATTATTGGAGAATACAAAATATTGACATATTCCATATTCCCCCCATTTTTGAAAATTATTTTAAACATAAATCCAAAAATTAGAGAAAAAGATTTAGAATTTAAAGGCGGACTTTTGCACTAGGCAACTTTTGTGCCGACATTATTAAAAAATAGTGATACTCTTTTGATATTAAACACATTATTTAAATTTTTAAATTAAAATAAAAAAAACTTTTTTCATAATTCCAGTTTTTCTTTTACTAAAAGTTGTATATCTTCTCAATTTATTTCCAATATATTCCATTTTTATTTTAACTCTTCCTTTTGTTTTTTTCCCATTTGGTAAAAGAATACAATTACTACTTCCTGCCCCTCTCTTTTTTCTCACTTCTTCTTCCGGTTGTTGATTATTTAGTAATTTTTGTTTTGGAATTGTAATTGTATTGTTATTATTTATTAAAGAAGTCATTCCCTAAAATAAATTAAAAAAAGATTTTAAATTTTGTAGAAATTCTAAGACCCAAAAATATTTGGACACTTTATTTATGAAATAACTTTACATATTTAAATTAAAGATAATTAGATCAAATAAAGCTTAAATGATAGAGAATTAAATAAGGAAAAAATATTTGATTGGATACAGAGTTCAAGGGGCGAATGGAAAGATTTTGTATAATATGTACATAGTAGAAAATGTAAACGAGGAAAAAGCTATGATGAAATGAAAGGTCTCGAGATATCTTTGAGTCACCCTGTAGTACTTAGGGGATAAAATAAATTATAATTTTGTTTAATAATTTTTGAAATAAGAAATAATTATTTTTATTTTTTTATTTATTTTCATCAAAATATTTATTTTTGTTTTTCTCTACCCATTAAAAATATTTGTGTTTAATAACCAGCCGTCAAAAACTAACAAATATGGAGAGAAGATGAAAATAAAAGAAAAGAACTATTGGATTGAGATGGAATATGACAAAAAAAAGTTTTGAATTAATAAGGTAAAACCAATAAAAATAAATCCAAAAAAGAAGAAAATGATGAGAAATAAATTGGAATTAATAATTTTGTTTTATTAATTTATTTCTTAAAATTTGGGGATTTATTTAGAAGATTAAAGAATTGATTTTCTCTTAATTTTTTAAATATTGGGCCGTCTGCAATTCCAGATATGACAGTTGCGGATATAAAATTAAAAAAAATTAATTAAAGTTTTTAACGCTGCAAAAATACAGAAAGCGTTCAAAAACTGTCAGGGGTCGGCTGGTATTTCAACCAAAAGCCGGCACTCCAAAACAGACTTTTACCTTCAATAATTTCTTATTTTAAATATTAATTTTATTTAAAAATACACTAAATAATTTCCCAAACATTAACGTTTTGTAGAGTTAAATAATTGTTCTGTTTCTCCTATTTTTAACCTTATTTCTTTTAAAACACATTTTCCCCGTCAGATTTGACAACCATTCCGAAACCGGAGTTATTTTTCTTAATTTTTCCTGATTTTTCCAATTATTTGGCGACTCATTTTCAGTCGATTTCCATCCAAATAAATTCCTCAAAAATATACCTGCTCTTCCCTTTTCTTTAATAATTTCCTTATTTTTTCTAAAAAAATATTTTCATTGGCTGCCTAATTAGCAATTCGCGGCTGGTTCTCTCCGAGTCTTTATGGCATTCACAGAAATAGCAAAAATAAATATAAGAAAAATTATTTGAAAATTAAATAGTTTTTAATAATTTTTGATAAAAAGTTTTTTTGATTATTTTGTTTAATTAAAAAATAAACACAAAACTGTCTCGTTAAATAAATTAAGGGTATTCTAATATTTTGGTTTAAAGAAGGAAAAAGAATTTTTAAATAAATATAATGGTTAATTTTTAAAATATAAATTTTAAATGAATGAGAATTTTTAAAAGTTTTTAATTTTAAATAAAAACCTCCCAAAGCACGCATAAAATAAAAGGAATAAATTTTCGCGGTAAGGAAAGGAATGAAAAAGGAAATAGAGAATTGTGGTTATAAAATTACTGTAAATTAAATAAAGAAAGAGGGAAAGAGATTGGTGAAATATTTTTTTAAATAATTTTTTTTGGTTAAAATTTAATTGAGGAAAAATTTATAATAAACTTAATACATATAAGGAATTCCTTAGGGGAGAAAAGGGAAAAAATTGGAGAGATTCTAAGGCTCTTAATCAGAGACAGAAATAATTATTTGTCGGATTTTATAATCGGTTTTTAATCACTTATTTATTTTTTATTTTTTCAATATTACCCACCTTCAGTTCTTCCTCCTCCTCTTCCTCCCCATCATCCTCTTCTTCATCTTCTTCCTCCTCCTCTTCATCATTTCCATTTTCAATATTTTCTTCTTCATTATTTTGTTTAGTTAATTGCTCTAACATTTTCTCGAATTCTGATTGTAAAATAAATTGTTTTTGCTGATTTTTAGGATCAAAAGAAGATGAAGAACATTCTTCATTAATTGGTGATTTATCACTTGAATTCGTTTCTTGTTTTGGCTCTTCTTTTACTCTCATTTTTTTAAATTTATCTGAAAAATAACAAAGAAATACTTGCAAGAGAATTTTAATTATAAAAATAATCTCCGGATATCCGTAAATTTTCCAAGAATCGACAACCCTAATAAAAAGAGAATCAATGCCCCCGCCAAAGGCTAAAAAATAAGCAAAAGCGCGATGAAGCGACATAAGGGAGAAAGTGATGGAATATAGAAAAAGGATTACAGCTGGGACATTTGGCCTGTAAAAAAAGTTTTTTGGTAAATGAATGGCCAAATGAGAGAAGATGAATGGCCAATTCAGGCAGTAAAGGAATTAATATATTTTATTTTCTTTTTTTCTTCTTCACCGAAATTGGGATATTTTTTGGGGAAAGAAAAAAAGAATTCTGTTTCGGTCTTTACTTTGTTGTAAAATAAAAAGGAGGATATTTAGAACAACAAGTACAGATACTTGGATAAAATAAAGAATTCTGGATCTAAATGGAGTATTGAGGTATGAAAAGTTTATGAAGAAATAAGCAAATGATGAAAAAAATGAGGCTATAATAATTTAAAAAATTGTGTAATTGATAGCTTAATTGAAAGAGAAACAAAAATCAACGCAGTCTTATTTAATTGGACAAAGTTTCGAACAGTTTTAACACTCCCTTGATATAGTCCCCAAGGGGTTTTTCAGTTTAATCAGCTCGAAAACAGGCTTCCCGTATTTTTGCTAATTCCCTGTTAAAAAAATTTTTTTAATTTCTCCATTTTCCCATCTAAATAACTTTATATATATTTATTATCCGCCCATTTTCGATCGCTTCTTGTGAACCAATTTCCCTTTTCTACTTTTCTCCTAAAGAAGAATTTTCTTATTGCCATAGGCAGTAATAACGCCATGTGTTGTGCGCCTTTAACCGCCCTCGAGAATATTTGGCCCGAGAAGGGAAGAAACTAAAAGAGGAAAGAAATAAAAAAAAAGATTTTTTAAATCGAGAAAGAAAAAGATTTGATAGAAATTGCCTGGGAAGGAATTGATGGGATAAAAATAATAAAGCAATGAAAGGAAATGATGAAAACCAAAAAAGTGAAAGAAAAAGATTTTAAATCCAATCACTCAATTTATAGAACAACAGACAGCAAATGACAGTCAAATTTTAGGAAAAAAATATAGTAAATAAAGATAATAGAAATTAGAAATAAATAAATAATTAAAAGGTTTAAAGATAATTTTAATTAAAAAAATAATCATTTTGAAAGCAATTAACGCTTTTAGATGAAAGGTATTCAAAAGTATTAACAAGTAACTTGCCAGAAGAGCTACACAAAATTAATTATTTCTGAAAGTAAATATTTTGAGGAGTTTAAAAAGAGCAATTCGGCAGCTAACAAAAAAAAAGCAAAAAAGACATCCACAAAACAAAATCCCCTTCCTTGTACGGTATCTAAGAAAAGAATAAAGCCGACAAATATGCCAAAATGAATGGTGGAATGAAAAAGGATTTTAATTTATTGAAAGAAAATAAACTTCTGGCAAAAAAAATAAAAAGTTTTTTTCCGAGGACGATCTCAATTCAAAAATTTTTTTTATTTGAAGATGCGCTCTAATGAAAAAGAAATATATTCTCTTTTTTTGTAAAACATTAATTTTAAAATGTCTTTGTGATAAATTTAAATAATATTTAACTAAAAGCTTTACAAGAAGTATTTTAGTAGTAGATGAGGAAAAAAGATTTTTTTAAATGCAAAAGCATCCAATTAGATTACAGTAAAAAATAGTTTGTTGTATAAATTAAATCCTAACCTTTTTTATGATTGAACGGTCTAAATATAAAATTTAGTTGGTTTATTATTATTTAGCTTTAAATATATTTTTAGTGAACATTCAACTTAACCAAAATCCTCCCCCCCCCCTCCGACTGACTTTATTTTCTTTAAAGTTTGCTCATTTATGGGAAAGTGAATGAAAACAATGCGAAAATGGGACGATCCAAAAGTGGGCCAAGAAAAAGTTTTGTGCTTGTCTGAGTATAGGAAGCTATAAAAGAAAAAGGGAGGAGAAGTCGCGCACGCGATTGAGGAAAGGATGTGTAAAGGAATTGAGTTTGAAAAGAAAAATTTTTATGTAAAGGTATTTAGGTAGTAGTCGAGAAGGGGAGGGCCAAAAAATTATATCTTTCACTTTATATTCTTTTTGTCCTTCCTTTATAATTTTCATTTTTCCAAAAATTTCAATTTTATCTTAATACAATTAACCAGAAGTTTTTTTTTCATTCACTGACAGCTCCTCAACTTGAATTTCTTCTTTTCATATCCCCACTTCCTTCCATTAATTTTCTTCTCTCATTTTCTTTAGGTAAAATGTTTTGCTGCTCTTCACAGAATCGGTTGTCCCAAAGAACGGCCAAAAAAGAAAGGTAAACTTATTTGTTAGTGAAGAAGGTAAACTATAAAGACAAAGAAAAAGAAAGTTAAGTAGTGATGGAAGGAAGCTATAGAAAAGGAGAATCCTAATTGTATGTATTTAGTCATTTCGGAATAAAGCTTAAGAGGAAAAATAAAAGAAAAAAGGAAGAGGAGCGCTTTGACTGCCGGTTGATCACTGCCACTATTTTCCATCTTTCCCCAATCAGTAAACATTCCAGTTAAATAAAAGTTAGAAACGGAAGTAGGAAAAAGCCCATATATTCTTCTTGTTGTGCTGCCAAATATTCTCTCTCCCCCTTACATCGCTCACTACTTTTTTTACCTTGTTTGTTGAGTATATGAATGGGCCAAAAGAATAAAACAAGAGGAAAATATAAAAATACAACAAAAATTCCCGACCAAGAATTTAAAGAAGGAGCAGCTTTTTCTTTACAAACAGAAGTTGAGGAAATGAGAAAAAGTCGGCTGTCTGTAAATAAATTATACCGATTGAGGGAAATAATTGGATAATGGAAAAAATTTTATGTTCATAAATTTATTTTTGATTAATTGAAGATAAGAAATTTATTAAGGAGATCAATAATATCAGGATTGCTATTAAATTGTTGTTAATCTTCTTGCCGAAGCCGTGCAATATTTTGCTTGATCTTAGCAGCAGCTATCTCTCAATTGCAAAAATATTTTTTCCCAAAAATCTTGTCGTTTATTTCTAACTAAAAATACCGGAAATCTTGCCAACGGGAATTTCACAGGAAATTGCTGCTCCCGTTATACATACATATTTAACAAAATTCCAAAAATTTGTTAGCCAACTTCCCAAAAAATCTTGGAGACCAAATTTCCAATGGCCAAATATCCTGTTCACTCCAAAAGACCCACACCTAAAAGACCTACGCCCAAAATACCTTTGACTCAAAAGACCTACAACTAAAAAACCTTTGGCCTAAAAGACCTACAAGCAAAAGACCTACAAATTTTTAAACCGAATATCGAGGGATTTAGAGGGATTAAGTAAGATAAATACCCAGCTCTATGAAGATAAGTACCCGGTATGTATTTTAGAACGCCGTATTTTAAATGCGTACCATAACTTCAGGTTGTTAGAGATCTCTATCCCATTCAATCACACTAAATCCATCGATATCCCTTTATTCCCTCCAAATCCTTGATATCCTCTTTTGATATTCGCTTTCAAAAATTGTAGGTTTTTTGGGTTGACTCCAAATTTCCGGGACTTGTTAAAATAATCGGCCCTATCCGCTTTTTTTCGGATTATTGTTACATAATTTGAGAATTACAATTCTTTTTAATCAAAAACATTAATTTTTAAATTTATATTTTAATAATAATTTTAGATGTTTTCCAAAAAATATTTAAACAATAAATCATTTATTCTTTTAAAATCAACAATTCCACATTCTAATTATTTTATATTTGCAAGTAATTCAAGTACTTCTAATTCATCATCAGATTATATTGATGAAAGAGAAAATCATCAACCAATTAAAAAAGAAAAATTAATTAAAAATAAAATAATTAAAAAAACAGCTTTTCAAAAATTTAAAGAAATTTTGGAGTTTAAACCTGGAAATGTTCCTCAAACAAATTTGGGAGTTATCGACAAAAAAGGAGGATTGGTACAATTAGATGTAGATATTCCCTTAAATGTTTTGTTAGAAGATTCTCCAAAAATTTTGAAAAAGGAAGCTAAGGTTTGGATTTTTAAAAAGGGAATTTTTTTAGAAGGTTTTTAGTTGGGTTTATTGAAAAATTTATTGATAAATTTATTGATTTTTAGTAATGTTTGTAAGGAAAATTAGCTTTTAGAAATAAAAACAAAGCTGGGGATGTCTAAAACAATTATTTAATTTTTAGAAACTTTCTACTCATTTTCGACAAAAATTTTATCTAGTCGATCATCCAAATTTATTGCGAAAGCAGAGTGATACAGCACATACAGAAACATTTATTCAATATGAATTTAGAACTGATGAAGTAATTAAAATAAATAATTTTTTTAAATTTTTATTTTTTTAGGATTTTGAATATTGGCAGACGGGAAGTGATTCTGATTGGAGTGAAGGGTATTCTAAATGTGATTTTTACAAAACTGATAGAGGAACTGCTATTTTTGAAGGATATTTAAGTCAAAAAGTTGTTAAGGATGGAAGGACAGAATGTGCAGGATGGTGTTCGATAAAAACAATTGATATGATGTCATTAAATTTAAAGAAAAGATATGAGGAATGGGGATATTACAGCCATTTACTTATTAAAGTTTTTCTTTTTTCAAAAATAATTTGTATATTTTTCCTTTCAAGTGTCGAGGTGATGGCCGTTCATACAAAATAATGTTACATTCACCAGAAAGTTGGGATGTAACTTGGGGAGGTTTGAAATTAATTTTTTAAAATATTTCTTTTTTTAATTCACTAGATACACATTCATATCCATTACATACTCATGGAGGCCCTTATTGGCAATTTGAAATGATTCCATTTTCTAGATTTTTCTATACATATGGTGGAAGAATAATGGATAGACAATTAAAATTTTATCAAAATTGTGCCAGGTTTTATTGAAATTAAATTCAATGTTCAATATTCTTTTAGTTCAATTGGAATAACTTTAATGGATAATCTTGAAGGACCTTTCAGATTAGAAATTGACTTTATTGGAGTGACTAATGATAAAACACACACAGAAGAACTCGCTTATGAAACTTTTAATACTCCCTTTACCTAAATTTTAAATTGTTTTTTTTGAATATATTAAAGCCAAAATTTTTATTGAAGACTTTTTTGTACTTTTCTTCTCTATTGGTCCATAGAAAAAAATTAGAAAAATATAGCCAATATTCCAAATTTATAATGCTAATATGTAGAAATTGGGCAATGATTTTTTTATAATTTACTCTTCTTGTAAAATAAAATTTCCCTGCAAGTTTTAACATAATATTTAATCTAATAAACATCACCAGAGATTGAAATAAGCATAGAATTTTTAAATAAAAATCATTTAAATTTTGGCAAATGATACTTAATTTCAATCAGTCAATGACTATTTATCTTCGATTCTGATGCCCCTGTCGTTCGTGCAAACCTTTTTGGATTTCATGTGTAGAAAATTTGTCATGCTTCAGACGTTCCATTGGAAGACGGTCTTCGACTAAAACCTAAAAATTAAATTAATTTATTAAAATTTTTGAAGATCTTTTTCAATTTTTGCTAAAAGTAGTGACTTAAATGACTGAAAGTTATCGCTGTCTTAAGAATCCAACTCATTGGTATCTATCGAAAGATTATTGAATGGACTATTCTATAAACGATTGTTTTTTATAACAGAAATAATTGAATAAATATACCAATCCTTTAAAACACTTATTCTTACTTATTACAGTCGAATGTTGATAGCACGTTTCCTTTGAATGCGAGACCGAATTGTGTGAACGTAACAATGAAAGAGACGCCTATAGGGAGGCATGCTATCAATACTCAACTTATTTAAAAAAATCTGTCATTATTTATTAAAAGACAAGGTGCCAAAAATTCTTTAAAAAAAAACCTCAGCTCCGTCAATAAAATGAGGACGAGCGCGAAGTGCGCCCTCAACAGAATCCGAATGAGCAAAAGTAATTGAAGCAAATCCTCGATGTAATCCAGTCTTTGGATCCTGAATAAGAAAATATATTTATAAAACCAAAAATTAAAACATACAAAGAAAAGGCTGACATCTTTAATTTTCCCATAACGATCAAAATGTTTTTCTAATTGACTTCGACCAGTTACCCATTTTACATGTTTAAGATAAATTGTTGTTGGCTTTTGAATATTTTGAATTCCAAATCTTTCGAATAATTGATTTGTTAAAAGACGAGAGGCGAAACGCATTTCTTTAAATTTATAATCTAACATTAAAAAATACAGTCATGTACCGTTTTTAAGTTCCCCTTATTATCCCTACTTTACCTTTTTTCCATAATTTGTTTAACAAAGGATAAAAATTATCTCGTTTTTAGCTTTTAGTTATTTAGGTGTGTAAGACATGAGATACTTAACTTTGTTTGAGGAAACTAAAAGGCATAAACAAAAAAGGGAAAATTTAGCTAACATTTGTATAATTTAATTTTTTCTCTAAACGCTAAAAACATGCTGCGCCGAAAAACTGGCCCCGAAACGTGCGCGCCGAACTGAGGTGTACCCGCTGATACTATAAAAGCTCATTCTTTTTGCTTGCATCATCTTCAAATCAACTCGACTACTGCTACTTTCCAGCCGCTCTTGTTCCCATTGGCAACGCTTCTCCTGTTATTCGAGTGAGTTTTGTCAGCGGCGTCTAGTACTTTCTAAAATTTTTTGTTTTTAGCCATTGTTCGCTATTCAATCCGCAAGGTAACAGCGTCATGAAGAGGCTCGATTGCAAGGCTCTTCACTACCAATGGGGCAGAAAAGGCGCTGAAAGCACTGTGGCCCAGCTGCGAAAGGATACAATTGAGGAGGACGAGTTTTATGCGGAGGTTCTTTTGTTGAGGAAGATGAGATGTCTCATGTTTTTTATTTCAGTTGTGGATGGGCACGCATGCAAGAGGACCATCGCAAGTGAAAGAAGGTGAAGCACGGATTCCGTTGGCAGACTACTTCAGGGATCATCCGGATGTTCTCGGGCAACACGAAAGGGATGGTGTCGGTCTTCAGTTCCTGCTCAAAGTGCTCTCTGTTGGCAAATGCTTGTCTTTGCAGTTGCATCCAACGCGGGTTTGGATCTTTGTAGTTTAATAAAGATCTTTGTTATATTTTGACAGGAACAAGCCAGAGAACTCCATGCCGCTGATCAAACCAATTATCCAGATGCCAACCACAAACCGGAGCTAACGATCGCTCTAACGAATTTCGAGATTCTCTGCGGATTCCAAATGTCGGACACAATTCTCAACAACCTTCGCTCACATGAGGCACTTGTTGAATTGTTAGGCGAAAAGGTGTTGTCAAGTTTCGGCGCGACTACAGACGAGGAGGAGAAGAAGGGTGCATTAAAGAATATCTTCACACAGATTTGGACTATTCCGCCAGAAGAGATTGGGACTTTGCTCACAAAACTTCTTTCGGACATCTTTCTGAGTAAGTACTTCAAACATTTTGCTTTTCCATTTATAAAATTTGTTACTTTTTAGAGGAACAACGATCACAAACAGACGAATTGATTATGGGTCTCAGCGAACATTTTCCTGAAGACATTGGGATTCTGGCGCCGCTCTTCCTTAACTACGTCAAGCTCAAACCTGGACAAGCGACATTTCTCGGACCAAACGAACCACATTCATATTTGTCTGGAGGTGAGTGATTAACTTATTAAAAATCATAAAATATTTGTTACTCTTAAATAGATTGCATTGAATGTATGGCTCAATCCGACAACACTGTTCGCGCTGGACTCACGCCAAAATTCAAAAACGTCCCCTTGTTCTGTGAGAACCTCACCTACCGAATGGGAGGGCCGCCCATTTTTGAGCCACAACATCTGGCTGACGGTGTAGATGAATATTCGCCTGAAGTGCAAGAATTTGCAGTCCACAAACTGAATGTAAGCTGTTTTTTTGTACGACTTTGAAAAAGTTTTTTTAATTTTTAAAAAAATTTCAGAAGGAAGTCTCTGTGGTCCAGCCAATCGCCGCTGCTTCAATCTTGATAGTCGTCAACGGTTCTGCCACAATACTCCCAAATGAAGGCAATGAGGAAAAGATTGAAAAGGGTGATGTCCTTCTTTTGCCGCAGCAACTTGGAGCTAAACTGAATGAAAAGAGTGACGATTTCTTGGCATTTCGGGCTTACACACCGCCGCCAAAAGAGAAGTAATATGGATATATAGAATTGTTGTGATATATATGTGTGTAATATAATAACTAAAATATAGGTATATTTGTTTTCCAATCTAAATTGTGATTTTCCCTTTTGTCTTAAAAAAAAAAACTTTTTTTCTCATCTGTAAATATTCTAACTATTATTTGTACATACTGTAATTTATTGTATAAATTGTTTTTCTTGGAATAAAACTTGTAAGTTTCTAAATTATTTATACAATAATTTAAAAAAGTTTTTAATTTAATATTTAAAATCCAACTTTTTAATTAAATTATCTAAAACAAAATTGCACAAATTAAAAAATTTAATTTTCTTAAATAAATATTTCTTTTTCTTTAAAATAATTCCCGTTTTATTATTCTTTCTATAATCCAAAATTTCCAATTGTTGAATTTGGAGAAAGCAGACAAGCTATAAATTTTGACAAATTTATTGGCATTTCTATTCCAATTTTGTGTTTATGCAAATCGTATAACTAAAAATTAAAAAAGATTTTTGTTTTTAAAAATATTTAATAGAGGGAATGTTTAAAAGGTTTACTTTCTTTTTAAAAATATTTCTTTAAAAATTTACTAGAATTTTCCCCTCTTTAGTCATCCAAAGCATGGAATCTTTATTATATTTCAAAACACCAACAAGTTTTTCTAATGCCAAATTTGGGAAATAATTAACAGCTTCTTTTGAAACAAAAGGAGCTAAATTCCAATAAGGATCATAAATAGCAAAACGATTTTTCTATTAAAAATTGAAATAAATTAATTTTCTGTATTTACATTAGCTAAAATTAAATGTCCTCTATTCCATTGAAATCCTATACGAGGAACAAAAGTAATATTAAAAGGTAATTCTCGTGGACTATTCTTTGCCATCTAAAAATGTTAAAATATTATTATTTTTACAAGAAAAATATATTTTTCTGAAAAAAACAAACATAAAATCGTTTATTCTTGTTATTCCATCTATAACGATAAACACTTCTCCAAGCAATTAGTAAAGTAATTCCATTTTTCTGATTACTCAAGACGGCAGTAACTTGTCTTGGGCCATTTGGAAATAATTCTCTAATTAAATAAGCTTGCCTAGAAAAGAAAATATTTTATTTTAGAATTTATTTAAAAGGAACCTTTGTTGAAGTCCATAAATATCTCGAAATACTTCATAAACAATTTCACCAGAAAATAAATATAAACGTTTATTATAGCCTTAAATAAATAAATAAATGTTTGAAAATTTTCTAAAAAATATTTAATTTAACTTTCCTTTTTAGAAATAATTATTTTTAGTTATTATTTTAGTTAATTTTTCTTTCAAATAAAAATTCTTAGTAATTTAAAAATATTTCTCTACTTCTCCCTAATTTACCTTCAGTAACAGCATCTAATTTACTTGGACATTTATTTGTATTTTTTGCTGTAATTATTGATAATAATGAATATTTTTTGAATTTTTGTTTTTTCTTTGCTTCATTATTAAAATAATAATAATAATTGTTTTTATTTCCATTTTTGTTTCTGCTAACATAATAATATTTAACTCCAAAATTTGTATTGCTAATTGCTCGTCTTTCTGTAAAGTTTATAATTTTATTTGATTAAATTATAAAATTAATTTTTATTATCAAAACTGCCCGCCGCAGATCTGAGGATTCGAAAATTTTAAGTAAAGTTTGTGCTGAATAGATCCTAAATTTGACAAAATTGATTTCTGAGGACCCAAATCCGAAAAAAGGCCGGATATCCGGAAATTTTCGGTTCGGATCCGGATATCCAAAGATTTCCATGTATTTACATATTAAAAGTGCCTAATAAAAAAATATAAAACAAACTTCTAATATTCCTTTTCAAATAATTAATTTGTAATTCTTTCAAAATTTCAATTTCTTTTTTATTTTTTAAAACAAAAATTCTTCCTTTATTTTCAATATTTAAATCAGAATTATTTTCGGAAATTATATTTGAATTAAAAAATAAATTATTTAAAATAAATAAGAAAGAAAATAGGAGGAGAAAAAGTAATAAATATAAATTATTTTGGTGTTTTTGAAGCATTTTTAATTTCTAAATAATTCTGAAAATTAACACATTTTTTTGAAAATATTTAAAATAAAAAAAAACATTTAAAAATTAAAATTGTATATAAATAAATAGCTAGCTTCCTTTCTCTCCCAAAAAACACTTCTTACTCATACATATATTTTTTACAAAAATAGTAGCAGTGGAAGTAGTAAAGTATTAGTTACTTTTTTTTAACAAAATATTTATGTAAATTGACCAATCCCTTCCTTTTTTAAATATCAAAAATAAGCAAAAAATGATTGGCCAAATTTTGATTTTATATTTAAAAATATTTGTATCTGAATGGAAGAGATTAAATTTAATTGTTGAAAAAAATGAAATTTAATTTGGATTCTTTTATTTTTAATTTATTTGAAGTCTTAAACTCTTTTTAAATAAATTCTTAATTTATCTGAACTTCTATTCAAATTTAATAAAATTAGAAGTTAAAATGATTTTCCCTGTTTTTTTATAAACAAAATGAGTGAAAAGATTTTAATTTTGTGTAACTTAAAATGTTAGAAAAAAATAAAGGAAGGAATATATTTATTATTTTTTGTAATAGGGAAATCCAAACTGACAGGGATTCAGATACAGGCTAAATATATAATTAAGTGAAGAAATATTTATTAAATTAATTTAAAAGTTTTGTATCAAATGCTGGGGACTTTCAAAACACAAATTAAATATTTATTTTTATTTTCCTTTAAAAGAGAAAAGGTAAATAAATAAGTGAGAAATGTTTGATCTAATGATCTGATAACTTTAAATAAATTGTGGTTAAAAATTTGTTTTTTTAGTTTAATATTTTTGTTGTTTGAGAAGAAAGTTTAAAGAATTTATTTTTTTAAATAATGTCTTGGAAAATTAATTTAAAAGAGGGGGGGGAGTCTTTTAAAAAAATAAACAAAATTGTATTTAATTTTTAATTTCTCTATTAATTCTTTAAAATTAAATTTTCTATGTAAAATAACAAGCCTCTCTAATTCAAAATTTAATTTTGGTTATCTCTAAATTTTTTTTTAAATTTCCTATCTGAGATTTTATTTGTAAATATTAAACAAAAAATTTTTATTTTTAATTTAAATGAAAGAAAGCATAATTTAATTTAGTTTAGATAGAGAAAAATAATTAAATTACCTATTTTTAATTAATTAAAAACATTTAATTACAGAAAAGTTGGATTTAAAATATAGCAAATTAGCACTAAAAACAACTTAATAATTACAATAATAGGAATTCTTCAAAAATTTGAAAGTTTTTAGAGGAGAGGAATTTTAATTTAAAAAACATCCAAAAAATCTTTTAAAAAAATTAATTTCGATGAAAAAGCCCAGCAACCAAATTCGGCAAAGAAGAAACAAAATTAATAAAAATATTTAAAGAATCAAAAACAATCCCCAAAATATTACTAAAAATTCTTTTTCCATGTGTACATTTTGTTTTGATTGAAGGTTTTGGGTATTTGGACCAGCAATCGACTACTTGCCTTTAAAAATAAAAAAATATTTTAAATGAAAAAAAAGATTCAAAAAAACTTGTCACAACTACACAAAGCTTCTTTGCATCCATTTAAAGTTTTTGGACAATTAATTCCTTTATTTTTACATTCCCAACCATAATCATCTATATATTCAAATTCTACATCAAAACAAATTCCTTTATCTACAGCCGAATCATAACATTTATCGTGTGTCATACAACAACTTTGAAAAAAAATTTAAAAAATTAATTTATTCCCCTAACAATTATTCTGGCAATCCCGGAGAATATTTTCAGAATTTTTCTTTCGAAGAACCTTCTATTCTCCGGGATTATAACAACCCCCCCCCCCCCCCCAAAAAAAATATTTAATTAAATAAACCTATCAATTTTATCCATAGGTTCTCCAACTCCCCCAACTCCACACCTTTTAATTTAAAAATTATTTTCAAAATTATTTATCCAAACAAACCAACAACCATAATCATTATAAGCCAAAGCACTATACCCCAATTTACATTCAGCCATTTTATTTAAATTCCAAAGAGCCTCATATCCCCCTTTTCTTCTTTTTGTTGTTAAATTAGTTAAAGTAGCTGCTTCAATTAATAGAAATAAAAAGAAAAAAATTTTAAATAAATTAATTAATTGAGGAGACATTCAAACTAAAACTAAAAATAAATAAATTAATAAAATCAGCTGATACTAATTTGTAAGAACTTTTCGGTACCCACACAAATTGCCAATGACTAATTTCGCCAATAAGGCTAGAAACGTTTATTTTGACAATAAGTGAAAAATTCTTTGTCAATGTTTGTTTTTGTTGCTAAAATCGCCTATAATAACCTTAACCTGAATGAACCATAAATTTAGAGTTAATGAATATCCATATTAAAATTAAACTAGTAAATAATTAGACGAACATAAAATGGACTAAACTGAAAAAAACAAAAATTAAAATATAAAGTCTGGTGCAAAAGTATATGGTCAAGGGTGTGTAAATTTTAATTTTGCTTCGCCTAACTATTAAGTCCCAGGATGTATATACTTTTTTTATTTTATATTATAGCATTTTTTGCAATGATTATAAATTTATAAAAAAATATTTAGATTTCATAGAGTTATGATTTTTTAAATATGTAAATGTACCCCTTATTTTTGTCTCCTTCATTTCAAAAATTTTTAAAAATCAAAAAAAAATCTAAAATTTTTAAACAAATCAATTTTAAATTAAAAAAATAAATGATTAAATTGTTGTATAAATTTATAATTCAGTAACAGGCAATATACTACTACAATCTCTTCCATCAATTTCTGCTAATAATTTAACAAATTCATTTTTTCTTCCATTATTCTTTCTATAAAATGGTGATTCAATTTCCGGCTTTTTATTTAAAGATTGAATAAATGTTAAATGTGAAGGGGTATTTATTAATAAATTGTCTTCGTCTTTCTCAACAATTTTTAATGTTTTACATTTTCCGTTATTTAATGATTGTGCTGTGATTAAACAAGGTAATGGACTCTGAAAAAAAAGATTTTCCAATCTATTAAGAAATATTTAGATTAACTTTAATTTCCTTTTCTCTGATTATTTTATAACAAAATTATTTTATTTAATTTTGTCAGAAAATTCGAAATACAGTGCGTCCAAAAATGATATGACTACTAAGTTTTTTACTAATAACTTCTCTAAAACTTAATTAAATTGAATAATCTCGTTAAAACTTTATTTTCCCTTCCCTAAAAACACTTTTTGATCCAAAAAATATTCTTTTCTTAAATTTAATTTTAAAATTTACACGAATAATTGGATGTTTTTCTTTTTTAATTCCTCCATTACAAATAAATTCATTTCTTTCCTCTTCTTTATCCTCCAAAATATTTTTTGTTTCATTTTCAATTTCTACATACAAATTTCCAGCTTTCCATTTAATTGAATTTAATTTTTTTAAATTTTTATTTTTTCTGTACGGACAAGAATGACAAAAATTGTGTTGGCTTTTAAATTGGGAAATACACGGACATTGAAGCCAAACAGGAGAAACTGATTCTGATAAATTTGTTGAAGTTGTTGTTATTAAATGATTTCCATCGTTTACTTGAAAAAAAAATATCTTTTTTTTAAATAAAAAATCTAGGAAAAGGGCAAAATAATCTAAATCCAAAATTTTTTTAGAATTTTTCCCCTTCCTCGAGGGAGGAAGGGGACTTAGTCCTTCTTCAAGAACACACGAATTAACTTAAATATTCACCCCCTTCCACTTCTAAATATTCTGACATCATTAGCTGGAATTCAAATTAAACTGCTTATATTCTCTATTAAATCATCCCTGTTTTATATTTTTATGTCTAAATTAAGTTACGAAATCTTCCTATTTTTAAAACTCTTTTGCATTAAACTCATCGTAATTAGCGATTTAAATTATTTATAAAGATTAAAGAGAATTTCTTTTAACCACAAAACTTACCAAATTTTGAATTATTTTGATTTAATAAATTAATATTTCCATTTTTTATTCCATTATTATTTTTATCAATATAATAACCAAAACATTTAAAACATTTTGTAAAATATTTTCTTTAAATATTTAAATATTTATTTTAAAATAAACTAAACACTTACATAAAAACTTCTCTATATTCTTTATTAAAAATTAAATAAATAACACAATTAACAGAAGAATTAAAAACAACTAAAAAATTACTGGCATCGGATAATAAATTTAATAAAAGAGGATCTGGTTCAAAAAAAGTTTCAATTAAATTAACAATAAGTGAAAGAGTATTGCAACACAAAAATAACACAACAACCTTTTTAATTTTAATTTAAATTTAATTATTTTTAATTTAATAATTAAATAAAATTACCATAACCATAGTAATTGTTTCGTCAGAACTTGGATTTATAGTTCCCGTAGATTCAATAGAAGGGGCACTTTTTAATGGAGAAAATTTTAAATTTCCATTTTTATGATAAATAATTGGTGAATTTATTGAATTATTTTGTTGTTGAATTGTTGGGGAAGAGGAAGAAGAGAGAGAAATACTTTAATTTTGAAAAAAAGAAAAATTAAGAGAATATTTATTTGTAAATATGTATATCCTGTGGAAGTTGAAACAAAAATCTTTTAAGGGGATATATCTTGAATATAGGGTATCATACAGGTATCCAACCCTTCCCCTTATAGTGGTCAAGCAAATATTAAGAATTGTGTGTATTTTAAGAATATTTGAAGGGGAGGGGGGTGAGTACATATTTACAAGGAAGTATTTTTAAATACCTTTTCTTTAATTGTCTTGTATGTTTTGCATCAACAGATTTTCGAATAATAATTAAAGTATTTAAAAGTAACAAAATAAAAAAAGGAAATAAAGTCATTGCAAACATATATAAATAAACTTTAAAAATAAATTAAATTAAAAATATTTAAATTAAAGTAAAAACCATTATAAATAGTGTTTATATGATAAAATAAATATGTTGGGCATATTTCAATAATCATATCCCCACTTCCATCGTGAATACATTTTCTCAAATTAAATTGAGGAAAACGTAAAGAATTGTAAATTATAGAGCAAATAATTATTAAATAAATTATATTTTTGGCTTTTTTAATTGTGCAGTGAAAGGGGGAGTGCTTGCGCCAACAAACCTTTTTTAAAAAATAAAATAAAAATAATTTTATTAAAATATCTTTTCTTACACAAATATAACAATCAAAAGCAGCTGCTACAGTAAAATAAATAGAACAGGATTGTGCCATATATCCAAAAGGTAAAGTATATACCTTTTTTAATTAAAAGGAAAATATTTATTTATTTATTTAAAATTAACTGTAGTGTAGGGTGCTTGTACTAATTGGGGAATATAAGAACGTGCAGAGTCTATCCAAAAAATAAATAATCCAGTCAAAACAACAGAAAAGTCTGAGAAAGCCAAGAAAAGTAAATAAGTATTTGATGAATTTTTCATACAAGGACGGGTAAAAACTTGAAAAGAAAAAAAATAAAAATATTTTTTAATTAATTAATTAACCAAAAATATTAACAAAATTAGTTAATACACCAAATACAGAAAGGGAAGGTAACATAACAATAATAACAATATAATTAAACCAAGCATATAAAGGTGAATAATCTTCGTGTTGTAAATCAGAACAAATACCTTTTTTTAATTAAATATTTATTTATTCCCTCAACAGACTTACAATGACTTGAATTAAATTCCCCTCCTCCATCAAATGGTTGTATAGCCATAATACTAAATTTAAAAATAAATATTTTATTTATTTTTAAGGTAAATTGAGAAGTAAAATATTTGGAAAAAACCTTGGAAAGAAAGGGACAATCCCTTCAACTGTTAAAGTTGTTTCTCTCGTTGCCATTTCTTCCTCTACTTTTTTTTTGTATTTGAAGAGAAGGCTAATTGGAAGAAAATAAAAGAGAGAGAGAAAAGCTTTTTATGGAAGTTTTTTTTTAACTTTTTTTTTAGAAAATTATATTTTTTTGCTTCTTCTTCTCTTTTAATCACTGCTCTTTTAAATCCCTTTTTGCCTTTTTTTAGTCAAATAAAAATATTTTTATATTTTTAAGTATTTAATAGAGTAGTTAGTTGCAGTCATTAATATATTCTTTTTACGAATTCTTAAAAAAATAATTTTTTAATAAATAATAATCAGAATCTCGATACTTATACTAACAAACTCGGAGGGATTAAATTAAAAAGTAAATTCATTTTTGTTTTCATGAGCCTATACCAATTTATTTAACTATGACAATTAATTAAAGGTTTTACATATTTACTTAAATAAAGCTTGTCTTATTTTTAATATACTATAAAGTTTATGGAAAAGATTTTTTAAAAAATATTTCTTCAAATATATTTCTTAAAACTCAAAAATTACTTTTTAAATATTTAAAAGTCAATAATTTGAAAATGTTGAAAAGAATTGTGAGAATAAATATCAAATTAAATATTTGACTTTTATTTAAAAAAAAAGAAGAATTTTTTAACTATAAATTTGCCGAAAAGTTCTTTCTTCCAAAAAAGATAGATTTATGAGACTCTGGGGATTAAAAAAGAAAAAATGATAGGATCATTTAAATAAAGAAAAAGTTTTTCTTTTTTTTAATGTTAACGGCTGTTCTGACAAAGTAAATATCCCCGCCCGTTGTTTTTGGAGCCTTAAAGGTATAAAGGGTGAATTGAACATGAGACGAATAAAAAAATGAAAAACAATCCCGGGGGTAATGAAACAAAAAAAGAAAGAAATATATAAACAAAAATATATGTATATTTATATACCTTTATATTTTAAAAATTTGAAAAAAAATTTTTTTTAATATTAGAAAAAATATGAAAGAAATTTTAAATAAATAATTAAACTTTTTTAAAGTAAATTAAAGGATATATGTAAAATAAAAATATTTTTATTAAATATTTTTGTTTTAATTAAAATAATTAAAAACCTCTCCTTCATTTTATTTAAATTTTACACTTAAAAAATGATAGGAAATTGGAAGGAATTTTTTTTTATTTATTAAAATAACCTATTATTATAATTGCGAAAATGAGGGTAAATAATAAAATGAAAATTTTGTTGGAATAATATTAAAAATATTATTCTGTAAAAAGAGAAATTTCCAAAAAAATGTTAAAATAGAAGAATAAAAAAATAATTTTAAAATTTAGTTTTCTAAATGAATAATTTTTAATAAAAGAAACAAAGAAAAATTCTATAGAAAACAAAGCCTATATTTTTACGCTAATTTAAATAAATTTAAAAATCAAAATTGACTTTAAAAAGTAAAGAAATGAGAACAAATAATAAGGAAAAATGAAATGTCAGCAAAAAATTTGCGAGATTTTACTAAATAAATTTGTCAAATAAATTTTTAAATAATTAACTAACGCTGCTTTAATTAATAAAACTCCTAATTAACGAAGGAATAGGTTTCAGTGCTCAAATTTTAAAAATTTTCCGTGTAAAGCTAATATTTTTTTGATTTTTCTACTAATCTTTTTTTATGACTGTCCTGCTTATAAAAAATAAAAAGTTAAGTTATAATAAAAAAAAAATATTTATTTAAAAAAACTAAAAAAATCTAATTTTACTTTTATTGTGCCAATTTTAGTAACTATTCATTTTTAACTTTGAGTTTATAAAATGACGACGATACCTCACGCGTTATAAATATAATTTTCGTAAAAAGAATATTTTAAGGTTAAAAATAGGAAAAAATAAAAATTATTTCATAAAAAACAATAGAATTTTGATGAAAATTATTTATAAATACAATTATATAAATATGTATTTACTAAATAATATAATTCTTGAACCCTTATTAATTATTGTTATAACCTCTCTTGGAAGGGATAATTAATACCTAATTAACAAGCCAACTAAAAACTCCTCTTCTCGTATAGTAAAAATCCAAAAGCAAAATTTAAATTATATTTTCATTTTACCTTAAAAAAATTTCTCTAAAATTATTTTAAACAAAAACACCAATCCCTTCTTTTCTTAATTTTTCTTTTCTCATTCAATTACAAGGCCACACATTAATACTTTCTTTAAATCTCCGACAGAAAAACCGGACATATATTTATTGTTGTCCATTTACTCATCAAACAAACAAAGCTTTGTATAAATGAAAATGTCCATAGACTAGGATGAGGAAGAAAAAACATTTAACAATTTTCTTCTGACTGAACAGAAAAAGCAAAATTGGTTAGTCTTTTCTTATTTTATTTTTGAAGAATTGTTTTCTAATTATCCTATGTAAGTGAATATTTTTAATAATTATTTTAAATTTAATAAATATCAAAAAAATCCTAACAAAATTTATTCTCTTTTTATTTAAGGTTGCCTTTCGAAGGATTTTCAAAACATTCTTTTTTCTTATTCCTTTGCTTTTGCTGTATTTGGACACTCTGTTGTAGTCAATTAGCACATTTGGTTGGCCTAGCACCAAAATCAAGCTTAGAAGACCACAAATTATTGGATCACCATTCAAGGCACCATTCATTAATGGGACCGTGTCTAGACAGAGGTGGGTTATTAAATAATACAAATTTTAAAAAATCAGCGTTTCAGGACAATTTTGTGATAAATTAAAACGATTTTGCAATGATTTTAAATATCAAACATTAATAAATAAAGAATGCCGTGCTACTTGTGGAAGATGTTAATTGTTTAAAAAATGATCTTATTTTTTATATTGTGAGGAAAAAGAGAGATCCAACTAGCTAGGCACTTGAAACGGTTACCAAGAGAGGGTTTAAGATCTATGCAGCTCCCGTAACGAGTCGATAGAGCACCTTGAGCCTGCCAGGGACTAAACTTTTACCTCTCTTTTACTATGTTAAATTTTGTTTGCCAACCGAATTTTTTTAATTTTAACAAATTAAGTTAACAAAAGTCCAAAAAATTTAATCAAAAAGGTTACTAATTTGAATAAACTTTTACTAAATGACATTGATACATAAAATTGAATAATCAAAGGTCGATATATTTTAGTACAATTGCATTATGTACCTCCATTTACTTTTATAAACAAATGAGAGCTCATTCTATTCCGACTTGATTGTAATGTTTTGATCCAAAAATAGGGATCTAAAAGATGCCCACTTCATAAATTAAAAATGGAGGCACCTAATGCGATGGAATCTATATTTTAGATAATAAAGGATTTTTAATATAGGTCAAAGCATTCACAAATATATAAAAAATTAAAGTCAATTGGAATATAAATAATTTAATTTTTCCTTTCTCTTATCTAAACTTCATTTCATGACCACTAAGACAAATTATGTATCATATTGAGAATTTACTACCTTTTGATATTTTTTATAAATATATCTAATTGTAAGAATTATAAAAGAATTTAGGCCACATAGTAGTACCCCATTTGTCAGTTAAAAAGTAAAATTCAAAATTATTTATTTCCAATTTATAATTTTTAAAACAAATTTGTCACCATAAAGCTTCTGGAAATCCATTATCAGCACTAAATCCTTCATCATTCGACTTTTTCATATTAACGGGAGGAGTAGATCCTTCACCTTCTGTCTGGCGCCAACGCCTTTTGCCCTTTTCTTTTCCAAAAGCACTTTCAGCCAATTCATGAAGACGTGGGGGAACTACTTGTTTTGCCTCTTCCAAAACTTTAATTAAATCTCTAGCTTTTGGAGAATTATTTTGCGTGAAGAAAGTGTAACTCGTCCCCTGTTAAAAAAGATTTTACTTAATTAAAAATAACAAAATAGGTATACCGTTTTATCTTGACGCCCAGTACGTCCAATTCGATGAACATAGTCCTCAGAATTGTTCGGATAGTCATAATTGATGACATATTTTATATCAGAAACGTCTTAAATATAAAATGATTTAAATGTTTTAACAAAAATGATTCCAAATTTTCCATAAATAAAATGACAAAAAAATATTTAAAAAAGACCAACCTTCTCCAATACTCCGTAGTACCACGATGATTTCGCGGAACACGGAACCAGGAAAAGGTTTGGTCAGCCAGAGTTGGCCATCGCGCGAACATTTGAACATTCTCCTTCTCTCGTAATAAAATTGTGCGCGACAACCAATCGTGTGAAACGATTTTTTTTAATTTTATGATGATCCACACAAACACAACAGTAGAGCAGCCAGCCACGTCCTTCCAAAAAATAAATACCTGAATATGACATGACCAACTTTTTTACTGTTGTTTCCCTTCAATACTTCCTCGATTCTTTGTTTTTATTTTTTTTTCATTAATTTCCGCCGCATTCATATAATTTTTAAAAAAATATATTAGCAGCGTTTGAGATGATTTTCTAAATGATGTTTTGTATTTATTTGAGGAAGAGTAGTAGGGAGAGTACGGAACATCAAAATAAAACGATCCACACGACGCACTGGCTATCTTATTTCTTAGCCCCCAGAGAACATACCCAATCCACGAGCAGCGACATCAGTCGCAAGCAAAATAGGGGTTTTACCCTCCTTGAATTCTGTAAATTTAACATTTATTTAATCAAAAATAGTAAGAAAACCCGACCCGCAAGAACCCACTCTCGTTCTTTTTGCTCTTTATCACCGTGAATACATAAAGCTGGCCAACCTAGAAACAATAAACATCTAATAATTAAACGTCAAAATTATTTACCATCACGCCGCATATTTCGAGTAATCTCATCTGCTTTTCGTTTAGTTTCAACAAAAATGAGTGTTTTGCATTCTCGCTTTAAATTTAAAAAAAAATGAGAAAATCAAAATTTTTGTTTTTTAAATATTATAAAATAATGTAGACCAGTTAAAGTACATAAAAAAGCCAAATTTTAGCTAATTCATGGTTGCAAAAGGTCTTCATTTAATTTTGCGCTTTTCAAAACTCCCTTAATACTGAAAAATCAAGGAGAGAAGAGTAAAGCGCCAAATAATTTTTAAAAAGCTAGAAAAACACAAACCTGTCTCATAATATGATCAAGAAGTTGGAAAAGACGACCTTGTTTTCCAAACTCATCAATAATCTCAATATGTTGTTGAATATTATGATTGGCAGCTAATTCCAAAGAGCCAACATGTAAATGGACAGGATTATTCTGAAAGTCGGCAGCAAGAGTTCTAACTTCTTTGGGCCAAGTAGCTGAGAACATTAAAGATTGACGATCGGGCTATAATAAATTTCATGAAATGCTAAAAATAATAAAAATTACTCTAATTTGGCCAACAATTTTGCGAATTTGAGGTTCAAAACCCATATCTAACATACGATCAGCCTCATCAAGCACCAAAAATGTGCAACGACGCATGTTTGTTGTACCAGATTCAAGAAAATCAAGAATACGTCCAGGAGTAGCAATACAAATGTCTATGCCTATAAGTATATAACAATTTAATGATCAGAGGTATAGAAAATAATAAAGGGAAAAATAATGTCATTCCAGAGTTAAATCTATCTGGACGAATAAAACTTGACAATTAATTATACTAAAAATTGTTTTAAAAACCTCGCTTCAAATCGCTTGCTTGGCCCTGTTTAGCTGCTCCGCCATAACAACAATTAATTTCAAGGTGCATTATACGACAATATTCACGAGCAACTTCTTCAACTTGAACTGCCAATTCACGAGTGGGTAAAAGAACAAGAACAGTTGGCCCTTCATTTGGACGACGAGGAAGCTGACTAAAAATTACTTATGTATACTCAAAAGACTAAGATTATACTTCAATGTATGCACAATAGCTGGTAGAATAAAGCCAAGCGTTTTGCCAGAACCAGTCTTTGCAATTGAAATCATATCACGGCCACTGAGAGCTACGGGCCAAGAAATGCTTTGAATCGTTGTAGGTCGATGATAATGGGCACAAAGAAGGTCAATTATCTCTTCTAAAAAGATTTGAAAAAATGAAGATAAATCAAAAAACAAACGTGGAAACCCGCTCTCATGAAACTCGGATATCGGACGAGGAATGTTATCACCCTCAAGAGTGACTTCAGTGGTTCTAAGCCATTCAAGAATTTCTGATTGTTCACGCCGAGTAATAGAAGCATGCTCACGATATAAATTTTTCTTGATGGGAGGAAGTTGAGAATGATCCCATTCTATAGGTCGAAGCTTCTTCCCAGCATCATCCATCCGTCTTGGACCTAGTTTTATTGTTATATACATCGGTATTTATTTATAAGTAAGCCAACCTCGACTTGCAAAATCACCACCACCTCCTCCTCCATAATTTGGAACGCCACCTCCAAATCCTCCAAAACTTCCAAAGCCTCCACCACCACCAAATCCACCAGCTCCAAAACCGCCACCTTCTCCATATGCGCCGTAACCATGAGGTGGTCCATAGCCATGGGGCGGACCAAACCCACCAGGATGAGGTAAATGACCGAAACCACCTCCACGTCCTCCACCACCACCGCCTCGGCCTCCACCGCCAGCACCGAATCCGCCTCCCCTGCCGCCACGGCCTCCCCCACCGCCACCAAATCCGCCTCTACCTCCAGCAGCACTGCCTCGGCCTCCACCTCCTCCTCTACCACCAAATCCACCGCCTCCTCCACGACGACTAAATTATGTGTTTAAAATAAACAATTCATTTTTATATTCTTACTTTTTGTCTCCACGACGTTCCCCTGGCATTATTTGAATATTAAAGCAATAAAAAGTTTATGAGAATAAGCACCTCCTGAAATAAACGGTTAAGGACGATTCAGTATCGCCGATTCAGTCTCGCCGATTCAGTATCGCCGATTCAGTCTACGCCGATTCAGTATCCGCCGATTCAGTATTCGCCGATTCAGTATAGCCGATTCAGTATACGTGGAAAAGGGGACGATTCAGTATACGTAGAATAAAATACCCTAAAAATGGAAATTTTTGGAAAGTAACTGATTTATTTTTTCGTTTTAAGCATTTTCTTTGTTCTTTAGGTGGTCTACCATAACAATTAGCAATAACCAACAACAATTATTAACGAAAAAATAATTTTTATGGAAAATTTAGAATTTTTTTAAATTTTTTAAAATTTTTAAATTTCTTCAATTTTCTTAATATCTCAAGACGGCGAGAATTCTACAGTGAATGGCGAGGTTTCTACTACAGACACATGGTTTATTTTTTAGTTTTTTGGCTTTTTGAAATTTTTTTTATTTTCCCCATTATGTACAAGGGGGAGCTATAGCCCCAGAAGCTCCCTGGCCGTTATCGCTACGAATTTTTGCAGGCTTTTTGCGGAGATTTCTTACTTCCCAATTCCACTCCCCATTCCATTTTTTATTTTTAAAATTTTTTTTAATTTAAGACAATCCGGTCCTGGACTTGTTTTTATTTGTGTCGAGCAGCTTGCTGTTGAGGTGGTTGCCTGGTCCTCTTTAGGGCCACAAATCTAATAAATAAGTGAAATGTAGACCTTGTTCTTATTTATTTTTTGATAAATTTTTGTTTATTTGACTCATTTTTTAAAAAATTTTTGTTCCCCGAAGAAAAAAAGTCGAGACCAAAACTTCACCCTAAGCCAGAAAACGCCTAAGAGAAGCCGAGAATTAAGACTTGGCTAGCTTTAAAGATGTTTTATAGATCGTAGAAAGTAAGAAACACGAAAAAAATCTACAAGAAAAAAGATTTTCTAGCCCAAAAATATCGTATACTGAATCGTCCCCTTTTCCACGTATACTGAATCGGCGAATACTGAATCGGCGGATACTGAATCGGCGTAGACTGAATCGGCGATACTGAATCGGCGAGACTGAATCGGCGATACTGAATCGTCCCCTACCCTGAAATAAATATGTTTATTAAAAAAATCAACTTAAAATGAATACTACATTATTCAAAAATTAGAAAAACTGAAAGCGTCAGCCCTACAATTTATCATTTCAATCGATTAGTAATGGTTTACGATAAAATTCGTTTCAAAATTAATATTTTAAGCTCCTATTATTTTACAAATACAAAAGGAAAATGAACCATTAAAAATTTCAAAAATACTATTGCAGACATTTTTATCACTTTAATTAACACAATGTGTACAAAGAACAATACATACATTTGTTTATACATTAGAAAATATCTATCCTATTATGAATACATCTATCGTCCAATCACATCTTATCAGGCCCCCGAGCTAGACTTGTTTTTCTTCTTGTCGGTATTAGACCTCTTCCTCGATCTGGATCGCGACTTCTTCTGTTTTCTCTTCCTCTGCGCCTCCTCGGAACCCAACATTTTCTGTTTCAGCCTATCCATGAACGTCTTTGACCTCTCCCTGATATAGAGCGAAGACTCCCTATCAGCTTTCCAGAGTTTGAGAGCTAATGAAATAAAAAAATTTTTTCTAATGTAAACAGACCTTACCAATTGTCGTTTCATTTCTCAGGTTGAATGGATGCGCTCTCTTCGGGATATTAGGCATGTAGGCTTCATAGTCAGCGCTATCCTCTCCCTTGTCAGATTTTTCCGCGCTTCCTCCTGCCATCGCAAAACAGACAATTTACCTAAAAATCATCATCACAAAAAAAGTTATAGAAACTGACCTTTATAGTTGCCGAACAAACAATATTGACAGTGAAGATAATGAATTCACCTTTCTTAAAAGCCTTTTATAGTATGACAACTTTAACCCAAACGAGGAATCAAAAATAAAATTCTAATGTATTTTTGAAGTAAATTAAATACAAATTTATAATGAAAACAATTAAATAGAATCAGCTTTATCAAAAAAACAATTCAATAGAAGGGTGAATGAGCATATATTTAATTGTAAAGAGGTGAATACCGGTGTGTATAGAATCATAAGCAAAGAATAAATTCAGCAAAAATTAAGTAAAGCCAAAAAAGACGAAACATTTTTGTAAAAATAATTTAAAAAATAACTTTGTTTAAAATTTAAAATGTTTCGCCATTGGAAAAAGAAAATCAAATATTTTTATTTATTTAAAAAGCAATTCAATTATTAACATTTTGAGGCAAAACCGAAGGCGCTTTGCGTTTTGCATAAAGACAAATAGCAGCTGAAAGAACAGCGAATGCCAAAATAACAACAATAAAACCAACAACAGTAAAGAACACAACACAGCCCACAAACGGACAGACATCATCGCTGGTGGAATTAGCCTAATTTAAAAGAATTTTTTTAATTATTTATTTCGAAAAGTGTTAGATATTAGGGTTATCAAAAAATAAAATTTCCAAAATGTTAAGTCATCCCAAGCAAGAAAAAACTCCCAAAAATCTAATTCAGAACAGAAATATTTTGGGAACATATTTTATAAAAGAAATACAGGTTTTCCAGTAGTGCTGATGTTCTCCAAATTGAAAGTTCCCATCATATTCTCTTCTAAAAATTAAATAATAATATCAAAACAAATTCAAAATTAACCTCCAACAATCCCATCATTACCCAAAATTCCCATTTGGTATGTATTGTTTAATTCAGGCATTCCCGTCGTATTTGTAGCCAACGAATTGTTGAAGACTTCACCATCCTCAACATCCCAAGCAGTACAGAAAATAAGTTGAAGAACAATAAACATAAAAGAGCAAAAGAACATTTTTAATATTTTTTTGAATAAATCAATCTAAAATACTAAAAAAAGAAATTCTTTTTTAATTAAAACAAAATTGTTGAACAAAACCCAAAACAAATTGATAAAAATACAAAAAATATAAAAATTGGATATAAAAATATATCAACAGATTTCATTAATAAAATGTTAAAAAAAACAAATTTTATCAAAACATAAAAGAACAAAATAATTATATTATACAATAAAGAATTTCTCATTACACAGCAATTCACAGAAGAAACCAAATATAGAGAACATCACAGCAATGCACAACAACGCCTCTTACGTTTTGGAATTGGCGGAGGCACAGCTTCGAGGTCTTTCTCTGCTTAAAAAATAAAAGAAAATATAAAAGAATTAAAGAAATTTTGAAACAATTTTTGAATTAAAGAAGGAAATCTGGGTAAAGAAATTAGTTGGACTAAATTATAAAAATTACCCAACCATTTTGGACTGGCGATTTGTCTCGCAACGAACTAAAGTCACCAACAACTTCATATTCACTCTTCTTTTTAGCAACTTGATCAGGCATGTGAAGAATTATAGAATTATAATGAAATATTAATTTTTGATGATATCCTATTAAAATAATTAAAAAACCAAAAAATGTGCCCACGAAAAATTTTGAGTTTTATAGGAAAAAAGGAAGATAATTAATTTACATTTTCTGTGACAAAACATGCATAAATCCTCTTGATTTATCCTACAAATTAATTTAAAAATTAATCGGATATTCTTTACAAATTATAAATTATGCAAATTGAAAAATAATTGGTTGGCATTTTGTTTGCATTTTATCGCGGTAATTTAAGGTGGTTGTACCTTTCGTCAATAAACTTTGCGTCAATGAACATTTCGTCAATAAAGCATTATTTCTCAAAAATTTTGTGAAAATAGGATTGTACCGTGAACGCTCGGGGTGGGCATGTCGGGGTACGGGGGTTTCACATTTTTTCACACGTTTCCTATTCTGTATTTCGGCTTTTGTCCACTGAAGATTTATGAGTGTACTTAAGGTTGAAAAACAAAAGCAAGCAGTCTCTAATAGAAGCACAGGATTGAAAAACAGAAGCACACGTGCATTAGAAGATTTACGGTAATTGGAAAACACAAAACACGCCATGAATTCACGATTTTCGTGGTTTCACATCATCTAATAAATATTTTTAAAAATTTATTGACGAAGGAAATTTTAGGTGTATTTAAATATAAAAATAATTATGATGTATTTAGACTAATTCTTTGAAAAAAAATTAATTTAATATATTTTCTAAATAAAATTCTTTTTCCCATGCATAGTTTATACAAAACCCGTTAAAAAAGTTTTACTTTTCACTTGCAAATAAAAAAATTTCCACGCTTTCGAAAAATGCGTAAATATAAAAATGCTTTTTCTTGAAAATCTCATATGTTAGAAAAAAATTATTTATTTTTATATAAAAACCCTTTAAAAAGTTATTTTAAATATAAAATTCATTTTTAAAAAAAATGGGTAACGGTTTAACTATTTATAATAAAAAATGTTTAACATGTGCAGCAAATCAAGTTGGGGGTAATAATATTCAAATTAAAACAGTTATTGTAACTGCACCATCACCATTTCAAGGTTTCTATGAAAATAATACAAGAAAAATTGCAGGAACAAAAAATATTTTTTATAATATTTAATAGCTAAAAATACGAAAGTATAATCATTTTTTTTATTTATAATGATGACTATTTAATATTTAAACATATTCATCAAATTTTTGTATAATTTTATCATTAATACTTTTATTAAATGGGAATAATTAAAACTAATTACTCCAATAAAATCAGAATTTTCAAAATATTCAAAATCCAAAAATTCTTCGATATCCAAAAATTATTAAATTTAATTTAAACAATTTTAACTAAAAATTTAAAAATAAATTAAAATCTTTATCAAGGCGATCAGAAACACACAGAAGCAATTCGTCGTCTTTCACAAATTTTATTAGATGATTTAGAAAATGGAACACATCAAAGTTTTTCTATGCGTGATCGAGAAATGTAAATATATAAATAATTTTTCTTTCAAAAAAATTTATTTTTAAAGAATTGCTCGTTGTTGGAGAAAATATATATCTGGTAAAAGAACTGATATATTTCATAAAACAATGCTTAGATGTATTGAAGCAAGTCCAAAATTAAATGAGATAATTGCTTGTGGAAGATATTGTTATAGAGATTTGAGAAAATGGCCAAAATTAAATAAAATTTGGTTTTAAAAAATTTAAAATAAAAAAAAATATTTTTTAAGTCAATCACAATTTAAATTTTATGAAAAATTAATTTACGAATTAAATATGGATCAACAAAAGATTTTAATTGCTTGTTATAATCTTGGAAGAACACATGCTGAATATTCACGTTATGGAATGAAACCTCATTTTTTGGATATTTATCAACAACAATTACTTGGTTAGAAAAAAGGGAGGAGGGGAGGGGGTTACTTTAAAATAAAAAGACTCACAAACAAGGCATTTTTAAATAGCAAAATAAATGTAAAAAATTCTTTTCTCCAGTAATTTTTTGACTTTTTCAGGCGGAGAAAGAGATCTATTTATTACTTATAAAATAACTCCTTAAGTAGGATCATATATTTTATCAACCAAAACATTTTTTTGTTGAAAATATGTAGCCTTCTGTCTCATTTTTTAATTCTATGAATTTATTTAAAAAAATTTTTTTCAGGCCAAATTGCTTGTATTGAATACGAAAATAGTAAAGAAATGGAAGAAACAATTGTTGCATTTATTCATATAAATAATTTAATTATTGAATCTTTTCGCGATTCTTATAGTCAAAGAATTAATGAAATGAGGGAACAAGAAAAGATTGTTGAAATTCGTTTATTAGAAGAAATATTATGAAAAAGAAAATTATAAAAATGTACATAAAATAAATTAAACTAATAATTTTTATTAAAGAATATATTATATGCTTAATTTTCTAATAAAAAACTGGAACTTAATATGGTAAATTCGAAATTGGAATGTCCGTTCTTTACTATTTCGTATAAATTATAATCGTTCACAATTGTCCACAAAATTACTCGGACTTTATAAATATAAATATTTAACCGCCATTTTAAGTTTTACGAACACAAATGGCAAAATAGTTTTAAAAAATTTTGAGTGTTAACATGAAATTTGAACGACCATAAAATTATTTTGGCCTTTTTTGATTTTTTATTTATTTTGCAATTTTTTGAGTTAAAATGGCGAACTCTAGTTATGAATCTAATGGAACTAGACTTTTTAAAACGTTAAAATAATTTTAGAGACAAATGTTCATTAAATAAATAATTCTCTTCCATTCAAAATATTTTAGTAAATAAATAATTTTCGGACTAATCGTGACCGATAGCTCAAATAAAAGGTTTTCTAATCGTTCACAATTGTCCACAAAATTACTCGCACTTTATAAATATAAATATTTAAAAATGTCTACTAATAATTTATTTTTTATTTTTATTTTTTCAATATCCACTTTCTCTGTTAATGCTTTACCTCATTATAATCAAAATAATCAAAACCAATTACTCCAACAAAATAATAATTTTCAAAATTTACAAAGAAATAGTGCAAGTATTTCTTCAATTTCTGCCTGTTTATTTTGTTCTCTTTGTGGTTTACCAGAAAATCCTTCATCTTGGATTAAACCAACAACTACATTAATAAATAAAAATAAATGTAAAATAAAAAATAAATATTTTTTAAATTTTTAAAAATTATGTAGGTGAAGACAAAAGTAATAAATGTAGTGAATTTGTTAAACTTTGTGATGATGGAATATATAAATATTTTCTTCGTTCACATTGTTCCTATACTTGTGGAATATGCAATAATACAACAACAAAAACATTAAAAGAAACAAATACAAAAACAATTCCAATAACAACAACAACATCAAAACCAACAAAACATTTACTAAAAACATCAACAACCCCCAAAACAATAAAAACATTCAAAACAACATCAAAACTTAAAAGTCAAGAAATTAATGAACAGAAAACAATCAAAAATACAAAAACAACAAATTCAATAGAAAATAAAAAAGAAATAATTAAAACAACAAAAACAACATTATCTAGTACAATTAAAGGAATTACTAATCAAGTTTCTATTGAAGAAGAGGAACCTTTAGAAGAATGTAAGAAAGGAATTAATCAAAAAATATATACCTATTTAATATTTAAAAGGTGAAGATATTGGCCAAAATTGCAAAGCAATGGAATCTGGCTGTCAAGATATAGGGCAACGAAATATTCTTGGGACTTTTTGTCGAAAAACATGCAAATTTTGTTAAAATATTTTTTTGTTTTATTTATTTTTTTTGTTTTTTTAGTAAAATATATATTAGATATAAAAATTAACACCTGAATTAAAACAAATAAAACCTTTTAAAACAAAAGAATTTTTTTTAAAAACAATAATAATAAAAGAAAGATTATTATATTATTATTATTATAATATAAAATATATATATATATAAAGATATTATTTAAAAATATTTTCATTCAAAAATCTAAGAAGAATAATGGGAAAAATAAAATTAAATTGTAATTATTTTTTAAATATTTTAATTATTATAATAATTAATTTAAAATTTATCGAGACAATTAAAGTATTTTGTGGACGTATGTTTTCTTTTTATTAAATTAAAAAATAAAAATTCTAAATAAATAGCTGCAATTGGAGTAAGTCCAAATCCTTGTCAATCTCCTCTTCTACAAAGACCGGGTTTAACTTTAACAGAAGAATTAATGGATGGACAAAAAGTTTGTTGTGGATTTGATAAAAAAATAAATGGTTATTTGCCTGATGGAAAAAAAGAAGATTCTAGTCTTCGAAAAAGGCCAAAAGGGAGTAAATTAATTTGTAAAAGTAAGAGAATAGAGAAAGAAACTCTTGTTTAAAAATTCTTAATTTTCCCTTAGATGCAATAACAATTCCAATTTCAAATGGAAATATTGTCCCAAAATGCCCACCAAAACTTTTTTATGATTCAAATAAAGATAAATGTTGTAGATATCAAAAAAATAAAAATAAATTAAGAAAAGATTATTCAAAATGTAAAGATTTATCAGCCCCAGGAAAACCTTCAGATTGTCCAGCAAATAAACATAGATGTAATGAAACTATTTGGTATAAATTAATGACTAAACAATGCCCTAAAACTTGTGACAGATGTGAAGAATATATTAAATTGAATATATCTCGAGATGTTGGAGGTAAAGGAAAGAAAAGATTTTTTGGGGGAAAATTATTTTTTAAAGTTTGTCGAGACGGAATTGGCCCAAATGGAGTAAGTGAATGCCCACAAAATAAACATCGTTGTGAAGATAAAATTTGGAAAGATTTTATGAAAAAAGAATGTCGTGAAACATGTGGATATTGTGGAAAAAGTTTAAAAAAGAAAGGAAAAAAAAGAAGAAGGAAAAGTAATAAAAACACAACAACTACTACAACAATAATTACAACAACAACATAATTAAATATAATTATTTTTTTTTAGAATTTTTTTAATTTAGTTGTATTTTAATTGTTTAATTTTTAAATATTTTTAAATTAATTTTAGTGTGTGGTATGTATGTATATGAAGGGCCTAAAAATTCTTTTTAATTTCCATATAACGGCAAAAATGCCAAAATAAAAGCTATAGGAAATTAGAGAAGATAGTGTTTCTCTCGACAGCATAACCTCCATTTAATTTCTAAATAAGTGTGAGACATTTTAACAAAATTTAAAAAAAATAAAAGAAATTAATATTTTTTATTTGGCTAATAAAAATATAAAATATCAAAATGCGTGTAGTTTTTGGTCATTTAATTATTAAATAGGTAATTGGGAGGGAAGGCAATTTAAGTATATAATTTTTGTAATTTAAAGCTTTAAATGTTTTTTTTGTTAGTGAATAAAATAAACTGGGCAATAGAAATAAATTTAGAAAATTTGAGAAAAAATATTAGAGAGAAATGAGTAATTAGGTAACCGACATTTTTTAATATTAAATTTTCTGAAATTATCAATTAAAATTTAAATTAAATTAATCAAAAAAAATGTCGGGAAAGGGAACTAAAAATAAATTATTGAGCTTTTAATTGTTTTTAATTATTTTCCTTTTAATTATTTGGAGATAGTTACAATTGTTGTTGTTGTTTTTGGCCCTTTAATTCTGACAGAAGTTCTTAATCGACTTAATTCTTCAGAAAATAATTCCCCCGTTTGTAACATATTCACAATAGCCTCAAAATCCCGATCTGCTTTCCCCACTTTTCCCCCATTTTTATATACTCTAGCAACAGATAAATGAGAAGAATCACGATTAATTCTTCCACTTTCTTCTAAAAAAGAAAATAAATTTAAATTTAAAATCCCCCCCCCCTCTCCCTCACTTCTTCGTTGATTAAACAAAGTTTTTAATTGAAATTGTCTTTTTTTAGCCTCAATTTCCTCCCTTTCAGTCCTAACTGTTCGGTGACAATCAGCTAATCCACTAAAACAACGAGCAAATGGCCCAAAGAATTGATCGGAGTGAGGCAGAATAATTTCTGAATTTGGACGTTTTGAGTCAATAGAAGAAACACCAAAAAGATGAACACAATCTGATAACTTTAAAAATGAAAATTAAATTTAAAAAATTAATATTTTTTTATTCATTTTTTGTTTGAAGGTAGAGAAATTATTAATCCTTTTAAAAGCCAAATACAAAATTATCTTTGTTCAAAACCTTTTGTCTCATTTCAGTCAATTCTTCCCTAAGCTGAGTCATTTGCTTTTTAGCTTCTTCCAAAAAAGTTTTTACAACAGCCACAAATCTATCAGGTTGTTTTGAACGTTGAATTGATTTCCCTCCTTCCCCTTCCCCTCCCCCTCCTTTTTGTTGAGGAAATGGTTCTTCTGGTATTTCTACTACAATTTTTTCTTCTTCTTCTTTTCCCTCTTCTAAATTATTAGATTCCTCAAATTTCTTTTGATAATAATTTAATTCTTCATTTAATTCAAATATTGCCTTTTCTAATTGAAATAATTCTTTCTACAAAAAATAATTAATTTTTTCTTTTTAAATTAAAAAAACTTCAATTTGTTGTCTATCAACTTTAGAAGCCTCCAAAACCGAATTCATTTCTCGTTTTAAATTAAATAAATCAGGCCAGTTATGTTCAATTGTTTCAACCAGAAAATGAAGTAAATTTCTATCGGGACGAATTGTAGACCGAACAGAAGGGATTTGGTCTATTGAAGAAATTGTAAAACCTTTAAAAGAGGAAAAAAATTTATTTAGATTAATTTCCCCTTTCTCTTTTAACCATAACAATTCCCCAAACGTTTTCCTTCATTTAGAATATTTCCAACAGCAAGAATAAGAGCCAGAAATTGAATTAATCGTTTACTGTTGCAAAGAGTATGTGATGCTCGAGAAATTGCTGTTAAAAATAATAATTAATTTTTAATAGAAGAGGTTAATAGTAGGGGTTGCTGAATAACGGTTATTAACCGGTACCCCCGGTTTTCTGTTTTGATTAAACAACCGTGATCAACCCCCCTAGTTAATGTCCAGTCAATAAATTACCTAAAATTCCAGGCCTAATTTCAGAACAACGATCTTGGAACGATCTAATAGTACACAAACATTTAAGTCTTTGTTCATATCTAGGTACTTGTCCCATTTCCCAAAGAAAACGATCGGCTAAAGCCAAGGATTGATGTTGCTTTCTTTTTTTAGTTAAAGTTTCTTTCATTTTATTTAATTCTTCTTTTAAAGGCACAAATTTTAACATTTGCTCCAAAATATCACGAGAAAGTTTACATCTTTCATCCATACCAAGAAGTGTATGTCGAATATCTCTATGAGACATTTTTAGTCTTGCTAACATTATTGTACCTAAAAATAGATATTTTATTTAAGTTTTATTTTAAAAGGATTTAAAAAATTTGTTCACACATTTTCCCATTATAGAAAAAATTTCTTTTTTTAATTTTTTTACTTCACAAATTTCAAAATAATTTAGGTAATTATAAAAACTAACAATTTTGTGCCCTTCTAGAGTCAATAACAGTAATTTGATTAGCCTGTCGAAGAGCTAAACTTCTGTGTAAAGTAAAAGAATTTCCATCAATAGATTGTTGTTGTTCATCTGTTCCCGATTTCCCCGCAGCAAATTGTTCACTTAAAGCTTCAATATCTATCTAAAAAAATAATTATTTTTTAAAGTCTTCTAGAAGATAAATTACTTGATTATAAATATTTTTTTCGTCTAAATTCTCCCAAATTGTTCCTTTCAATTTATCTTTTGGAATTGGTGTCCAATTTAAAGTTTTGACTGGACATAGAGGAATTGGAACTTTTTTCTTTGGAATTGATTTATTTGAAGAAATAATTAAAGTTTCATTTCCCGATCGAAGTTGTCGAGCAGATGGAGGAGGGGGTGGAGGGGCTTGACCTACTGGAGGCCGAATAGGAGGTAATTGCTGATTGGAATTGTTTCCAAAAATATTAGATATATTATTATTTGATGAATGGAAGGGATCGGAAGGTGATGAAGAATATGAAGAGGAAATTGAAGCTGAAGAATGTTCAGAAACTCTTAAAAAATGTTTATTGAAGACTTTGAATTTTTTTCAAAGAAAATCACCTAGAAAAAGAGACAAGGGAAGCAGAGTCCTGTAAATCACTCAAACAATTTTCTAATTCCAAAATCCTCTTTCTTTCTTTTACCAATTCCTCCTCTGTTTCTTGTAATTTTCGTTCAAGTTTTTCACATTCTGCTTCAGTTCTTAATCTTCCAAGAAGTTCATCCCAATCTAATTTTTTGCTAAATTGTTGTTGTTCTGATAATTGAGGATCAACCCTTAACGGGTCCAAACCATTCATTGCACTTTTCAATGTTAATCTATTTTTGAAAATTAAAAAAAAATATTTTTATTCCTTCTTAACTGCTGTAATAAAAGATCAAAACATCGCCACAAAGGAAGATGTCTCTCATCCGTGGGTACCATCAATAAATGTTGAAGGAGAGAAATAAAATGAGGCAAAGCTAAAGTGTGATCCAATCTTTGAGTTAATACTTCTGCCATTACTGAAGGATTTTCAAAATCAATTGGAGAAGCGGAGCCAGAATCAAAAGTGGTGGTACTTAATAAATTTTTGTAAATTCTTTCCAAAAAACAAATTCTTTCCACCTTTGCATTTCTTGTTCATCTTCTTGTCTCATCATTTCAAAAAGATCAATATGATCATCTAATGCAGAACCAGAACCTTCTGGAGCGGCCGAACGGATTTGTTCAAGCACTTGAACAATTCCCAACATTAAGAACTCGTGCCGTAAATGTATCCGATATTCTAGGGAATGCTGAAAAGTGATAAAAATATTTTCTTTTAATTTAAAAATTTTTATTTTTTAATGTTAAAAATGGGGAAAAAATTAAAAATAAAAATATTTAAATTATTTTAATCAATAATGATGTAGATTGTTGCTATTTAGTAATTGATGGATGAGTCAAAAATGGCAACAAACAACAACAACATACAGAAATACAAAAATAAATATAAAAGAATTGAAGGAAAACAAATTAAAAAAAGCTTTGTTTGTTCAAACTGAAATTTTTAGAAAAATCTTTTTGTATTTTAAAATTGAATTTAAAAAATAACTGTTAGAAAAATAAGAACTATGTATAATTTATTTATTTTTAATTAAAAATTTATAGAAGAAAAACTTCAAAAACTTGTTAGGTAATTTTGTAAATAAACAAATTTAATAAAAATATTTTTTTATTGAAAATTAAAAATTGAGAAAAAAATGTTTGTAAAAGTGAGACTTTGAAGAAGAACTTACTAAAAATTGTTTTTTTAATTAATTAAAAGAAAAAAAAAATTTTGATTGAAATAAAAAGTCTAAAAAATTAAAAATTAATTAATTAAAATAAAATAATTTTGTTCAAAAATCATTAACAGATTTTTTAAAAGTAAATAAATTTAATTAAAAAATTTTACATTAAAAATAAAATAACAGAGAAAATATTTAAGAGAAACAGTTAAAGCTTATTTTAAAATACAAATAAATATATAGTAGAAGAAGGAATGACCTAAAATTGTTGAATAATTTTTTGGTTTAAAGTAAAAGAACAGAAAAAAAATAATTTTTTATTTTCCAGCTGACCAATTTTTGTAAAGAAAAATAAATAAATTTAAAAACAGTTATTTTTTAAAGAAGTATTTATTTAAAAATAAGAAGAAGATCAAGGCCAAGGACTTTTCGAGATGTTCAAAAATAATTTCTTGGAGATTATTAAATTAATTTTTGAATAAAAAATATTTTAAAAAAAAGTTTTAAATTATTCCTTTAATTAATTAAAAAAATTTTTTTAATTAAATTATATATTTTTTCTTGTAATTTTGTAATTTTGGTTGAAAAGAATTGGCGTTGAACTGTGCAAAAATAAAAACAAATGTGTGAAAGATTGAAAAGGATTTTTAGATAAACCTAAAAATCGAGAAGAAAAATGACGGGAATTACGTGAATAGGAGGAAGGGGTAGAGGAAGGGGGGAAGGGAAGGGGAAGGGAAGGGGAAGGGAAGGGGAAAAAGAAAGAAAAAAATATTTTTATAAAATGAAAGATGATGCGCGGAAAATAATTTTTTGTACCTTATTTTTGCAACTGAATGGACAAACGGAACAAAAACATTTTTTAAAAGAAATAATTGTTTGTGTTTATATGCCCTAATTTAATATAATTTAAAAAAGAACAAAAAAAGTTTACGGAAAAGTTTAAATAAAAGAAAAATTAAACAAGCAATTTTGGGGGAATTTAATGGAGATAATAAATGAGCACATAATAGATACAAAAATTCTAAAATATATTTTTTATAAAATGTCAGTTCCAAAAATTTTCTATTTAATACATCTTTTTATATTTATTTACCTTTTAAAATTTTAAATAAAAATTTTAAAAATAAAAGTTTAAAAAATGAAACTAGCAATTTTCTGGATTTTTTTAAAAGGTGAATTTGCTGAATCATTAATTTAAAAAAAAAAGTTTTTTTTGGATAAAAATTATTATTTTTTATAAAAAAATAAAAATAAAATCTTCTTATTTAAATGCATATTAAAATAAGTAGAAAATATATAAAACAAACAGAAAAGGAAATATTTAGTTGTGTGTTTTGCTTTATTTTAAATTTTTTGAGGTTAAAAGCCAAAGAAAAATAATTTTGCAGAAAATTTACAAATTTTTAATTTAAAATATTTAAAAGAATTGTTGTAATGAATAAATTGTGGAAAAGTAAAGAAATAGGGGATATAAATTAACAAAATAAATAAATCTTATCTCGTTTTAAATATTAACACAAAAATGCGCAGAAGGAGAAAGGAATAAATACATATATTTATTTATTTATTTATATTTAATCCTTTAAAGAATTCCCTATGGTGAGAATAAAATAGAGAACAATTTAGTGTAGTATTTAATAGGATTTTACTTAAAATTAGGAAGAATTTTTTTATTTAATTATATTTATTTAGATATTGTTGGACATTTAAACAAAATTATTATTTAAAAATTAAAGTAAAAACTACTGTTGTTAATTAAAAACTAATTTAAAAAAGAACGAAAAACACATTAAATTCTGCTAAGCAGGAAATAAAACTTTATAAACTGAAAATAATTTTTATAAAAGAAAAAGGCGGTCATTAAAAATAAATTTAAAAAAGAAAAGAAAAAAAAGAAGAAAAAGTTGCAAAATTAATTTCTATATCTAATTAATTTAAATGTCACAATGCGCAATAAAAATAAATTTTATAACAAAGAGAACGTTTTATTAAATATAAAATTGTGAACATCTTCCGGTTTTGATTAAACAAAGAAATTAATATATTTAATTTTTTAAACTAATTTAATTAGTGATTATTAAGCATTTTAAGTTTTAATAAGTTGTAAAAGTCTTATCTCGAAAATTCCAAAAATTCCAAAAAAATAATTACTCAAAAATTGCTTTAATAAATCAAAACACAAGATAAATACAAAATAATTATCTGAAATTTTTTTGGTTGATCAGACACCAAAAAATTAAATATACATATCTCCTTCTTGGTAAATAAATTAAAGTTAAAACAAGCCAAGCGAGATTTTATTTTTTATTAAGTTATTTTCAAATTATTATTATTTTCAAAATATAAAGATTTGTATAAATAAACTAGTTAAAGAAAAAATTTAATCTGATGCCAAACTAAAAAAATTTTTTTGTTTAAATTAATCCCCTTTTAAAATAAACAATAAATTAAGGGAATTTATACAAAATAAATAAATATTTAAATTAAAATTAAATTTACCTCTGCAGCGCCTCCTTTTAGCAAAGCATTTATCAAAGACATAAGAGCAAGTCTAACACGAGCAGTATCCCTCGGAGTGTTTCCATGTTCTTTAAATAAATCTAAAAATTAAATTAAAATATTTTTTTATCAGATTAATTTATGTATTTAATTTATTTACCGTCAATTAAACGTTGAAATCTCGTTCTTTCTCCCCTAAGTAATTTAACTTGAGTCAATGCTTTTAAAACTGCTCTATGACCAAATTCTGCACAAAAACAAAGTCCAGAAAGGATTTCAAGTGAAATTACCTAAAAAATTATTTGATTTAAAAAAAGTAAAGGGGAAAGGAGGGAGGGGGAAGGAGGAGAGAACAGACCGAAACTTTTTGGAAGAGGGCATTAGCGGCACTTGGAAGAAGTGAATAAATAAAAGTACGTGGAGGTGATGATGATGATGAAGACATTTAGATTTTTTTGTAAATAATTAAAAGTGAAAAAAAATTGGCTAAAAAATATTATTTCTGTTTTAAATGAAAGGAAGAAAGGCGGAGAGAGAAAAAAATATTAAAATAATTAAAAAAAAATAAATTTTTGAATGAACGAAAAAAGTAAAAAGAGATGAATGAATTTCTTTGATTAAAAACGGAAAGGAAGTGAGGCGTTAAATTATAACGTGATATATATTTACAATTTAGTAATTACAAAACACAATTCAATCACCACTAAAAAAGAGGACTAAAAGTCAGTTATTTCCCTCAAAATATTTTTGTTTTGTAAAATTATTATTAGAAAATTGTAAATTGATTAGAATAAATAAAATTAATTAAAAATATTCTTTTTTAAATTTTAATTAATTTTTTAATAAAAAAAAGGGGAGGGCTTTTTTAATTTTTAGTTTATTTGATTATTAGTTATTTTTAGCTTTTCTTTAATTAAAGCATCAAAACAAAAACAAAGAATGAATTATTTTGAACTAGATTATTTGAAGGAGATATTATACATAGAATGATTTAATGATATTTGTGTTTAATAAATATATTAGTAATTATTTTTTGGAGTAAATAAATAAATAAATTTATTTTTTGTATAAATCACATGAAAATAATAAGTCGAGAAAGGCGAAAAAAATATTTCATTAAAAATAAACTCTTGTGCCCAAAAGCCCTTTCGGGTGGACACACAATTTGTACGGCCTCCGGCTATGGGAGGGACGGACGCTTATAAAGGGAGGACAGAGAACTCAAAAGTTCTCTTAAACTTATAAGCGATGATGACGACGACAGCCTACCCAAAATCCCCAAAAATACACACACCAAAGAAGAAAAGATTTATTTAATTAACAAATAAATTTAGCGGTCCGATAACAGCTCGGGATCCGCGGTGTGAATAAATTGGTGATTAAAATATGTGGTGAAAATGCGAACAAATAATTTAAGTTAGTGCTCCGCTCTCCTGCTCCCAGTTGAAGGGAGAAAAGTTGGTTTAATTGATTGGGTTTAAAGGAATTAGAAAATTATAAGATTTTGAGAGAAGTTGGAAATTGAAAGAAGATTGAAAGAAGTGATTTTAGGGACAGCCGAGCGCTAACTTGACAGCCAAAAGTAGGCGTGGTTAAACAAAATAAATTGTGGGCGGTAAATAAAAATAGTACGTAAATATAACAATGCGAGAGGAATGGGAAAATAGTGTAGGGCTTATGCCCTTTTGGGCACACTCCCCCCGGCAAAAAACAAAAAAAATGTTTAGCGAGAACGACGTGTATGTCCAAATGCAATGTGTATCGATTTCATCAATCTCTTCGCAGCCCCATCGATAGCCAGTAAGTCATGTTCTTCCTCATTCGTCAACTTGGCTCTCCCAGATTCCACAGAGTGAATTGCATCAGAAATCTGACCGCAAAGTTGACCCGTGGTAGTTCGGACCTTTCGCAAAGTTTCTGTATGTTGATCAGAAACTCCCCAATGTGAACGCCCAGAACCTGAACGGGAATAACGGTCAATGGACTCAACCCGATCTTGCTCACCTAAATTCTTTTCTCTTTCTCCACCATTAGAGCGCCCAGATGAAGAAGAACATTTCCACTGTGCTTGAGCGGGAGTGGTTACCGCAATTTTGTTGACCGCTTCCTTGTGAGTGGCGGTCCCTTCACAAACTCCCCCCGTGGCTGCTGGCGCATTGACCACTGTTTGTTGAGCAGTCAGCTTCTGCGCAAAAGAGAAGAACGCTTCAACGAGGGCTTGATTTTTCTGGTTCTGCCTCTCTTGTTTTAAGCGATCTTTCTCCAATTTAGCCTTGAGATCTGGCATTAAAATGTTCCCTTTATTACTCTCCCCCAATTCAATTTTTCCCTCACCTACAGAAACAACCAATGCATTTTCTTTAGCTGTTGCCGCAGGCAATTCTTTCTTTTCTTGTTGTTTCTCTACCATTTGTTTTCCATCTTGAGAGGCAGAATTAATTTTATTAATTTCTTTATTTTTAATAATTTCCGATGTTGCTTTTAATAAAGTGCTGGTGGTAGAGTTGTCCATTTCTTCTGGTGCCACCGCCATAACTGGTTTATTTCCAATTTCTAAAAGTTGTTCAACATTCATTTCTTTTAAATGTTGTTCCATTTCTTGCTGCTGAGCAGCTGAAGTTGGTGGCCCGAAAACTTCTAGGTAGAGATTTTCCTTTGCTCGTTTTTCCGCTTTGTTGTTGCCGTTGTTAGAAGAATTTCTTTTCATTTCTATAGGCAAGAAATAATTAAAATGAGAGAGAGAAATATCGGGTGAATTAATGCAACAAGCGAGATTTTCATTCACGGAAGCGGTAAAAACCGCGATAAAAAGCAAAATTGAGAGCGCGCGAATCGGGGGTCCTCCTCGCGGAAAGCTAATTTTAAGCTCATTGTTTTCTTTTTCTTTTGCGTGTTCCTCCTCAGTTGATGGGCCTTCTCCTGGTGGTAATTCTGGTGGCGGTGAGCTTGGCGGGGTGAAACCCGTGGCCGCATTTCCTCCAAAACTTGGATCCGGTTCAGTCGGATCGTAAATGATTTGCTCCAACGGAAAGAAGCTCTTGTGGGACTCTCCCACCTTCCAGCACTGGTGTCCAACAACTCTAGCATGTCTTCGGCTCTTTCTTGACGAGCCACGGATTCCCCCCTTAATGATAATGCAGGGGAGGTCCGGGTGTGTCAAGGCCCTTCCTTTATTTCGAAAAAATTGAGCCACGGTTAAATTTGGCTCAACAAGCTCCTCCCTGGCTGCCCGGCTTAAACATGGTTCCTCATCAGGCAAAGGAAGTCCATGGCATCTGAGTTTTTCCCAAAAAAACGTAAGCAGGCCTTCTCCCCTACGGCGTGCTTCATTTCCACACAAGGAGTCGAAAAATATCAGTCCCAGCTCTTTCGGAATATAATCAGCCATACTCTGACCTTTCTCCGGAAGAGTGGGATTATATCCTTTAGCAAGGCAAGCTTGCAGATATTCGTCTCTGGTTTCCCCTGGTTTGCGAGGAGGAACAGCAAAGAAATCGCCTAGCGGCATTATCGCAAAATAAATTAGCCTAAATTTATTTAAATTATTAAAAAATATTTTTGTTGAAATGAGAATGAAAAAACATTTTCTGGGGGAAGTAGATAAACAACTTGAGTTGGGCGGAGTTGTGAACATTGGCCCAAACTCTTCTTTTTTGTACGCTTTGCTATTAAAGCAGTGAGCGCTATTTTTTCTACACATATGTGGATTGGCTATTTCTGTGCCCTCTTTTGTAAAAGGAGAGAAAAAATTTATTTTTTCTTTCTTTGACAAAAGTTTAGAGATGGAAATGTGTTGATGGCTTTTGGTGGTGTGCAAAACTAAGTTAAGTGTTTTTGCACATTCTTTTGTATAAGAAAATAAATTTTTTCTTATAAACAAAAGACGAAAAGAGCCAAAAGTTAGTTGAATCAAAGAATGGCTCGACAATTTATTTTTAACGAATGGGTGAGTGGCAAACATTTTAAGTTGGCTTGCCATCTGTTTGGCTTGCTCGTGCCCATTCCAAATTTTCTCTTTTTGTTTTGAGGGTGGGTAGGTCGCGATTTGTGAATAAATGTGAATGGATGGGGGTGGAAGGCTATGATTGCCAAAAATTAATAATGGGCGCAAAGCCCCTTCCCCCTCGACAGCAAAATTGTTTATTAATAAACTTGTGATGAGCAGAGAGCTCATTTTTCTCCAAATTGCGAATTTAAAACGCAGAATACTATAAATTGCAATTATTACTAAAGTGGATATTAGTAATAAATATAATGGAGATGGAAGCGGTAAACTTGTCATTATAAGCGAAATCGGGTGAAATCTTAATGGATTAAAATTCCATGCTGAGGATTTTTCACCTTTACTTGATTGGACAATTCGCTCTTGCCTCCACTGTATTGGAATAAATAAGAGCTGTCCTTTGATGTGTAATTGACTATTTCCTCCTGGGCACTTGACTTGACACTCTGTGTCAATTTTTGATCTATTGTAGGCAAAATGTGCTGCTCCTTCAGTTCCATTAAAGGAACATCGAGCAATAAAATGAATACCATCGTCACATCTGATGTCGGCAAGTGACGACCCAAAATCGGTCGAGCACGAATATTTGATTTGAACTCCTGTTAAACAGCGATAACAGCCACTAACGTCATCTATTGTTATCTGACAAGTGGACTCGGTTATTTCTGTCACTAACTGGAAATTATTCATTTGTAGATTGATCTGTATAGGAGTATATGACTGTTCGACGTATACTTGGTCGTCTTCAGTCAGAAAAGTGTGTCGGCCAATAGTTAGAGGTAATCGTTTTACGGGGTCTGCCAAAATTGCTTCCCCGTCAAATTCTCTACACTGGCATGTAATTGATCCGTCGGGTGTAGGACGGCAATCTTTACAGGTATTTGATGAAATATTGCAGCCAAACCCGGCTGCACTCGGCCTATCTTGACATTTTAGGTCTGTTGGGACTCCGTCTCCTAGAGCAACCGAAAATCCATGAGTAAGGAATGGAGTGCTCAAAACCGGAGCTGGAGGGTTCGTCACTGAAATTGGTGTAAGTGATATGTTGGCCCAATGATGGGTTAATCCCGGATGTAATGTGACTGTCTCCTCTACGATTTGGTCATTAACAGTGAGTTGTAATGTCGTCTTTATGTGAAAATCCCAAGTAGGACACTCGAAAAGTTCAAAAACATCGAGAGTCATAGGGATAGCATACCAACGGTAGAAATAGCAGCTGGCAGTTGGAAATCCGCATCCTTTACTCCATAGAGCGGAGGATTCCAAACAGCCACTGCTCCCGGGCTTGTCCATAACCTCGACTAGTTCGGGTATGTGTGTGTTTGCTCCTACTTGTGAACAGAAGCTACCAGAACATGATCCGCCACTGGGGCATCTCCATACTGATCTGGTACTTATACGGTAGCTTCGCAAATATGTGAGTGTCCTTGGATTGCAATTGAGCGTTAGAGCTTTGAGGGTGAGCATTAATGCTCCCAAAATGTCTCCTCTTTTATCCTTGATTAGAAGAGTGGTTGGTTGCCCTGCTGGTAGTAAGCTCAATGTTGTGGAGCTTAAAATCGTGCAAATTCGAGTACCTTCTCGTACTCGACAATTCTCTGTTTGTGAAATTATCGAAATTGGCTCTCCGATAATCAAATGGGCTAGGAACAAGAGGAGAGCAGGTATTATGCCATATCGTGCTAGTCGAGCAAGACTCGCTTGCCTCATTTCCTTACTCCTCTTTTGAGCTCCTTTCTTGAATTTTCGTGCATTTTCCTTAATGTTTGTTTGATTTTCCTTTAGGAGGTCTCGTCCTTTGCTTAATGCCTTGCTCCCTCTTCTTCTCCCCCATGTATAAAGGGGGCGCGTGAGTCTCCAAATTACTCCTAATGGACGGAGCAGTGTTTGGAGTGATTTGCAGCAACAACTTAGTATAAGAAGGAGAGGAAAACAAATTCCAATTAGAACCAAGGCAGCAGCCATTGGATTACAGGTTGGATTTGTTAGTAAATCAAGGCAGAATGTGCAATCCACTAGTTGACATTGGTGGAATGCTAAACATTTCGTACTAACTTCAAATGGTATTTCTCGGTTTGTGTCCCAAAATTTGGCATGACAGGTATAGTCATTAACCAATATTTCTTTGGGAAGATGATGAATTGTTTCTTCTTGGCCTGGTAGTAATTGGCATCGGTCTAAGCAACAAATTTCAATTTTGCTTATTTTTGGCGGTGAAAGGACATTTACCCCAGCCTTGCTACAATGGACTAAGCATCCATGGCAAGTTGGGCAGCCTTCACATTTAATTGGCGAAGTGAATCCCAATATAGGATTAATTATGATGGTTAAAAGGCAAGCGGCTAAAATTGATTGAATGCCTAATTTTGCCTTTCCTCTCGTGACCATTTTATGTTTTGAAACCAAAGCTGCAGGTTCTTTTGGTTTCTGCTTAAGGCTAGTTGTGGGAGGCTGGTTCTCGATCAACTGATTATCTTGCTCTTGTGGTTCAAGGAGCTCAGGCTCCTCTACCTGCTCCTCCTCAATAGGAGTAAAGCTTTCTACAGGATTACTGACTGGTTGTATGTCTGTTTGTTCTGTCCCTGCTTCGAGTGGGTAAATCTTGTTAACTGGTCGCGTTGTTATTCGACCATTTGGCATTTGGAGCTTAACGCTCCTTATAGGGCCTGGATGACCATTTAGCCCTACAACTCTGGCTAAAAGCCATGCATTTCTTGGTCGCATGATGTCTTCTACTAACACTACTTCTCCCAATTTAGGAGCTGAGTGTGTCTGTAGTCTTGGGCCAGCGTGCTCCCATTTTGAGCGATCACGCAGAATAACAAGATATTCTCTCTTCCATCGTTCCCAGAAGGAATCAAGATTTTCTAAAGTGCTTTTCCACAATGTAAGGAGCTGGTCGTGAGGGAGAACGTGTTTGTCCCTTTTGGTTTTCTTGAACGTGAAATCATAACTGAGTGTTGCTCCAGGCTGGATGAAATCCACTGGGCGTAAAGGAAGAGGAGCTCCTTCCTCATCTGATGTGTGAGTTAACGGTCTCGAATTGAGCGCGGCTTCAACCTCAGCCGTGAACGTTGCGAGTTGATCATATGGGAGTACTTGTCTTCCCATCGTCCTTTTAAAACATGTTTTTGCCATGCCTATGAGCCTCTCATAAATTCCGCCTGCCCAAGGAGAAAGAGCTGGAATGAATTTCCACTCGATTTTGTTCTCTGCTAGGTGGGAGACGAGAGCGGCGCTCAAGGCTTTTTCTGCTAAAACAAAATTACGTCCATTGTCACTAAGTACGCGATCTGGACGTCCACGCCGACTGATGAAACGGCGAAAAACATTGAGAAACGAGGCGGCTGTTAAATCCAATGTAGGCTCAATATAAACTGCTCCTGTCGTGAGGCAAGTAATTAAGACTAGCCAACACTTTACGAGGGAGCCTTGGACTTTAGTGAGTGTCGGACCAGCATAATCCACTCCAATTGACTGGAATGGCAATCTTTGCTGGACTCGGTCTGCTGGAAGTGGTGGCATTGTTGGTAAAGCATATTTGTAGGAGTTCATCCTCCTACAAGCCATACATTCTGATATAACTTTGCGGATAGCTTGGCGAGCTCTTGGCTGCCAATAGTTGTTCAAGAACTCTGTAAGAGTCCAATCTACACCTCCGTGACATAACCGTGTGTGGATGTCTTTCATGATTGATTTCCCAACATCTGAATGTTTTGGGAGTAGGACTGGATGAATCAAACCCTCGGGGCCCTGACTATTCGTCAGGCGAGTTTGAAGACGCATGATCTTATTATTGTCGATTATGTGGCGGTATTTACCGAGTTCCTCGCCACACTCTTTCTGTTCCCATCTTATTAAATATTCTTCAGAAATTTCGTAGTCTCGTGTCGTGGGGACTCCATTGAAAGAAATGGAATCCAATCTGATGGATTGTGCTCTCTTCTTCCCGAGCACTATTTTGATAAACCGAAGGATGTATAACATAACGCGCCTTGCTTTACCCCAGGAACTCACACGTTTCAATAGTTGATGAGTTCCATGAGGGGTCTCTGTAGCCGCAAGGCATATTTGTGTATTAAAGGGATCTTCTTCAGATTCCTCAAATTTATTGAGGTCGTGGTTCGTGAATGATTGGAATGTGATATCCTCAGGCCAATTAGCCTGTGGCTGAATGAGCCAGTCCGGTCCTCTCCACCACCTTAGGTCGGAACGGAGCTCGGTGGGAGTGGCTCCTCTTGTTGCTGTATCTGCCGGATTTTCATCGGTCCTTACATAATGAAAGTGTATATCTTCGTGCTTCTTAATTTCGTTTAGCCTTCTCTGGACGAAGGTTGGTTGATTTTGCGGTGATTTGACCCATGAGAGCGCTATTTGAGAGTCGCTCCATAAATGAACTTGGTCAATTGGTTTCCCTATCTCCTTATTAACGTAAGCCAATGCTCTTACGCCAATAAGTATAGCTATGAGTTCCATTCGTGGTATTGTGAGTGTTTTGCCACCCTTCTTAGGTTTAAGGCGGGTTTTGGCAAAAATAAGGTTAGAGGAGAAATAATTGTTATGCTCCCCTCTTATGAAAATAGCAACAGCATAAGTGCTTATAGAAGCGTCAACAAATGCGTGGATCTGTATCTTATCGTGTGATTGAAGGACTTTCCTTTGTAGACGAATCTCCTGAACTTGCCAACCCTGGAGGAAACTCTCCCAAACGGATTTTTCCTCCAAGGCAAGTGGAGTGTCCCAGTCGTGTTTGTCATCCCATAATTGCTGAAAAAATAACTTTGCGGGCAAAACAGCTGGACACAATAGTCCCAATGGATCGTAGATGCCCGCTAAAGTGCTTAATACTGAACGTCGTGTTGGATTGGGACTGATTTGACTACTCGGCCATTGAAATCCGAGCTCGTCATTTTGTATATCCCACTGCATTCCTAGTACCTTAACCTCTGATTTGTCAAGCCGGTCCTCGACCGGAATAGCAGAAATTGTCTCTGGTGAATTCGAGGTAAATTCTCGCAAGTTCATCTTCGCCTCCGAGAATATCATTTTGGCTTGATTGCACTTCCTAATTAATTCTTCTGGAGAACTTGCTCCTAAATGAAGGTTGTCCACATAAAGGCTACTTGCTAATTCAGTAGCAGTCGTCGTGCCGTATTTCTCTAGATGGTGACGTATTACTCCCGCCAGAAGGTAAGGGGAACAAATAACGCCAAAAGCAACTCTCGCAAAACGATAAACTTGTATGTTATCGGTAGATGGTGGTTTAACCGGGTCCTTCAGCCAAAGGAATTTGGCAACTTCCCGGTCTTCTTCGTGTAGGCCTACCATAAGGAATGCTGCCTCCAAGTCAGCAATAGCCACAAATTTTGGTAGGCGAAATCTGAGCAACAACCCTACTAGTTCTGGTAGGAGCACAGGGCCACGGAGGAGGCAATCATTTAATGAAGGTTGCCCTCTCGGATGTGCACTTGCGTCGAATACTGGTCTCACCTTATGAGTAATAACTGCATGGTGAGCCAAATAATGTTCCTGTCCGGCTGGATTCTTTCGCGCTGGTTCGATTATCCCTCTTCGAAGATAATCAATAATGATTTGATGATATTTGTCTAAAAGGTCGTTTGATCGTGCAAGCGAACTGTAAGTCGAACAAAGTCGACTATAGACCATTCTGTAGTTGCTCGGTGGTGTTATCTTTGGCTCACGCCAGATCCAGCTTACCGTGTAACGCCCTTCGTTATCTCGGGCAATCGAGGACTCTAGCTGTCTAACAGCTATTTGATCATCGTCAGCTCCGGGATCCTCTGTAATCCCTATCCCCTCCAAATTCCAGAATTCTTCTATAATATTGGAAGGAGGCATTTGGTCGATATTAGACTTGCCGATCGCTATCATAGCGTTTGAAGGTCGTCCTCCATATGGACTCATATCAGACTCCCCTCCAACTACTGGACCAAAGGCAGTCTGAATGACATAAATTCCAGGAGCGACTTCAGTCCTCTCCTTGAAGAACTTCCAAAAGTGTCGTGTTCCCAACATAATTCCTGGGACTTCTGATGATATCTTGAGTGCTTGCTGGACTTCTGGGTGATCTAAATCTTGAGTGGGCATTTCTGTCGTCCATTGAACCATCTCAAAAGGAGTACTTATCTCCTTGGTCCAATTTAGTTCGAGCTCTTCCCAACAACCGTCCTCTCTTCTGATTGAGACGGCATATGTTGGTGAGCGGATTCTGATTGGATCTCTCATTGTTCCGCCAAATCCGTGTACTTCGACGTCGTCGATTGATATTTGAGGTGGACGAATTTTGTCCACCAGTTCCTTGGTGATGTAACTTAGCTGACTGCCCGGGTCGAAGAACACATAAGCGAGTGTTCGGCTGTTCTTATCTTTTGGCGATTCGATTGCCAACTTTCGTGTCATTAGGTACGCTGATAACTTTTTGCGTAAGTGAGGAAATGCCATGGCTGTAACTGTTTTTGTTGGATCACTCTCCGAGTCGAGAGAATCCTCTTGTGTTAAATTAGCTCCAGTCAATGGAGTCTCGATCGTAGTTGTCATTTGGGTAAACTGCCTATTCGGCGCAGTGCCCTTCTTGTTTGTCTTGTTAGGTCGTGTTTGGTTCCTCGTTGTCGACGTGGTACAAACAAGAAAACTATGTTTGCCCTGGCAGATACGGCATAACATAGGAAGGTGGCATTCCTTAAATGAGTGGCCCTCGCGCAGACACCTTATACAACGGTGCTGCTCCTTTAACCGATTAAAACGCGATTGTGGTGTCGGATATCTTGGACATTTGCTTGGGAAGTGTGCTCCTTGATGACATAGGGAGCATTCTCTTTGTCCAAACTTCCCAAACGGTCTATTCTTGTGTACGTGAGCCGGAGCAATAAATGTACGCGATTGCTCCTGTACTCCTTGTCGTGGTTGGTAATTTCCTCTTCTAGAAGAAATGTGATTCTCAATCGTCTCAGTTCTTGTTTTGGGCGCTTGTGAGGTTGTACATCGCTGAACCTCTTCCTTGATTTCGACAATGTTGATAAGCTCTTTTCTGAGCTGAGCGCAATTCCAACGAGATTCTGCCCCTCGCTCTTTCTCTACTAGTTTAGAGACAATAGAGCGGGGCAACTTGGACTTGATGGCTGTCGATATAAATGGAGATTGATCGACAATATTGAAAGCTTCCAACTGACGGCAAATTCGTTCAATCGAATCTACGAAAGATCGAATTGAATGGCAGGACTCATTTGGCGGGCTCAGATTCATGAGCTCCGACTCTAGTGCTTCAGTGATGGCTCGATTATCGCCATATCGTGATTTGAGCAAATCCAATGCTCTCGTGTAATTCTCGTTGGATAAAATGAATCCCGCAACTAAATCTTTAGCGGGACCTTGGAGGAGGGTGAGTAAATAACTCATTTTCCTAACATTGTCCATTTGGCGTTGGTCGATGTTGATTGAAAATAATTGCCAGAAAGCTGGCCATTTCTTCGGATCTCCATTGAATGGCTCCATTTTGAGCTCTGGTAAACGTGTGTCTGGTAATAAAGGAGTGTCCTTGACCTTGTTTTCTCCAATGCTTTGTTCTTCTTGAGTTCGACTTTGAATGCGTTGTGACTCTCGTGTTCGTTCACTACGCTCACTAGCCTCTGTAATTCTTTCCTCCATTTCCAAAAGGAGGAAGTCTAACTCGCCTATAATTCCTCGGGCCTGTTCTGCGAAGTCCATGAAATGGACCCACACTTGTCCTTCCTGTACATTAGGAGGAAACGTATTGTACAGCTGCTCCTCAGCTTCCAAATCTCCTCCATCCAGGAGATCAATAAATCCTGTCCACTCGTGATCGAGAGTTTCTATTCGCTCAAGTGTGCGAATCAACTGATGTCTTTCAGCCCGGAGGCGTGCCGGGTTTTGTGCTTCTTGTTCATTACCCAAAAGGGTGGTTGCCGCGATAATATGATCCTTGAGGGCTCTCAGAGCTAGCCCAATTTTCCTTCGAATATGTCCTGAAGATGGCATTGTGATAAGCGATTATAATAATCTGCTTAAAAGCGTTGGACTAGCTAATTTAGTCCAAAAACGCAAAAGCTTAAGGAACTTGTGCCTTTAAGCTAAAAAAATAAACTCGCTGAAGACTGACTATCAAAGTCAGAAAATTGATGAAAATATGAGAAGAGAGCACTTTTGGTATATTTTGTGCTAAATTGATGTTTACCGCGACTGGTAAGTGGCAGCACAAAGTTCTCTTCTCAAAAGAGAAAAATAAACGCAGATGTGTGAAAAATGTAAATAAACACTAAAAATGTAAAGTCAGTCGCTCTGACTTAACCGTGTAATTGGCCGACGGGTTGGCCAAAACAAAAGAAATGACTTGCTCACAGAGCGAAAAGTCAGTGTTCTTTAAACTCGTGTTGCCGCGCTCTAAAATGCGCCAATCGTGTGAATGGCCAAAGTTATGGCCAAACAAAAGAAAAGGCTTTCGTGTCCCTTTTCTTCTCAAAAAATGTGCAAAAATGCACCAACTTGTAAACTTGTTGATTGGCCGATGATTTGGCCAAATAAATTCCTTTCTTGTTTTTCGTGTAAAATTGTGCAAAAATGTGCACAACTGATGAAATGTGTTAAGACCTAAGTTTTGGTAAACAAAGGAATGACTTCTTTCAAGAAAAATGTGCAAAATAAGCACAAAAAAATTGCTAGCAAAGAGCAAAGATTGAAATTGTAGAAAAGGGGATGAGCGGGTTTGTTCGCGGAAAAAACTGCGTCCTTCAAGGAGCGTGAATGTATGTCGGTCCGCTTGAGGGATCACGACTTTGCGCACTTTGTTGTGCGGGCTTGTGGGGTAAGGCTGTGAATCGGATAGTTTCCGACTTAAGGATTACTCTCCAGGAGTAATAGATGATGAACTCGTGAACTGCTGACTTGTGAGAAGATAAATGTTGACTTACTCTCCAAGAGTAAGTATTCGTGTGCTGCTGGCTGATGAGCAGATAACGGTTGGCTCTGGTGGCCAAAACCGCGTGTTCAGGATGAGAACACAAAATTTAGCCTAAAAAGGCAGACGTGTTGATTGGCACAATTGCCTGAAGAAACGGGGGCAGTGCGATTGGACTGCGGACCCGTACGGGGCTCCAATTTTTATGTGCCCAAAAGCCCTTTCGGGTGGACACACAATTTGTACGGCCTCCGGCTATGGGAGGGACGGACGCTTATAAAGGGAGGACAGAGAACTCAAAAGTTCTCTTAAACTTATAAGCGATGATGACGACGACAGCCTACCCAAAATCCCCAAAAATACACACACCAAAGAAGAAAAGATTTATTTAATTAACAAATAAATTTAGCGGTCCGATAACAGCTCGGGATCCGCGGTGTGAATAAATTGGTGATTAAAATATGTGGTGAAAATGCGAACAAATAATTTAAGTTAGTGCTCCGCTCTCCTGCTCCCAGTTGAAGGGAGAAAAGTTGGTTTAATTGATTGGGTTTAAAGGAATTAGAAAATTATAAGATTTTGAGAGAAGTTGGAAATTGAAAGAAGATTGAAAGAAGTGATTTTAGGGACAGCCGAGCGCTAACTTGACAGCCAAAAGTAGGCGTGGTTAAACAAAATAAATTGTGGGCGGTAAATAAAAATAGTACGTAAATATAACAATGCGAGAGGAATGGGAAAATAGTGTAGGGCTTATGCCCTTTTGGGCACAACTCTCTTTAATGAAACCGCCAATTAAAATAGAAAATATTTAAATAAAAAACAATAGAAAATAAATTTCTAAATAATTTTTAGATAAAATATTTTTATTACAAAATTATTGAAATATGTAGAACGAGAAAGAAAAAAGAAGAAAGGAAATGAAAGTTTATAACAATTCCTCTCCCTCGATTGACCTAAGGAAATGGCCGTAAAAATACGAGAGGAATGCGCAGAGAAATTTTAAAAGTACTTTGAGGAATTTTATGTTTTTCTTGCTAACTAAAATATTTTTAATTCTTCTATTTATTTATTATAATCTTCTATTTTTTAAAAATAAATATTTTTTATTTAAAGAATATATTTCTTTTCTTAACTAAATATACAGTCGTCGACATAAAGATAGGGACAAGAGTAATTTAAATTTAAATTCTTAATTTTTCATTCAAAAAATACGTTCTATATATCAATCGAAAGCTCTATTCGTATCTCAGTTGACATGTTTCTGCATTTTTCATGAAATCGAAAATTGGTCGAGATAATCCGGATCTACCGGATATACCAAATCCCATATCCTCGGAAAAATTTTTCGGAAGAAATTTGACAAACCCATTTGATAAAGCATATTTTTGTGAGTATTTTCCACAAAACCGCTTAAAAATATCTTTGTCCCGTCCAGAGATATGATTTTTTTAAAATCGCATTTTTCGTCAATTTTTGCAAAAAATTCAATTTTTAAGGGAAAAATGCGATTCTCAAAAAATCATATCTCTGGACCGGACAAAGATATTTTTAAGCGGTTTTGTGGAAAATACTCACAAAAATATGCTTTATCAAATGGGTTTGTCAAATTTCTTCCGAAAAATTTTTCCGAGGATATGGGATTTGGTATATCCGGTAGATCCGGATTATCTCGACCAATTTTCGATTTCATGAAAAATGCAGAAACATGTCAACTGAGATACGAATAGAGCTTTCGATTGATATATAGAACGTATTTTTTGAATGAAAAATTAAGAATTTAAATTTAAATTACTCTTGTCCCTATCTTTATGTCGACTACTGTATTTTTGTTTAATTACAAATTTTTTGTAGAAATACTTAACTAAAACCAATAATATTTTGTATCCCAGTCAGAAATATTTAAAGACCACATCCCAACTGTCCCACTCCCAAATGACCCGTTCTGCTTCTAATTTTAAATATAAAACGGAAAAACAAATTATAACAACTACTTTTACAAAAAAAAAGAGAAAATATCTCCGCCGGTTTTTCTTTAAAAATAAATAAAAATATTATTTTATTTTATTATCGTCATCGATGCGAAACGCAGTTTTAAAGAGAGAATTTTTATTTTCTTTTATGTGAACGGTACAAAAATCTAAAATCTACACACCGGTTTTATGACCAATTATGTGAACAGAGCGAGAAAGAAAAGCTGTCAAATGCCCCGGGCCGGTGGCTTAATTATGGCGTTATTATGGAAGGAAAGGAAGGAATGTTCTTTTAACAAGGGAAAGTAAAAAAGAGAGAGGATCAGAAAGAAAATGGCAAAACCGGCTGGTGGTGGTCAGTTAGCGATTTAATATTAAATAAAAAGGAAAATTTTCAATAAAAATTTTAGAGATATACAAAGTATACAAATGCCTGAAAAGAAGTGGCCGTTTGGTCAAATTTTAAGAATATCGGTCCGAGGTATAAACAAAAACTTGGAAAATATTAAAAATGTGAATATTTTGAAGCTAAATTTACTCACAAATTTTTGGATTAGAATATCTCCCTCCATTTAATATTTAAAAACAACCTACTTTACACCTAACACTTTGTAGATCTAATGCCCAAGCAACAGATTTCAATGCTTCAGCCGATTCTTGAACCCAATGTCTTCCAATCTATTTTTTAAATTAAATTATAACAAAAAAATCTTTTTTAATTTTATTTTCTACATTCTAAAGAATGGGGAAAATTAAAAGGGAAGAACTTTAAAGGAATTTAGCAATTCCTTAATTTTTAATCAAATAAACAAACAAAAAATATTTTTAAAAGAATTTTATCAAAAATAAATTTTTGTTCGTTTGTTTATTTAAAAAAGGGGGACAGTTATTTTATTAAAAAAATTTAAATTATTTTTGTATTTAGAAAAGAGAACAATAAATATTTTAATTAAAAAAAAATAAATAAAAACAGTAGAATTTAGAAGAGCCCGAATAGAACAAAGCAAAGGAAGAGCAATTAATTCTGCTGAAGAACCACGAGAATTACATTTATTTAATAATCTTTGTAACATTTCCAATCCTCCAGCACCAAGAAATTGTTCTAACCAACTTTTAAATTAAAAAATAATTTAAATAAATTTTTTGATTATTTAATTGTGGAAATAAATAAAGGATGAATAAAGGACACTTTTTATGTATTTCCCCATTCTATTTGTATCAGCGATTTCATTCTAATTAGGTATCCTCTAATAGTTTTAGGGTTCTAATAAATTCAACTCGTTAAAGCTTGCTTTAAAAATTTTGGTAAGGTTTTTAAAATTATTCTGGGAGGTTGGTCCTCCAGCACCAAGAAATTGTTCCTTAAAAAGTAGCGGGATACCGAAATAATCATGGAGAATGTGTACGGACTGGAATTTAAAAAGATCGAGATTCATTAACTGGCCGTTATTTAGTTTTAAAAATTTCAGGCATATTTAATATTATTATTAAATGCTTTCTAACTTATTATAGGTCAAAAATAATGTCATAATATTCTAATAAATGAAAATAAAAATATTTTTTTTTAATTTTATTAAATGTTTACTAGTAGTTAAATTACCTAAAAGATTCAGTTCGTAATGTTGCAGCCAACCCCTCTAATTTTTTAATAACTAAATTATTTTCAATTACAAAGTCTTTTTCTTCTTCTTCAATATTTAATAATAATTTTTCCAAATATTTAGCATAATAATCTCCCCCTCCCTCCTTAATATTTTCTTTTTGTTTTTGTCTTTCATTTCCAGATATTATAACTTTCCATTTCCATTCTAAAGGTTGGGAAATTAATTCTGCTTGGCATTCTTCATTTAAATCTAAATCTGACAGAATTTTTAGAAATGTTTGTTCAATTGATTCTATATTGTTTTGTTGTGAATATATTGAGGAATTTAGGGAAGAAGAATTAAATGTTTTGTTGGTTTTGTTGTTGTTGTTGCATTTATTATTCTAAAAATATTTTAAATAATTAGTAAGAGACAATATATAATTATTTTTAAATTAAAATTAATTTAATCTCATTCTTACATATTTAAATATACTTAAAAACATACAGATTCAATAAATTCTTTATTGCCAACAACAACATTTTCTTTTTCAAAAAAACAACTCCATGCCTTATCTATAAAGGCTTCTAACATTTCTTTTAAATTCTAAAAAATAATTAAAAATAAAATTTAATTTAAGAAAAATTTTGAGAAAATTTTAAATAAAAATTAATCAAAAATAAATTTGGAGAAAGAAAAGAAAATTAAAAAATAACTAGAAAATTAAAGAAAATTCCAAACAAGTTAATTTTCGTCATCATTTAAAAAAAAGTTTTTAAATTATTACTCTTTTTTAATTAAATGAAACATTCGAAAATTAAAAGAAAAAAATTATAATAATTTTTGTATTTTTTAAAAAGAATTTAGTTAAATTTTTTTGAAAATTAAATAATACTCAATAAATTTAAATAAAAAAATATTTTTTTATGGATTTACACATTTTCTGAAATAATCTGCAAAAAAGAAAGGGAGAGAAGGGGAGAGACAAATTTTAAATAAAAATAAAAATATTTTTTTTATTATTCTCGAATATAAAACTATTAATCTTGTAATCATAACACACTTTTATAAACAATTTCTTATAAAAAATCATTTTTGCAAACATCTGGGAATAAATCATATAAAGTTCTTCTATTTAATTTAATTTAAAAAAATAAAAAATAGAAATAAATGGGGATATTAAAATAAAAAGGTAAAAAAATATTGGAAATATTAGAGTAGTTGTAGTGAGAAAAAAGAGAGTTTTTGAGCTTTTAATAATAACGGGAAATCGCAAAAAACGTGGACAAGCAATCAAAAATTTAATGAAAAGGATTTTCTGTTGATGGACTTCTGGGGAGGAAACAGGCTTTAATAGAGTGAAATAAAGCTTTCACGCCGTTTATGTGCCAAAATCCTTGAAAGGGGTTAAAAAGGGAAAAAGATTTAAGAAATTATTTGAAGAATAAAAATGAAAAAATACTCGAACTACATAATTGGCAGAATATAAAAAAAATACTTTAATTTATTAAAAATAGAATTTTTTCTTCTTTGTTTCTATAAAAGTGAAAAATAAACTAAACAAATTAATATAATTAAATAAAAATATTTAAAAGCTTCTTATTTATTTTTAATTCCATAAATAAATTTTTGTCTATTTTTCCTTAAAAATATTTATTCTTTACTCAGATGCGCAATAAACTAAATTAATTGAGGGAAATAATGCCAAAAGACAAGAGAGAGAATGAAAGAAATTTGAAAGAAGAAAATATATGCTTTATTTTATTTACTTTTCCCTCTCCTTCCTCATCCAAAATTTTTATTTTTCTTCTTCCTTCCTTTAGTCTTCATTTCTTAAAATGGGTATATAACAACCACTTGGTCAAATTAAAAATAAATAATTCTTTTTATGTTTATTTTTTTTGGATATAAGAGGGGCAAGCAGATGTTTATAAAATAGAGAGAATTGTGTGGACATAAAAGAATTGGAAAATATTTAAGTGGATAAATAAATACTTGGCAAAATCTTTTGTAGTAGTAATTCTATTTGGGCTCCAGAAATTAAAAGAATAAGGAAATTTTGGAAATATAAATCTTAAACAATAAAAAATACACAATTAAATCTGGTAGAAGAATGAGGGATGGCTGGATGGATTTTGAGGAAAAAGGGAGAAGAAGAACGTAGATGAGAGGGTGGACACTTCAAGGACATTCACCCAATTTTAAACTTTGGAAGGAAAAAATTTAGGCAATGAAGAGGATTTGAAGATTGTAGGGAAACACGGAAGAGGAAGGAAATGAAGAGGGGAAAATGAGAGGAGGAAGGAGGGAATAAAGGATAGCCTTAGGGGGAGCGTAGAAGATGATCTCAGCGGGTGGCAGGCTGCCGGCTATTCCGGGGAGGGAAAGACAAACAAATAAATAAATAGATGGCAATTTGGCTATTGAAGGACATGAAAATTAGAAAATAAAAAAAAGAAGAAAAGTTGATTTTTGTAAGAGGAATATATTTATTTTCTGCGCATTTTGAGGGAAGCTAAATTGGAGAAAGAGAATAAACGATTTGAGGTGATTGCCTTTTTTGAGTTTATCCAAAAACAATTTGTTTGTTTTTCAAATATAAATTGTTATGTTTAAAACGATTAAATGAAGAAAAAATAAATAAAAATTGTGACCTTCATGAATAAATTTTGGAAACAAAAAAAAAATAAATTTTCTGTAAATATTAATGGGATCTTTATTAATCAATGAAAGTTTGGACGATAACTTTTTAGGATTATTTTTTAAAAAGTTGAGGATGGAACTTTTAAAGTTTTTTAAAATTATTCAAAGCTAGAAAGGACTTCTTTAAAAAATTAATTCAAAAATGTGAACGAGAAAAGGATTAAATATTTGTTTACAATAAAATTAAATAAAAATCGTAAATCAATTTCTTTTACAAAATTACTACATATTAAATATCTTCCTTTTATCCCAGGAACGTGGAATAAATAAAAGAATTGGGGTCATTATATTTGAGAGCTATGTACGTATAAATAATTATTTGGAATATTAATTAAAATTTAAATTTTGTAAATTAATTTAAATTTATCAGGGGAATATATTTATGGTAGAATAATTTATTCTATGTAAAATTATATACAAATATACAAATATATGTAGTTAAAAATATGTAAAAATATAAACAATTGTGTAACCTATACACGCATAAAATTACGCAGAGACGATTAAAAAATAACTAGAAAATAAAAAAAATAACATTAAAAACCAAACAATGTCATCCAATTTAGTCCTATTTTTGTTTAGAAATTAAAGTTTTTTGTCAGGTAAAGATTCTTCCAATTAAAAAAAATTAAAAAATATAAGGATGGGAATCAAAAGTGATTGGCTAGTAAACTTTTTGGTTATATTTTTTCTGCAAAAAAAACAAAAAAATAATTGTTTTGTTTAGCGAAAACAAAAAAAAAGTAGAACAACAGGGCAGCAAAAGCATTAAAAGCCATTCAGGCAAATTAAAAACGTTTTTCTATTTAATCGGGCCAAATAGTGCGTGAATGGCCTCTTGAAATATAAAAACATTTTTTTATTAATAAAAATAATATTTTTTTCAAGGAGATAAATTTATTATTATTTTATTTGTTTTTGATTTAATTCTGAAGTGAAAAAAAATAATTTTTATAAAAAAAATAAGTGGGTGCTCTGAATGGTTGTGAATAAAAAAGCTGGAACTGAGTGAGGGAGGGAGGGAGGGCTGATTTTTGAATATAAAAAAAGAAATTTTGGAAATACAAAATTAGTTGGAGAGGGAAAAAAGAATGAGGGAATTGGGTGCGGAAAAGCCGATTAGTGAGAGATTTTTGGGGGAATTGGGGGAGGAATATGTAAGAGGAAAAGCTTTAAATATATTTGTTGCCTTCTCAAAATTTAAAGCAATGGCAGAAAGCGCGAAATGGATGAAAAGAAGAAAATAAATAAAAGGAAGTGTGTTATTTGTGTTAGAAGAAAGAAAAGAGGGGGAAGGAATGATCAGCCTCGATGGAAGATTTTGAAAAGGATTTTTGAATAAAATAAGAATTTGAGGCGATTTACGGGGTAGGGAATTGTGGAGTAAAGCTGAAAAGCTACTTTAGAAGTATTAAGGGATTAATGAAACGTCATCATAAAATTTTGAATTTTTTTATTTATTGGTCAAAAAGAATGGAGGACTATATAAAAATGGGCAGATTGAGGAGGGTTATTCATTTAAATAATGATATATTTTATTTAAAAATTTGTTTTATTATCTTTCTATTTTTTATTAAAATTTGTTATTTATTTTTTTTAGATTCACTATAAACGCCCTATTTATAGCCTGGCTCTATTAGAAGTCTATATCCAATAAAAATTGACTTATTAAAAAATTGAAGCTAAAGGCATTACTTAGAGTATTCAAGGTTTTCAAAACTGGCATTTATCAGAAAACTTAAATAATTTTGTTTCAAAAAAATCTAAATAAAAAATCCATTTTTATAAGTAAATAAAAATATTTAATGAATGAGAATGTACATTTATTTTTAAAGTTCTATTTTCGTTTATTTTCTTTTTATTTGTTTGTTGCGCAAATATTGTTATGCGTCCCTTTCTCGCCTTTATTTTTGTGGTCTAGTTTTCATTTTCATAAAATGTTGAAAATGAGATGTCCGGGTAGTTGTGGGGGTGGTGGTGGTCAATAAAGAATTAGTTTTCTTTAAAACTTTTTCTTTCTAAAAATTTCCGCCTTGTGCACACAAAAATGTTCTTTTTACTTGCCTAATTAATTAATTAATTTTTTTCTTTTGATTTTTCACACTTTAAATATTAAACGGAAAGGAAGAAAAAAGAGCGGAAGCATTTAATATTTAGTAGGCAAGTTTCCTTTCTGTTCACTGATCGTTACAAAAATAAAAAAGAGAAAAGCCGCTGAAACTCTCGACTTTTGAAAGAACGCCCAAATGAAATGTGGCCTTGGCCGAAAATTGAGAGAAAATATATGTAATTTTACAATTTAATAAAAGAATATTAAATTAATTAGAGAATAATAATTAAAAATTATTTATTAAAAATATTTTTATTGGCTTAAATCGAGTTTTGTATTACTAAATGATTTAATGAATGAGAAAATAATCCAAGAAATTATTCATCAAAAAAGGAATGAGACAAAACAATCTTTTCGCCAATCATTTAACCTAACAATTTATTGCTTGCTAAAGGCATTGGAGAATATTTAAAAAAAAGATAGGAATTTATTTCTTCAAAAAAAGAGGAAAATACAAAAAATATTTCTTTTTTTTTAATTTATATAATTCTTTTTTTACCTTCCCAACAATTTTTAAAATTCTTTTTCCTTCTTTAATCATCTAAAATGATTAAAGAAATAGAAATTAAATAAATATATTTGCCTTCTTCCTACCTCTTTTTCCGTTCACTTTTCATAACAAATATTAGAAAAATCTCTGAGAAGTCCAGGCAATCCTTTAATCTTTAAAAAAAAATAAATTAAAAATATAATTTATTTATTTACAATTCTATAATTAGTATTTCCTTCATCTGTTTTTGAATTAACAGCAATAGCTACCCAATGAATATTTGTTAAATAATTCTATTTTTAAATAAATAATTTAAAAATATTTATTTACTTTTAAATACCTCCAAATAAGCAACAGCCATCTAAAAAAGAGAATTATTTTAAAAAAATTTCAAAAATTTCTTTTTCAACCTCAACTTTATCTCCATATTCAAAAGATTCATTTATAAAAGGATCATTTTTGCCAACAAGTACTTGTCCAAGAATTTCATCTTTGCAAATATAAAATTGATCGTTATAAATATATTCAAAACAGTCAATTACTGCTTTTACCTTTTTAAAAAAGTTTTTTTTAATTTATTTTTTTATTTTTCATTTACTTGAATTGTTTGTTCAATTGGAGAAACTGGACGTCTAGCTTGTGTAATTTGAAAATTTTCTGAATCAGCTAATCGTTTATATTGACATTCAATAAAAATATTTTCATCTGTTGGGGTAAAAAGAACCCATTTTCCTGGGGAAATCTTTAAAAATATTTTTTTATTTAATTTAATTTTAATTTTCACTTTTTGACCACAAATAACATTTTCACCAATTTCAGAATTTAAAATAATTGAATAAACAAGTCCTTCATGTTCATCTGTTTTTACACAAATTCCAAGTTTTTTAATCATTATTTTAATTTAAAATTGATTTAAAAACAAATTAATATTTTGAAAAATAATTTTTAAAAAATTGAAGAATTAAATCTAAAAAATAAAATAATTGTGGGAAAAATTCCGTCATAAGTCCCGGAAACCGATTCATACAAACAATATGTCATTTGAAAGAGCTCGGCGAGCTGAGTCGAATGACACCAAAATTAGGTCCCGGTCTCACCCATGGACCGAGATATAGGCCCCCGAAAATCGAAAAACCATAGGGGGGACCAAGCACATTTTTGGGGTGAAAAATTCGAAAATGCAAATTATACCTCATTCGAAAGAGCTCCTCGAGCTGAGTCGAAAGACACCAAAACCGCCGTGATTGGTCAAGTTTTTTCGAAGTTATGACTAAAAAACGAACAACATAAACCTATGGGGAGGCGGCGAGGCGCTTGTGCAAAAGTTTTGCGGCACGCGCCTCGCGGGGAGTCTACGGGCGCTGGGTCTGGGCTCGTAACTTAATCCTATTCCAATTATCGCTGTGATGGTCATGCCCGGCTTCCTCCGCAGCAGCATGAACATCCGCTGAGAACAAAGGTAAGGAGCTAAAACAAACGATCATAACTTTGTTAAATCAAATCAGATTTCGTTGATTTTGGTGTCTTTCGACTCAGCTCGAGGAGCTCTTTCGAATGAGGTATAATTTGCATTTTCGAATTTTTCACCCCAAAAATGTGCTTGGTCCCCCCTATGGTTTTTCGATTTTCGGGGGCCTATATCTCGGTCCATGGGTGAGACCGGGACCTAATTTTGGTGTCATTCGACTCAGCTCGCCGAGCTCTTTCAAATGACATATTGTTTGTTTGAATCGGTTTCCGGGACTTATGACGGAATTTTACCTAATTGTGAAATTAATTGGATAGAAAATTTTCATTTAGCCTATTTTAATACATAAACATGATTTTAAATATATATAGAAGAAACACAAACCTAAAATTTAATTGTAAAATAACAAAAACTAATAAATTAATCCTTACCATTATGTGACATTGACCTTTTGTAATAACTTGAGAGAGGAAAATATGAGGAAAGAAGAAAAAGACAAATAGGTGAGAATGAGACGAAAAGTAACAAGACTAATTTCAATTTCACTCACTCATTAGTATAAAAAGATCAAAGTCTCTGTTAATTACCACAATCTCTTCAAACATCATCAGACTCGTCAATCTTCACAACAAATCGTCAACTCAAATCGTCTGGCATCATGGCTCCTCGCAAGGTTGCTGCTGCTACGACTCCAGCAAGAGGGCGCCCGGCTTCAGCTAGAGGACGTACTGCTACAGCAAAAGCACGTACTGCGGCTACTACTACAGCGAGAGGACGGGGACGTCCACCAAAAAGTCGTTCGGCGAGAGGGCGCTCAGCTTCATCTAAAAAACGTGCTTCTTCGGCAAAAGGACGTGCTGCTCCATCGAAAGGACGTGCTACTCCATCAAAAGGACGTGCTACTCCATCGAAGGGACGTGCTACTCCAGTGAGTGAACGTAGTCAGACAAGTGATTCAGAAGCAAGCTTGAGGTAAAAACAAATTTTGTTCTTTCCATTAAAATGTTTCATTTTCAGATCTCATCCAGCAATTTGTTCTCAATGTGGACAAGAAATCCAAGCTAAGGACCAGGCAAAGATGAGCGTTCGTGGCCGAAGTTCTACTCCTCGGTAAGGAGCTATTTTATAATTTTAATTAAATGTAAAATGTCCTTTTTTAGGGGAGGAAGCCGTCGATCATCGAGAGCCGTTTCTGCACCGCAAAGTTCTGCGAAATCATCGGGAGCAAAGAATCTCTCTGATCGTGAAGGCTCTTCTAGCAAAAATCAGACCAAAGCTGCTCCAAAACGACGCGGACGCCCACCAAAGAAGGCAACATTCGTTGTCAAGTCTACATCGTTTGTGCTGGCAGCATCCTCGCGTGGATCTTCTACTCCTCCAGTTCGTGGTGGCATACTTCTTCGTTCTGGCAAAGAGCTTCACTCAAGTCAAAAGTCTCAACGTCGATCTTCTGTCAGTCAACGCAGTGTGCGCAAAGGTCGCGGACGTCCGGTTAGGGCAAAAGCCTGAAGATGTAAAGAAGAAGAAAATAATAACAAAGTGTCTTAGGACCCAACTTGTGATTTGTTATGTACATATTCTCCTTCCCATAATCATTATTCTTGATGTACATAATTTTGTATTGTAATCTCATTCACTCATCTCCTCTATACATAATATGTGGCCAAAATTAATGTATATATTTGTATTGTATATATTATATGTATTTCCATTCACCTTGCTGATATTTGTGGCCAAAAATATATATACTCATTTTCCCTTTTGTGGTGATTTGTATAGAATTTGTGAATAAATAAATAAATAATTTAAGGCTTTTTCATCATTAAAATTAAGATAATAAAGGAATGGAAAGTGTTAAATGTCATACAGATAATTTAACGCTTACCTTTTGACTCCAATTGTTTCTTTCTTTTCACTTTAATTTTAATAATACGGATTACTAATTGTGTTAAGTAAAGTAAAGTAATTTATTTTTTAATTTGATTGACCCGGAGATTTGCATGAATAAATATAAATAAAATACCTCTAGCTGTTTATTTTTCAATAAAAAAGCGTGAAAGAAGATTCCATCCACAACGAACATCATTAAAATTAATATATTTTTGTCTTTCAACTGTTCTATTCTTTGGTTATTTACCGCTAATGGATATGGCCGTGAAATGGAAATTGTAATTGTTAAAAGGAATGAATGGATTTATTCACCTTTCATAATATTTTAATCTAAAGCTTTTTTCTCGCTTATTTCTTTTCCTTCAAAATTATCTAGTCTTGTTATCAAATGTTAAATCCATTAAATTGTTTGTTAATTTTGAAATTTTAAAAATATTTTTCTTCATTTTAATTTATTTTTAGCATAATATAAATAATATTCCACTTTTTCTCTCTTTATTTTTTTGCTCAATACTTTTTTAATAAAAGTTGATTCGTTTAGTCAATGTAAACGGAAATGCTGATTGTCTTTTTTTGGCATTTCCTTGGTTTTATTTATATTTTGTAGAGAGAATATTAAATAATGTTTTTATAAAGATTTAATTAAATAAGAAAATTATTTTCTTTTTAATTTATTTTGTTAATTTAGAATTTAATTTTCCAGAAAATTAACTTTTTTTAAAAAAATTTATTAAAATATCTAAAATTGCTTTATATATTTTGCATTTTCCCATCATAGTAAAGCACAAAGAAAAATAATCAAAAAATAGGAAAAGACTTATTTTAGACTGTCCTGTGAAAGCCAATTTTGGCCATCGAATTTAGATGAAATAAAAATATTTCTCTATTATTATTCAAAGGAATATTAAAAAATTGTTGAGGGCTTTGCCGGCTGTGATCAAAAAAACAACCAGCTGCAATATTAAAAAATTAATTTTAATTTTTAATAATAAAAATAAATTTTAAATAATTATGCCACCACAATTATTAAAAACCGTTTTTAAATTATTTTAAAGTTTTGATTAGGGTAGTTCACACTTGGGTGTCCGAACCGATCCGAAAATGGGATTGAAAGTAGAGATCAACACCAAATAACCGATTTTAGGCATGGGTTTGATTAGCCCTTTTTAAATTTTTTTTCGAATAATTTAATTGCCAATTTTTTCTTTTTCCCATGTAAAAAAAAATTATTAAATTAAATATTTTTATTAATACAAAAATATATTTAAATAAATTCTTTTATATATATTTTTCCTTCAAGAGAACATCGCAAAAATCATTTCCGATTTTCTCTTCCGTCGCTCTAATTACACCGCCATAACTCTTCATTTCTATGTCCTTTTCTTCTAACAAAACCTCCTTCTCCCTCACTTTGTTCGAGTTTTTTCATCCACTCACACATTCATTATTAGTTATTGGCCTCCTCTCTCTTGTGGACTTTTTTGTGGAGGGAAGAGGTAGGGGGGGGGGGATTTCTTCTTTTTTTCTCTTGTTCATTTCATTGTTGTCCTTCGTATTTAGATTTTTGTTGTTGGTAGTGATCTCTTTAAGTAATTCTGCTGGCCTTTTTTTTGTTTTCGCGCGGCTGAATGACAGAAGAAGAAATTAAATAATTGAGGGAAAAAGGAGAAATTAGGACCATCAACACCCGTTTTAAATTTGCAGTGCCAGCAATGAAAACCTTTTTTGTGTTCAACGTATTTTTATTTTCATTTAAAAGCCCTTCCCTCATTTTATTTTCTTTGTAAAGATCACTCAACTCAATTTTTTAAATTTTACTCACAGCTGCAAAACCGCACAATGCGCGCCAACCAACCAGCCAATATATAAATATTTTTTAACCTCTTTAAATAAATAATAAATACAAACAAAATTTAATAAAAAAAGCAAATAAATAAAATTATTAAATAAATAAATATTTATTTTTCTTCATAAAATTATTTATTTAAATTCCTTTTATTTTTAATTACTTTTAAAGTTCATTTCTATTAATTTATTAGCAATAAAAATTGCCGGATCCTTTCTATTAAATATTTTTTTATTAATTTCCCAAGTATTTCTTCTTTCCTCAATATGTTTTCAATCTCAAACATATGTGTTTATATATTTTGTTTTGTTGCTTTCTTCTTCCTCAAAAAGTTTGAATAAAATTACTAAACTTCCGGAATAATATTCTTCTTTTCTTCCAAAAATAATATTTAATTATGTCCTTGTCTTTTCATTTCCTTTTCCATATATCCCCTACCCCCCCCCCCCCCCCCCCCCCATAACAACCTTTCCTCCTCCTCTTCTTTAATTCCCTCTCTTTTTTTATTAACTAATTTATTTATTAATAATCAACCTCCTCCTTTCAAGTTCATCTTCATCTTCTATTACTTCCTTCAAACATTCCTCCACAAAATTCTTTCGTTGCCCTGACAAGAAGGCGCCAAGTTGAAGAGGTGTGTGTGTGTTAATGTAGTAAACTTGTACATACATACCTTTTTTTTTATTTATTTTTAGCCTTCCAGAAGTAAAAAAGTTTTGTTTTAATTATTGGGTTTGTAATGTTTAAATTTTTTTGTAGAGTGAAATTGAAATTGGCTATTCGTACATAGATATTTTTATTTAATAGTTTTTAGTTTTCGAATATTTTACCAGAGAAAATTGTTTTTTTTCAATTTAATAGTTTTTTAAGATAAATAATTTTAAAAATTAGTTTAAAATATAAAAATATTTAACTGTTATCTTAATTTATAAAAATACCTATTCATTTCTGGATTTGTGGGTCAGAAAGTGTTTAGTAAACATGTAGCGACTGGTAACAGATGTTTTTAAGATTTTTGAAATATTTAAATTGAGAAATATTTTAAAAATAAAAACAACAGAATATTTCTTTACTTTTACCTTTCTGCCCAAAAAATATTTTTGAAAGATAAAGATCGCAGCACACATAACTTTATGTTGTCTCAATTCATTTTTAGGTAATCTAATCCGCGTAAAATTTGCCTCAAACTTGAAATGTTTTTTTTTCAGACATTTTTAAATAAATATATTAATGTGTTTTTTAATCTTCTAACCAAATCAGGGCAAATATTCACACCTTTAATAATGAAAGAAGAAAAGCTCTTCTCTATTTTAAATTTTAAAATAATTTTTAGCTTTCCCTTATTTTTTTATTTAATTGAATTTATCCAAATTAAGTGTTATTATTTTATTTATTTTTAGCCTTAAAGTGTGATATTTTGCGCGATTTTCTTTCACACTTTAATATTTTTTATTCACCTTTTTGCCCCCTTCCAAATACTTAATTGCCCCCAGTAATCTTATTTTTAATCAAAAATTATTTTAAAGTGTTTTTGACACAAGGTGAATGGCCTACGGCGTTTTTATTGTCCAATGGGCCTTTCTTCTTAGGTTCTATGAAACTGATGAGTATCCCCAAAAATTAAATTAATAGGAGGTTATTCTCATGAAAGAGAAGAATATTTTAGGTAAGTAAGTAAGCTAAATATTTTTTATAAATATTTCTACCTCAAAAAATAATTATTTTAATTTTAAATTAAAACTTTAGCAATTCTCTATGATTAATGGAAATACTAAATAAATATATTTTTTCTTTAAATTATTTTTCCCTCTCTTTTCAGGTTTATAAAATTTTTAAATTTTATCTTTTTTAAGTCAAATTAAAGGCAAAATTGTGTTATCATTTTATATTGAAAATTAAAATTAATTTTGGTTAATTTTGGAGAAAAGGGAGGAAGAAGAGGGGCGGTAAAAATAAAAGAGGAAATATTTTTAAATAAACTTTTTCCTTTATTTTTGCCTCATTCAATTTCTCTCTCTTTTTATATTTTTACCGCCAAAAATCTCCCCAAAATTATCAAAAATATATATTTATTTACTTTTAATTTTATAAATAAATTGATTAAAATATTTAATTATTTATTTATTTTTAATTATTTCTCGAACAATTTTTAAGGTGAAAGGCAGGCAGATGCACACAAAAATTAAAGAAAAACAAAATATCCAACAGAGTAAAAACAATTTTTTCTCTTAAATTTCTTCTTCTATTAGGACCTTCCAAAATTTCGAAAAATATTTTTAAAAACATAATTAAATGTGAATGAGCGGGCAAATATTTGGAAAAAGATTTAAATTGGTTTTCTTAATAAAAATAAATAAAGTATTTAGTATTATAGAAAGAAAATATTTAAGACGATTAAATTAGGTAATCAAAAATTATATTTAAATATAGTCATTGTTGTTTTTTAGTTATTAGTTGATTGGGAAAAACAATTGGGAAAAAAGTACGCAAAACACAAAAACACAATGCGCCCGTCTCTAATATTTACCCCCCCCCCTTAAATACCCAATTTTTTAGATCGTTCTCCGGTTTCCCGATTCCCCATCCTTGCCTCATGATGATTTTAATCCATTCCAACCCCAATCGCTCCCTAGAAAATTCTCCCCAACGGGTCAGGGACCTATGTAGGTGTAACATTTTTTTAAAAATATTTTAAAATCGAAAATAAATATTTTTTAATTTTCTTATTTAATATTTTTGTCAACAAAAATTAAAAAAACAATTTCTAATTCCTTTCCTTTTCTAAATTTTAAATGAAAACCTCAAAATTTAGCAACATTCCATCACTTAATGTCCAACCCCTTCTTTTCTTTCTTCTCTTTTTCTTCATTTATTTCTTTTCCCCTTTTCATTAAATTACCTTAAATAAAATATATTTAGGTATACATATATTTTTAATTCTTAAAAGAACCAATGACCGTTTAAACTTTTTTAAAATATTTTTATTTTTTTATTTAATGAAGTGATTATTTACCTATTTTAAACTAATTAATTAATATTTTTTTAATTTTCAGAAATTAATTTAAACAAAATGTTAATTATTTTCAACCAAATAAATTCATTTTATTTATTTTTTATTATTTTTTTAAATGTATTTAATTTAATTATTGGCTCTGGACAATTAAGATTTCAATTGACTACTTTTAATAGTTCTGAGGAATTTCGAATAGAATTATGTGCTAATGAGTAAATTAATTAATTTTTATTTAAATTTTTAAACACCTCCCTCTCCCCTCCCCCCATATTCTTCTTTAAAATAATTTTTTTCAAATTTAAACACCTTCCTCCCCTCCCAAAAATAATTTTTTTTCAAATTTTTCCTTTCAAGATTTCATTTGCGTGAATCATCTAGTAAAAGTGAATGGGGAAAAGATTGTAAATTTGGAAGAGCAGAAGTTTTTGTACGCGGTAATGGCACTTTTGATGACCGGCAACAATCTACATCATCAAAAACAGCATCGATTTCATTGCCTTTTACTCATTTTTGGCGGGTCTGTTTTTGTATTTAATTTTTACAAAAAATGTTTTTGTGGGGGGTGTAGATTAGTAGTAGATATAGAGTAGGGATGCAATGACACGGAATTACTAAAAAAAGAAGGGGAAGGAGGGGAAAGGGGAATAAAAAATAGATAAAAAAGAAATATAAATATCTCAATTTGTCAAACTTTAATCCCTCTGTTAGAAACAATATCTTTTTAATTATTTCTAGCCCTTCTAAATTTATCCAAAAAAGGAATATTTCTTTATTAATATTTATTCAATTTAATAATTTTACAATTAGGCTAAAGGGGATTTTGGGAATTTTTAAAAGTGAATTGAAGCTGAAGCTAAAATAACAGAAATAGCTGAGTTTAAATAAACAGGGAAATGACAAAAATGATTAAGAATGTTAAATAAAAATAAAGTTTAAGAAATTGCATGAATAAGAAAATATATTTGAAAAGGACATTTTTGGATTTAAAAATAAAGAATTAATCATATAAAATAAATCACACATATTTTGATTGTAATTTAACATTATTTCTAACACTCCGCGCAACAAAAGTATTTAGGATACAAGAAAAGATAAAGCGAGTTAGTAAGGGTAGAATACAATAAAACATTAAGATGAGTAAAAAGATTGAAATTATTAAAAGGAAAAGGTAGCGCGGGAAAATGAGTAATTTTAAAAGGTTGGTAATATCCATATTTGGTAGCTTCAAGTGCCAATGTGGTGCGGTTTTGTTTCCATATTCTTCGTTCCAAATTACATCATTCAGTGCTGCTTCAGGATAGGCAAGTTTGCCTTGTAGTTGAAATGTTGTTGGTGAACTGCCACAAAAAACTTCACACGTCTCGTCAATATCCGACGTGGAGAAATGTATACTCAAAATCTTTCTTTCAACTGTCGGTCGGCACGGTATTGCCATTTTCGCCGACGGGCAAATTATGTTTGCAAGAGTCGATCCAAAGTCTGTTTTACATTCTAAGTCCACATGAGCTCCTTTTTTACAATCAAAACATCCTGTCAAATTTGCTCGGACTATACAAGTATTCATGCTTATTTCAGTCTTTAAAATCATTCCCTCAATTTTTATCTGAACTTCAGCTGACGTTAGATCGGGAAAAGCTGTTATTTCTCCGTAATCGACTTTTACTAATATTCCGTTATGATTGAAAGGGAGATTATTCGATTCTTGAAAAATTTGTTCATCTTTAATAATTTCTGTACAAAGACAATTTACATTATCGTCAGCTGGTCGACATGAACAGGTAAGTGGATCTACAGTGCAATTAAAATTGCCTGCTTGGTATTTATTTGCGCATTTAAATTTTTGTAATTGCGTTTCAATTTCATAATCTAGCATTGCTGCCTTTTTTCCATCAAATACAAAATTTTTATTTAAAACAGGCAGTATGGGAGTGGTTATGCTTTTTAACGTTATTTCTATTTTATTTTTGCCTTGTCTTGATGCCATTCCTGGTACTAGATTAAAGGCACTTTCCCATTTTCCCTCGTTTGTATCTATAGTCAAATTCATTCCAAGTCCTAACTCCCATTTAGGACATTCAAAAATTTCCAAAATTCTTTCATCAACAGGAGTGGCATAAAATCTATAGAAAGTACAAGCCGGGGTTGTATAAAAACATCCGGAAAACCAACCACCGCTACTTTCTACACATTGTGTTATTCCTGGGTAATCATTCGTGGCATTAAATTCAATTAATTTTTCATGAGATTTTATTTCGCTGCATTTTAAATCATAGCAGCTTCCTGTTTCAGGGCATCTCTTTGAAGATTCAACTTGCATGTGGAAAAATCGGGAAAAATATTTTAAACTTTTAGTACAAAAAGCCTTTGTTTTATGAATTTCCATTGTTAAAGTCCCTAATATTTTTCCGGTATGATCGTTTAAAGAAACTTGGATTTGTTGCTCTTCGGGATTAAATGTCAAAACAATTATTTTTTCAAACGAGCAGCTTCTTTCACCGAGTTTATTCACAACACAACTTTCTTCAGTTGCTTGTAAACTAGTGAGGCAAAAACATTTAGTTAGATTGATTAAAAACAATAAAGCAACAATCACTTTCATCGGACGTTTTTTCTTTGTTATTAGTGGTTTAGTTGGTTTTGGCTTTGATTCGTTTTTAATTTCCTCCTCCCTTTTACTTTTTCTTGCGATGAATCGAATAAATTTTATTTTATGCTTTATTACCCAGAATGTCACTTTCAAAATCAAAATTATTATTTTAATGGCAATGTATATTAAGTTAGAACAAAAGTAAACTAAAATCCCAAACAATATCATGGAAACTTCGGGGAAACAATGCGGGTTCATTAAACGTTCAAAACAAAAAATACAATTCATTATTTCACAAATATTTAATTTTTCACATTCTATTTTCATTTTCTTTATTAATTCACCATTTTTATAAAATTGAACGTCAGTTTTGTATTTTTCCAAAACAATTTCATGGCTTAAAGTTATGTTTTCTATTTTTTCGGGGAGGGCTCTATAAAAACATTTCTTTTCGTTACAAATCTCTATTCCACCTATCATTTCATTTGTTTTTACTTGTATTCCTTCTTTTGTGCATTTTAATTCACACCCTTTACAAAGTGACGTTTCTTTTTTCGGAAAGCCATAAACTTTTATTTTCACTCTTCCCCATGCTTTTATCGCTACTCTTCCCTCCGGAGCGACAAAAAATGCTTTTTCAATTCTGGGGTAAAAACAAAATCTAGTTCCCTTTTCGGAACAATGGTATTTACTACAATATCTTGGGGAACCCGTAATTTCCTTTCCTTTTCCAATACAAACAAATTCTTTTATTGCATCTTCCAATTCTATTTTTAATTCATTTACCAAATATTTTTCTCCCGAAATCAATTCAATTTGGTTAAATTCCTTTATTTCAAATGTTTTTGCGCATGATTTATCTTCCTCAGTAGAACAAATTTTAGGCTTATTATTTTCCAATATTTCTTTTATTTTTACATTTTTATCTTCCGTTTGGCCTTTAAAGAAAATACATTGTTCTGCCCAATCGGGACACGTGCATTTTTCATCGCAGAGGTACTTGATACTTTTACTTGGCCAACGTATGTGTTTATTTTTATCGTTGCAGCCTATTTCTTTCCAACAAAGTGACTTGTCTTTTCTTTCAAAAATTACCAAACCGTTCGATTTACACTCTTCTAAATGTTTCAGAACTAAATTTTCATTCTGTGCGCAGCGAATACTTTGAACTTGAGCTACTTGACCGAAAGTAAATAAAAAAATTATTAATATTGTGAGAAGAGTTACCGAACTTTTTGCTAAAACTTTTAACGCGCTAGTTTGTTTTGATTTTTGATTAGACCCTTTATACTCCTTTTCATTTTTAGAGGTACAAAATTCGGTTCTAATTCTTATTAAATCATTTTTATGCCTTTCTATCTCATTATTTAACTCCTCTTTAGCTTTTTCTTTCTCTGACAATTCTTTTAAACAATTTTTAATCTCTATTATTTCTCTTTCTTGTTTTTTCAATTCTTTACCTATAGCTTCTTTTTCAATTTTTTCCTTTGACAAATCGTTTTCAACGCTATTTAATTTTTCCTCTAGCGTTAAATATTTCCCTTCTATTTCTTTATATGACTCTTGCCAATCCGTCTCTACTTTTGATGAAGAGGGTTTTTCTTTTTCATTTAAATTTTGGTTATTTTGGTTCACAAATTCGTTTCTTCTATACCAACATTTTTGGGAAGGGTGTCCGGATCTGCCACATATTGAACATTTCATTTCTTGTCTGAACATTGCGATTCTTACCTGCTCAATATTTTGCTTTTCTTCTTCTGATTCACTTTCTATTTCTTTATAGTTTATTTTCTTTTTAGCTCTCAATTCCATTTTGTGTGTTTTCTGGTTCTGATTTTTTAATTCACTATTTTCAATCTTGTCCTTTTCCCTCTCAATTATTTTTTCGGGCATTTCTGCTTTTAATTCCATTGGATATAATAAGGCTATTGCGCGGGTAACAATTTTTCCTTTAACCCGAACTTTGGCAATTCTTATTAACCCGTCTTTACTTTTAATTAATTCAACAATTTTACCTAAATTCCAAGCTTGTTTGGGCACCTGTTTATTTTGTATCAATACAATTTCACCAATTTCGGGGATGTAATTTTTCTTATACAATTTTTGATTATGTTTATCTGCCCTTTCTTTTAATTTATTTAAATACTCTTTTTCCCATTTTTGCCAAAAATGATTTAACATCTGATTTGAATTTTCCCATTCTTTAATTAATATCTCTCTTTGGGTTTCTTTTTCTAAAAATTCTTTTTCATCTGAAATTTCTAACTCTATATTTTCTTCATTACGTGATGGTAAAATAAGATCAATTGGACGCAACACAGTATAGGCGTCGTCGAAATTTTCATATACATAAGTTAGTGGCCTTTTATTCATAATTGTTTTTATTTCTGAAAGTATTGTTCTTAACTCTTCATAATTTAACATTTTTCTGCCTATAGCAGCCTTTAGGGAATTTTTCATGATTTTTACCATTGCCTCATATAATCCTCCAAACCATGGACTAAGACTAGGAATGAACTGCCAGTGTATTTTTTCTTTTTCTGTTTTTTGCTCAATTTCTTGTATTACTTTACATGTTAATTTATATTGCGTGCCGTTATCGCTAATAAAATATTTTGGTTTACCGTATTCCGATATAAACCTGCGCATGGCTTGAATACAAGATTTTGCGGATAAACTGGGTATTAATTCCAAATGCGTGAATCGTGTGGCCATACAAGAAAATATTTCAATCCAGACTTTTACAATTTCACCGCTACTATTTTTTACTTCAAAGGGACCGGCATAGTCCAGTCCCGTGTTTTGAAACGGCTTTGAACGCAAAATTCTTTCTTTTGGGAGATCTGGCATTTTTGGAATTGAGTATGGCAATAATTTCGCTCTTTTACAATGTAAGCATCGATTTATTATCTTCTTTATTAATTGCCGTCCGCTTGGTACCCAAAACATTTGTCTCAATTCAATTAAACTTTGATTTATTCCACTATGTAATGTGCGCAAATGCGCTTCTAACGCAATTTTTTCTGCCAGTGGGGCTTCTTTTGAAATAAAAATAGGCGTTGGTGTGTTTATATTTCCTAAACGCCCTGGGCAAGTCCACATATTATATTTTTCTTTTTTCATTTTTAATTCTTGTATTTCCTTTTCATTTGGCGGGTATTTATTTTGTGCTTCTATTATTAACAATATTTCACCCATTTTTCTTAAATCGACTTTATTTTTAATTTTTTGTAAATTTGACCCAAATTCCGTTTTAAATTTAATTTTTCTTCCAAAATTTTTTATTGCTTGACAAAACGCGGTAGAAATATTAACAAGTTTAGGCCATTCATTACGCAATTCCGTATTGATTAAATCCTTTGTCAACATTTCAATTTTTATTTCTTCCAAATCTTTACTCCACTCTTTTTCATTCCTTTTTAACTCTGGTGATTGGGGCCACTTTTCTTCACTCTCATTCAAAAACTGCGGACCCTTCCACCATTCTTTATAATTTTTCAGTTCATTCGTAGTGCAACCACGTGACGCAATATCTGACGGATTTTTCTCTGTGGGAACGTATTTCCATTCAATTTCTTTATTTTCTCTCAAAATTTTAATTCTATTTTTTACAAATTTTGGTAATTTATCAATGTTTGACAATAAAATCCATGAAAGTACACATTTAGAATCCGTCCAGATATATATTTTTGAAAATTTAATATCAATTTCTTTTATTATAAAATCTGACATTCTTTTTCCAGCAACGCTTGCCATTAATTCTAATCGGGGGATTGTTAATTTATTTTTTATCGGGGCTAATTTTCCTTTAGACATGATTATAGATGTTTGTACCCCATTTTTATCAAATTGTCTTAAATAAGCGACCGCTGCGTAAGCTTTAACCGAAGCGTCGACAAAAATATGTAACTCAGTTGGATTTTCTTTATTGACTGAAATTCGCCTTATTTGGAAATTGCCATAATCTACTTTAATTTTATTCCAATCCTCACATTCCGTCTTTTCAATTTCTTCATCCCAAGTTTTATCTGTTTTCCACAAACCTTGGAAGAATAATTTTCGGGGCAAATTAGCGGGTACTAAAAATCCAAGAGGGTCAAAAGAGCTAGCTAAAGATTTTAAGACACTTCTTTTTGTCCATTTTGTTTCTTTTATTTCTTTCAGTTCAATTAAAAGAGTGTCTTTTTCTAAATTCCAATTGAGACCCAAAAGTTTTATAGGGTTCTTTTGCTCTTTATCTCCAAATGTTTTATTTATTTCAGATAAATTACTACAAATTTCATGCAAATTCATTTTTGCCTCTTCAAATATTTTGGATACTTTTTGGCACTTTTGTTTCGCCTCCTTTTCATTTTCGGCACAAAGAAATACATTATCCGCATAAATGCCTCTTTTTAATTCAATACTCAATGGGGAATTCAAATTTTCAATGTGGTAATTAATTACAGCTGCTAATAAATATGGAGCTGCGATTACCCCGAAGGGCATCCTTGCGAATCTCCATTTAACAATATTTTCATAAGTTGGGGGTGCCTTTATGTCATTAATCCATAAAAATCGTGTTAAATCACGTTGAGCTTCATTGATTGCTATTTGATGGAACGCCCCCTTTACGTCAGCCGCAATCAAATTTTTAAAGGTTCTAAGTCTTAAAAGCATTCCACAAATATCAGGCAATAAGACTGGACCCCTCAAAATTATTTTATTTAAACTCAATCCATCCTTTGTCCTACAAGAAGCGTCAAAAACAATTCTTACTTTCTTCTTTTCTTCATTTATGACGCAATGGTGGGGTATATAATGAGCTATCTCACTTTCTTTCTCACATTTTTCTATAATACAATTTTTAGCCTGTTCAACAAATAATTGATTATATTTTTCTAATATTTCAGGATTTTTATTTAATTTATTCCAAACCCCTTGTAATCGTTTCATTGATATCCAAAAATTGTCAGCTAAAGTTTGATTTTCTTTAATGGGCCAGGAAACAATATATCGACCATTGTTTTCCCTTTTTATATTTGATTTAAAATGTTCAATAGCAAATTTATCGTCTTCAGTTTCCTTTTTTATATCAATGCCTAATCCCTCTAATTCCCACCAAAGGTCTGTATTTACCATTTGACAAATTTTTGGATTTTCAGAGCCTTTTGAAATTTTTCCCTTTCCATAAATTATATTTCCAATTTTTGTATCAACAGTTAAAAATCCAGATTTTAATTGTTTATTTCCAAAAATTAATCCGTAATAATCGGCACCTATTAATATTTCGGGTTTTACCGTTTCGAATTGCCCAATGTTTATTTTTGACATTTGGTCAATTCTATTATTTATTTTAATTTTTTCTAAAAATTCGACCATGTCATTAGTGCCTCTAACAATCATATTTATTTTGTCATTATTTAAACAAATTAAATCAATAATATAAATAGGCGCATTAACAGTTATTGTTTTATTGAAAAGTCCAATTCCTCTAAATTCTTTATGACCAATGGGTTTCAATCCAAGTTTTACCGCAGTTGAATTATGTAAGAGGGTGATCTCGCATCCAGAATCGAAAAATGCTTCCACATTTAAAAACTTCTTCTTTGTGGGATTTTTTATTTTTACTTGTGCGACCTGTAAAAGTGTCTTTTCATTATTGTTTTCTTTAATTTCTTTTTTATTTGCAAAATTTTGTATTAATATGTCATTTTCGTTTTCAGAATTATCAGAATTTTCCCTGACGGCCAGACACATTTGTTTTCTTTTATTGAAATCATTCCCAAATTTTTCAAAATTTTTTATGGGACTTGGTTTTTGTTGCCCTTTTGTATATAAATTATGACAAAAAACAGAAATATGGCCATTTTTCTTGCAATTAAAACAAAATGTATTGGCCTTACAATCTATAGAGCGATGATTATTTCTTAAACATTTAAAACAAATTTTTAGCTCTTTTATTCTTTTTATTCTCTCCTCTTTAGTTTTATATTTCTCACATTTATCTTCCCAATGAGAGAGAGAACAGAATTTACATGCGTGCTTATGCTCTTTTTGGAACGCATACATAGCTGTTCCTTTGAATTTTTTATAGGGTTCTCTATTATTATATTTTTCAGGCTCTCTATTTTTATATTTTTCAGGCTCTCTATTTTCTTTTTTCTGATAGGGCCTTTCATTTAATTCTGAACCGAAATCTTTATGGAGCATGTGCACGTCTTCTTCTAATTTTAAATATTCATCTAAAAATTTTAATAATTTTTCTAAAGACCATAGTGGGTCTATTCTTTTTCTCTTAAAAATTTCGGTCAGTATCTTTTTGGGCATTTTTGATTCCACTTCTAAAATGAGCTGTTGATGCTCTGTATTTTCGCCCATTAATTTTAACTGATTTATAATTGCCTCAATTTTTCTTAAAGTTTTTCTAATTTCGGGCACAAATTGGTTCGCCCTGGGCAATTTTCTTAATTCAGAATGCAGGCTGCTTCTGATCGTTATTTTATCCCCAAATCTATTTTTTAGGAGATCTAAAACGAGCTTGTAATTACCCGCTTCCAACGGATATGGCTCGACAATTTCTAGGGCTTCATTTCTCAAGGCACTTTTTAAATACTGCATTTTCCTTTTATCAGGAATTGGCTGCTCATCTACTGCCGCTTTAAATTCTTCGAAGAAACTTTGCCAATTTTTAGTATCCCCCGAAAATTCTGGCAGTTTTATTTCTGGCAATTTGACATTCATTTCATTTGCCTGACTTTGTGCCTGCCCTGTATTATTATTTAAAATTTCTTCTAAAATATACTCATTTTCATTTAGGGCTTCAATAATTTCCCGAGCTTCTTCCATAATAGTTAGATAACCCTCGGGCCCATTTGCGAAATTTTTATATTCATTCTTTTCCTCTATTTTTTCTTCTCTGTCTAAAGTAGGGAAAAGATTTACATAATTGACTGTCTGGCCGTCTAAATCATTTAATAAATTACTAATTTTCTTTTTAGTTAAAGTTATATATTTTATCATTCTTTTGGCCGTTAAAATTTTTTCTTCCATACCTAAATCAGCAGCAATTCTAAAATCGGCGTCTGTAGCCGCTGTATTGTATCTGATGAGGCGCTCTTTCAGCCCATTGATTGCCTCTTGTATTACTCCTGACATATCCCCTTTGGAAAGATTGCCTACTGTAAAATGTCCTTGGACCTCGGTAAATGTGACCTCTATAAGCTTGTTGTTGACCACGGAAGGTTTGTTGGCCTCTCACAAATCGGTAGTTTCTGCGGTGTTGTCTAAAATTCCTATGCTGCCCACGAAAATTTCTTTGATTTCTTGGTCGTCGGTAGTTCTGTTGCCTCTGATTTTGTTGCCAATGCCTCCAATAACGTCGGGGCTGTTGGTAATTTTGTCTATTATTTAATTGGACGCTGCTTCCTTGCTGTTGAGCGTTTGGAGCAGGTTGAGGCTGTATTTGAATAATTAAAGGTTGTGAATTAGCAGCTTGTTGTATTTGAGCCGGCTGTAATTCGCTTGGTTTTTGCCGAGCAACCTTTAAACTTCTATTTAATAAATTTTGAGCTACCCGATTTCTATTTAATAAAACTTTCCTTTGAATTGATGTCTTTGGTTGTTGATTTGGGCGCGAAGAAACACGTTGTGCGATTCCAACACGTTCAAAAATTGAACGCTCCGATAAGCTCAGTTTGAACAATTAGACCGAGTGGCACCAAATGTTAGAAACAATATCTTTTTAATTATTTCTAGCCCTTCTAAATTTATCCAAAAAAGGAATATTTCTTTATTAATATTTATTCAATTTAATAATTTTACAATTAGGCTAAAGGGGATTTTGGGAATTTTTAAAAGTGAATTGAAGCTGAAGCTAAAATAACAGAAATAGCTGAGTTTAAATAAACAGGGAAATGACAAAAATGATTAAGAATGTTAAATAAAAATAAAGTTTAAGAAATTGCATGAATAAGAAAATATATTTGAAAAGGACATTTTTGGATTTAAAAATAAAGAATTAATCATATAAAATAAATCACACATATTTTGATTGTAATTTAACATTATTTCTAACACCCTCAAAATTTTCCAGCAGAGTTTCACACTTGAATTGCGACTTTGGCACGACAATGGTAAATTATTTTAAATATTTTTTTTTTGTAAAAACTTTTTGAAATTTATTTTTTACATAAAAGTAGACTGGTTAAGGTGTCCCCTCTTCCCCCCTCCCTCCAAAATCCCTCTAATATATCCCAATAATGGGAGCGAGAGGTGTTTATTTATTTTTGTTTTGATTTTATTTAATCAATTTATTTTTAATCAAAGAAAATATTTTTATTTAATTAGTTTTTCAGCGTGTGGCCTGTTTAAATAAATAAATAAATTGTCCTTATCAAGAATTATTTATTACCAATCGGGAGCCAAAAAAAGATAAGAAAAACTTTTTCAAAGAAAGAAAATATTTAATGACCAATTAATAATTTCTTTTTTGAGGAAATTATTTAAATTTGGAAAGAAAAAAAGAAGTTTTGGCAAAAATGCCGCTTTTTTAATAAAAATATTTTTCAAAATAAATATTTATTTATTTATTTAAACTATTTAAATATCGGCAACTTTAATTAATTCCCTTTTTAAATAATTTGCATTTTTACTACATAAATATATATCCATGTAAACATTTAAAAGGATATTTACATTTTATGAGGAATTTTTGTGTATTTTTTTATTACTAAACTGTAAAAAGAATAAAAGAAAAAAAATATTACAATGAAAAAAATAAAAAGAGAATAGTTAAATAGTTACAGAATATTTAAATAAATATATTTTTAGATAAAATTAATTAAAATTAAATTTTTTTAAAACATTTGACAAATTTTCTTCTAAAAATTTATTTATTTATTTACTTTTAAACCAACACTTTTTTATTGTAATATTTTTGCAATATTTACTTTTTGTTTCTAAAAATCACTTTAAGTGGAAGGGGAAAGGATTTATTTTTAAGTACTTCACAGTTAATATATATTTATTTGTTGATATTTAATCCTTTACAAATATTTTCAGAATTATTATTACAAAAAACAGAAAGAATATTTCCTTTACCTGTTGGCCATGGTTGGCGTTCAATTTATTCAAATTTTAATTTAAAAAATAAAAGAAGAAAATTGGAAATTCTTTTTGGTGTGGATTGCCTGTAAATTAAATTTTTGTTTTTTTTAATTTTCAAAAAAAAATTTTTAGAGAAAATTTTTATGGTTCTGGATGTGATGTTTATTGTAAATTAAATGATTTGGAAATTATTTTGGACAGAATTGAGTGTGATAATGAAAGTGGAGTGAAAAAATGTAAAAAGGGGTGGAAAGGACTAAATTGTGAACAAAAAAGTTTTTTTCTGTCAAAGACCCTTTTAAATTTAATTTTTTAAAGTTTTATTAAATACAAAAATGGAAGGGAATAATCAAAGTAATTGTTACTGTATTAATGGAGGGAAGTGTGTAGACAATAAATGTGTTTGTCCTGTTGGTTATTGGGGAAATAATTGTGAAAAAGTAAATTTTAAAAGAGAATATTTTTAAATAATTTTAATTAATTTAGTGTATTCCAAATTCAAAATGTAAAGGATTTTGCCGTCAAAGGCCGGGGGAATGTTCTTGTCCGGAAGGGAAAGGAGGGCAGTTTTGTGAAAAAGATTTAATTTTTTGTTCAAAAAATTCTCCCTGTCAAAATGGAGGAATTTGTCAAAATAATGCAGAAGGGAATTATACGTGTAAATGTAGGCCTGGTTATGGAGGAATTAATTGTGAAAAGGTTTTGAATAATTGTGAAGATGAACCTTGTTATAATGGAGCTAAATGCATTAATGTTTGTTTTTAGAAAAAAGGAGGGGGATTATGTAGAGATTGGACTAACTATCTGATCAAATAAAATTTGATTAAATATTTGAATTTGTGACATAAAATATTCCGATTTTTAGAGAGAATATAAATATTAAATAATTTTAAATTAATTTTTTCAGTTATTTTCTCCACCAGGATTTCGTTGTTTATGTCCCCCTTCACTTGGCCTTTTTGGACGTTTTTGTGAAATTAAAGCCCCAAATGGTTGTAGAGATTTACCTTGCCAAAATGGGGGTTCTTGTATTGACTACTACTTAAATTCTTCTTCAACTCCCCAAAACAATTCATTTAAATGTTTATGTCCTGATGGATGGACTGGCCCTCTTTGTGAATTGCCCTGGGGGTATTGTAGTGAAAATCCTTGTCAAAATGGTTTGAAAGAAATTTAAATTTTTAATTTTTCTAATTTAAATTTAAGGAGGTAATTGTGTAACAGATAATTTTAACAAAAACGGCTATGTTTGTTTATGTCCAATTGGCTGGTCTGGAATTAATTGTGAAAATAAAATAAATAATTGTTTAATAAATCCTTGTTTAAATGGTGGAAATTGCTTAAATTTAATTAATTCATTTAAATGTTATTGTAAAGAAGAATGGGAAGGGGAAATTTGTCAAAATAAAATTAAAAGAATTAAACAAATTGGAGAAGAAGAAGGAGGGGGAAATAATAACAGGTATTTTAAAACAAAAATATCAGTACTACACGATTATCCCCCCCCCTACTCCCATTTTTTTCATACTCATTCCAAGCTTAAAAAATGCAGTAAAAGTAAAATTCTGCATCGAATCTCCAGCTTTTTCAATTAGTACAATTGCCAACTTATGTCTTCTATTTGAAATAAATGAATTCTCATCAAATATTATGGAAATGGGGACTCAGAGTTATTTATATACACGCACATGTTCCTTGACCATTATTTGACTTTTATCATTTTTAAATAAAAAAAAAAAGAAAGGAAAGGAAAAAGGTGGAGATAATCGGATAGTACCAAAATATCTTTCTACAAAAAATTAATTTTTAAATTTAGTGATTGTATTAAATGTTTACTATCTTCATCTAAACAACAACAACAACAAAATTCATCATTATTAAATATAATTTGTTTATTATTAGCTTTAATAGCTTTATTATTAGCCTTTTTATCTTTATTTTGTTTTATTATTTTTCGTTTTCTACCTTTCCAATTTTTTAAAAGAAAAAATAAAAACAACAAAACATCCACAAATTTAATAAATCTTTCAATTATTTCTTCTTCAAAAAATCAAAAAAGAAAAAGAAAAGAAAAATATCTTGGAGAAGAAGAAATATCCACACCTCCTCCTCCTCGTTATGTTACTGACCCAACAACAATTACAAATAGAAATTCTGATATTTATGAAGAAATTAATGAAGATAATTTATATTGTCAACATCGATTTTAAATTTAAAAAAAAGAAAAAGTTTCTCATATTTTAATTACGGGTTAGAGTATTTTATATTAATTAATTATTTATATATAGTACCTATTTAATTTGTAATTCTAATTGTAAAAAAACTTTAATTTTAAATTGACACATTATTTAAAAAAAATAATTTATGTATTTGGGGTGTCATGTTTTCTCGTTATGATTCCAAAAGAAAAAAAAGATGAGAAATATTTTTTGGAGAAAAATAATTTTAAAGTGTTTACTGACTATATTTATATTTTTGGATTGAACTTGACAATTTGTAAATTTAAAATTAAAGTTTTAAATAATTAAATATATTGACTTTTAGTTTTTATACTTTTTAGCACAATTAACTTATTATTATAAATAATTTCTTATAATTGACTTTTTTTTGTATTTAATTAATGTATTTGAGGATTGCTTTTTATTTAAATACAATTAATCTTTTAAATATATTCCACCACTTCCTCATCCAAACAAAGTTTCATGCCAAAACCTAAAGCCTAAACCTTTTGGGGTGATAGCCACAAGAACTTAGCGTTAAATTAATTTCCTTGTCCATGATAAGAACGAAAATATAGCGCCAAAAACTAACTGGATTCCAATTTCTACGAAAGTTTCCTTTGTAAAACTTATATTAAACTTTCCTTTGTAACACCATTTTAATTTAAGTTTTAATAATTAAACAATTGAATCCAAAAGGTTTACTAAAAAGAACTGGGTTGAATTGGCGTTAAGCAATTTTTGTTGATATGAAACGAAAATTAAATTGAGACAAAATTTAGATTTTCTCTTTTAATTTATTTAAATAATCCTCGAATATTTAAAAATATTCCGCTCAATTTTATTATGTTTTCAATTTTCTGCTTACCAAAAAGCGCCTAATTTTTGTTTTTTTCTTACCAATTTTTGTCTTTTTATAATTTTGCTTTAAATAAAATTTATTTATTTTATTTTATAAAATTATGAAATAAAAATTGTTCTAAAAATATTTAAAAGTTTTCTAATTTATTAGTCTACAAAAATTATTTTTTAAATTAATTAATATAAGGAATTGTTGTATTTAAGTAGTACATTTAAATATTTATCTAAATATTCCTTGTTTTAAACAAAAACAAAAAAAGCAAATCAATCTCTTGTAAGTATTTCCTTTAAAATATTCCCAAAAGGGAAGTGACGCGTTCCAAGAAGTCGAGTAAAGAAAGCTAAAAACCAAATATCCGTTCATTTTTCTTTTTATTTAGTTTTTTTAAAAATGAAATTCTTCTTCCCCCTCGGGGGAATAGAAAAACGGCACGAAATTTTGTAAAGTAAAATATCCAAAAAATATTTGTTTTAAGTCAAATCTACAAAATAAAACTTTTAAAGTTTTTTAAATTAAAAAAATTATTTTTTTATCAAATAAACTACGGTAATAATTCGGTAATAGTTTTTCGAAAGAACTCAAGTTGAATGATATTAATATTTTTGAGATTTGATGATTCTGAAAAAAATTATGACGATGAATTTTCGCTGGAAAATTTTTTTGTGTGTTGCGATGGATTAAAACAATTGATGATAATTTTAAGCCAGATTTTGTTAACTCAGATCGAAGAGCTCTAGAAGGAAAAAATAGAGGGGGGGGGGTAAACCACACTATTACCTAGGCTACATATGTTCATAGATAGATATAGTATTTTTACTAATTATTGAAATTAAAAATACATTTTAATTTTTAATTAATTAAAAAGTATTTTTTTCTTTTCTATTTTTTAAAGATTTTTTTCTATTTAGAAATTCTTAAAAATATTTTAAAAATTTACAAATGGGAAATACGACCCCTGGGGGTATAATAGAAGAACCTCAACGCCGTTTCCCTCGCCGGGAGGAATCTTTTGGCTCTAAATCTCCATCATCTACTTCCAGAATTACAATTAAAAATGGAAATAATAACCAAAGAATTAATCAAAATTAGTATTTAAATATTTAAAAAATAAAAAAAAAATTTTTATTTTAAAGTCGATATAGCCATCAAAGTCAAAATAGTCAAAGAAGTCATAGTTTGGAATATAGGTATAGAAATTAATTAATAGGTTTTTTATTTAATTGTTAATTATTTTTAATATTAAAATTATTAATTAAACAAATATTTTTAAATTAAACTTTATTCTCAACTTTTTATTTCTTTTTAATTAAAAAAGTGCCGCCCATTCCCCTTCAAGTTCAAGAAGTTCAAGTAGCAATACAAACACAACAAATACCAATTCTTTTATTAATTCAATAAATTCTTTAAATAATACAAATAATTGTTTACGTCAAAATACCGAGCCAATGTTTGCAATTAACGGAGATTTAAATCCCCACCAAATTGGATTAATTAAAAGAGCTTGGAAAAATTTATTAAAATCTGTTGGGGAGGATGAAAATGAAATTGCTGTAAAATTATTGTTGAGAATATTTCAATTAGATTCTCGAAATTTGGATTATTTTTCTTTAAATGAATTTTGTAGTAATCATTTTGATGAATATTTAATTAGAGAAAATAATGTTTTTATTTGTCATGTTAAAACATTTGAATCAACATTAATTAATATAATGACACATCCTGGGAATGCAACTAAATTATCTAAACATTTACAACAACTTGGGGGTAGACATGTTAATTATACTGGTAATTTTAAAAAGAAAAAAATAAATAAAAGTATTTAAATAAATAGGTGTTACTTATAAATGTTCTTATTGGAAGGTAATTTTTAATTTTAAAATGAGGGAAGGGTGGAGAGGTTAATAATAATTATTTTTTAATTTTTCAAGTGTTTTATTCAATCATTAATTGACATTTTAACATTAAAAAGAGAAAATGGCAATAAAAATACCTCAGAAGATTTAATTGAAGCTATTTTAATTCTTGGAGAATTTTGTGTAGAACAAATGAAAATTGGGTATAAAATTGAATATAAATTACAGTGTGAAGCTGAAAAATTGGCAAAAATACAGAAAAGAAGGAAAAAATAAATTTTAAATTAAATTAATTTTTAAAATTATTTTTATTAATTTTAGATAAAAAACTTTTCTAACAAAATTTCTAAATAAAAATAATTTTTTAAGTCTTTATTTTTTAATTCTACATATTTTTAAATCTAAAAATTATTAAATCCGGAAAGTATTTTCCCACAAATATTTTCTAATAAAATAATTTTTATTGGTTTATTTATTAAATAATTGCAAATATAAAGAAACAAAAATTCTCTTCTCCGCTCCAATTTATTTATTTTTATTTAAAAAATGATTATTAAATTATTTTATTCTTTTTTATTCTTATTTTTTGTTAAATGCCAAAATCAATCTCTAAAAGGTAGTAATTCTTTAATAAATTATTTTTAAAAATATTTTTAAAGTTAACCATCCCTCCCCCTTCTCCTCTTCCCTCCCTCAACAACGTTCAATTCCTTTCTTCAGTCCATTTACTCCATTTTTAACTCAACAATCCCTTCCTGGCCCTCAATTTGGACGTCCATCACAACCACTACCAATACCCCAACATCAACAAAAACATTATCGTCACCATCATTCTCTTCCACAAATTAGTGAAGAAGAAAAAATAAACGAAACATTTCCAAAACCAGAAGAATTTTTAAAAAAAGGAATTTTAATTGGAAATAATAATAAAACAAATGAAAAAGAAAATGAAGAACGAGAACAACAATCAAAGGAAGAAAAACTTTTTAAAAAATGGCAATGGAAAAATGAAGAAAAAAAGGAAGAAAATGCAGAAAATAATCAAAAACAATTAAATAGAATCCCTCCTCCTTCTTCCTCATCCTTTCATCAATTAAAAAGTTCAGAAGAAAATAAAAATGAAAGAAAAGAATTCGGAAATAAACAAATATTTAATTTAAAAAGTAACGAAATAATACAAGGCCGAAGAATGGAAAACGAGAGAGAATCACAAGAATTGTCAAAAAATCAACAAAAATTAAACTTTCAGGTTTGAAAAAACAAAAATATATTGAATTGTTTTGAATTAAACGGATGGGGAAAATAAAAGATTTTTTAATTCTAGATAAAATTTATAGTTTTAAATATAATTTCTAATATTTTGTAGAATAAACAACAACATAAAATACAACAATATTCAACAGAATCAAACGAAAATATTAAATATCCAAATTCTGAAAGTCACGAACGTTGGACACCTAAACACACTAATAATAGACAAAAACTTGTAGCTCCTACTTCTTCCTCATCAAATAGCAGAGAAGAAAATCGACAAAATAAATATTCTTCAAATGAACAACAAAATAATCGAAGAGGCCCTCCTCCCCCTCCACCTCCTCCTCCTCAACCACCAAAATCCCCTCCTTTAATATTTTCTAATAATCAACAAAAGAATTTTCATCCAACAGATTTTTTCCCTGAACATATTCGTAATGGATTTCCTCCTTTCCCTGAACCATTTGAAAATAATTATAGACAAAATAATGAATAAATGCTAAATATTTTTTATAAAAAATTATACATACAAAATATTATTTACATAAAATAAAATTAAAAAATAAATCGACAATTATTTCTGCTCTAACAAATTTAACATTTTCTTTTTGTTTTATTATCCTGCAAAAATTATAAAATATATTTTTTTTATATTTTTATTAAATTCTTTACTTTATTTAGAATAACCACCATTGGATCCAACAAAGGGTCACGTACTCTAATAACTTCTTCAACATCTAAAGCATTTATTTCTTCATTGTTTTGTGTTAAAATAAATATTTTTTGTTTTATATTTTTATTAGAAATTGAGAAAGCCTTAAAAATTTTAAAAATAAAGTTAATTTTTAATTTAAAAAATTATACTTTAGTAAATAAAATATTATAATTATTAGATAACATTTCTAATGTTTTTAGGTCTGTTAATTCTTTAGCATAAATTATATCATCTTCATTTTCTAAAATAAATTTTGTTTTTTTAATAAATTAAAATGTTTATGTTTACCTATATTTAATTTATTTAAAGTTTCTTTTTGTGGTAAATAATCAAATTTTGGAGGCGAAAATGTAGTATCCTATAAAGTAAAAATAAAAGATTAAAAATTCTTTAAATTTTCTCAAAATTATTTAATTTTTTTCTCTTTCCATCCCATATAGTTTATTTTTGGGTTTCACTGGTGGTTTCCTTAACGTTTTTTGAGTTTGATATCGGACGTTGACCAACCTTTAATCTATAATCTTTTTCAAGAACTTCAAAACTCCCAGCATAACCGCTCAAAATCCCAAGAAACCGAATATGTTATTTACTATATAATTAAACTAGTTTTGTAAATATTTATGCTAAAATTGGTTATAAGTGACCTCTATAGACATGACATAATTTGATAAAGTATTTTCAGAATCCCTTGTCAACTCAAAATTTAAACGGCAAATTTTTAAATTAAAAAAATTTACTTTATTTGTACATTCACCCCCATTATTATGTTCGGGCATAACTTCTGGATGTTTCATTTTTATATGTCTAATAGCTCTACAAATATTAAAAGGTGGAGTCATTGGAAATATTTGTGTACAAATTTGGCATTCAATTGAACAAGTACCTCTTTGTTTGTCTCTCTCATTTCCAAAAATTAACATATTTTTATTACTTATTTTATCCAATCTTGCCTTAAAAAATTAAATAAATTATCTTTTTAAATTATTTAAAAAAAAACTTTGCAAAGTTCTAATTGAATTTGTGGAAGTTGAATTGGATGGAATTTTTTATAATGTTTTATCACGCCGGCACTTATAACTGCAGCATAAATATCTAAATGACATAAAAGACATTTCCAATGAGAATGTGTAATTGGAGAAACAAAAGAGCTATTTTCTAGGAATGCTTGACGGACTATTGGAGTTATAAATTTTCGTTTAGGTTTTGCACGACGGCCTAAAAAATTAAATTAAATTAAAATTTTTCTAAAATATTTTTAAATACCCTCTGTATATCCCTCTAATTTGTTAAAAATTTTAAACAAACCACAAATCATTTTACTATTTGCAAAAACTTCACAAGAAGGTAATTCATTATTTATTTCATCAATCTCTTCATTTTCTTCAATTTCAGAATTATCCAAATCTTCAATATCTACAACCTCTGGATTACATCCTTCACTAATTCTTTTTAAATATTTAATTATTGCTAAAGAAAAATTAAAATTTACAAAAAAATATTTAACAAAACCTTTTTGTAATTTTTGTTCAGATTTAAAATCTCTTTTAAATTTAATACTTCTAAAAGTATATTCATCAGGCATTGTTACACCTTTAAAAGAAATTTCTTTATTTTTTAATTAAAAGAAACAAACAAAAATCTTCTCTAAAACGTTCATATATTCGGGCATTAAGCAATAATTCTTGCATACAAAGATTACATTTTGGGACCTCAACCTCTTCTGGATGAATTTCATGAAAATGCATTCCAATTTCATTGCTTTAAATAATTTGAAAAAAAATTTGTAGGTAATTTAAACCTTGAAAGAAACATTCCACACCAAATACATTGAAGATTGTCAATAGAATTAGAGTTTGTATCAATTACAGCAAAATCTTGAGAACTTAAAGGTTTACAATTATCTGTTGATTCCTTTAAAAAATTAATTTAAAAATTATTTTTACTTCAAAATTTTTATTTAAATTGTTAATTTATTAGTTTTTTTGCAAAAATAAATGTAAACTCCAAAATAAATTACTTCAATAAATTAAATATTCGATCGGTAAATAAATTAAAACCTTATTTGGCCAAGTACCAGCACATTTATGAGTTGAAGGATGCCAAGCATTAAAATGCCTCACCAAATGGACAATTTCAAATTTTTTATTTAAAGAAATAACAGTATCACAAATTCCACATTTTGCATGCAATTTATCTACCAAAGTAACAGGAATCTTATAATTTTTTTTATTAAAATTTAAAAATAGTTTAAAACCTTTCGACCCAATTTTTCAACCATCTTTCGTTGTAAAACCAATTCCAATTCAGGAATTGACATTTCTGAGGTATTAACTCGAAATTGGCTAATTCGACGTAATTGGCGTGTTGACCGTACATGTCGAAAATTTGAAATAACCTTTTGAGGAGAAAATTTAGTTCCAAAACCAGAACGGACAGAATTGTGAGTAGAGGGATTTAATGGTTGTTCATTAAGCCAGGCCTATTAAAGTAAATTTTAATTAGTCAAAAGTATTTTTAAAACTTCATAAGGAATTTCTTCAAGATCAACAATTCCATTAGTTAAAACTTCTGGATGAATATTCGGCAAATGTTCATTTATTAACAATTCATATGTCAGAATAGAACCACAAAGTCCACAACAAACATTCGAATTAAAATTAGGTGTCTCTTCAATTATTTGTTTTAAACAATTATTTGATTGCCTCAAATCTTTTTGTTTAATATCAATTAAATTATTCGTTTCTTTTTGATATATAATTCCATTCTCGATATAATAATTATCTAAAAATATTTTGAAAGTAGAATTAAAAAAAAACAAACCTCCTAACAAATATGACAAATCAGACCCCTAAAAATAAAAAATAATTTAAATTTAAAATATATTTAATTTTACTTGTTGTTCAGAAACATTAAAATTATTTTCTTGTATTTCAAGAACAGGAGGACGATCATCATTAATTGTTTCATTTGTTTGTGACACAGAACTAATAAAAGGTCTTATTTCATCCATTTTCTTTTCAAAAATTTTTATTTTTAAATTATGAAGATTTTAAAACGAATGGTATAAAAAATATTTTAAAGAAAACTTCCAATAAAATATGACACCGACAATTGGACAGTAAAGACAATAACTAACAGTCAAATAATTTTATTTTTTAAATTAAATTAACAAAGAAATATTTAACAAAAAAATAGACTTTCGAATTTATTTTTTCTTTTTAAAATTCTTTTTATTAATTTTTCTTTCATTAAATTTCCTCTTTCGTCCAATAACCTCAATATGTGATTGATTTATTTCAGATTTTTTAGAATTATTAAATATTTGTGTTTTTGTATTAATTGCCGCATTAACACCAGCGCTTAATACAAGAAAAAGTTTTCTTTGTTTTTGTGATTCTGGATTGTCAATAACAAGTCCTCCCTTTTAAATAAAGTTTTTTACATCTTTTCAAAAAATATTACTTGAAAACCAGCACGTGTTGCTTGTTGACAGATTATTTCTGTTTGTAAATCACTTTCGGGATAAAATCTGAAAAAATTAAATAAAGAAAATTTAACAAATTATCGGTTATTTAATGAAGTCTAAAAATATTTTTATTAAAAAAACTAACTGAAAAACAGCCCTAGCTGAACGAGAAAGACACGCAAAAAGAGACTCAAAAAATTTTAATAATCTTTTTTGTGGATTGTCTTTCTTTGAATTAGAATGGCAGAGCCATTGTATTGCAGATATACTTATAGCACCATCAAATACTGCAGCCTGAAAAGGCAACCCAGCACCCATATCTAATTGAACAAAATCATTCATTTCGGGTTGATTATCTTCGTCTTCATGTCTTTCTTTAGCAACATCTAGAATTTTAATAAATTAAAAGAATGAAGAATTAATTAACCTAACATTGCCCTACTAATATCAACACCAATCCAATTATGTCCGTTTTCTTCAAGCACTTCCCCGCTTAAACCCGAACCACAGCCAATATCTAATAATAATCGATGACCATCTTTCGGAAGTTCTAATAAATCATATGCTCTCTGAGCCAATTCAACTTGTATCTAAAAAATTTTTTAAAAAATTTGCGTTAACCCAATATTAAAAGATAAAACACAACTAATTTTGATTTGATTTTTTCCAATTTTCAGATCCCTGAAAATCGAAAAATCATAGGAGGCGAATCTGATTTTTAGGGTGAAAGATTGAAGTGTGAATAACAACTTATTCGAAAGGGCTTATCAAGCTGAATCCAAAAGTGCGCTTTTTAAATTGGATTTAGTAACCGCCTGAGAATTTCGAGTCCAAAAGTGCACACTTAACATAAGTGAGACCCGACTGTACAAAAACTTGGCCAAACCTGTTGAATTCTGCTATTTGATGTGTATTTTCTAGCCTCATTTTCATTGTAATATTCTTCTGGTGGTCCTTGATATTCTGGTTTACTCATTTTTCAAAATTGTTTATTTACTATTAATCTAAAATTTTAAAAAATAAATTTCATTTTTAAATAATTAAATATTTTAAAAAACATAAATTTATTGAAAATTCAGTTCAGAATATAAGGAAAATATAAAAATTTATGGCAGGATAGAATAATATGTAAGTAATACAAGCAGTAATTAGTTAATGGAATGAAAAAAATGTCACATAATATCTAAAAAGTATAAAATATTTAATTTATAAAATATTTTGTCTTCATAAAAGGCAACTTAACAACCTCTATTTGAGTAATTTTGTTTAATTTATTTTCTGATCCACTTCTAACTCCAAGAATATTTCCCGGTTTAGCCCATTCCTTCTTCAAATACGCCATTGCAATGTTCTTTCCTAAACAAGGTGAAGGACAACCAGAAGTAACAATACCCACAATTTCATTATTTGAAAGGTCAATGACAGACATTCCAGCTTTTAAAAATAAATTTTTAAAAACAATTTTTACTATCAAAATACCTCTTGGTACTTTCCCTCCTTCTGCTACAAGTCCAACTCTTTTCTTTGTAAAATTCTTTTTATTTATTTGTTCAATAATTTTTTCTGCTCCAGGAAAACCAAGAGAACCTCGTCTTTGTTTAGCTAGAGAAATTTTTTTAAAAGTTAAAACTTAAAAAATCACCAATAACAAAATTAATTCCAGCTTCAATGGGTGTTATTTCTTCATTTAATTCATTTCCATAAAGACACAGGCCTGCTTCCACTCTCAAAATATCTCTGGCCGCAATTCCAATTAATTTTGGTTGTGCTTTCTTTGAATGCAATAAATTTTCTATAATTAATTCTGCATAATTTTGATTAACTGATATCTTCAAAAAAATTTTTTTAAATAAAAAATATTTCTATTTAAACCTCAACACCATCCTCTCCAGTATATCCACATCTAGTTACTCTACAATCATCAATTCCACAAACTTTTCCTTTTGCCGAGTGCATGAAAAATAACTTATCAAGCTTAATATCTGTCTCTGGTTGCAATAAATTAACCATTTGAGGACCTATTTTTAAAAATTAGTTAAGAAGTACTGAAAACTTTTAATACCTTGAATAGCAATAAGAGCTCTGTCATTGAGAATATTTAACTGAACATACTTTGAATGTTTGTGGAACTTGTCAATGTTTTCCTTTTAAATATTATCTTAAAATACTTTAAAATTTTAGTTAATTTAAAAAAACTATTAAATGAAAATTTTTCAAAATTTTTGCAAAAATTGTTAATTTCAACTAAAAATACCTGCATATGTAAAAGATCAACTTCCCTTCTAGCAGCATTTGAAACCAAAAATAAAAAATCGTCACTAGTTCTTACAATTATCTTAAAACTGTTCTTTTCATTATTTAATTCATTTAATTCTTGCCAGATCATCAATTATTCCTCCCTCAGAATTGGTAAAAACACTCAAAGCCCCTGCATCTAATCGCATATTTTGAATATCAGCCGGTGTCAAACACTCCAAAAATTCTTCTCTATCATTAATTTAAATAAAAATAAACTTTAAAGAAACCTGTCCTTTCCTCCCAAGCTAGTCTAAAAAATATTCTGATTTTTTTTAAAACAAATGAAAAACCTGAAGCATGTGAGAAATATCAAATATTCCAATATTTGAGCGAGTGTATTTAACAGAGTCCATAATAGAAAGATTATTGTATTGACCAGGCATCAAATACCCCGCAAATTCAACCATTTTAGCCCCATTTCGAATGTGAAGGTCATAAAGACATGTCTTTTTGCTTAAAATAAACTAAAGCAATTTAAATAAAATATATTTAGAATACATAGAAGATGGAGCCAAATTTGAAAATTGACGAGAAATTTTATTTAAAAATTGCATTAGCTAAAAACAAAATTTAATTAAATAGATTAAATTATAGAAATTAATCAGATATGTAAGCTAGATAATAATACAAATTAATTTTCAATGTATTCAATTTAGATTTACAGTAATTATATCGTAGAGAAATAGTTAGAAAATTCATTCCTCAAAAACTTTTAATAATTTCGCCCTTGTGAATTGTAAAGCTAAAATAAGACTAATTTATTTATATATTTTCTTTAAGAAACTAACATTCTTCGTTCCCAAGTGATACAGCACTTGTTTGTAATCCTTTAACATAATCCATTAATTTATCGGCAGACAATTGGCCCAATCCTATAAAAATAATTTAAAAATATTTTTATTTAATAGGTTACCATTTACTAATTTAACATCTTCAGCCTCCAATTCTGTTCGAAATTTAGTACTTTGTCGGTCGATCTAGAAATTATTTTTTAATTAAAAGATGTAGGGATAAAAGCAAACCAAATACTTTCTGTGAAATTCAAGAACTGAAGGCATTCTTTCATTAAATAATTCTGAGGATAATCGTTGTTCTATTTGTTCATCACATAAAAGGTTGCTATTTTCTTGGATTGACGCCGAAGACTCTGGCTCAACCTTTTCGCTCATTCTTTTTCTTAATAACTCTGCAAAAATAAAAATTTATTGATAAATTGTCTAAATCATGAGCCCATTGTTATGGCAAAAAGGGGACGAATCAGTTGACCAATTTTGGCATTTTTATAACTTACCCTTAATATCGAAATCCTCGTGAAGCAATTTTGTTTATAAAAGTGACCGGGGCCGGACTGGATCCGGCCGGATTTTTTCCGGACCGGATTAATCCGGAAAAATCCGCACGATCCGCACGATCCGGTCCGGCTCTTCTTGCAAATCCGGAACCCGGATCCGGCAAATTTTGTACGCCGGATTCGGGATTTGATACGGTTCTGGGATTTTCCCATTTTTCTTGAATTTTTAAAAAAATGAAGTATTTTTTACCCTTGGCATTCTGAAATAAAAAAATTTTGATTTTGCCTGTGGCGCTTGAGAGCAACTTCTTTTTTTTGGCTTCGGCCTTCCAAAATTCTCAAAATTGTATCCCTTTAACTTACCTGAGGTACTTATTTACTTTGTATCCGCTGGAAGAAATTAATTAATTTTTTGTAAAAATGGTCAGTGGAAAAGTTTAACAAATTTGCTTGTGGTCACATTCATTCACTCACTTTTCCTTCAATTCAGGCACTTTTTTTTGTTTTCGATTGCCTGTCTCACACATTTTGCCCTTGTTATTTGTAAATGAATGAATAAATCGATGTTCATTTTTATATTTAAAGACGGTTACAAATGAAAAGTGAGATTATTAACGGAAAAGTGAGTGAATGAATGTCACCACAAGCAAATTTGTTAAACTTTTCCACTGACCATTTTTACAAAAAATTAATTAATTTCTTCCAGCGGATACAAAGTAAATAAGTACCCTTACCTGATATCCCCGATATTTCCCATATCTCCCTTCTGAATGATTTAATTATAAACAATTTCGTGGCTTCTTGAAATTATTTTAAAATTTTAATGCAAAATGTCAGCAAAAAAATTTTTCGAAAAATCCAGAAAAATTTTTAATTCTGAAAGAAACGGTCCGGACTCCGGAAATCATTTTTACCGGATTAAAACCGACCGGATTAATCAGGAAAAATCCGGCCGGATCTGGCCCGGCTCATGTTGCAAATCCGGGTCCGGAAATTACCGGTTACCAGTTTTTATTACTTAACTCCTCCTTTTTCTCTATATGGTTTTAGGGACCAAACCCGCCATCTTTTCTAAGTTTGAATATTTCTGTTTAATGTGCACTAAATATTTATTTTTATTTTTTAGATATTTTAAAGATGTTTCGACATATTTTTTCTTCTTATTCAAGATTTACTTATGGTTTTGGAGTTAAGAAAAATGCCGGAATTGGTTTATTGACCGCGGCTGTTGTTGCTGTCTCCAATCAAGGAAATCAAAGTTGGTCAGATTCTGAATTAAAAAAGAAGCCTGGTTGGTATCAAGAAAATGTTCATAGATTGGAAAATGTTGTTAAAAAACTTAGGTGGTTATTTTGTAAATAAATTAGTTTATTTGTTATTTAGTCTTTATTCATTTGTTGAGGATTCGGCAATTATTGAGGATGCTGTTGACATTTTACAAAGGTTATTAAATTCTACAAATTTTTGAGATTTAATAAATTTTTAGAGTTGAAAATGTTAATAATTGTGAAATCTCTTGGCGTTTAGGCCGAGCTTTTGTCGAAAAAGCGAATTTACTTGCTTATAAGGCAATTGAAGATCGAAAGGAATTGTTAGAGAAAGTATTCTAAATTAATTTTTGTTTAATTTAATTTTCTTTTAAATTTTAGGCTATTGTTCATTTGAACAAAGCTCTTCAATTGGAAAGTTCCAAAGGTGTAGCAGGTGTACATAAGTGGTATGCCATTGCTCTTATTCTCCTCAAACAAGTTGACAAGGACAATAAACATGTAAAGAAAGCCGGCAAAGAAATTATTAATCATCTCGAAACTGCGGTGAAATTGGATCCGAAGGATGCTTTTTCAAATCATTTTTTGGGTAAAATATTTTTAATTTAAAATTAATTCTTTATAAATATATTTAGGTGTTCAATATTTTTTTGCTGGAAACTATCAGGCTTCGGTGAAGTATTTGAAAACTGCCGAGGATTTGAAGGTTTGTTATTTTTACTATAAATTGTTAGTAACTTCTTTTCTCCACCTCGTTTTTATCGAAATTTTCCTCAAATTTATTTTTCTGTTATTTCAACAAATTTTACTAGTTTTATCAACAAGTCGGGTAAGAAAAAAGGGCGGGAGATCTCATTCGTTTTACAATTCGGCATAACTGAAAATTTAGAAAGTACACTAATTTAATAACCATGTTAGGTGTATTAACAATAGAATTAGTCCTCACAAGCATTTTTACGTGTGCCAGAAAAAGCGGGTTTGGTTTAAGAACGAGTTTCAAAATTTTGTTTGAATTGTGTCGGGCTGGGAACAGAAAGGATTCTAAATGAATAAAATCTGACACTTCCTTAATCCTAAAAGCATCGAAGAATTTGTTTGCTTTTATCTAGGGCCAGTAATTTTTACTTTTAGCGGAAAAGTACTTAAAATTTCCTTTTAGCCAGGGTATCCCGCCAACCAGACATATCTTGGTATGGCTCTAGCAATGACTAACAAAAAAGAAGAGGCGCTCATTATATTGAAGAAAGCGTTGTCAGAACCTTCCAAAAAGAAAGCTGATAACAAGGTTTGTTTTGAAATTTTTAAATTTTTCTTATTAAATTTTAGGCCAAAGTAATTGCCCGAGGGTTTCTTATAAACAAATTAGGTCAGAAATCTGATGACTTGAGTTTCGTTGAAGAATATTGATATAAAGATGGGTTATTCAGGACAGTGAGATAAATAGATAGGTTTATTTTAAAATTCTCTGTTAATTTTTATGTAAAATTTGGTTAATATAAAAGGTTTTTTCAAGTTTATGACATTCAAAAAATTATCAAAAAATATTTTTTGACTGGAGAGCTATTGAACTTTCGATAGCCAGATCGATAATTAATACGTGGTAACTTTGAGGTTAATTAATATATTTAATCTCTTTTTCCTTCTTTTCTCTCTTTTAATGAGTTCACATTTTTTGGTGTATATTAATAGAACAATTGGTAAAAATATAGAGAGGAAATGGGTAGAAATAATGAACAATAAAAGATAAAACAAAGAAATAATCAATTCTCGAAAATATGGAAGACAATACTTTCACCTGATGATCAGCAGAAAGCCCCCCATATATTAACCAACTGTTTTGATACTTTTGGAAGAAAATAAAACAAAAGAGGATTTTTTGATAGGATATTTCTATTGCAATTATTTTTCTTTTTCCCTTCCAAAACAAAATCAGCAAAAGTCTTTCACGCAGAACAACAATTTCAGTTTTGTGTTTGTTTTTTCTTTTGGGTTTTCCTTCCCTTTTCTTTTTTGTCTTTCAAACAAAAACGGCTTTGAAACACGCAAAACTCCAAATTTTCTTTTGATTGGTATTCACAACATCAATCATAATCTTAAAAAGTTCTTTCCTTCTTGTTAATAACTAAAAAATATTACCCAAATCTACGAGGTATGGCTAATTTTTTACGTCGATTGATCACTAAATCGAGGTCCAATTCCCCACAAAAAGGCCAACAGCAACACCAAAAACAACAACAGCAACAATTTCCTAATTTAGAATGTGAAGAAGATGAATGTTGTTATTTAGCTGGACCTTCAACAGTAATGCCTAATCATGTACCAATTCAACAACCTTCGATTGATAAAAATAGAAGGCAACCTAGGAGTGATCTTTGGGCAATGAATACACCAAAAGTACTATTACTTAGACTGAGATATAATTGATTCTAAATGCTCCCTAATTTATCCCCTCATTTCTATTTATTTTCTTTAATGTACTAATCTCTTATTTGAAGCTTCTGATTATCCTGACATAAATTCTAGTAGTTTGATAAAAAAGAGCATTTAGTATTCTCTGTTTTGTTTGAATCATTGTTTATTTCTAGCAACCCCAAATACCCAATCATGTTAATAAATCTTTGCAACTTTCACCTGACTCCAAAAGGCGATCTCCAACTTGTTATTCTCCTTCCAAGGCACATTCACCGAGTAGTCTTTCAAGACGAAAATGCTCTACTGGAGAAGATCCAGGCACTTCTTCACAAGAGGTTTTAAAAAATAAACCTTTAGGGGTACAATCGAATCTCGCTCAAATTAATGTTAGATTTTTTTATGATTCCGATTTAGTCTCACGTAATCTGACACCCACTTTTGTCAACCAATTGCAAAATTTTCCTGCCCGATCGATGATACAGCTGAGATTCGACATTATTTGATTAATTATCCTCAAATAGATTTTGAACTATTAGTTTTTGAGTATATCACAAGTACATATATCTAATTTCACTTTACTATTTTATAGTTACTAAGTCCATCACTTTGGCCAAGTTCTCCATCATCAACTCCTTGGTTGCGCAATTATTCAAATGCAGAGAGTGCAACAGACAGTTCTCAACGTCCAATTTCCTCACAATTACCACCATTCAGAATAGGAGGAGAATGTGGGACTATTGAGAAGATTGAAAGGGAAAAGGAGGAGGCAAGTAATAAATAAAAATAAATATTTTCAAATTTGTGACAACCCGAAAGAATGCTTGTTTGAGCCCTGTATCTCGGTCCGTGGTTGTCGGGATACTATTCTCACCTCATTTGACTCAGCTCGTCGAGCTGAGTCAAATGACACCTGTTTCGTCCGTATCCGATTACGCATTAGAAACTAGCTACAACCTAAAATTTTCAATTTTGTTTATAAATATTTTTAATTTTTGGTTATTTTCTTTCAGTTTCCATCGGCATTACAATTAATAGCTGCACAACAAAGAAATAGATCAACTAGTCCAAGAAAAGTTTTTGGACAAAAAACTGCCGAAATAGTTTCTGGTAGCAGATCTAGATCACCAGCTAAAAAGCAACAACAACAATGGGCAAAAACATTAGATTATTTACAACCACAATGTCGATTAGAAGGATGTTCTGCTGCTATTTTAGTTGAAGTAATTTTGTGGAAAAAAGATTGAAAAAAAAAATATTTTTTAAAAAGGATGTTCGTTTTCTTGTTTGTAAACATCAACTTAGCCATTCCAGTGATTTTTTTCGTGCCCTTTTCTTGAAAAGTCATGCTTTGCCAATGGAAGGAGTAAGGCATTTAAGGGAAGATGAATATCTTATTCAAGTAATTTTTTTAAAAAATTAAAAAATATTTTTTTAATTAACAAAAAAGGTTTCTTCACTTCGGCATCCTCCTCAGGCATTACAATTTCAATGGTTTTTGGAAACTACTGTACCCTCTCCAATGCTAAGGGACATTTCTGGTTGAACTTTTTTAAGACATTTTACCTCTTTAAAAAACCCATTAAATACTAATATTTAATCAGCAATTTAAAAAATTTTTTAAAAATTAAAAACTTTCCTTAAATTTTTTTTAAATTTATTTTATTTAAACAATTAGAATTCGAGGCTCAATATCCGTTTCCTTTAAACTGATCTGGGCTCGATGTCTTTCCTGGTTTTTACACGAAGTTCGGGTTTTTTCAGAATGTGAAAAACTTTTACGATTTTTGCCAAATTTGTTAAATAATATAAATTTATTTAGCTAAAACCAAATAAGGATTGGATTTTTAATTCTAAAACTTTAACGGATGAATTTACTTAATAATTATCTTTATTATTATTAATTTTTTTGTAAATTTAGACAATTTATTTTAGATGATTTGTTGGAAACATGTATGCGTCTTTGTAAAAGATTTGCTGCTAGAGGACTTGAAATGCGTTGCACAAAATTTATTAAAGAGCGTGTAGAAAGTAAACCTCCATTAATGGCTCTTTGTTGGCTAAATTGGTTTGGAAATGTGTTTAATTATTTTAATTTTTTAAATTTTTTAGGTCTTTCAAGCATCACTTTCATCGTTCAGTACAAGAAGCTTGTCTTCCTGTTGTTGCACGTTTATCTCTTTTAGAATTAGAGAAACATCGACAAATGCTTCCAGAAGCTGTTTTTGCTGATTTATTAGCTATGAAATTAAGAACTGCATACCAACAAGTTTTTAACAAAAATTGCTGGTAAAAGTTAAGTTTGTGACTCACAAACAGTTTTTCCTATTTTTCCATCTCCTCTAGAAATGAGGAAAATAATGATGGTGCTTTTTCGATCATTTTAAGGTTTGCCATAGGTAATTAAGTGTAATTATTGAATTCGAATATATGTAAGTTCAAATTTTATTGATTCGAATCCCGAACCCGAATTCGATTTCAATTTTGGAATTAAAAATTAGAATTTTACGGCCAAACTGTTCGTCCTTCGAGTTTGAATTCGGGTCCGGTATTCGAAAGCAATAAAATTTGACACTTAATTGCCTACTCAAACCTCTAACATATTGAACTTCTTCCACACTTTTTCTAGGAAGATGGAAAAATGAGAGAAACTCTGTCATACAAACTTAACCTTTACCAATAGTACTTTTTAAACAAAAAAACAATTTAAAGACAAGTACAGTATTCCACACAATTCACCGAATGGATCATTTTCGCGTAGATATGGCACAATGCCCAAGATGTGGTCGACAAAGAGAACAGGGCAGAATACGAGTACAAGCTAGTCCTTGCCAGTAAAAAAGAAAAAATAATTTTTTAATTAAAAAAGTTTTTTTAAAGTAAATTAATTGGATGTGAACGTTGTTTACGTGAATATCCATGTGAATTAGGAGATGAGGATACAGCAATACAAATGCAAGCATTTTGGCAATGTGAACATGGACTTTGGTAATTAAAAAAATATTTTAAATAAAATTTATTTTAAAGGCCCTTCTCTGAAAAAACCGAAGATTGTCGGTGTCAAACAATTCTTTATAAAACAAATACTGGACAACAAAACCAATCTCCCTTAGAAACATTAACAACAAATAAACAACAAAAAAATAAATCACAACAGCAACAACAACCTTCTTCTTCAACATTTCCAAATTCTTCTAATACTTATAATCAATTACAACCTAAATAAATTCTTAAAGAATTTTTTTTTGTTTTTTTAATTTTATTTTGTTTTTGAAAAAAATTTTTCTATTTACCTGGAAATAGCAAATTTTATATTTAAATATAGGGTAATTATTATATTTAGTAACACAATTTATTTTTTCTAAAGGACGAAACAAAAGTAATTTATACAGAAATATACAGAAATCTATGTACATACAAGTGTAGGCTTAATTACAATGAATAGAAAAACATTAGGGGAGCAAAACACAATTGCAAATATTTATTGATAAACTAATTACCCCTATTAGAGATTTTAAGGGAAAGCATTTAAGAGAGAGAGAGTTAATTGAATACAATTTAATGTTTGGGATAACTAATTTTAATTTTCATTCTTCTCAGCTATACCTCAGTTCATCAATTCTATTATTGAAGCAATCACTTCTTCTGGAACAGCTTATTCGCGTCTATATCCGCCAATGTTTGATAGGACCCTTGATCTGTAAAAAGAAGAAAAATTAAGAGAAGAATAGATGTGTAATCTCTCAAAAACACACCTGCCATCCCCTGCTTTGTCGCTTCTCCCTTCGACTTTTTACTTTTGTTATTGCCTTTGCCATCATTTTTCTTACCAATGCTCCTCTTAGAGATCTCAATGGCTTCATACAACGATGGCTCCTTTTCTGTAAAAATTAATAAAAATTTTAAATTACACTTTCCAAAATTCCTTACGTGGAGCTTTTGCTGGAGATGGTTTTGCAACAACAGGGGCAGTCATTGCCGGTTGTGCCGTCAGCGCTGCTACTGATTGCATGTCCTTTGAAGGCATCATGAAGATTGTTGGACTTCCTCCTGGCGTCGCTGCTGGAACAAACACAGGAATCAGTCCCGGAGCTATATTATGAAGTTGCTGCATTTGTTGCGCATCGAACATGGTCTTCAATGGATCGCCGGCCGGAGTTGCTGGCGGCGTCATTGGCCCCATTGCAGTTACAAGTGCCTTCGCTGCTTTCCCGTCTTCCTTGCCTTTTTCAGCTGCTCCTTTGCCTTTTTCCTTTTTAGCAGAAGAGCCTCCTTTTTTCTTTTTATCCCCTTCTTTATCCCCTTCTCCAGGTGCATTCTTCTTGTCTTCTGCGGGTGGTGTTCCTTCTGGCGGTGGATCAGTTTTATGAGTTCCTCCTCCCTTCTTCTTTTTATCCTTCTTCTTCTTGCAGCATTGTGCCGTAAGCGATAATGTTGTGACGGATATTAGCAGAAGAGCCACCAACAGAGTATTGAAGAGCGCAACTGTTGTTGAGTCCTGAGCAAGCAGCATTGCTAAAAGAAAATCTGTCAAATAGTCAGAACAATTAAAAATAAATAAACTTACACAAAGGTGTGAAGTAGTCGTTCAAGTAGAAGAAATGGTGAATATTTAGTTACAGATTTCCTTTTTATAGAATTCTTGGTACGGTAACTTTGTGCTTTACTGGGAACTTACGCAGTTTGGGTACACCCCCCATTTAATTGCAAGCTCAAAAGTCAAAGTAATCCTATTGAAATCGGTGGGATGCTTGTGCACTAAGGTTGGCAGATCCGGATCCAAAAAAGGCCGGATATCCGGAAATTTTCGGTTCGAATATCGGATCCGGATTAATAGGTAATTTGCGAATACTTATTGACTGCGAATAATTGGGAGTGTACCCGATAACACGTGATATTTTGGCCGAGGTTTCGGCATTTGCGTTTTCGAGTTTTTATAATTTTTTTTATTTTATCAGTTCATAATTCATTTTAAAACAATATTTCTACAAAATGTCAAGTTCTGATGAGGAAATTCAGCATTCAGCGAGGGAGCTTAAAGTTAGTTATTTATTTTATTATAAAGATTTCTTCGATAGCTTAACTTGTTAACTTACCGGGCTTTAACTTTTTAATTTTTGTTTAATTTTTATACATTTTGGAATATTTACTGTGTTGAAGAAATTTAATTAACCGCGGGCTCATAGGCCGAGATACAGACCATTGAAAATTGAAAACCATAGGGGCCAAGTTTATGTGAAGATTCAGACCATTCTAATCTAAACTATATCCAAATAAATTTAAGGAGATTGAACGTCGAAGACGTAAAAACAAAAAGAAGAAAGAATCTAAAAAGTCTAATAAAAAAGAAATTCCAAATAAAATTATTAGTATAGAAGAGGAAGATGATGAAATTGAACAAATACAAAATGTTAAAGGTTTTTTGTTTGTAAAGATTTTAAAATATTCTTTTTAATTTCTTTTTTTATAGATCCAATTGAGGGAGAAGAAAAAATTGAACCAATTATTCCACCCTTAGAAGATGAGATTAAAACTGAACCTGAAGTAGGCAAAGAAGTTGTTGAAAAAGGAAAAGCTTCAATTATTGATGATAATGTACAAATTGAATATATTAATGAATTGCCTGATTTGGACGATAAAGATCCTAATTTTCAATATTTTGCTAAAGTCTTCAATGCTTTTAGGGTTATTTTTATTAATAAATTTTTGTTATTTGCTTGCTAATTTTTTTCTTTAGATTAAAACTGAAGATGAACTAAAAAGAGAAGAACAAAGCAGACAAGTCCGTTTAGATGTTGTACAAGATACTCTTAGTAAGGCGGCTGTTTCAGAACAAATTCTTCAAGAAGAGCTTAAACAGCGTCGAGTTTGTTTATTTTTAAATTAAAATTTAATTTTCAAATTTTACAGAAAGAAGCTGAAGAATCAGGAGAAGCTTTGAAATTAAGTCGTAAAAAGTTGAGGATTTCATTGCAACCTTCTATGGCTGAACTTAAAGCTGTAGGTTAATTATAATCCTATAAAATTATTTTCTGATTGGCCCTCTTTTTTGATATATACATTCCCAAATCGTATCATAAAATTCCCTTTAATATACAAATTATTTTTCATATTTAGAGTACAACCCGTGCAGATGTTGTCGAATGGGCTGATGTTACATCTAAAGATCCATTTATTTTAGTTGAATTAAAGGCTTATCGAAATACAGTTCCAGTACCTCGACATTGGAATGCAAAACGTAAATATTTGGCTGGAAAACGTGGATTTGAACGTCCTCCATTTGAATTACCTGATTTTATTAAAAGAACTGGGATAATGGAAATGCGTGAAACAATGTGGGAAAAAGAAGAGAATCAATCCTTAAAAGGAAAAATGCGCGAAAAAACTCGACCAAAATTGGGAAGAATTGATATTGATTATCAGAAATTACATGATGCTTTTTTTAAATGGCAAACAAAACCACAAATGACAAAAATGGGTGAATTATATTATGAAGGAAAAGAATTGGAAGCACAAATGAGAGAAAAGAAACCTGGACAACTTTCTGATGAATTAAGAATTGCATTGGGAATGCCTGTTGGACCGGTAATGGTTTTTAATATTTTTTTTTGTAATTTTTTTGGACATTGAAAATTTTAATATAATTTTTAGGCTAGAGATTATAATAAAACATAAGGAAAAATTTATTTTTAATTTTTTGAACAGAATGCAAATAAATTTCCGCCTCCATGGTTAATTGCAATGCAGCGTTATGGACCACCTCCTTCCTATCCAAATTTACGAATTCCTGGTTTAAATTGTCCGATTCCTGAAGGATGCGCTTTTGGATATCATGGTTTTTAATTTTTAAAAATTAATTTTAAATTTTATTTTTAAAGCTGGAGGATGGGGAAAACCGCCTGTAGATGAGTATGGCAAACCACTTTATGGAGACGTTTTTGGATTAAGTGTTTGTTTTTTTAATATCTTTAATAATTTGGTTGGTTGTGTTAAGTTATTAAAAAAATTTTGATTGAAATTTTTTATTATAAAGTAAAAAAGGACAACTAACAAAAAAATTATTTTTTTAAATTCTCTCACTGATTTTTTGTCATTTAAGCTTCCACAAGTTTCTGAATTAGAGGATGATTCTCGAATCGAACGTCGACATTGGGGAGAAATTGGTAGTGATGAAGAGGAAAGTGATAACGAAGAGGAAGATAGTGATATTGATGAGGATAATACTCAACAAAAGGCTGGTATACCTGAGGGAGGTTATGTGACACCTGCACCAACAGAAGGGTAATAATTATACTGATAGAACATTAATTAAATAATAAAAAATTTAGTTTTATCACCCCAAGTGGTATTACAACAATTCCAGGAGTAGAAACACCGGGATCTACAATCGAATTGCGAAAGAAAAGAGCCGGTGCCGACGACACGTTAAATTTTAAATTATTTTTAATGAAAATATATTTAAATTTTTTAGAAGCAGTACACTTACTGGTGCAGATACTCCTGCACAACCTCTTTATACTGTTTTACAGGAAAAGAAAGTGGAACGTATTAGCGGTCAATTAATGGCACCTAGCATGGTTTATGATATTGCGGCGGTTAATTTTTTATTTTTTGTTTTGAATTAAAAAAAATTTTTTTAGAGTCGAAAAATGCCAGAACCGAATGAAGGAGTTGAGGTATCTCTACAACCTGAGGAATTAGAAGATCAAAGTGGTTTAGAACGTAAATATGAGGAACAATTACGCAAACAAAATCGTATAAGAATGGAAAACGAAGAAGATTTTTCTGATATGGTTGCTGAACATGCAGCTAGACAAAATGTTTGGAAAAAACATTTTTAATAAAAAATAAATTAAAATTTTCAGAGAAAGCGAAAAGCTCAAGAGCAGAAAAAGGCAGCATCAAGTGGTGCTCCATCAGGTTCTTCATCTTCAAAAAAATATAAGGATTTCAAATTTTGATTTTATCTTTTAATATTATTTTGATATCTTGAACACAAGCTTTGTGGTTAACCTGATTGGATTAAATTCAATTTATTTTTTAAATTCTTTAATAAATTGGAGAATATACCTTTAAAAAGCTGTGAAATTTTGTTTAAAAGTTACATTTCTATTAACAGATTACATGTCATTTTATAGAATATTTAGTTAAATTACATTTGAACAGAATATTAAAACTAATAGGGGAAATAAATAAATGATTATAAGGCAAAAAAATAACCATCTTATTTTCAGACAAATATAAAAACTAGTTAGATTTGTAATTAACGAAAGATTTAAGAAATGGACAAAAGCAAATATGTAGCATTATAGAATAGTTATTAGTATGAAGAAATAAGTTCTTTATAATAATATTTTAATAAGAGAAGAATGCGAATTTGAAGATTGATAGTCGAAATTTTATTATTTTAAGGTTTCAAAGGATTTTTTTGTGAAAATTTATTTAAAATTTCGACCAACGTTTATAAGCTATCGGCAGAGGAACATTTTTTAAGTGCATATGGCAGAAAAATTTTTATATAAAATATGCAATACATTACTTTGTCCCTACATTAGAAGGTTGTTTTTGTTTTAATTTTTCGGTTTGAAAATAAAATCGGGGTAATATTTTGAAACTGTAATGTTCCTTAAAAGGACTAACATAAAAATCTTCCAAGTCTTTAATTTGTAAAGAAAAATCTTTAAAATTCAAAACAGGAACAGTGTAGAATGTATTGAAAATTAAACATAAAAATCCAAAAAAAATTTAGAATGAAAAGGTCAATTTTTAATATTTTGTCTTCTCTACTCAACTAAAGAAAGTTGAGCAAATCCTGTTAATGAGCGCTCATCCGGGATTTCGTTAGTCGCAACACCAGAATTTAGTGCAAAAGTAATCGTTCTCCTTTCTACTTTATTTTGAGCTGCATCAATAAGTTTTTGGAGATTGGCAGCAACTACAACCAAATCATGTCCATCAATCAATTCGGCAGTCACTAGTTCATGGGCAATACTTAAAATATTTTATTTAAAAATTTATTTTTCTTAAAATACCCATCAACAGTGTCAGTACTTGGCGAATAGTCAAATTTAATGTCATTTAATTCTCTTTGTTGATTACGAACACGAAGAACCCAAAAAGTTAAAATAAAATTTTAATTAAAAAATTAATTTCGCTTACAAGATTTAATGCTTTTGGAGCATTGGTTGATCCTTCAGAAACTCCTGGTCTATCCACAGTTTTACTTGGACGGAGTGTTGCATTATCATTTTCAGAATGTTCTCCAGACGATCCATCAGAATCTCCATTTCCTGGAGTGTCATATTCAAATTCCCAATTTCCATCTTTATCCTTTTTTAATTTTCCACTTTGAACTTTCTTTGGTAAAGTAGGGAGTATCGGTGCAGCACCAATATTTTCAATAAGTGAATGAACTAACCAATTCTTATCTTTAGATTTTTTGCAAAAAGAATATTTAAGTAATTCTGAAGCATTTGGCCTTTTAGCTGGATCTTTTTGAAGACAATCTTTTATCATAGTTCGAAAGCTTTTTCCATAACTTTAAAAAAATATAAAAATTATTTTTCTAAAGAAAGAATTTTCAATTTTTTTTTGTAAAGACCTGATCTCTATTATTACCATTTTTATTCAGTAACCTCTCTAGAACAACTTTTTTTTAATTAAAAAAAACTCACGCTTTGTACTGATCTTTACGTTCAGCATTTGTCTCCAAAGTTGGAGGATCATTTTGAAGTGTAAGCATAAGAACTTTCATTGGAGGATAACGATGATATGGAGCAGTTCCAGTGGCTAGTTCAATACAAAGAATTCCAAAACTCCAAATATCTGCTTTAAAATCATAACCTTAAAAAATCATTTTTAATCTTATTAAAAAATCTTTTTTAAAAAACCGGCCACTTGCTCCATTACTTCTGGTGCCATCCAACATGGCGTGCCAACAAAAGTATGCCGAACTTTCTAAAACAAATTTTATTTATAATTAATAAAAAAGAATTGAACTTGTCTAGATAAATCTCCTCCACTAGCAGCTAACCAACCAGAAACACCAAAATCAGCAATTTGAACAGTCCCATCATTTGCCAACAAAATATTACCTAAAAATAAAAATATTTTAAAAATCAAATAATAATTTACCAGCTTTAATATCTCTATGGATTTGTCCAGAATTATGAAAATATTCAAGTCCTTTAAGTACTTCTTTTAAAATTGTAGCAATTGTAACTTCATCCAAAACACCATAAGCAGCATTATCTTTACCCATAGCCTTTAAAAATTTTAAAAAATGTTTTTAAAATTAATAAAATAACACAAACTTTAATTTTTCTTTTCAAAATATCCAGCATAGATCCACAACTAAGAAGACGCATAACTACCCAAAGTTCTTCACCAACAACCTTAAAATTAAATTAAAAATTTATTTAAAAAGGAAAACTAACAAAAGAAGTATAATAATTGACAACATTTGGATGTGAACATAAAGACATTGCTTGAATTTCATGTGAAAGTTCATCAACTGATGTTTGGCATTTTTCAAGATTTATACATTTTATGGCACAAAGTTCATTTCTTGGTTTACAAAGCGCCTTAATTTTAAAAAATATTTAAAATCTCTAAAATCTAATTTAAGACTAAAAGCGTGTAAAAGATAAATTTATTATGTTGGAAAGGGGGACAATGATATACATACAAATCGATATCAGCTATATAAAACAATGTACACGTCTAACAGGTCAGGAATTATACCCTTCCACAATCCCAAAAACAAATTTATTTTAAAAACCCACGTACTCTGTAAACTGTCGCTGTTGCTCCAACTCCTATCGCATCTTGCAAAACATAATCCTTCAAATATGTAAATATACTAAGTGAGAAAAAATAAAAGTTTTTACATCTTTATTACCAGGCCAATGTGCTCCAACATTTTGAGAATCAGCTGCCATTTAATCTTGCAACTAAAATAATTATTTAAACATTATTTTTTTAATTATATAAAAATAAATTTAATGTATTTTTAAAACATTTATATTATTTATGATTGGAAAAAAAGAAAATCATTTTTATGCAAAATTATGTAAATAAGTTATTTATAGAATTTATATATATTTATGTAGATTATATTTTTAGGTCTTTAAATTTTTGTAACTATTGTACAAAAATTATAAATTTTTAAGTCTGTAAAAGGAGAAAAACAATAATATAAAATTTAAAAAATAAAATGGAATTTCCCATTTTGATCAAAATAAGCATGTTGTATTGAAAAGAATAACCAAAAATAAATATAAAAAATAATAAAGTTATGCACGCATATCAATTAATTCTGTTGTAATTTAAACGGCTGGGGTCGTTGAAGGTCCCTCCCCTTCACTTGTAGATTTAAGAGATCGAAGTGCATTTTGGAGAAGGGAAATTTTAGCCTTAAAAGAAATAATCTGATATTTAAATAAAAAACAAACATTTGATTGTTTAATTTCAAGATCAGCCAGATCAGCTAAATTCTTTTTGAATGCCGAAATTCGAGTATTTTTAAGCTCCAACAACTCGGTTTTTGCCAATTTGCTAATATCCTCGAATTTTTTACAGGCCTCTTCTTGCTCCTTTTCCGCCTTTTGAATGTCACGATTTCTGGCACGACATCGTTCCAAATTTTTGTTAGCCGCTTCATAATTGGCTAAACAACGACGACGTCGATAGAGAAGATCCTTAAGTAAATTATTAGAGATGTTTTTCTTTTCAAAAAATTCTTCTCACCATCGCTGCCTGAGATTCACGCACAAAATAACGAAAAGTATCCGCCTCTTTCAATTCCTCATCTGTTCCAACGCGAGATTCTGCCTTCTTCATTTTCTCAAATAATTCGGTAGTTCTCATCAGAAAACGTCCAAATTCCTTTTCACCTCCAACGCCCTCCAATTGTCCGAATTTCTCCAATCCATGTGCAATTCTCGTGTAAGAATCAGCAACGTCTGTATTTTATTTATCAAAATTAATATATTTATAGAATTATTATTTAAAGTTTTTTTAAATTAATTAATGAAACTAAAAATCATTTGCGTAAAATAAATATTTTTTAAATTTATTTTCTCAGTATTTACACACATAATTTCCAGTTTACCAATCATTTCCGAAAATTTTTTTCTTTATTTTAAACGGAAAAAGTAAAAAGGGAAAAAAGATGATCGAACAGAGAGGAAAAAGGAACACATGAAGAAGAGTTGTCTATACATTGATTACTATTATAAATTTCCCAGCCAAAAATAGAACAAACAAAAAGTGACAAATTTAATTAAATTTAATTAACTAAATTAATTTTTAGAAAAAAAAACAATTCCAAAAATAAATTTATTTAAAAAAAATTTTTTTAATTAAAAACACTTACTTTGTCTAAGTCGACAAACTTTATCAGATCTAATCATCGCCTCTTTAATGTGAGTAGAATATTCAAGCATATAATTCTTTTCGCTTTCAAAGAAATCGTCGACGTCTTTCTGTAATTTTTATTTAAAATTTTTATTTTATGAAAAAGCAAAACATTTTTTTAAAAAAAGGAAATGAATTTGTAATCTTTATGTTTTTATTTAGTAAGAGAGGGGAAAATCAAAACGCATGGCAATGAATGTTGTAATAAAACAAATTGAACTTTTAAGTATTATAATGTGAAATCAGTTTGTTTAAGATTAAAATATTCCCAATCACTCCTTCTCTAGATTGACTAAAGTCTTTAGTCAATGTAAATTTAAAATCATATACATAGTAAATTACCTGTCCTGAAAGTAGCACCTCGTCAGCAGTTTGAGTAAAACGTTTGAAAAACGAACCAAAAACTTCCCTTTTATTTCGACCACGCACAGAAAGCTGCAAAAATTTCTAAATAAAAACTACAAAAATAAGTTTACGTCATGTTCGTATTCTAAAAATATTCTAAAATTTGAGTCTTTACGAAAAACTGGATGCGCTGCCAATCGACATAAGAAAAATTCATGCATTGCAACGGTCTTCTTAAAAAGTGCCAAATATTCTCTGAAACAAATTAAATTTAAAAAAATAATTTAAATTTAAATAGTAACTGTTCAAGTTCCTGCTTCATTTTAGAAAATTCATCTTTAGTCATTGTAGCTTCAGTTTCTCCAAGTTTTTGAAGTTTTTCTCGAGAAGAATCAAAATCAGGTCTCGGAGGTGCTGGCGGAATCTCAATTTAAAAGATGATTAAAAAATAAATATAGAAAATTACAATAAACCCGGCATACTCTTCGCAGTCTTCCAAACATGTGTGAAGCCAAATAAACTCATCATGCTCCCTAACGACAGAAATTTCAGATTTTGAAAATTCAGGAAATGTCGTTTTTGTATGGACTGTATATTTAACTTTATTACGTTCAGAAAGAGCATCAGAGATGTCAACTTGAAGCTCCCCATCCAATGCAGGTTGATCACCATTTGTGGAATCCTCAAATACTTAAATAATATTAAACAAAATAAAACCTTTATATCTCCATTTTTATCAGATTTGTCATTTGAAATTATTTCAGAAAATATTTCTTGTTGGTCATTAATGTCAGAATTATTTAGAGGGTCAATATCTTCAGAAGCTAACATTTCTTGAAAACATAAAAAAATTAATATTATAAGTGAAATTGTAAGTATATATTTTAAATTGTGAAAATAACAAAATTAACGATTAAATTCATAAAATAAATCAAATACATTTATCAACAAATTTAAATACAAGAAAAATCCTAAAGCATTAATTTGAGATAATCTTCAAACATTTGGATTATATTTGCAGCGATAACTTGCCGGAACAACCCATTCATATATTTTCGGAACTATAAAAAATGACGTTTAAAATAAATTTAAAAATGTCCTTTTTTAATTAATGAGATCAATAGACAACACAGAAAAATGGAAAAAAAAACAATAAATAGTTTAGGAATTTTTGTTATTTTGTCTCAAACATTAATAGGAGACTAAAAGATTAAAAGGTTTTCGAATCCTTTCTTTTAAGTTTTAATAAAAACAAACAAATACCTATAAAAAACATTGCAGTAATCACAATGAAACGATTAGCGATAATATATGGAGTAGCTCTCGGCCATTTGTGAAGTACTGGAAAAATCTTCGCCTCGATATAAGGATTGCGAACATCCTAAAAAAATTAAATTAAAATTTTAAAAATAAACTAAAAACCATTTTAAACCATATTTTGTAAGCAATTGCTCTATCCTTAGCATTCATAAGCCAAAAAGAACGTGGCACATTGTTGACCTAAATTTAAAAAAAAAACATGACCATCTATTTTTATTAAAAAAACCATGTCCCATTTATTTTCAGCGCAAAGACGGTTAAGCTCGAGAATGTCATTCTTGTCGAGTTTCTTTGCATTTGGTCCTCTAAAAAATTTTGAAGAAATTATAAAATTATAAAACAATCAAACCCAAATTGTTGAATCAATCCACGATAAAATTTGCCGGGTTCCGGATTTGGTTCAACATATTCTGACATACTTTAAAATAAATAAAAATTCGAATAAAACTAGCAAAAAATCTGTAAATCTAATAAATATAGGTTCCAATAATGTGAAAAACAGTATGAAAGAATAATTGATATCTCGTAATTAGTACTTCCCTGTTTCTGGAAAAGTACCTCGTACAGTTTACTTTTTGTTGTACATTCTAAAATATATCAACGAGTTTAAAATGTACTTTAACATTTAATATGATAATATGTAGTAAATTAAAAAATAAAAATAAAAAATGACCCAATCATAATCCACCGTTATTGTGGATAATTTTCGTGCAATTCAATTTGGGTGAGCGCAAAACCAATTTCAGAAAACACAACGCAAAATTAAAATTTTTTATCATTGTTTTAATATTTATCCATCCAATAAAAAAAAGTAGCTTTTAAATATCACTTTTTGGAATTCTAGCCCAATAAGCCAGAATTGCACCTTTTTTTGTGGCGTTATTTTAGCAAATTTCCGCAAAACGCAACGACAAAAATTGGCGCAAATAACGCAATGCGCCCACATCTGATTTTCGTGAATTACTAAATAATGTTAATAAGTATTTAGTAGGGTTGTACCCCGAACGCTCGGGGGCGGGTATGTCGGGGTACGGGGTTTTCCAATTGTTTCGGGGCGGGGTTCGGGTCGGGGGAGCAAAATATGGCCGGGGTTCGGGTCGGGGTACGGGGGTTTAGTGGAAAAATTTTTAGAGAAAAAAATGCTCAAAAATAATTAGAAATCGATATATTTTCGTTGATTTATTCAAAAATTAAGTAGGATTTGAAGAAATTAGAGGGGATTTGAAGAGATTAAAGTGTATAACTTGGGATATAAGTGGATCTGGAGGGATTAAGTGGGATTTTTAAGGATTAAATCCTCCGATTACTCCCATTAACAGCACCGCAGGCAAAATTTTGAATATTTGGAAGATCCTTAAGGCAAAAATCTTCCATTTTTTGCACCGCATGCGAAAATTTTGAGAATTATAGAAGGCTAGAAGCCAGATTTCTTCCGTTTTTTACGCCGCAGGCGAAAATTTTGAAAATATTGGAAAAATCTTCGTCGGAAATTTGCCTTAAAAATTCATGGAAATCGGAAATTTTTCCAAAATTTCGGAAATCGGCAAGAAAAAAACGTCGGAAATCGGAATTTCGACCCTCCTCTGATACAGGGGTTGAAGGATTAAAGGTGGTTCAAGGGATATCAGTTAAAAATAAAATTAATATTTTCAAATTAAAATTTAACTCGTTAATAATTTGTTTTTGTAAAGAAATATAAAAACTATAGAGTTCTCCTTATATGGATCCAAACCCACTCCTATATTAACAAAATATCGGCTAAAACCACCGACTAAGCCACTCAACCACAAGTCTTTTAATAAAGAAGGAAAGAAAATTATGATATTTCATTCATTTTTCTTTCACAAATAATAAAAGTAAAGTAAAATGGGTGGAAATTTTTAAAATTTTCTCCATTAATTTCTCCAAAAAATGACATTTTTTAGGGGTATAAAACCCCGATAACCCCGAAATTTTTTTGGCCGGGGAACGGGGTTTTCACTTTTTTTCGGGGCGGGGTTCGGGTCGGGGAGAATCGTGAAAAAATCGTTCGGGAACGGGGTCGGGGTTCGGGGTACGGGGTCGGGGTACAACTCTAGTATTTAGAACATTTTCAACCAGAATAAGTGTGTCATCTTTTTAGAATGCTTCAACTTCTGATTTTTAAAATTCGCTAAAGACTTATTAATTATTCTTTTGATTTTATGAGTGAAAATATTTTTAAAAAGGATACATTACAACAAAATCAACGAGTTTTTATTTAATAAATATACTAAATTTTTATTTTGATTTTTTAGAAAAGAAGTAATGATATAGCAAAAATTCAAATGATTACTGATTCAAAGAAAAAATTTGTTCAATTTGAGAGGTATTTCTAAAAACATTAATAAAAAGCTGGCCTTGCTATAAAGGAAGAGGATTGAATTATATTTTTAAAATATTACTATAATTTCTTCCTTAAATTTCCTTTTCTTGTCAATCAAAATAGAGAAAAGCAAAAAGGACTTTTTAAAAATTATTTTAAAATTTAGTGCAATAATATTTATTTATTGTAATTCCGAAATCTTTTTTGGACATTTTTGGACCCCTGTAACTCAGCTCAGATAAGTATCACAGACCGATCCTGGGGGACTCAACTCGATGAGCTCTATGATTTCACTATTCACTTACCATTTGTACATCTTCAACAAAAATGACTCGAGGGCCAAAGGGCAAGTAAAAGAAAATTAACGGAAGAAATTATGCAAAAATGTTTAAAGAAATATTATTCCTTTCCTTTATAGTTGATCAAAAAATTTATTTTTTAGGACTACTAAATTCAAAACCGATCCAACTATAACAGAATGGCTATCAATTTTTGGGGTAATAAAATAAATATTTTTTGAACAAAACTTTTTAATTTTTTAAAAGAATATGCCCGAATCTCTTCAACTCGAAGCACTCAATTCCCTCGTTCCAACTTGTAAACAATACCAAATTAGGCATTTACATAATTTAATTGCTCCATATTTTCAAATTGATTTCATTCGTCTTCTTCCAAAAGAGGTTTTTTTTAATTTTATTTTTTATCTTCATTTTATTTTAAAGCTTTCATTCAAAATTCTTAGCTACTTGTCTCCTAAAGACTTGGTGCTTTCTGCAAGTATTTCACGTACATGGCGTCATCTTGCCGAGGATCACATTCTTTGGATGAAAAAATGTCTTCAATATAATATTAAAGAAATTTTCCCTCCAAAGTTTTTTTAAAAAATATTCTTTTTTCTTAAACAAATTTTTAAAGTCTTGCTAGAAGGGAAAATTGGGCGTTGTTTTCTGCTGGACTAGTCGATTCTCCACAAGAATCCCCCCATTATTTTGACGGAGATTCATCTTTTTCTTCAAAAATTTCTTCATCTTTTTGTAAATCTTTATTCCAATCACCTTCATCTTCTTTACACTTTTCACAATTAAATTTACCGTCTTGTTTGGAAAGATCTAAATGGAAGGCTATTTATTTAAGAAATCAACATATTTCTAATAATTGGCGTTTTCGACGTCCAAATGCAATTTGTCATTTACGAGGACATGATGAACATGTAAATATTTTAAGCAAAATTATTTTATTTTTAAAGGTAATAACTTGTTTAAAATTACGTGGTGATCGTCTTGTAACTGGTTCTGATGATTGTACTTTAAGAGTTTGGTCTGTAGGGACGGGAGAGTGTACACAAGTATTAACTGGACATACTGGAGGTGTTTGGGCACTCCAATTATCTGAGGACGGAAAAATTGCTATTAGCGGTTCTACTGATAGGACTGGTTTTTTAAATTTAAATAAAAGTTTCTTTTGTTTATTTTTAGTTCGAGTTTGGAATGTTGAAACTGGTGTTTTGATGCGTTGTTTAAATGGACATTCTAGTACTGTTAGATGCATGTCTTTATCTGGAAATATGTAAATATTTAGTTTTTTTGGGGTTTATGCGTTTATATCCCCTACATGTCCGCAGATTTTTGTCTTTTCCCTTTTACTTCTTTCTCCTCTCATCAAGGAGAAATTCGTTTCTCCTCTAAAAAAGAGGAAAAGAGCCTGAAAGGAAAGTAACCAGAATTAGTTTTCAGGATTGGGAGATCTTCCATAATCAGCATATTTTCGATTCAATTTTGTTTTTATTTTAGTTTGGTAACAGGTTCTCGTGATTGTACAATTAGAATGTGGAATATCGAAGAAGGTCGTTGTATTCGTCCATTTATTGGTCATTTAGCGGCCGTTAGATGTGTTAAATATGCCGGTTCCTCAGTTGTTTCTGGTGGTTATGATCATAAAATACATGTTTGGAATGCTGAAAATGGGACTTTAGAACATGTTTTGGAGGGCCATACACACAGAGTTTATTCGTTACACGTATTTTTTTAGAAAAATTAATTTTTAATTTTGACAAAAAAAATTTTTTTAGTTTGTTAAAGAACGTAATTTGGTTATTTCTGGTTCTCTTGATACAACAATTAGAGTTTGGAATGTAAAAACAGGGGAATGCCTGTAGGTTTAAAAAAATATTTTTAAATAATTTTTTTAAGTCAAACACTTGTTGGGCATCAATCTTTAACTTCTGGAATGAAATTGAGAGGAAATAAATTAATTTCGGCTAATGCTGATTCTACAATTAAAGTAAATTTTTGATTAAACGAGGGAGGGGGGGCATCCAAACGGAGATTTTTTTGAGTTTACATTTTAAAAAATCTTTTTATTCAAATATTTTTAGGTTTGGAATATTTTAGATGGAACGTGTATCCACACACTTGCCGGGCCAAATAAACATGCTTCAGCTGTGACAGGCTTTAGATTTCTCGATAATGGAATGATTGCTACAAGTGGAGATGATGGAACTGTAAAATTGTGGGATATTGAAGAAGGTTGGTTAAAGAGGAAATAAAAAATAATGGAAAATTATTCTGGTTTACATTAATAAACTAAATTAAATAGAGCCAAACCAAAAGAACCTTTAACCTTTGAAAATTAGAGCTTTTTGTCAAAATTTATTAGAAATAATTTAATTAAAGCTTTGTGCTAGTTAATATATTCTTTTCTGGCTTTTCAGGAAGTTTTATTTGCGACTTAATTAAATTGCCGTCTAGTGGTGCTGGAGGTTGTGTTTGGAGGTAAAATGTTCGAATATGAATAATAAATTTTCAATTTTTGTTAGAATGAAAGCAACCCCTACAATGCTTGTTTGTGCAGTTGGTTCAAGAAATGGAACAGAAGATACAAAATTGGTGCTAATGGATTTTGATGGACCTTATCCTTAGATTGTATATTTTAAACAAATTGTAATTTGCATATGTATAAATATAATTATTTTATCTCTTTGTCAGTAGAGGGAAAAAGATTTATGTATATTTAAAGCCAAGCGGTGAGGAGGAAGATACTGATTTTAATACCAAAAATTAACAAAACATTTCCTTAAAAATTAAACAAAATTATACTTTTATTTAAAACAAAAAAATTAAGTAAATAAATTTTTAAAATTTTCTAAGTACATAAATCGTGAATAAAATTGGATGAAAAACCTTTTTTAAAAATTGGTAAGGAATGAGCAAAATTCAAATACTAGGTCGGTTCATAAAAAAGTTCGTTCTACAAAAATGGTTATAGAATTTTTTGTAGAAATTCAAAAGCTGTGAATTTTTGCATATTTATTCATTTGAGTGCTTCCTAATAGACCCCAAAATTTGAGAATTTTTGGTTCGGTATTCAGGGAGTTCTAATCTCCTAAAAAGTTGTTGTCGAAAACTATGTTACACATCCCCCCAAAAAAGTGTTTTTTCTAACTTTGCGTAAAATCATCCGATCTTGATGATCTAAACGGTTTTGTACATAAAATATATGATTTATGACTAAATACGAAGAATAAAGTCTGTAACTTGTGTCTAACCCGGAATTCGACATTTCGACATTTCTGAAAATCGACATTCCCGTTTATGAAAAATTCGGCACTTAGGCCCCCTTGATAGAGATTTTTAAGAGCTTTCGATTGATATATTACAATAGATATTACAATTACATATGCCTGAGAGGGCTCGAACCCCGATGGTTTTCAGATTTTCGATGTTTCCGACCACAACTCCCTGAATACCGAACCAAAAATTCTCAAATTTTGGGATCTATTAGGAAACACTTGAATGAATAACTATGCAAAATTTCAAAGGTTTTGAACATCTAGAAAAAATTCTACAACCATTTATGTAAAACGAACTTTTTTATGAACCGACCTAGTAAATGAACAAATATATTTGAATGTATTATTTATATATAGACAAAAATCAAAGTTGGATGTCGATGAATTAAGTAAAAGGACCCGAACAAACGTTAGGAAGAATAAGGCTTACAAATATGAGGAATTCGATGATTTTTGGATTAAAATGGTTAAATAGGTAATTTGTTTCCAAAAATACAAACAGTTTTTAAAGGGTAAAATAAATCTTTTAAAACTTCTTTTAACCACTATTTGCTATTGAACGTTTTGCAGCTTCGATTAAATAATGCAATCCATTTAAAGGTTTGGCACATTTAAGGAAATTATGTCGTAATAGTTCCTTAGCAGAGAGACGCGAATTTACATCAACCTTAAAACGAATATTTATAATGTTTACATAAATCCATGATTAAAACTCGACCATTTTAAGATTTAGAATTTTTTGGATAAAATTTTCCCCCAAATTATTACTTAGGAATATTCCTATAAAGGTCATGTTCCAAAACTAAATTCAATCCCTCACTTGAAAATTAAACTCACTTCTAATGAAGCATCAATAAAATCACGGAAAAGGGGTGAGATCTGTTCACGACTTGGAAAATCTGGACGACCATTAGCGGCAATCTTAAAAATTTAAAAACAATTTAAAAGTAGTTTATTTATTAGAAAAAAAATTTAAACTAACCAAATAAATAGCTTTAAGAGGATTTTCATTCAAATAAGGTGGTTCTCCCTCCACCATTTCAATAGCCATAATTCCAAGCGACCAAATATCCACTTTTGGACCATATTGTTGACGAGATACAACCTCTGGCGCCTAAAAATTCTTAAAATATTTACATAAAACATAACCATACCATCCAATAAGGCGTTCCAACGAGCGTTGTCCTTTTATTCTGTTCTGGAGAAATTTGAGCACAAAATCCAAAATCCGTAAGTTTAACTGAGCCATCCATTCCAAGTAAAATGTTATCAGATTTTATATCTCGATGAATGACATGTCGGGAATGGAGAAAATCTAATGCTTGGAGCACTTCACGGCAAACAGCCGCAATCATTCCTTCTTCCATTTGGCATTCAGTTACCTTTAGAATAAATATATTCTTATAGCGATCATAAAATTAATTAGAAACAAACCACGTCTGTGAGAGAACCACCTGCCAAATATTCCATTACAACCCAAAGGTCACCACCAACTAAATAGGAGTCCAAATAATTTACAATATTTGGATGTCTATAAATGAGAAGTTAAAAATTTAGAAAATTTTTTTAAAAATATTTATTTACTTATTTTCTCGCATTACTAAAATTTCATTGATAATTAATTCTTTCTTTGGTTGCTGACTCAAATTCATTTGTTTTATAGCAACTAAAAATAATTACTTTTTTCCTATTAAAATCATTCAATTTACCTTCCGCTCCAGTATTTACTTCAATGGCCGTAAATACAGAACCAGAAGCTCCAGATCCAATTTTTTCTTGTTTTTGATATTTTTTATCAGGATTCCCCATACTCACAATCTGAAAAGATTTTTTAAATTTTTCTTTGAAAAAACAAAAATACAGTTTTGAGTTTAACAAGTACTTCAGCATCTGTAGGCCGTCGTCTTGGTCCAGCATTTCTTCTTCCAAACTGCCCATTGGGAATTAAATAATCTGAAGGATCACGACGGGTTTCAGCCATTTCTTCCTCCTCCTCACGTGGTTTTGTATAAATCGACAAGGTTTTTTGTGGTCTTTCTGGAATTGGAGGCGGAGGTTTATCATCACCTTTAATATTTTCATCGGGTTCCTGTGGAGCTGAAGGAGGAGAATAGCCCTGTCATTTTAATGATTTATTTTAAAACAAAAAAAAGATATTACTGGTGGCATACTGCTCCGAGTTGCAGCTGATTCAGACATTTGCCCAACTCTTTCTGCTTCCACTACACTCCATTGATCTAGGAAATAATAGGTTTTATTATCTTATTTTCCTTTAATAACCTTGGCCACCAGAATTCAATGAACCATTGCGTTTAGGCGAAAGAGGCAATGATCCAGTACAATAACTAAGTGTATGAGCCAAATGTTTATTTCCACTATGTGTAAAAGAATGTTGTTCTTGTGAACCATTAGACTGAAGCGATACTTGATGTTCGAAAATTGAGTGAAGTGGAGAAGAGTCATAGGACGAATTACTAGCTTGTAACCATTTTTGTCCACCACCTTCACCACGAGTAAAATATTTCAAGGCATTAAGAACAGCTTGAGGATTTTGTTGTTGTTCCTGCTTGCTAATTTGGCTTTGTTGCAAAAGTAACTCCCAGCTTTTAGGCATTCCGGTAAATTCGCCAGTCTCCGGGTCATACCGGACGTGGACCTATAAGAACATTTTTAAAAACACAGTTCAAAAAATTTTACCGTGTGCTGAAAATCAGATGGCAACGAAATGATAGGTTTGTCGATCATCTTCTCCTTTTCTTTGTTCTCTGCAAACAATTTAATTAAATAAATCAAATAAATTATAAATTTACTCTTTCCAAAAGTAGTTTTGTTCTTCTTTGATTTTTTCTTGTCGTTGTTTCCAAATCCAAAGAGACCAGTCTCTGACGTCTCAACCTTTGTATGAATTGCTGCCGACTCATAGACGCTTGGATGCACTCTCGGCGTGGCCATTGTGGAAGAAGACGATGAAGAGGATGATGAAAATCGAACAGGAGCCGGTGGTCTGTCTTTATAATGTTGATAAGGAAGATGTGAAGACATTTGAAATTAGTCGTGTAATAAAGATCAATGAGCTAATGGTGGCCTTTGGACAAAATTTCGGTGTAGAATGCAAAGAATTAAAGTGGCCGTGAAAAGAAGGTGCGGCGGCTGGAAAAATGTTAAAATTCTTTTTATCGTGTTATTGTGAATTAGTCATTTGTAATGTAATGAAGTTACATAAAACAGGCGCAGCAAAAATATAGGGGAAGGTGGACAAAAAGAAAGGATAATGGGAATTAGGTGAGTGTTAAGTGTATTGGGTTGCAGCTAATCGAGAATTAAGGGTGGCCATGGTGTACTATTTTGTGTTGAAAGTAAAGAATGTGCAGTAAAGGAATGTAGAATTGGGAATTACTTCAGAGAGGTAGAAGGGTGGAATTGTCACGTCGTTCAACAATGGCTGAGGAATTTGATCGATTATGATCGCGAAAGAAAGAAAAAAGGGATAGGGTGAAATGTATATGATTGAAAATTGTAGAGCAAGTGGACGGCTTCTCACACACAATAGAACTTTAATTAAATTTATTTTAAAATAGGTGTAAGTAATGAAAGAGAATCTTATTAGAATTTTAAATAGGATGAACTAAATTTAAGATAGGAAAAAAGAGCATTTAATGAAATATGTATATGTATGGTAATTTTTTAATTCACCTAACAGGATTTTAAATTAGATCTAGGGTTGTACTATGTATAGTAATAAAAAATCATAACCCAAAAGTCCCCCTAAATCGCGTATAATCCCTAAATCGTCCTCACAATGAAAAGAATTTTTGACTCAAACGTCCCCGTTTGTGTGGGGTAGTGAACGACATATCGACTTTTTCTTAAGGAAAAAAAGTCGTTTTAAAAAAATCTACAATTATTCGCGAACGACTTTTTTTTAAACACACAACGCCAGAACTACGTAAATATCGATGTTTTGCGCCAAACGATTGCGAAACGACTTTTTTGTGTCTCTTTTTCTCTAATTTCACATTATATTTCCTTTCTCTTTTTCTATTAATTTTCGTTTGTGTAGTCTCTCCTTTGGAATTTGCAATTTTCCATTTTTATAAATGTTCAGTCCCTTTTCTGTAATTTTTAGGGATTTTTCCACATATATTCTTACTAAATGGATGAATTTGAAAATGAATTAAGAGTCGCATTCGAAAGCGGCGATCTCGAAGAACCTGTGACACCGTCATCGAAACGTCGAAAATCCATATCCTTAAGGATTAGATCTAGGAAGTCCGAAGAGTAGGCGATCATGGAATATGTTAAATATATCGAGCCTGGTTCTCAACATCACCACCAAGCAACTGCTGGCCAACCTGTAAACACTATTAACGCGAAACAAAGTCAAATTGAAGATCAGTACCAACGTTTAATGGTTTTGGGTGATCAACGAAAGAGAAAACTGGAAAAGGCTTACAAAGGTTGTTTAGAAAACAATCCCAAAATTATCTTTAAATCCCTTTTATTTAAAGCCTACCAATTATTGCGTGAAGCAAATGACCTCGCAGAGTGGATAAAGTCACGAGAAACAGTTGCTTCTCAACAAGAAATTGGTCAAGATTTGGAACATGCAGAAGTATTACAAACAAAATTCAATGACTTTAAATGTGACTTGAAAGCAAATGAAGTTAGATTACAAGAAATGAATCAAATTGCTACTAGTTGGAAGGCTTTAGAACAAAAGGCGGAACAAAGAGGGCAGCAATTAGAATCTGCACATGAAGTTCAACGTTTCCATAAGGACGTGGAGGAGACGAGGGATTGGATACAAGAAAAGAATGAAGCTTTGGATACTGAAGATTTTGGTCGTGATCTTCGTTCAGTCCAAGCTCTACAAAGAAAACATGAGGGAGTTGAAAGGGATTTGGCTGCTTTAGGGGATAAAATACGTGCTTTAGATGAAAAAGTTAAAAATTGAATCCTTTTAAAAGCAATTTTTGTTTATTAGGCCAATCGTTTACGCTTTTCTCGCTCAAGAGGACCCGACTGGGGATAATGTTGAATCTCTAATTAAAAAACATGAAGATTTTGATAAAGCTATTGCTTCACAACAAGAAAAATTAAATAATTTGGATCAATTAGCAAAACAATTAGTACACTTATTTCATTTTCTACACTTATTTCATTACAATCATTATTTAAAGATGAATAAAATTTTGTTGTTTTATTTTTTTTAAACTTTAGAAAACGAAAACCTAACAAAAATTCCAATGGAGAGACAACGACATAGAAAATTAATAGAAAAAGAGAAAGGAAATATAATGTGAAATTAGAGAAAAAGAGACACAAAAAAGTCGTTTCGCAATCGTTTGGCGCAAAACATCGATATTAACGTAGTTCTGGCATTATGTATTAAAAAAAAGTCGTTCGCGAATAAAAGTAGTTATTCGCCGCGAATCGACGAAAACGTAGATATGTCGTTCACTAGTGTGGGGACAAACAGGGACGTTTGAGTTTTAAGGACCTGAAAAAAGGATCTTGGCCTGCGACAAAGTGGACTTGCGACTAAGTGGCCTGCGACTAAATGGTCGCGACTAAGTGGTCCGCGACTAAGTGGGCCGTTTCGGATTTTATGAAATATTTTAATTTGGAATTTTTCCTTGGTCTGGGATACATAAACCTGAAAAGGCCAGATACTCGTAGATTTTTCATATTTGTAATCCTGCCATTCATATTAATAAGTAAATATACTATGTGTTTTTGATTTTTAGAAGATAAATGTCACTGGTTGGTATTGACTTCAAAGCTCCACTTCGGGAGGTAAAAAGGGTGCAGTTTGGAATTCTTAGTCCAGATGAGATTGTAAGTCTACTTTTTGATATACTTTTTGATTCCAAATACGTTTTAAGAAGCGTATGTCTGTGTGCCAAATAGAATTTCCAGAAGTGAAAGAAAATGGAAAACCAAAATTTGAAGGACTTAATGATCCTAGACAAGGCGTTATTGAAAAGAGAGGAGTTTGTATTACATGTGCAGGAAGTTACAACGAATGCCCAGGACATTTTGCTCATTTGGAGTTGGCTAAGCCAGTTTATAATATAATTTTTATTGCAAAGACTTTAAAGGTAAGAATATTAACTATTATAAAGGCTTACATGAATTTATTAAGGTTCTTCGTTGTGTTTGTTTTTACTGCAGTCGATTACTTGTTGATAAAGATGATGTTCGAATTAAAGAAATTATTAAGAAAACTCAACATAATATGCGAGCGTGTATTACATTAGTCTATGATGTTTGTAAATCAAAAAATGTGTGTGAGGGTGCCGAAGAAGTAACTAATCCTGATGATGATGAGACAGTTGAAAAGGAGACTAAAGTTGGTGGATGTGGACGTTATCAACCATCTTACAAACGTGTTAGAGGTATTGAAATTGAAGCAGAATGGAAAAAGCACGTTAATGAAGATACGCAGGAAAGGAAGATTCAACTGACTGCGGAGAGAACTCTAGAAATTTTTAAAGGAATTTCTGACGAGGACTGCGAAGTTCTTGGTATTTTTTAAATAATTATTTAATTAAAAATTATTTTTCAGGGATGAGTCCAGAATTCTCTAGACCAGATTGGATGATATGTCAAGTGCTTCCTGTTCCTCCTTTAGCTGTCCGACCTTCTGTAACGACTTTTAGTTCGATTACCAGTCAAGACGACTTGACATATAAATTGGCTGAAATTGTTAAGGCAAATATTCAATTAAAACGGTTTATTTTCTCAATTAATTTATTTGCTTTTTTCCTTTCAGAAACGAAGCGAACGGTGCAGCTTCGCATGTACTCGCCGAGGATGTAATTTTGTTGCAATACCATGTTGCCACAATGATTAATAACAGTAGTCCTGGACTTGCAGTTGTATGTTTTTGCATTTTTCGATTTTAATGATTTATTATAAAATTTACATACAGGCACATCAAAAAGGCGGTCGCCCTATAAAATCTATAAATCAGCGCCTTAAAGGCAAAGAAGGACGTATTCGTGGAAATCTTATGGGCAAGCGTGTTGATTTTTCTGCTCGAACAGTCATTACGCCTGATCCAAATTTGCCTATTGATACTGTGGGCGTGCCGAGAAGTATCGCTCAGAACTTAACATTTCCTGAAATTGTGACGCCATTTAATATTGAACAGTAAGGAAATTAGTTATAATAATATGCTCATTTTTAAGTTTATTTTTGTTTTTAGTCTTCAAAAGCTCGTTGAATGTGGTGACCGTGATTATCCTGGTGCCAAATATATTATCCGTGATAATGGTGCTAGAATTGACTTGCGTTTTCATCCGCGTCCCGCAGATTTACACCTTCAATATGGTTACAAGGTTGAACGTCACATGCGAGATGGCGACATTATTGTCTTTAATCGTCAACCAACATTACACAAAATGTCAATGATGGGACATAGAATTAAAGTTCTTCCTTGGTCTACTTTTCGTATGAATTTGTCTGTTACAACACCTTATAATGCTGATTTTGACGGAGATGAAATGAATTTGCATTTACCTCAATCATTGGAAACTCGTGCGGAAATTAGCGAAATTGCAATTGTTCTGTTTAAAATTAATATAATTACATTTACTTTTTATTTTTAAGGTACCCAAACAGTTAATTACTCCGCAAGCAAACAAACCCGTCATGGGTATTGTGCAGGATACTCTTACTGCGGTTAGAATGATGACAAAAAGAGATGTTTTTGTTGAATATCCACGTTTGATGGATTTATTAATGCAAATGCCTACATGGGACGGAAAAATACCTCAACCTGCAATTATTAAACCAAAACCTTTATGGACTGGGAAGCAGATTTTTTCTATGATTATTCCTGGTTTGGATATTGTATTCTAGCTTTTATTTTACTCGTTTAGGAACTGTAAATGTTGAACGAACGCATTCAACGCATCCAGATGACGAAGATAGCGGCCCTTATAAATGGATCTCACCAGGAGATACAAAAGTTTTAATTGAAAATGGTGACCTAATTTCTGGCATAGTTTGTGCGAAAACAGTTGGCCGTGGTTCTGGAAATCTACTTCACATTGTTGCGTTGGAGCTTGGTCATGAAATTGCTGCTAATTTTTATTCGCATATACAAACTGTAGTCAATGCTTGGTTGTTAGGCGAAGGCCACACAATTGGAATTGGTGTGATTTTAAACATTTTTAAACAATTATTTTGTGTTTAGGTGACACAATCGCCGATCAAGCCACTTATCGCGACATTCAAGAGACTATTAGAAAAGCCAAACAGGATGTAATCAACATTATAGAAGATGCTCACAATGACAAATTGGAGCCGACAGCTGGAAATACTTTGAGGCAAACCTTCGAGAATGCTGTTAACCGTATACTGAACGATGCTCGAGATAGAACTGGCGCATCTGCACAAAAATCACTTTCTGAGGCTAACAATTTTAAGTCTATGGTTGTAGCCGGTTCTAAGGGATCAAAAATTAACATTTCACAAGTAAGAACATCCCTTTATATTTAATAACATTGAATTTCACTCGATTTAGGTAATTGCTTGTGTCGGTCAGCAAAATGTTGAAGGGAAGCGAATTCCTTTTGGGTTCCGTCATCGAACACTTCCACATTTTATTAAGGACGACTATGGCCCAGGTTTAACTTTAAAAATTGAAGTTACACTCATATTGTTTAAGAATCTCGTGGTTTTGTTGAGAATTCATACTTGGCTGGTCTCACACCATCTGAATTCTTTTTTCACGCAATGGGTGGACGTGAAGGATTGATTGATACAGCTGTTAAAACTGCTGAAACCGGTTACATTCAACGTCGTTTGATTAAAGCTATGGAAAGTGTAATGATTAACTATGATGGAACTGTTAGGAATTCTGTCGGGTATATTTTTATATTTTTATTTGAATTATTTCGTCAGTTCTGTAATGCAATTACGTTATGGTGAAGATGGACTGGATGGTATGTGGGTTGAAGATCAAAATTTACCGGCTTTAAAACCAAATAATATGTTGTTTGAAAGAGAGTTTAAGTTAGATTTGAGCAATGAAAAGCAGCTGCGAAGATTGTACACAGAAAATGTTATCAAACAAATTACGGTTTGGAAATTTATAATTTTAGTTGAACAAAATTTCATATTCAGAATTCTGCTGAAGCTCTTAAGATTGTTGAGGATGAATGGCGACAGCTTCAAATAGATAGACAAACACTTCGACAAATTTTTCCAAGACCAAGTGTCAAAATTTATCTTCCGTGTAATCTAAATCGTTTTATCAAAAACGCACAGAAGATTTTTCACGTCAATCTTAGACAACCTGTCGATTTGGTATATATGTTTTTTATTTTATAAATTAGTTTAAAAAATTACAGAGTCCGATTAAAGTAATCGAAGGTGTGCGTGATCTTTCCAAGAAGCTTGTTATTGTTTCGGGAGAAGATTCAATCAGTAAACAGGCACAAGAAAATGCCACAATTCTGATGAACATTTTATTGCGATCGATGTTATGTTCACTCAAAATGGCCAAACAACATAAACTTAATGAAGAGGCTTTTGAGTGGCTTCTTGGAGAGATTGAGACACGGTTTTGTACAGCAATAGTTCAGCCGGGTGAGATGGTCGGTGCTTTAGCTGCACAAAGTTTGGGTGAGCCTGCAACACAAATGACTTTAAACACTTTTCACTACGCTGGTGTCTCTGCTAAAAACGTTACTCTTGGTGTGCCGCGTCTTAAGGAAATTATTAACGTTTCGAAGAAGCCGAAGACTCCATCTTTGACTGTTTTTCTAAAGGTTTTTCATTTATATTTAAAAGATAACAAATTTTGAATAGGGTCTTGCTGCTAAAGACGCTGAGAAGGCGAAAGATGTGCTGTGCCGTTTAGAACATTGTACTTTGCGAAAAGTGACAGCTAACACTGCAATTTATTATGATCCTGATCCTCGGAATACTTGTATTGAAGAAGATCAAGATTGGGTTAACATCTTTTATGAGATGCCTGATTTTGATCCTTCAAATGCTTCGCCTTGGTTGCTTCGTCTTGAACTAGATAGAAAAAGAATGGTTGATAAGAAGCTTTCCATGGAAGCAGTTGCTGAACGAATAAATCAATCATTCAAAGATGACTTGCAAGTTATATACACAGATGACAATGCAGATAAACTTGTTTTTCATCTGCGGCTTAGTAATGCATCTTCGGATAAGGAGGGCGAGGTCTGTCATATAGTTTTTTTCAATTTTTTGTACTATAATTGCTTTGTTTAGGATCAATTAGATAAGATGGAAGACGATCAATTACTGCGAGCTTTGGAGCAAAATATGCTTAGTGATCTTACTCTTCAAGGAATTGAATCAATAGTTAAAGTTTATATGCACAAACCAATGACTGATGATAAAAAACGAGTGACAATTACATCAGAGGGAGAGTTTCATATGCATCCCGAATGGTTACTTGAAACTGATGGAACTGCTTTGCTTAAGGTGTGATTCATTTATATTTTTCAAAACATTTATTCAGGTTTTGAGTGAACAAGATGTAGATTGTGTTAGAACATATAGCAATGATATTTGTGAAATATTTGAGGTGCTTGGAATTGAAGCTGTTCGTCGCGCAATTGAACGCGAGATGAATCAAGTAATTTCTTTTGACGGTTCTTATGTGAACTATCGACATTTGGCGTTGCTTTGTGACGTTATGACTGCTAAAGGTAACTTATTTTTAATTTAAAAATTTAAATTAATATTTCGAATATATTAGGTTATTTAATGGCTATTACTCGACATGGAATTAATCGACAAGAAGTTGGTGCGTTGATGCGATGCTCATTCGAAGAAACTGTTGATATTCTTATGGAAGCAGCCGTTCATGCAGAAGTTGACCCCGTTAAAGGTTAATTGGTTATTGTCATTTATTTTTATCGTGTTTTATTCAGGTGTTTCTGAGAATATTATGTTAGGACAAATGTCCAAAGCAGGAACTGGATGTTTCGACATGGTTCTCGACTCTGAAAAATGCAAATTAGCTATGGACATTCCTGGAAATCAGATAGGTGCTTATGTTGGAGGAGGCGGCTTCTATACAGGACATGATGGACTTTCCTCGCCTTCTAGGTACAATGAACTTAAATCACAACAAAAATATATTTTATTAGCTCAGCAATGAGTCCGGCTGCAACGCCTTGGAATGCAGGAGTAACACCTTCCTATTCTGGTGGGTGGAGTCCTATTGGCAATGCAATGACTCCAGGTGTGGCTTTCTCTCCATCGGCTGCTTTCTCTCCAGCAGTTGGAGGAGGTAATTATTTGTAACTTTTCCTTAATTTTCCTTTCCATTTTAGCTTTTTCACCGGCAACTGCTAGCCCATCATATAGCGCTTCACCATCTTATAGTGCTCTTCAAAGCCCATCTTATAATCCATCGTCTCCTCGTTATCTTCCAGCAAGTCCACAAATGAGTCCATCATTGGCTTCTCCACGTTATTCGCCATCAAGCCCTTCGTATAGCCCAACATCACCATCATATTCGCCAACTTCACCTTCGTATTCGCCAACTAGTCCTAGCTATTCGCCTACCAGTCCATCATACAGTCCAACATCGCCAAGTTACTCTCCCACTTCACCGAGCTATTCACCTACATCTCCCAATTATTCTCCTACAAGTCCTAATTATTCTCCGACTTCTCCACAATATTCACCAAGCTCTCCTCGTTATTCTCCTACAAGTCCACAGGTTTTTATTTTTAACTATACATAAATTATTTGATGTTTTAGTATTCTCCAACATCACCGCGTTATTCACCTTCTTCACCTCGATATAGTCCTACTTCACCTCAATACTCTCCTACAAGTCCTCAGGTACATAATCTATTAATTTTAAACTTATTAAAATATTTTAGTATTCGCCAAGCAGTCCTCAGTACAGTCCAGCCTCTCCTCAATATTCGCCAACATCTCCACAGGTTTTTAACTGTAGAAAAATTTGATTAAAATATACCTTTAAGTATACACCAACAAGCCCGCAATATACTCCTAGCAGCCCACAGTATAGTCCAAGTTCACCGCAATATTCACCGTCGAGCCCACAATACAGCCCTAGCTCGCCACAATATTCTCCATCATCACCGCAATATTCTCCATCGAGTCCGCAGTACTCACCTACTTCTCCACAATATTCTCCATCATCACCACAATATTCACCGTCGAGTCCGCAGTATAGCCCAAATTCGCCACAGTATTCTCCGTCAAGCCCGCAGGTTTTTTATTACTACATTTTATTCTTCCAACTTTGGTTTCATTTAAGTATTCGCCGGCTTCACCTCAATAGCTTGGAGTTCGTCATCGTAATTATGGAAAAAATTTTATTAGATGATAGAATTGTTTTTTGAGGAAGGATGTTTTTAAGCTCTTTAAAGTATTTTAGTTATTACAACAACCTCTTAAAATATTTGATTTCAATTATGATATTTTTTTGTGTTCATCTTTGGTCATTTAATAAATATATTCATAAAGCTTTTTTGAAATTTTGTGTTGTGTGATTGCGTTGAAAAACACTATACATAATTTTATATCTTACGAGTTCGAAACATTTTTTTGTCACAGTTAAAACAAAAAATGGAACCAGCCTGGGTCGATGATGATGACAAATTTCCAAATAATGGAAAGTTGCTAGAAGAGCCGTTCATTGTTAGAAATGTTGAAGCTGATCTTGGTGAACTTGCGCACAGAACACGTAAGGTTTGTTCAGGGTTCTGCATACCTTCTTTGGGTTCTGCCAATCCCTCGAGTTTCTTCGTTTATAGTAAAATATGTTTTCGATTTTAGATGACACAGAAACGTTTGCGTGAGCGATATATAACATCTTCAATATATGGACGAGGAGCTCAAAAATGGGTTAAAACTGAAGGTTAAAAGATTTTCTAGTTTTTTTTGCATCTTTAAGCTTCCAGATGATGAAAAGTGTGATTCAGCTTTGAATTCAATAGCAAGATTTGCCGGTAACACTAATATTGGTTCAAAATCTTTACCAGCAAAAGAATTAAAATTTACTCTTCTTAGAGACCCCACTATTGGCCATCAACAAGTAATTTTTAAATTAAAAAATGTTTTATTGATTTATTTCTAGGGTAAAGTAAATTGTTTAAAATTTCATCCTTCGATGCCTATTTTGGTTAGTGCTTTTTCAACTGGCAGGATAGTGCTTTTTCAGGTTTATTTTTAAAAATAAAATTTTTAATTAATTTTTTTAAAGATTTGTGATGATGTTAATAATTTACTTTTAAGGAAAAGTAATTTCTTTTTACAAGATGTTACAATTCCAAATATTTCTTTTGATAATATTACGTTTTTCGATAGAGGATCTTTATTTGCTAGTGCAGATAATCGAGTAAGGTTATTTTTAATTGCAGTAGGATTTTTCTTATTCCCTTGGGGCTGAAAAATCGTGTGTATTTATTGTTGGGGACCATGTGGCCATTCAAATTTAAAAGTGTGAAAAATTGAAGTTTGACTGAAATACTTTTTCATTTTATTTAAGAATGATTGTTACGTTTATGACCTTTTAATTGGTGAAATTACACAAATTAAACAACCTAAAGGTTTTTAATTAAAATTAAAATATAATTTTATTGATTTTTTAAGCTATGGACAAATCGTCAGCAAGAAAGATTCAACTTTCTGCAGATGGAAATTATATTGCTTATTTAGTAAATAATGCTGATATTTTTGTGTTTTTATTTAAAGTAATTAATTATTTTAAAATAAAAAAAAATGATTTTTAAGACAATGGATCATTTACATACTTATAGAGGAGCTGAAAATATTGTTGATTTTTGTTTTTCACCAATTAATAGAGAACAAATTGTTGCTTTAGCTGGTAAGGAAAAATTGTTTAATTAATTTTTAAAATTTTTTGTAGTAAATGGAACTGTTTATATATGGAATTTAACAAAATACTCCGAAATGATGCAATTTTTTGATGAAGGCTGTGTTAAAGCTACTTGTATGGCTTTTAGTTTAAATGGACAATTTTTGGCTTGCGGGTATGTTTTTTAAACTGTCAAAATTAACAAAGAAATATTAGTTCAAATACTGGAATAGTTAATGTTTATGATATGAATGACTATAAATGGCTTAATAAAAAGAAAAATTCATCTCAACGTCCTTTATTATTTGCAACTTTTGATCAGTTAACAACATCAATTTCTTGGCTTGAATTTAGTAAAGATGCCCAATTATTAGCTATGGGTTCAACGGTTAAGGTATTTTATTTTCTCTTAAAAAATATTTAAAAAATCTTTTAGAAAATGGCAGTCAGACTCGGCCATTTGGTTAGCGGGACAGTTTTTCAAAATTTTCCATCAAAACAAGAACACTTTTCGAAGGAGAGGTTAACAACCTGTGCTTTTTCACCAAAAGGTGCTTTCTTCGCAGTTGGAACTAAGGAAGGGAGAACTCGTCTTTACCAACTTAAACATTTCGAAAAATATTAAAAATCTTTTTTTATAATTATTTGTTTCCCAAAATAATAAAAGAAAAATGTTAGAAATATTTATTTCATAAGAATGAAAAGTTGTAAAAAAAAGCATTCAAATCTCACTCTAACCCGAAATGTTTTAAATTTTTACAAAAAAAATGTAGTTTGAAATTATTAAGTTCGGGTGAGATTTGTATCCATTTTGGATTAAAATAAAAAAAAATAAAATTCCCTCACCCTTCTACTACAACCAAATATTATATAACAATCTCCTTCAATTAGTTAGGTCAATCGTGATGAATATTTTCTTTTATATTCTTCGAGAGTTAAAGTTCTCGATGACTTTTGAGGTGCTCGCTGTGGATATTGAGAACCTGTTGATGACACAGAAGCAATTGGTGGGGCACGAAGAGAGATTCCACTTGTTACTGTCGAAGAATAAATTTTCAAACATTTTTTATAAAAGAAAAGAACAAACCTGGCAATACTTTGTCCAAGTCAATATTTATATCAATTCCATGAGCACTAAATAAATCACCAGGGGGTGGAAGTACAGCACTACTGCTTTTATTTAATATGGAAGGGGAACCCGAAAAGGATGAATCCGTACTCATAGAGCCAGTAGTAACATCAAGACCTTAAATTTTCATTAAAATTTTAAAAAAACAAAAAAATCACCTTCTCCATCTGTTTTTGTTCTTGCCACACCAGTTACTAATTTCATACGAGCAGATTTTCTTGTGAAAGGATCATCATCTCTTACACGAAAATGTTCATTATTTTGCATGTGTTCTGCACTGAGGAAAATTTGTTTCATATGGTCTCGGTTCCGTTGGTTTATTGCAGTAACTGCACTTAAATTTTTTGTTCGCTGATTTTCCTGAAAAAATTCCAAATTATAATTAAATCATTGGGCAAATTCTATTGTTATTTCTTACAATTTTCTTTGCCTTTTCCTCCAAATCGTTAATCTGGTGTTGGAGATCTCGTACTTTTTCTTTATTTCCGTTTTGTTCTGCATCTTCCTTGAAAATTTAAGAAAAGTTATTTTTGGAAATTTTCAAAATAAAATTTCTTTTTCTAATTGTTGTATATCTCATATATAAATTATGTTTTATTGTCAAATTTTAATAAAACAGTGTAACTCTCCAGACTCCGCAGAATTCCGCCTCTTTTAAGCCTAACGTTTCCTCATTCTGTCTGCTGTACATTTTTTATTCCGCTTTTAAAATGCGGCAAAGCCCATCCCCAACATGTTTGTATAAAATAATATTAAAAAAGAATTTACACTTCCGTTGACACCTTTTAAAGATAACCCAATTTCCAACGGATATATGTAAGAAAGGATTACATAATGACAAGATTATAATCTTTTCTATTCATTTTTTCCTCTCAATTCTAAGTCGCATTTTTTTCATTTTTTATTAGGGGAAAGAACAAAGAATAACAAAAATATCTTCACAATTTAATAAAACTGTTCAATATATTTTTAAATAGCATTTGTATTTTTCTTTTTAAATTTTTATTTCCTTCCCCCTCCTCCCCCGGTAGCTTAAATAAATATATTTCTTTCTTCAACCGTTACTTTCATTAGTAATGATTGAATGAATAAGGCATATAATTTTATTTAACTTATTCCAATCATCTCTCCCAACTTTTCTTTTAAATATTTTTTTTACTTGTACTGCCAAGAAAATGAGGAAAAGAATAAAAGCAACTAAAAACCGCTTTTTTCAATAGTTACACTAAAACAAATACTTAAACAAACAAACACCATTCGCACTGCGAAAATCATCAGTATTATAATCGTAAATATATATTTTCTAAACAAAAAGCCAAGAATGGATAGAGGTTAGAAACCGGCTGGCTGGACAGTTAGGAAAGGGAAATGAAACACCTTTAAAAATATTTGTAATTTTTTAGTTCCAAAAAATTAACAGATTTTAATTTTAAAAATAGACAAAAATTATAAATAAGACAAATATTTTTGAAAGGATATTTTTATTTTTCCACTTAAAGTTTATGATTAAATCGATTTGAAATCAATCACAAATAAACTGAAAATAACACCGCGCATCAAGGCCATTCGCTAATCAACAATATTTTTATATATTTTTTACAAGCAAATAATATAAACTAAAAACATATTTTTTAATTCGCAACATTTTTCAAAGTTCGCGCATCATTCCTCGCATGGCTAGGATAAATATAAGCAATGGACGTCCCCCGTTATAAAACACACTATATTTTCATCCAAACATTTTTCAAATTCATCCAAAAATATTTTATATTTTTACACTTAATTAAAAAAAGAATTTAAAGAATTTTAAAAAATAATGTTAAAAGAAACTAATGGAGAAATTGATCTAAAAGAGACGGAAACGCAATCATCATCACCACCACCACCAACAACAACAAATACAAAAACTTCTACCAATAATACTACAACTCAAGCAGAAATAGACGAGTTAGTTGTTTATAAAATAAAAAAAAGTTAAATTACCCATCTCTAATTCACATTTTTTTAAATAAAAAAGTAATTCTTTCTCATTCCCGCAAAAAATCGATTAGGTCACTGCAAGTACATCAACAACAACCTGTCAGCACACTTCCAACGACCCCAATTGTTATTGAAAAAACTATAACCACAACAAAAAATAACAAAGAAAATATTGCTGAAACAGTAGAAGTTCCTCCATCATTTACAACAACAATTACCCCCCAACAAACTATCAAAATGGCCACTCCAAATACTTCGACTGCCGCTGGTTCAAAACCGTTTAATCGAATGCAAGCTGCCAAAGTTAGACTTATTCCTGATGGCCGAAAGCAGCAATTAAATACTCGTTATTTGGTTACTTTGCCTGGAGTTCTCAAATTGGCAGAATTGGTTGAATTTGTCTTTTTTGTTTAAAATTCCCTTCCTTTTTAAATTTTCAGTTAGTAGGGTTTGTTGCCTTTATTTTGGCTATTTGTGCTGATCGTCGTTCAACTGCATCAGCATGGACTGCTCACATAACTTTTGAAACAACAATTGTTGTTTGCATATTAATTCTTCTTTATGTAGTTTTCCCTCATTTATCTTTATCTGATGAACGTAACAGAGAAGGACTTGTTGTTGTGGTTAGTGGAGAGAAAAGAAATTTTAAAAAATTTCTCAAATTTTTTAAGGAACTTATATTTTATGGTTTAAATACTTTACTCTTTTTTATCGCTATTTGGTTAATGATACATTTGGCATGGGGAAGTCTTTCAGATAGTCGAGGGGCAGCAATAATGGGAGCAGTAAATATAAAAAAATAATTTTTTTAATTCAAATTATTTTTTTTTCAGATTTTTTGTTTTGCTCTTTGTGTAATTTATGCTGTCGAAACATTTATAAAATATATGCAATGGGTGGGCCAAGATATTTTTCCTCAACCAGCAGACAGCCCCTATGTACACCGCGTGCCACCAGCACCCGCACAAGAAATGGAAAAAAGATATGAACCAAAAAATGGAAATGAAGAACACGTGGCCGTTTAAAGAAGAGAAAAAGAATGATAAAAAGTTCAAAATGATTTTTAAAACATTTAAATTCTACTTAATAAATATTTAAGTAAAAGTTTGGTTTATGTCTATTTTTGGTTGATGGTTAAATGAAATTACCGTGAGAAAGGAAAAAGGTTGGATATAACCGACTTTTACTTAAAATATTTTTGTGCTTGCATTTTTAAATTAAAAATATTTAAAATTTTATTTTGGAGGAAATTAGGGTGTAAATCTTACTAGAGAGAGTTAATTAATTGTAAGTTTAATCGCCGGGAGGAATGTAATGAGAGAAAAATGAGAGATCTCTCTGCGGAAGAGACTTGCTAGAATTCGCTTACACATTTGCAGTTGCTCTATCGTCTGGGATACAGAGGTGAAACTTTACTTTTTCCCCGCCTTATTACCATTCCTATACATACAATTATTATAAAATATGAACCAACCTTTTGTTTAATCAACTCCGACTTCTCAAAAGCAAAATTCGTTGGTTGTTTTTTGAAACGACTCTTCTCTCGCACCATTAAATTAATTTCAGAATCAGTAAATTTGTAGTTTAACGCATCGTGCATTTCTTTTTGTTTTTTCTTAACAAAATCAATTGTTGGAAGTGAAGTTTCCTGAAAATAAAAAAACAAAAATTTTTTACTATAAAAATATTATTAACTGTTTCTTTCATTCTGTTTAACCAAAATGAATATTCAGTTTCTGTAAAATTACTATTCGAAACAAATTCGAGGCGAATGACACGTTGAGCATCGTTATTGCAAATCTAAAAAATTTAATATTAAAAATTTAAAAAAAATTTTTAAAAAAACTTTAAGTTTTAAGCCTTTATTAGTGCGTATGTCGGTATTGGGTTCCACTTCATAGACTTTAGCAGTCTCAACAACATCAACAACTTGGGCAATCTACAAAGAGATTGTGACCTTTAAATAACGAGAACAAACTCGATAAGTCGGCTTCCCTTCATGATTGCCAATTTGGACACGAACAAAACAACCAACAATTGTTTTGTGGAAGAAAGGGGCATGAACAATCCTGGCTATCCGTCGACGAATTGCTTGGCATTTTAAAAGATCATCCATTTTTTCGATCTAAAAGTCGGAAAAAGCAAAGGTTGATAAAATTAGAATGAAATATACAGGCTGGGCGACTGGAGAAGGAGATCGTGACTTTCCATATACAGGGCTAGACGAACGCGAAGAAGCAGGAGAACTAGAACTACTAGATTTTCCATCTTCTTTTCCAAAAATTTCGTCGAGATCCAAAGCTGCTTTTTGATTTTCCTTTTTACGTTTTTCTTCAGCTAAAAAAGAAAATTAAGGAAAAAGTCAAAGATCTGTCCCGAAAAAACCTTGTTTTTTATCCCGCCGTTTATTGAGTAGATCAGCCATTGCCATTTTCTTATTGTATTTATTTGCCAATTCTGAAGGTTTGTGGTAGGCCGTGTCTTCATCTTCTATATCTGCTGTGCTGACTGACATTTTTGTAATTGATTTATGCTTATGTTTTTCTACTGAAGAACTAGGCTTGCTATTTACTATATTATCATCATCACTACTAGTCTCATCTACACAAATTTTAAAATTAAAAAAATTTATTCTTTTTAATTTAAACCTTTATCTTCAGCAGGCAATTCCCCTTCTTCATCAGAACTTTTTTTATCTCCGTTCTTTTCATTATCGCTATCATCAGTGTCACGGGATAAACGTCGCTTCCTTTTTACAATGTTTGTTTCATTTTTTCCTGCAGCCATTTCGAGCTTACGCTTTATTTGCTCCCTTTAAAAATTTATAAGTTATATAAATTAATTAAAACCTCGTTTTCATAAGTTCGCGTTGTTCGAGCCGTTTAAAGATTTCAATTTCTCGTTCTTTTTCAGACATTTGATTAAAACGTTCACGTTCATCCTCATCCATTGAAAGGTCAAATTCATCATCCTAAAAAATGAGATTAAACAAAAATTAAATTTAAAAAAACATTTAATGCCAACTCCTCATTATCAGAATCTGAAGAAATATTTTGTTTTTTGTCATTTTTGCTTTTGCTCATTTTAGAAGAAAATGAATACAGAAATTTGAAATAAATCTTTAAAAAATAAAAAATCTAGGGAAATATTGCAGTAAAAACTAAACAAAACCAATAAAACAAAAATTATGGCAATAAAAAGGCTTTCTAAATTGTAGGTCGATTCAGAGTTAACCTATCCAGAGTACTGTTAAAATTTTTTGTTCGATCTGAAATAATTTTTGTATCACTCGAAGACTTCAAGATGCGGCATCTTTTTTATAATTGGACTGATCTGAATCTGTCATTCAGATTTTCTTCAAACAAATGAAACGAAACAAAAATTAAATACGAAATGACTGAAAAGGAAAATCACATCAGATACATACACTGCTCCACAAAAGTATAGCGCCACCCCTATTTTTCTCGGTTTCAATACTGTAACCGTTGTTTTTATTTTTAGACTTTTTTGTAATAATAAATAGTGGTCTAAAATTAGGTTTGTAAAAAAATTTTGTTTTTAAATCAAGTTTTTCTATTGTTATAGGCAAATTCCCAGTTTTAGGGTTCCACAAAAGTATAGCGCCACCTTGAAATTTCGGGTTTCTAACATTAAGAAAATTCTACAAAAATTTGAGTTAACATAATGATCGATTCTAAGAAAAAATCAAAAAGAATTAGACCCATATCTCACTTCAGTGTTGAGATCCAGATACCTCGAAAATCAACGTAAATCGGGGGTAAGGCTATTTAAAAAATAATTTCGACCACTTAGGGTTTGTTTTAAATTTTCAATTTGGGCTCATTCGAAAGCCCTTGAAATTTGCTACAAGATAGCAATACTCATATATCTAAGAAAAAATTCAATAGAGATATGCATGACGTTAATCTCACGGTGCTAATTTTATGGGGCATTACGGCGTTTTTTGTGCCTTAGAAATTTTAAGCCTAAGAACTTACTGAAATAATTTTTCTGGAAAATTAAACTTATGCTATCTTGTAGCAAATTTCAAGGGCTTTCGAATGAGCCCAAATTGAAAATTTAAAACAAACCCTAAGGGGTCGAAATTATTTTTTAAATAGCCTTACCCCCGATTTACGTTGATTTTCGAGGTATCTGGATCTCAACACTGAAGTGAGATATGGGTCTAATTCTTTTTGATTTTTTCTTAGAATCGATCATTATGTTAACTCAAATTTTTGTAGAATTTTCTTAATGTTAGAAACCCGAAATTTCAAGGTGGCGCTATACTTTTGTGGAACACTAAAACTGGGGATTTGCCTATAACAACAGAAAAACTTGATTTAAAAACAAAATTTTTTACAAACCTAATTTTAGACCACTATTTATTATTACAAAAAAAGTCTAAAAATAAAAACAACGGTTACAGTATTGAAACCGAAAAAAATAGGGGTGGCGCTATACTTTTGTGGAGCGGTGTATATTGAGATTTATTTAATAGGGCAGGGAAGAATTGTTTTACGGCAAGTAAGATTTAGGCAATCTTCATAGTCGAAAGGTAAAAGAAGATGGTTCAAAATGCATAAAGTTTCAGACTCAGAAAAAAAGTTTTTCTATGTAGCACCACAAAAGAGTGCGCCACCAACAAAAACAAAAATGAAAAAAGTCAATTTATTTAAAATTTTATTTACTAAACCCCGTCAAAATTATTTTTCTTTCTTCTTCTTAACAACTACTTCAGGTTCATCATCGTTGTCAATTATTTGTCGACGCTTCTCATTCTTCTTTACAATAAAATCAGAATCTTTCCTTCTCTTCCTAAAATTAAAAAAAGGAAAATTACATCAAATATATTGACAGGGAATTTAAGATTTTTAAATTCAAGGGAATTTAAGAAAAATATTTTGTTAAATACCCAACCTTGCATCTAAAGCATCCAAAAATGTTTTCAAGTCTTCCTCGTATAAATCAAACCATTCCTTTCCTTTCAAAATATTCAATTCCTTCTTTTTTGCTTTACTTTCATCAGCCAATTTGCCTCTGTTATTATTATTTAAATCAATTAAAGCCATTCCAACTAAATAATTGTAGGCATCAATTTCTTCCTAAAAGTAAATTAATCATGATGAGGAAGAGGTGTTAATATAAAAATAGATTAATCCCCTCTTCCTCATCTTCAGAAGATTCGCTTCCCCACACATTTCTAATTCCTTACGTTTTTGCTCATCCTTCCACCGCTTGACAGGATCTGGTTTGAATTCATATCGTTTTAACTGCCTAATAATTGCAGCTTTTCGGCTGCGGTTGATGGTGTTGTTCAAAATTAGCTCAATAAAGCGAGCCTTTTCACTATGTTGGCTACTTTGTGCTTGAAAATTAAAAAAAAATTAATTTTGATTTTGTTTTAATTAAAAAAATAAATAAGGGTGCAGCAACTTTTCCGCCGCTTTTGTTTTTGTCATAACTTTCTTTAAGATCAATGAAAATTGATAATTCTTTTTTTAATTTTATTCCCAAAACTCTAAAAAATATTTTCGATACCAAATATTTATATTTTAAATATTTTTTTACAATTTCCGATCCAGAAAAAAAGAAGTTTTTTTATTAATTTAATACAAAAAATTTCATTATTTTTATGGGAAGGCCATTTACTATTTAAAAAGTATTTTGTTGGACAACAAAAAAAGTTAGAGGGGAGAGAGAGAATGGCGCAAACAATTTAAACTAAAAAAATTAAATATTTATTTTTTGCTTCTTCCTTTAAAAAAGTTTTAAGAAAATTTATAATCTCATGCGGAACGAAACAAAAAATAAAATTAAAGAAAAGTTTTCCTGGATTTTTTTGCCAAAAAATAAATAATTATTTTAAAAATAATTTATTTTAAAAAAGGGAAATTTCTTCAAAAATTTTTAAAAAAATATTAAAATTAAATTTTCAAGTGGTCAATGAATGAATATATTTTAATTTAAAATACATAAGAAATGAAAGAAAGAAAAGCAAAGATTAAAAAATAAAATAAAGATTTTTATTTAAAAATATTTTTAATTAAAAAATCTTTAAAAAATATTCGATTTCTAATTTGAGAAAAATTATGTTGTTTGTCTTTATAAATGATTTTAAATTTTTTTAATTTTGTTTTTAAAAAAATTTTTATTTTTAAATAAAAAATAAAAGAATTATCGATAAAATTCAACTTCATATACTCCTTTTTTTCTTTCCAAAAAGTGGAAAAATGGCCAAACTTATAAGTTACAAACTCATGGATGGAGATAAGAACCAATGGTCAGTATTGTGCGTGTTTGCCATAACTCTGGGTGTTTTACTGGAATAGTGAAGTGAACGTCTTTAAACACCACTCCAGAACCGTTTTAAACACCAACCGGATCCAGAGCCCTCCTTTCGAGAAACTTTGTTTAATGAGAATCAAATTCTCTGATACCCCTTTTATCCACCTCTTAATCACCAAATCCTACGATTAAATATTACTATAATTGAAGCACAAACGAGAGGATCGAGAAATAGAAGCACATTGCTTCTATTAGAGCTTTTAGGGTATATTTTTTGTGTGTAATTCTTGTGTGGAATTATTTTATCAAAAATCTAGACAATATATTTATTTGATTAGGGGAAAGGGGAGGGGAGTAATTATTTGAGAGAGGGTAATTAACGAGTAAATACCTTTTGTTTTTATTAATTTTCTTTTAATTTTTCAGACAAAATATTTATAAATTAATTAAAAGAATTACACACAAAAATATGTTTTTCCCTCATTTACAAAAACCCAAAAACAAAAAACCCCTCAAGTGTTATTATTATTTATCCCCGGAAGAAAGAAAATAAAAAATATTTTGCCTAAAGCAAAAATGTTTTTTTAATTTTATTTCAATTATTATGACCCAAAAAAGTGGAAAAGAAAATTTAAATTAACTAAAAAATATTTATTTATTTTATTTTAAATTAAAAAAACAAAAATTTTCTTTCAAAATATTTTTTTCTTTTTATTTTAACAAAAAATTGAAATTTGAAACGATATAAATACTTTAAATATATACATATATCTTTTTTTCTTAATTTATTTTCTAGCTTTTTCCATTAAAAATATAAAAATAGAGTTGAATAATTTATTTATTTTAATTTAATTAAATTTAAAAAACCCTTGAAAGTAAATATACCTCCAATATAAAGATGGAAACAAGTCTTAAATTAAAGTTACCAATATACTCCGAACCTGATTTCTAATGAAAATAAAGACAAAAATTTAAATTTTACAAAATAATAAATTAATTTTAAATTTAAATCCCCCCAAAATTTATTTTTAATTTTTTCCCTTCTTTTACTTTAGCACTCAGCAGATTCGAATATTCCGGTGAAGGTTTTTCATTTCTTTCCCTCTCTCTCATTCATTCACCGCAATCGAACCTCTAAAAACTAGAAAATGGGCGGATTTTCTTTCTCTTTTTTTTACCTCTCTACTTCGTTTTGCTTATACATATTTATTATTTGTTCACCTTTTGGAAAATAATAAAGATTTTAAGGGTTGTTGGGGGGAAAAAGAGAGAGAGAGGAGGAGGAGGGAGGGAAAGGAGATGAAGACTGTGGCGGTGATGGTTATATTTCGGTAAATGTACATATAATATATTCTTTTTCCCCTTCCTTCTCTCTACAAAATCCTTCTTTTCTCCTCACCCTCCCCCCCTCTTCCTCTTTTTCAATATTTCTAAAAACTTTCTTTAAAATTTTAAATAAATTAATTTTTTTAAATCAATTTAAAAAGTTCTTTTTGTCAATCCTTCAAAAGTCTTAAATTAAAGTTTTTAGAATTATTTTCTTCTTCTCTCATTTTTTGAAAGAAGTTTTAAAATTCTTTAAAAATTTTACTTAAAATTTATTTAAATTTTTAAAATTATTTTAATAAATTGTGGCTGTCTTCTTCTCTTTTTTCCATTCACCACCTCTCTCCTCTTCCTTTTAACACTCAAAACTTTCCAATTAAATCCGGCAAATGTCTAGCTAGCTACTTTAATTAATTTCTCCCTTTTCTCCCCCTTTTTTTGAATTTAAATTTTTAATTAAAAAATTCTTTTATTTTAAATACAGTACTAGAAAATATAAAATAAATTCCTCAAGTCATTCTCGTTAATCCTTTACTTTTTTTCAAGAATTGCTAAAATGGAAATAATAAAATAAAGAAAGAGATTATCTTCTAAATAAAGTTTTTAGAATTATTTAAAAATAAATTAGTAACCCCCCCTCCCCTCCCCCCCTCTTTTTTTCAAAATAATTTCCTTAAAGTTTTTAAAATTATCTCCCACAATTTAATTTTTTCTTTTCTCTCCAAAATAGAAGTACAAATGAATCAAAATAAGATATACTAAATCCCTATCTAGATTTACACTTTACAGGTTGTCCATATCTATAAAAAGATTCTCTTTTCCAATTACTTCTCCAATTTTGTTCGGAATCTTCGAATCGAGCTGCTTTTTCGAATCAACTTGACTTGCTCTTTTGAATAATTTGTTTGTATATTTGATTCTTTCAGTCCAAAATTGAGCCTCCTCCTCCCCCCTCCCCCATTGGTTTTTCAATTTTTAGGGGCCTAAATATCTCGATCTAAAGAAATTTCCACACTAGATTCAGCTTACCGAGACGAATTGAATGACATATGATTCGACCCGATTTGAAACGGGTCCTCAACTAAACTATACCCTAATTTTTATCCAAATTAATTTAATCATTTACTTTGACCCGCATATTTTTTGAGGAAAAAAGGAAGAAAAATAAAAATTGTGGGAAATAATGCTTTTTTTTCTAATTATTTAAAAATATTTTAATAGAAAATTAAATATAATTTAAAATAAAATAATGGATCCATGGGTAGTTGTAGCAGAAATGAGACAACAAATACAACAACAACAACAACAGGTATACTATTTTTAAATTCTTAGCAAATTTACACCGTTGGGATAAAATACTTTTATTAAAGGGATTTTATGCTAAAAAGAGTTTTGATTAAAAAATTAAAGGTATTTTTAAATAAAAAATATAGGACATCAATGGGGAATAAGATTTTTTACAAAAATATATATTTTGTTAAATAAACTGTATTTGTAATACTTAGTTCCCACAAAAAATAGGAGGAGGAATTAAAATTGAGAAAAAATAATTTAGAATTAAAGCTTTATTTTTAATTAACTGTTTACAACCTTTTTGCGTAAATTTAATATTTTAAGTATTTAAAAGGAGAAACTGATTGAAAAAATATATAAATAAATAAATATTTTTATTTGTTTTTTTAATATTTACTTTTCTCCTTTTTCAAAAATTTTGGTCAATATTTTAAAAAATAAAATATTTATTTATGAAAAAAAGGGAGGATGAGTTTTTTAAATTATTGTTTTAAATATTTAAACAATTATTTAAATATTTTAATAATTTTTTCTTAAATGAATGTTAAAAAATATATTTTTACTCACAAAAAATTAAACTTAAAAACAGGCTAATTTTAATAAGCAAAAAACATTTAAACTTTCCAAAATTTTTGTTTAAATTTTATATTTATTTATTTAGATTGCTTTTAAATTTTTGTTTTTAAATTAACCTTTTTTCTGCCCATTTTTCCCTTGTAACTTTTTAATATTTTTTAATTAAAAATCTTTTTTTTCAATTAAATAACAAAAATTAAAAAAAAAATTTTAGATTTATTTTTAAAAAGTCTAAATATTTTTATGGTCATTCTTCTTTATCTTTCAATTATTTTGACTGATAATTATATATAAAATATTTTTAAGTTAATGTCCATTTTCTTATGAGAAAATGGACATAAATTAATAAAAATAATTAACTGATAACAAATAAATATTTTGTTGAAGAAAAAATTGACCTAAAAAAAGTAAAATTTAATTAGTATGTAATATGTATGCAGACTTGCTCATGGACACAGTTTTTGCTATCCATGTCCGAATATATCCATGAGGTCCATATCCGTTACCGTTTATATCCGTGTAATATCCGTGGGTATCCGCGGATATATCCGTTTTTCCCAAAATGTGCAATTTTCAAAATGGTTAAATTCATCTAAATTCAAAAAATTGTTAAGAAAAATAGATTAAGGTAATCGAATCAAACTCAAGGAGTGGAATCATTCTGATTATCGGGGAATTTAACGAATTCTACTATTTTTTTTGGATTTTTAGAAGGCCAAGAAGCCAAAGTTCCAACTTACCAGCGCTACTGCGAAAATTTTTAGAATTTTAAAAGACCGAGTCACCACCACCATATCCTTCTGTATCCGGATATTATCCGCATCCATGAGCAGGTCTGGTAATATGTACATATTCTCCTTTTTTTTATTTTTAGAAAGCTTGGATATTTTACCTTTATTTTTAATAAAAATAATAATATTTTTATTTATTTTTCCTTAAATTTATTGACTCCCGCGCTCCTCACTCTCTTTCCTTTCATTAAAATAACTAAAAATTTTGTGACTTTGTCCGTGGCCCAACTAAAAACTAAAAATACTGTGTTTGCTTTTCTTTCCCGCTTCATCTTTTTTTTCCATCTTTTGTTAAGAGGAGGAAAAGGAGATCAGAAAAATGTTGAGAGGGGAAAGAAGGAAATGTGGTTGAGAACTTCCCTCACCCCCCCCCCTCTCCTTCAACAACAACTACTTTACTATATTCTCGATGAGATAGGGCCACAAATGTAGAAAAACTAGAGAGGAAACGAGAAAAGGGAGGGAGGGGGGGGGGGGTAGAGGACTCATCCGGTTATTTCAAAATTCTTTTTGTGTGCCTTTTGGCCGTCCAGTTGATGAAGAGTTTTTAAAAAATGTTGGGAGAAAGGGTTGAGAGATAGCAGCGTGGAAATGAGAATAGGAGAAGTAAATGAATGGTAGGTAGACCGTCACTACCATTCTCTCCCCCTCCTTTTTTTTAAAGTTTTGTAAAAAAATATTTTATAAGCCTACACACAATTCTTTTTTCCCCAATAAATTCCAAAGGATCCCTTTATTTCCCCCCCCCCTCCCCCCCCCTTTTTTTCCACGTCTTTTGTAAAGAATTTTTAAATTAATGATGGGTGATTCACATTTTTTAAATAAAAATATATTTTAAAGCTTTTTGTGAATATATGATTTTACTGTAAAACTGTCATTTCCTCTCCTTCCTCTTTCCCCCCATTTCTACAAATGAAAGAAAAGGGAGGGGTTAGTAAAACATTGTTTTGCCCGCCTCTTAATAAATATAAATGGTTACCTACATAAATATTATTCTTTACTCTTTCTCTTCCTTTTTAGAAAAATTGCCATTTTATTTCCAGTCTGTAAATTTAAATTTTAAAAAATAAATTTAAATCGATTTATTTATTTAAAGTAAACAAAATTACCTAAAAGTATTTATTTTGTTTATTTATTAACAGCAAATATTTATTTTTTTACATTTCCATTCAATTTTTTTTATGTTTGTTGTCCAAACAGAAAATTGATGACGGGAAGGACTAACAATGAGGGGAAGGGGGAGGGGGGGGGTTATATATCGATAAATTAATTTAAAAAATAAAAATCCGTAAAAGTTTAGAAATTTAAATATTCCTTTTTTCCTCAAGACAAGACTTTGAAAGGATTTTTGGTTAAATAAAATTGTTTTTGCTAAAAAAATAAATTTAAAATTTTGTGAGGAAACAGGGCCAATCAATTTACATTTTATGTATACTCAATTTCTTTGAAGAATAATTTTTTAATTAATTCACAAAAATATTCACAACATTACTGAAGACCCAAAAATATTTTCTTTTTTAAAATTGTGCAACTTTTTTTGTGTTCTCCCTTCTCTTTTTCTTTATTCTATCTCGATTATTTTTTTCTTCTTTTAAAAAACCGCCAATTTATGTATTATTCGGCCTAAAGCATTAATGACCCAAAAATATTTAAAATAAAAGGTGTTATGTATTTGGGGGGGGGGGGGGGGTATTTCTCTTACACAAATCCGTGGCGCATGAATAAAATTATTTTATTTATCTATTCTTCTTTTTTGAGTTAAATATGTAGAAATAAAAAATATTAATTAATTAATTAGTTACATTATCACCACTATACACTCACTCAAGACTTTTCTTGGGATTTTTCTAACTTGGGCATTAAGAGGGGTAATTTAACTGTAGCTCCGGCCCTGACTCTATTTGAAACTGGGCTCCAGATCTAGAGCCAAAAATTTTCGAAGCCGCTCCATGTGGAGAATATTCGTATTCATATCAGGGCTTCTCCTTTTGGTCCCGCAGGTAGAAATTTGAGAATCGTTAAGTTCTTTCTTTCTTAGTACTGCGTCAGGAATTTGAGAGTTTCCTGAATTCCCCGACATTTTTACAGGGAATGGAAATGTCGGGGATCGGGAAATGGCTAAAAATCATTATTGGGTAGTGATAAGGAATTGTGATCGGTGACCAAACTATGCCTAAGCGTTACATCCACTTTAGAGTATCCCTCATTATAGCTTAATTATTTTTGTATAAATTGGAACAGGCCGGGCCTTGTGGCTTTCAGCACCTTCCACCCCCCCCCTTTCACCCCTCGGCTGTATATAATTTTTAATTTAAATATTCTAATGTCTTCAAAATTATTTCCCCAGTTTTTAAGGAATTAAAGTTGGGAATGTTAAGCTAAAAGTTACCGTAATCCAAAAAAGAGAAACGAGAAAGAAAATAAAAAAAAGAAATAACATTTCTCCTTCTCTTTCTCTTCTTTCCGCCTCAAGGCGTAAATTGGACGCGGTCGGGATATTTCGCGCTTTTTTCAAAGGATTTTAGTGTGTGTAATGAAGAAAAAGATGGTTGGTTGTGACAACCTTTTTTTTTATTTATTTTTGTAGTTTTTATTATTTAAATGCTAAAACAGGTCGTAAAAATTGAAGGAAAAAGAAAAAAGAATAAATTTAAATATATTTGTGTAGGTAAAGCAAAGAATAAAAGAATATTTTTATTTAAATTTATTTGTCTTAATGACGTGAAATATATATTTTTGATTATTCTCTTGTTTAGAAATGATTTTTGGGTTTTTAATATTTACTTTCTGTCTTTTTGTGTTTAAAGTAACCAGTTGTTTAAATTGAAATTTTTTTTGTTTAATGTTAAACAAAGTTAGAAAATAAATAAAAATATAATTTAAATAAAAATAAAGAACATTTCCCGAATCTAAAAATAGCTGTATCCATTCAAATAATGTTGTTTAATTTGTTTGGTCGAACGAAGTCGAATAGTATCAGTCTAAAGAAATTTTTGGAATCGAGATATACTTAAGTCCTTAAAGTAAAAGAGTATGTATGCAGGCTGAAGTAAACCTTTTGATAAAATTAAATTATTTTAGAATAAAGTCGCGTGTTTTTACACTTAACTAGTATAATTTATTTTACACTTAACTAGTATAACAACAACAATTTATTTCTTGGGGGGTTTTGATTTAAAATTAATTGATAAGAAAAAATAAATTTAAAACTATACATATTTAATATTTAGCAACAACAATTTATTTCTTCTCTCGACATTTCCTCTACTACAAATCCTTTAATAGAAATGCCTACTTCAAAAACAACAACAACAGCCCCAACAGATTATTTAAATGAACAATGGAATATTTACAACAATTCTTCCTCTTCCCCAACAACAAATTTAAATATTTCTTTAATCGGCCAATCCCCCTCTTCTGCTGTATATCCCCCTCCCCAACCACCTCCACCTCCAATTTATCCCCCTTCTCAATATACTTCTTTAAATATTTATTCAAACAATTTATATATCCCCTCTTCTTCCCCTTCCTCCTCCTCTTCTTCAAATCCCCAATTTAGTCAATATTTACAGCAACAATTAATTGATAATAATTCTTTAAATTTATCTTCATATCCCTCAGCTTTTCAATCAACAATTAATTCAGTAATTAATAGTAGAGGGGAAGAAGATCAACAAAAATATATTGAAATAAATAAACAATTAAAAAATTGTAGAAATAAGGTAAAGAGACGAGCTTTTTAAACTCAACAAATTTTTGGGTGTTTTGAAAAGCTTCTACAAAATTAAAAACAATTATAGGCTAATTTTTTTAAAAGAAAGATAAATTACATAAATAAATCTTTAAATTAAACTTTTAGACATCTTCGACTAATGGAGAATCTACAAATATAACAACAAATCAAAGTCCCCCAATACACAATATGGAGGAATTAACCGTTCACGAAATGCAAAAAATTAAAAATCAAGGAAGTTATGGTCCAAATAAGCCTCCATATTCCTATATTTCTTTAATTTCTATGGCTATACAACAAAGTGATCGAAAAATGTGTACATTGAGTGAAGTAATGTTTAATTTAAAAAAATATATTTAGTTGAGAATAAGGTTGTTGTCGGTTCTAGGAAAATTTTCGAATATCCGGAAGCGATTGGAATTTTTGGGGGAGAGAAAAGTTCTTCAAAATTACAAAATAGGATTGAATGTTCAAATTTCGTTACATCTTTAGTGCCGTAGATGAAAATATTTGGATTTTAAAAGGACATGAAGCCCCAGTAATCCTCCCTTTTTCTTATAAACATAAATGAGAAATCCTCGATTCAATTCCGAACTGACAACTCTTTACTTATTACTAACAATCCTTAGTTTCAATTTAATTTTTGTTTTCTCTCAGATATATAATTTTATTATGGCATATTTTGAATATTACAAAAATCATGGTCAGGTAAAATTAATTATTTTAATTTAATTAATTAAAATATTTTTAAGCGTTGTTCTTGGCAAAATTCAATTAGGCATTCTTTATCTTTTAATGATTGTTTTGTGAAAGTTCCTCGAACCCCCGACAGGTAAAAGTTTAAAATAAAAAGAATTTAAAATTAAAATTAAGAATAAAAAATTGCAGACCGGGCAAAGGTTCTTTTTGGACTTTACATGCTTTGTGTGGGGATATGTTCGAAAATGGATGTTTTTTAAGAAGACAAAAACGTTTTAAACTTAGCAAAACTGAGAAACCTGAAAGGCAAAGAAGAAATAATAAATTAAATTTGGGGGGAGAAAAGAAGGCTAACAACAATTTAAATAAACAGAAAAAACAACAAAAAAATTTTAATTCTTTAATTTTGACTGAACAAAAATTAAAAAAGGTAAATAAATAAATATACATATGTCGGCGGTCAAATCAAATTCTTGTCTTAATTCAATTTGGCCGGCCAATTGGGGACTGAAACTCAAAAAATAAATTTTTTTTGTGTTCAAAGCTGGTGTAAGGTTCCGTAACAGTTCTTCATGTTCTTACACTATCCCTCAAAATTTTTGAACGTTATAGCCAATTTTTAAAAATTTCAGAAAAACGATTATAACTACCTGAATTTTGGGGAATAGTGTAAAGAATGGCCCCATACTCAGTGGGCTTAGGTCCCGAACACGATAGACTGCTAAGGAACCCAACCCTTTGGCCGGTCCCCAATTGGCCGGTCAAATTTAAGTTAATTGCATCTTACATCATTTTTCTTAAAAAAAATAATTTAATTTTAAGGAAATATTAGACTCTTCCGATTTAAAACCTTTAATTCAAACAAATATATTAGAACATCAACACCAACAACAATTAATTGGAGAAGAAGGAAATAATAATAATTTAATATTAGATATTATTGGAGACAATAATGAAGAAGAAAAATATTCAAAAATAAATAAAAATAATAATTTTAATTTAATTAATAGAGGAAGACAAGAAGAAAATACAAATAATTTACAGCAACAAATTGAAATATTTAATAATAATAATTTTGAATTAGCTAATTTAACACAAATTCAATGCCCCTCAAGTTCTTCTGAAATTTTACAAGGAAATAATTTGTGTGGATCTCCTTCGGTTATTTCTTCTATTGGAGGGGGAGGGGGACAAGTAAATGATTGTTTTGATTTAATTTTTGTCTGATTTCTTTTAAAAAATATTTTGGAGAAAATAATTTTTAATTTTCTCGTACCTGGTACTTCGTACCAAGTACAAGTCTAAGTGTTTAATAAAAAAATTTAAAACTAATTATTTAAATAAATTTTTAAATTTCTTTTCCTTAAGTTATTATCTTCTTCTTCTTCAATTTATTGTCACCAATTCCCAAATTCCTCAGCAACAGCTATAATCCACCCAACACCAATAACTACACAACAACAACAACAACAATTTCCCCAACAATTTTATTCTTCTTCAAATAATTTAAATTGTGCAAGTCCTCAACAATTAATTAATTCTCAACAACAACAACAATTATTTAACCCTCAACCTTTAGTTAATATTCATTTAAATTTTAATCAGGTAGTTTTTTCTAAATAGGTATTATTTTTAATTTTCTCTTTTAAAGCAACTTGTTGACTATCAAGTGTTATCTTCTAATTTTCCACAAGAATATACAAATGCTTCAATGATGTATAGTGGTGGTAATATATCTGGGGGAGGGGGGCAAACAACACAGACAATTTATAATGGAAAGTAAGTTGGGGGTTTTAATTGAGAAACTAAAATAAAAGGGTTAGGAAGAGGAAGAGGAGGTTCTGGGGAGTTTTATGGTACCTCCACTATTTTTTTAATATAGTCGAATAAAGCTTTAATTTCTACAATAGTTTGACTAATAAAGAAAAACATGTTTCTGGAAAACAACTCTAAAATAGAGTTTGAGCTAAAAATATTCGAAAAAATATTTGTTTGGGGAAAATTGCAGAAAAACCAAAAACTTGCGGTATTTTTCAGACTCCACAAAATTTAGTTCACACTCCAGTATAGTGTAAGGGGGTACATATATTGAGAGGTCCTTCTATATTTATAATTTTCTTTTCTTTTCAGTACAATGAATCCAAATTCGGCAACAAACCTCTGAAAGACTTTAAAAATTTGTTAAAGACTATTTACTAATTTTTTAAAATAATTCCTGCCTTCTTTTTTTCTTTTTATTAAAGCATAGTAAAAATTAAAAATTAAATTTTGTTTTGTAAAAAAAGAGCATTTTTGACATTGTTTTCTCTCTTAAACATTTTTTTCATAATTAAAATTATTTTTAAAAAAATATGTAAAAATCAGTCATAATTATTTTCTTTTTTCTTTACTTTTTATCAAAAATTAATTGTTTTCCCAAAAAATAATTTCTTATTTTTTTCTTCTTTTTCTACTTTAATAATAATTAATTAAAAATATCCCTCAATTTTTTTTTAAATTTTGTGCATTGATATTTCCCCTCCCCCCTTCCCTCTCTCTTTTCTCTTCTACTGTGTTTTTTTTTGTAAAAAATTAATTTTTAAATATATTTTTAATGTTATTTTTTTAACTACAAAGAATTATTATAAAAAAATTTTTTTTAAGTGTTGAAAAGAAAATCATGAAAAGTATGTTTTTTGTAATAAGTCTTTGTCTTTACTTGGCAGAAAAGTACTTTATATTTATGAATGATTTTTAAGTTAGGTGTCTTTGTATAAAAATGAAAAAAAATTTTTTGTCGGCAAAGTTTTGAAATTATTTTTAAAAAATGATAGAAACTTTAAAAAATAAATTTAGAAAGTTTATTTTGGTTAAAATATAATTTTAAAATAAATTTAACCCAAAATTTGGGCACCCAATTATTTTAAAATACTTTGTCATTTTTGTTTAATTCAATATTTTTTAAATTAAAAACAAAAATACTATCACCCAAAAATGACCACCAAACTTTTAATCAGCATAAGAGTCCTTCCTTTCTTCTAAATTTTTTGTTTGCACAACACCCAAAGTTTTCCGGTTCTTTAGAAATAAAAGTACCAAACAATGGCACTCCTGAAATTGGAGGTGTTTGGGAACTAAAAAATATATAATGAATTTGTTAACGAAGACAGAAAGTAATACTATACACACAAGGAAAGAAAGAAGGTCATCCATTATCTCAACAAATTGAATGTGTATGTGTAAATAAACAAGTTTTCTCACTTCTCTACAAATATAAGGGAAGGTATTATTATTTAATTTATTCTAAATAATTCTGTCATGAAATCCTGTTAATTTTACGAATTCCGGTGATTATCCCCCCATAGTTTCCTTATCATGTCCCTCCGTTTTATCCTAGAAATTGTAAAATCAATTTACATGCGAATATAGTACATAGTTTTTTCTTTATTAAAAAGATACCCGACTTTCCTATCCAATTTTCGTTTCTTATTTTTGTTTAATATTTTAATCTCTTAAATTCCGGCTTTCACTTCATTATATCTCGGCTTTATCTCGGCTTTCACTTCATTATCACATTTGAGTTTGGTCCAACCAAGGTCCCTCTTTTTAATATGGTGTCTTTTGAATATAAGAAAACTAATATGTATCATAATTAATCCCGCAAAATTTGATCCTGTTTAAGTTTTGAACTTTAATTATCAGAACTGTTAATCGGCGTTTAAAATAGAAATCGTTAAAAACTAAATAATCAATTCTAAGGATAAGAATAATCTATAGAATAAATTTAACGTCAACTTTGGGTAAATAATTTCTTTAATTATTTTTAAATAAACATAGATATGTATTTATGTAAATATTATTATGCCATTCTACCGGTACAATTAAAGGCGGGTGAAATTAATTTAAGTAAGTAAAAGGTTTACGGTAAAATGCAGTAAGAATTGGAGATCTAGATAAACCGAGATTTTTGATAAAACGGTCTGATTTCTAGCGAGAATTTGGTTTAAAGCTTCCATGCCTAAACTAATCTCGATGAATTTACTGCAATTTTTCCGGTCACCATGTAAGTAGAAAAAAAAGAGAAAGAAATAAAAAATTGTAATTTTTAAGTAAAATCTGCTTCTTATTGTTTTTGCTGTTTTAGGGCATCGAGTTGTTGCTGCTGCAACTTTTTTCTTAAAACAGTAACCAATCGTTTTTGCCTTGAAAATAAAAAAATTTTATTCTTGAATTTGTTTTTAGATTTTCCCAAATCCTCTTTAAATTTATTTTTTCCATTTTGGTCTTTATATTTCATCTTTGTCGGTTTTATTTTATTCCCCGTACTTTCAATTTATCCCTTAAACAAACATCCGGTTCGGTAAGTTATAAAGTAAGGGGGTTTTTTTGATTTTAGAAAGATTGACACGAAAATATTTAAAAAAGGACAAAATTGGAAAAAAGGTCGTTAAATATTTGGACATTTAAAGTTTAAAATCGTTAGTTTATATTAATGGTGACTCCGATCATTAATAGTCGAATCGGTACTGGAAATTTTGAAATTAAAAGTTTTTAAAATATTCTCCCCAAATCTTTTGACCCCCGTAATATCTTCCTTACTCGTTTTATTTCACAATTTAGAGGTTAAGAATATTGGGGGATCGAGAGATTAAAAAGAATTGGGGAAGCTAACGAGGGATAAATTCTCCAAAATACTGTCAAGCCCTCCAAATTAAAACTAAAAATTTTGAAAAACTGTTAAAAAAGATGGAAAACTTACTTTTCCAATTCTGATTTAATTATATTTATTTGTTTTTCTTCTTCTTCAATATCTTCAACAAATGTTTCATTTAAATTATTTCCATTTCCATTATTTAAAGTTTTTCTCGGTTTAGCAATTGGTTGAGAAGGAGGAGGTATTTCTTCTTCCTTTTCTTTTTTTATTTTTTCCAAAGAATTATTTAATTTTTTAATTTCTCTTTCAGCTTTTTGTTCTACTTCAATTAATTCAGAAGTTAATCGAGTATTTTCTTTTTCTAATTGATTTAACTTTTAAAAACAAAAATTCTTTTTAAATTAAAAATAAAAATTACTTTTGTTTGTACCAATTCTTTTTCAAAATTTATTTTTTCATTAATTTCTTTCAAATTATTTAATTTTTCCAAATAATTTGTCTTTTCATTTATTTCTTCATTATTCCTTTCTTTTAAACAATTTTCTAAAAATTCATTTTCTTTTTTCAAAGCCACTAACTTAAATTTTTTCATTTATTTCTTCATTATTCCTTATTATTAAAAATAAAAATTAAAAAGTTTTAAAATTAAAAAAAAAAAAAAAAAAATTAAAAGTTTTAAAATTAAAAAAAGATTAACCTGTCCTTTCAGTAATTCTTTATTTCTTTGTTCAGAAAATAATAAATCATTTAATCGAGAATGTTCTTTTTCTGCCTCCAAAATCTTTAATTTTTTATAAAAATATTTTATTTCTTTTTAATAAAATTATTTAATTTCTCTTCCAAGAAATACAAATTTCGGTACTCTTGTGTTATCCACCCCCATTTTCCTTCTTTTCCACATTTGATCGCTATAACTTTTTTATGCTTGATCATTCAAATGAATATATTATTCGAAAGCTCTCGATAAGCGCCTAACTAAATGGATCAAGTCAAAGTAGAGAGTTTTAGAATGATAAAATATTCATTTGAATTGGATCAGGCATAAAAAAATTATAGCCGATCAAATACGAAAAAAGGAAGATGGGGGCGGATAATATAAGAGTACCTAAATTTCTTATTTTTAATCAAAAATAAATAAGGATTTAGACAAATCTTAATAAGAGTAATTAATTCTTCAAAATCCGTATTCTTTAAAAAAATTTTTAAAAATCAAAACCTTTTCTTCATTTTTAATTATTTCCTTCTTCAATAATTCATCAAAATTTAATTTAGCTTTTAATTCAATTTCTTCTTTTATTTTCTCCAAATTTTTGGTTTTATCATTTTCTAAAGCCATTTCTGCTGCTTTTAATTGACTTTTCAATTCTGTATTACTAATAGCCAATAAAGAAAATCTTTGTTCAAAATCTTCTGTTTTTTGAGTTGAAATGTTTAATCTTAATTTAAATTTACTAAAATAATTTTATTTTTTAATTAAAAAGAAACCTTTCTTCCAAAATTTTTATTTTTTCTTTAGATTCTCTCAATTCTTCAATTTTTTTACTAAAAATTAATTTTAAATAAAAGAAAAAAAATAATTTTAAAAACTTCAAAAGTTCATCTTTTTCACAAACTTTTTGTTCACAACATTTTAAATTATAATTTAATTCTTTAATTTCAAATTGCAAATTTTCCTTTTCTTTTAATAAACTAAAAAAAAGATTATTTTAATCTAAAAAATAAATAAGTTACTTATTATCATTTATTGAGGGTATATTTAAATTTGTTTTTTGTTTATTTGTTAATTCTTGTTGAGTAATGGCTAATTGTTCTCTAGCATTTTGCAAATCGTTGTTAGCTTCATTCAATGCTCGACCTAATTCATCGCTAGTTTCTGTCAATTCTGAAATAAAAAAATAAAAGGACTAATAAATGTTTAAATTATGTAGTAACTGTCTGAAAAGGAAATTAAAAATGAAAGTCTTTTGATATATCTTTAAAAAAACATTTAAAAAAAACCTTTAAGAAGCTCATCTCGTTCACGTAATTCCTCTTCCATTCTACTACTCTCTAATTGCATTATATTTTCTCGCCTTCGACTTTCTTCCCTTTCACGTGCCAATTCCCCACATATTTTCTGAAGTTCTCCTTGTTTTCTTCCAAAATCCAATTTCAATTCATCCAATTCAGATTGCAATAAAGTCAATTCATTTTCTTTAGAAGAAACATTTTCTGCTTGTTTTATTTGTGCCAATTCCCCAATAAGTGAATTAATCTAAAAATATTTAATTAAAATTCTTATTTTTATAAAAAACACCTGCGAAAACAATTCATGTTTTTCTTCTTCTTCTCTCGCAAGTTGACGTCTCAAACCATCCAATTCTTTATTTTTCTCTTCAAGAGAACGCTAATATTTTTCAAAATTTTTGAAATCTTTGGAATTTTTTAAAACTTACTAAAGTATCCATCACTCAGCTGACAAAAAAGTGCCACAAAATTACTATTTTTTTATAAAAACACTATTGATAATTAAAATCTTTTCTATTCAAACTAAAAGTAAAATAACTGAAAAATCGATTTAAAATCAGCTCATTTTATAACAAAATATGTATAAATTCTTTTATAAGAATTAATGAAAAGCGACGACAATATATATAAAAGACTGGACAATAATGAATCATACATTTATTTAATATCTATAAAAGAGTAAAATTCAGAAACAGGAATTACTAAAAAGTCGCAACTTAATAAATTTACAAAATAAAATGGATGTAAAAAAGAATACTTCCGCAATTTTTGAAAAACTAAGAGTCCAAAATTTTTTTAATATAGTCACGACTGAAATAAAGAGAATAAAATTTAAAAAATTAAATTTAATATCTATGTATATTCAAAGTTTATATCAAAAAATTATATTTTTTTTCTCGTTAGCAACCCATTCATTTTTCAAGCATAAATACACATCAAGCAAAGATTCCATTCGTTTACTTAAACCCAAAAATTAACTAATGATTTAATTTAAAATAACCAACCGATCTATCACCAAAAAGTGAAAGAATGAACCAAAAGATTTGGACAATATCCATAAAAAGCTTAAAAAAGAAATAGAAAAATTAAATATATTTTAATTCAATTACCATAATAGCAGCAAAAATATGTTCTTCTGGTTCAATTTCAAACTTGCGTCCTCCCATAATCATCTATGTACATAATTTGATTTTTAAAATGAATTATTACACTTACCTGAATGTCGATAGCCAAATACAACATAAAAACGAGAGTACCAAAACCAGCATAGATCTGAAAAACAAATTTAAGAAAAGGTTTTAAAATTAAAAAAAAACTAGATAAAGAGTTCGGGTATGGAAAATCATTGTCCACATGACCGCAAAAAATCCGAAAAGCATCAGAACCATTCCAATTATGACGGCAAAACCAAGCATGCTTAATTGAGATTTTAAAAATTAAATAAACGATATCAAAAAACTCCAACCTGGTGATGTCACGTTTAGTGGTCATCGAGAAGATGACTATACCACCACAACTAAGAGTTGTAACGGCAAAAGCAAGAACAACAGAATCGACCGTGTAGAAAGAAGTCATAACCATAGTCTTATAAGGACAAATTAAAAGAAATTAAAGTCAAAATAATACCACAAATCCAATCGAAAGTGTTAAAACGCCAGTACAAATCAAATTTGTCGGATGACTACGGCGAACATTTTCACAGCAAATTAATGCAAAGTAGACGACCAGAAAAACCACTAATGACAAAATATAAAGCCCCATACTCTTCTTCAGATATTCTCTGAGTGGATATTTTTCACCATCCCGGTAAAAGTGAGGAATTGCTGACATAACCGTAACAACACCAAGCTTAAAAGATGTAATTAACGTAATAGAAAAAAATAAATTTCATACCATGATAGTGACCAAAGTAAAAACTTTCCGAACAAAAGCTTGTCTAATCGTTTGATCATTGAATCCAATTTCATTTTTCGGCATTCCACTTTCAGCTGTATGAGCATTTTCATCAGCTCTAAATCCGTAAGGATTATTTGCTTGTGGTTGATAGGTCATTTTTAAGATTCTGTAATAATACTAAACTGAACAAAAAATTAATAAAAAGTCAAGTTTTTAATTAAATGATATGTATAAAGTTTAATAGATACTCGTAACGTTAGAAACGATAACAAATTGCTCTTTATGTAAAATTTTTTATAAAAAAGTAGTAAACAAGTATGTATGGTTAAAAATAAGAAATTTGATTTGGACAAAGAATTTGGTGAATGAAAGCCAAAAAATGCGAGGTTAGTAAGAATTAGAGAAAAATAGAGAAAAGAAATTCGCACATGGGAAAAGAAATAACTTTTATAATGGTGACTCATGTCAGCTCCACAGCCTGACAATTGTATATTAAGACAATTGTGCAATGGACAATCGGTTCAAAGATTTAAAGCTGTTTTTAAAACAAAATTATGAAGCTGAATCCTCAGTGAAAAACTTTGCGTGTCGCTGTATTCTCATGGCAAAGTTAAAGGGAGAGAAAAATTAGAAATCCAATCCCTTTGAAAGATTGCATCAAGTTGATCAATTATATTACTTGAATTCTGTAGTATTTCAATAATCATACCAATTCCCGCTGTTGTTATACTAAAAAAATATTTAACAAAATAAATTTTATAAAAAATAAACCTACAAATAATCTCCAGACCAATTAGAAGTTCCTTAAATTATTTTAATAAAAAAATGAAATTAAAAAAACCTATCCAAGCAGCTTTGTCTGTCACCATATATTTGTTGTGATTAACACGAGCAAATTTAAGTTTGGCCTGTTCTGGACTGACTGGAACACGAAAAAATTTCTAAAAAAAGATTTTCTCCCATTTAATTTTTTAATAAATAATTTACAATAGAAATACTCCCTCTTTTTGGTAATGCTTCATTAATTTGTAATAAAGAACGCAAATAAGGAATAGCTTCTTTTTTAGAATGAGGCCATATACTAATAAGCATTTGTACATGAACACCTCTAAATGCCGCTGTTCTTATAGCATCATCTATTGCTGGCCAAAAAGTATTATTTTCTTTCATAAATAAAGTTATTGGTAAATAATCCATCACAGAAATTTTTATTTTTTGTTTTGCTTTATTCATTAAACCAATTATTGCCATTAAATCATGTTCTCTTCCTTTTGGATTTAATGCACTAGGTGAATGACTGATAAAAACATTTACAGGCATTGATGAATTAAAACGTAATTGAAGTGGATGGTTTAAATTAAATTTTGTTTGTAAAGAAACTGGCCATACAGAAGGAATTTTTTGTTCTTGCCCAACACGCCAATAAACACTAAAAATTTTGTTAAATTCCCAAGCTAGACAGGAACAGTTTTTCATTAAAATTCCCAATTCTTTAACTTCTGTTAATGATTGCCAATCCATATTAGCAGAACCTAAATAAAAATGTTGATTGTCAACAATCCAAAGTTTGCTATGCAAAATTCCACTTCCAAAAAGTTTTGTAAAATTTAAAATTTGAACATTAACTAAACCTAAAAATTAAAACAAAAATTGTTTCTAACAAATTAGAATTAAAAAACCCTTTCTTTGTAAAAATTCTAAATCATCAAGAGGCCCAAATTGGCCTTCAGAGTTTTGAGCTATTCTAATCTAAAATAAATTAAAAAACTTAAATGTGGAAAATTTAATTACCTTCACTCCTCGTAGAGCAGCATTTTCAATTTGTTTAAATACCTCACTACCCTTAAGAAATAATCTTTTCTTTTTTTATATTAACAAAAATATTACTACATATTAAAATTAAATATTTAAAATGCCTGCCATGAAGTTTTGTAATCCATTTTGTCTCTCATATTCCAATAAACTGCAGCTATGTCAACAGTCTTGTTGGCAACCTTAAGCAATTCAACCCAACCATTGTAAGTACTTTTATGTTGCGGAGACCCAATTGTGTAGTTCATTCCAGAAGGTATAGATTCAATAATTTCCCAACTTAAAATTAAATATTTTTTAAAAGAATTGAATAAAAACCTGCATTTGTCAGTACAAATTCCTGTTCGTTCATATTTCTTTACATTGGTCCCTGCAATATCCTTCATATCCTCATTAAACATAGGCATGAAAAATAATAATAACACAAGTAATGCCACAATGGTAATTGGAAGGCATGCCGGTTTGATTATTGAATTGTTACAACATTCTTGTTTCTCCCTATCTTTAAATAGATTTAAAAAAAACACGTTTAAATCAGGGTTCTCCTCGAAAAAACATTAAGTACAGAAAGCTTAATTTATAAGTACATAGTGGGAAAATTCTCAAAATAAGTTTTCACGGCAAATCTCTTATATTTCTCTCAAATAAGTACATTTTCAATCTCATTGTCAGGTGTAAAAGGGTCGATTTATACATGTACTTTCAAAATAAGTACGAATGAGAACCCTGCAACTAAATTAATTTATACCTTCAGGGCCCGTAGAATAAATTCGGGGTTAGGTTACCCGAGTAACTTTTCCCCCACAAAACGAAGAAAAGAGAAAAATCCTTGCGCCGAAAAAATGAAGAAGAAAAGAAAGAGGAAAAGAATACGGTAGAGGTGGAGGGTAAAATTGTTACACTGCTAAGGGGCAGGGTAGACATTTTATTTAAAAAATCCTTAAAAATCGAAATCTCAAGGAAAAATTATAAATTTAATATTTTTAGATAGTTTGAAATGTCCTCTATTCAATGATATAAATTTTGGAATTTTTTCTTTGAAAATCAATTTATGGCAATTTTTAGAAAAAAGTACCTCATTTTCTAGTCATTTTTTGAGGAAAAGTAGTACCCTGCTAGAAAATTCATAACTTTTAGATAAGTCGGTCAAAATTTTTGATTTTTTGGTAAACCATAGCTAACATTCCAGTTTATATTTTGGCAAAAAATAAAATTTTTATCGCCATTTAAAAAAAAGTTATGAATTTTTTCCTAAATAGGGAGAATAAGAAGCGGGTAGCGGCGCCAAACCCTTTTCTTTGGGTCAAGTTGGCGCTGCCGCTACCCGGGTAACCTTACCCTTGAATTTATTCTACGGGCCCAGAACGATGGCTAAACTTTGCGTCAAATAAATTCATTTTCATAACCTCAATTTAAAGCAAAATTGAAAAATTAATTTTGTATTCAATATTCATGTAGTATTATTTTAAAATAAATGTTTAATAATTAACAAAAAAAAGTTCATGTTTTATTGGTGAAACAAGATGGTAAAGTTGAAATATCAACGTTCATTTAAATAATATTAGGGTGGAAAAAGGCAAAAAGTAATGTAGTCTAACAGAAAATATTTAAACAAATTCCTCAGTTTTCAATAATTAAAATGAATCTTAAATTCGTAAACTACACTACTTGTGAAAAATTGGTGAAAAGAATCAATTTAAACAAATGGGTAAAATAAAAGAATAAAATTAGCAGATTTTTTGTTGTATTGTCAGCAAATTGTTTCAAAATTAGAAAAATCAATTCCACAAATGGTAAAAGCAAATGATTCACTCAAAGAATCAACCATCATCATTAGAATCATCATCACGTCTCTTGCCATCTGAAACTCCTGCAAAAAAAATTCTTAACAAAATTTAAGAACATTGCAAACCTTGTTTTTGTTGACGTGCACCTGCAGGTCGCCCACGTTTTTTAGTCTGAGCTTTCACTGGAGTTGCTACTTTGCTGTCCATTACAGGAGCAACTGACTTTGTTTGCTGTTGCTTCTCGTCAGCAGAATCTTCTGCCAATAATAAAAAATTTAATCAAATATTAATTGAATAACCTTCAGTAGTTGGATCCTTATCAGATTCTCTATCATCATAAACAACTTCGCTGTGTTCGTCATCAGAATCCTTATCATGTCTTGACAATCGCTTAATAGCAAAACCTCCTCCTCTTGGTGCTCTTCCTTTAGCAGGCGCTTTGCCTGAACTTTTTCCTGTGCCAGCAGCAGGGCGCCCACGACCTCTCTTCCTAATACCCCCTGAAGCTGGAGTTCCAATAGCGCTACCAACACTTGAACGCTTCTTATTAGCAACACGTTTTTTTGATCCATAATCTTCGTCATCCTCATCTTCGTATTCATGTCCAGCATCTTCATCTTCGCTTACTGATACCTTACGCTTCCTTCCTCGTCCTACAATGGGTTTGCGACCCGGAGCATTTCGAGTAATTCGTTTTGCACCTCCTCCTGGCTCCTCATCATCTGCTTCAGCAACAACGGTCACTAAAATTATTTTTTAATAAATAAAAAAACTTTTCGTAAAATAAAAATTTTTATTGAACTTACTAGGATCTGGATTAGCATAATCAACACGAGATCTAGTGGACCGTCTAGGACGCGGAGAAAGCGCCTCCTCACTCTGAAATTCAGTATTTATTAAAAATATATATATAAGCAAAAACTAACCTGACCCTCTTCACCCTCATTAATTTGTTGTTTAGCTTCGGCAGCCTTTTCAGCCATAGAACGACGCCCTCTTCCTCGCCGTTTAATAGGAGCTGCTGTTTCATCTTGCTTTTCGCTAGTTTTTTCAGAAAGTTCAGGTGAAGGAGAAGGAGGAGCATTTGCACTTTGAACCATCCATTTAGGAAGTCCTTGCTTTGCAGCGCCCTTGAAAAATATTGAAAAATTAATCGGTTGAATAATGAAACTTTTTTATGCTTTTACGTAAAAAATTAATTCTTATAACAGTTTATACGGGTCCATAATTCTTGCAATTATAATTTTAGTCTTAAAAATAAATACCTTTCCAGCCTCACTATTTTCTTCTTTTTCCTTTTTTTCTTCCTCCTCTTTCTTCACATCAACCTCCATCTTCTCTTCTACCTCAGTTTTTTCATCAGCATTCTTAGGTTGTTCTTCGATATTTTTCTTTTCACCATCTTCCTTCATTTCTTCCTTATTGTTTTTTGTTTCTTTTGCCTCTTCATCATTCTTCGATTTTTCTCCAGCTAATTCTGTTTTGGTTTCGGATTCAGTAGTCGCAGGTGCCGGCTCTTCTGTTTGCTCCAAAGTATTAGATGGCTGTGGCTAAAATTCTATGTAAAATTTTTGATTAACTAGAAAATAAACCTCCTGATCATTCTTTGCCTCGGTGCTTTCTTTGTTGCTAAGATTGTTATCAATCGGTTTTTGAGATGGAATAATATCTTCAGCAGATTTTAATTTGTCTTCCGAATTTAAATTTTGTTCGGGCTGCTCTAAAGTATTCGATTCCTTCGATGTTTTAACTAGCAAGGATGATTCTACACTACCTTCAATTGAACCATTTGTCTGCGCCTCAACTGAAAATTTTGGAATTTATTTAAAGAAAAAAAAATATTTAGTAAATTTTTAACTTACGAGTACTTTCGCTTTTATTATCTTCAGTTGAAACTTTCTCAGAACCTCCATTTTCAGCTCTAGCTTCGGCCAATGAAGCCGACATGAATTATTTTTAATTTGTAACAATAAATAAATATTCTTAAATGAAAATTAATTAACAACAAAAGTACAAGATAAAATAAAAATTAACGAATAGAAGTATATTTTTAGAACGCCGTCCACAGTTCTAATATTGAATATTTTATGGCCGCCAGCCATAAATTTTGTTTTGACCAAAACAGTGCAATTGAAAGAAAGAGTGGAAAAAAGATTGAAGGAAAATAGGATGTTGCGAAAGAAAACATAAGCAGAAGAGTAAAGGAAGGAAGGATGCCGCTTGCACGCAGGACAAAATTGGGACCGTTGGTTATCAAGCTTTAAGTCGATATTTAAATGTTATGCCAAGGATTTAATGCAGGGCTCTCATTCGTGCTTTATTTGAAAGTATTATACTTTGAAACCGACCTCCATACTTAAGAAATTGAATTTATACTTTATTGAAAGTATATACTTTAAAATCAACATTTTGGATTGAAAATGAAATTGGGGAAGGGATTGGGCAAAAAAGTGAATTTTTTTAGCCTTGGGCCTTCGAAATTATCAAAATTTTCGCCTGCGGCGCTGAAAAAGAAAGAAATCTGGCTTCTTGGGCTCCAAATTTCAAAAAATTTTCGCCTGCGGCGCTGAAAATGGGAGAAATCTGACTACTTGGGCTCCAAATTTCAAAAAATTTTCGCCTGCGGCGCTGAAAATGGACGAAAGCTTGAGGTTAAGACTGTCAGGGCTTTATTTCTTGTATCAGCGAATTTTGACATGTCATGCGTTGAAATGCACAAAATGCCCAATGGAAGCAAGAAATTATTAGAAAAGATTCATTTAAGAGAGAAATATAAAAGATTTGAGCACGAACAAATATTTTCCAATTTAATTTTGAGTATACTTTAAATTTGGAAATTTTCTCCCTATATACTTTTTTATCAAGATTTTGATACTTTTGAGTGGCATTTTGTCGATGAGAGCCCTGATTTAATGTCTTTTATTTATTTGTCGTAATGATTTTTTTCCAATTTAAACAATAAAAAACAATAATTTGATAATTAATTATTAACTTTTCTTTTGTTGTTTAGATGACCTACTTATTGGTAAGAATTTCGGAGAAAATACGCAAAGGAACAGGAAATTGATCCATTCTTGTTCCGCACTTATGCAGACGTGTAATTATTTTTCTCTTCTATCTGCGCAAATCATTTTTCATAAAAATCATACACTTAAAATTTTTAATTTAAAAAGAAAGTTTTTAGAGAAAAATAAAAATGTTCAATAAACCTTTATTTCATTTGATTTTAATTATTTCTTTTTTGCCTATTATTTTTTGTGCTACAAGGTCGAAAAATTTATTGGCATTGAGTGAGGAGAATTGGCGTGATATTCTAACTGGCGAATGGATGATTGAATTGTATATTTTTTAATATTTTTTTCTTTAATTTTATTTATTTTACGTTTAATCTCTTCATTAAATTTCATTTTAGTCACGCTCCATGGTGTCCTGCCTGCAAAGATCTTCAAAAGGCATGGAATTCTTTTGCCGATTGGTCGACGGATTTAAACATAAATGTCGCAGAAATTGACGTGACTACTAATCCTGGTCTTTCTGGCAGATTCCTTGTCACTGCTTTGCCGACAATTTATCAGTTTAGATTTCAGTTTTCATTTAATTTTATTTTTCTTTTATTTCAGTGTCAAGGATGGGGTTTTCCGCCTTTATGTTGGTCCACGTGACAAGAATGATTTCAGCACGTTTATTGAAGAAAAGCAATGGACAAACTTTGATCCAATTCCTTCTTACAAATATCCAGACAGCCCGCAAATGGGAATTGTTGCTATTTTCTTTAAACTTTCAATGGCTGTTCGCGATCTTCACAATCATATGGTTGAAAAGCTTGGTGTTCCTTCGTGGGCTTCTTATACGCTTTTTGCTGGAGTTACTTTAGCACTTGGATGTGTTCTTGGATTTGTATGTTTTTGTTTATTTTTAATTTTTTCTAAATTATCACAACTAGGTTGAATCATAAAAAAGTTTTTAGAAATTGAACTTCGTACCCCCTCCCCACCTTTCCCTTCCACAATGTGGAAAAATGGTACAAAGTTCAATTTTAATTATTTAAGATAATTGTCTGCATCATTGATTATGTTTTTCCTACGGGAGCTTATGCCAAAAAATTAAAAGAAGCTGAAAAGAAAAGGCAACAGCAACATACGAAATCATCTCAAAAGGGTAAATTTATCAATATATTTATTCTTCTATTTTTTTATATTTAGATGCTTGTGAAGCCGATTCTTCTTCTAAAGCGGATACCAAGAAAACTAAATAATTATTTTATTGGAAAGAAAGTGAAAAATGTTGGATATTTATTATTGTTTTAATTTTTTCTTTTGATATTTGTTGCCTTTGAATTTGAGGTTTTATGACTGTTAGTTTTGTTGATAGTAGACATGAAGATTTATTTTTGATTGATTTTTAATTTAATTATTAACCTCAAATTCTTTTAAATTTCTGGCCATCTACTCACTTTTCTGCCTTTATTTATGATGTTACTTAAATATATTTAAAATATATTTTATGATTATTTATTTTAAATGATTTTTTCAACAATTTTATCTAAATAAAAATAAAATTTTAAAAAAGCTTATAGTTTTTTAAATGGATTTTACTAATAATGAATTAGATTTTCGGCCGATTGCTTCAACATCTTCAGAGTCTAAAACGCGGTTTTCTCATCTTTATTCAGTTCAACTTAAACAACATCAATGCCCTATTGTATATACAAATGAATACAATATTAGCTTTTTTGGAATTGAGAGGTTACATCCATTTGATTCAAAAAAATGGGGAAGAGTTTTTCAATTTCTTGTTGGTGAGTATTTTTAATTTTGCTTTACGCACCAGGATATTCACCTTATTAAAAGTTTCTTTGAGTAATCTATATAAGCTGGCTTCTAGCTAGTTTGATCAAAAAATTAATTTCGAAAAATAGCTATTAACGTGAAAATTGTCCCTTTGACATATGTGGAAATGTTTTTACATTTTTAATTTAATTATTCTGCATAGAGAGTGGACAATTAAAGGAAGAAGCAATTATTAAACCTGAAGAAATTAAAAAGAAAGATTTATTATTTGTTCATTCCCCAACTTATTTATGTTCTCTCAATTCAACAATTCGACTTGCTTTTATTTTGGAAGTTTGTTTAGTTATTCCTTTTCCTTCTTGTCTAGTTAATAGATTGGTATTACGTCCATTAAGGTTTTTTAGAATTCTGAAATTTTAATTTTTTTTCAAGATTTCAAACAGGTGGTTCCATTTTAGCTGCAAAATTAGCACTTCAATATGGTTGGGCAATTAATATTGGTGGCGGTTTTCACCATGCTTGTAGTGATACAGGAGGCGGTTTTTGTGTTTATGCTGATATTACTTTAGCAATTAAAATTTTATTTGAGGATGGATTGATTAAAAAAGCAATGATTATTGATTTGGATGCTCATCAAGTTTTTAGAAAATTTAATTAAAATTTTTCTTAAATTTAAGGGTAATGGACATGAAAATGATTTTATTAACGATAATCGTGTTTATATTATGGATTTTTACAATGAACAAATTTATCCTAAAGATGGACCTGCAAAAAGTATTTTTAGCTAAAAAATAATTTTTGGTTTTAAAATATTTTTAGAAAGTATTTCAAGGGCAATTCCTCTTCGAATTGGAACGAGCGACGAGTATTACCTTTCTCGATTAGAAAGGGAATTGAATGAGGCATTCTCTGAATTTACTCCTCATTTGGTTGTTTATGTGGCTGGTACAGATTCGCTTTCTGGTGATCCTTTAGGGCTTTTGAGAATTTCTTCTAAGGTTTTTTTAATATTTAGAAATGGGGAGGGGGAGGTCGGGCGTAACAAAAATGTTCTCTTCCTTTAATGAATCTTAATTTTGTTTTAAATATTTTCTAAATTAGGTACTTCAACTAGGGGAGGGGGCGGTATAAACATGAAATACCCTAATTTTTGCTCGAGGCTCTAATAGTTTATTTGTTATTTAATAAATTTTATAAATGAATTTATAATAATTCTTATTTGACAAATTAGGGAATTATTCGACGAGATGAATTAGTATTTAAAGCAACTAAACAACGTGAAATACCTATTGTTATGGTTAATTAATTAATAATTATTTTGAAAATTTATTTATTTTTAGTTAACTAGTGGAGGTTATTTACAACAAACAGCTAGGGTTATTGCTGATTCAATAATTAATTTAAATTCGCTTGGCCTTATTGAACTTAAATAAATATTTTAAAATCGAAATAAAAATATTTTTATATTTTTTTTATTTTCTTAAAATTTTTATTTAAAAAAATGACAATATTTTTTAAATTATTTTATTTATTTTTATTTAAATATAAGAACAGAAATGTGTATTACTTTTATTATTAATGCTGATAATGATTTAATTTTGGGAAGATTCAAATTAATATTGTTAAATAATAGAGATGAAGGTTTGGAAATTTGTGGAAATTATTGTTTAAAGAATTTATTTTCAGAATTTTCTCGCCCTACTTCTGCACTAGCTTGGTGTGATGGAATTTTGGCGGGTAGGTTGTTTTTACATAAAAAGGTATTTGATATCCCACCCCCATTTGAGTTTCAGATTACTCTGCTTTTTTACTGTTTACTTATTAAATTAGAAGGGTTTAAAAACTTGCAACGTGAAGGATATAAATGTTGACAATAAAAAAGCAAAATAGGCGTAGGGTGGGGTGAGGGATATTAAATATGTAAGTACCAAAAGTAGAGGGGCAATTTTAATTAACAAAAATCATTCTCACAATCAAATATTTAAAAAAAATAAGGGAGAGATGAACGTGAAAAGGAAAGAGGTACTTGGCTTGGAATTGACAGAAATGGGAGAATTGGAAATTTATTGTCTATAACAGAACCAAAAAATGTTTTTAAATCTTTTGCACCAAGCAGAGGTTTAAAATAAAAATAAATTTAAATAAATATTTTTAGGTAAATTAGTTACGAATTTTTTGAATGGACAAACTTCTGCTGAAAACTTTCTTTTTCAACTTAGAGGAGAAAATTTTAAAGATTTTAATGGATTTCAATTTGTTATATTAGAAAGGTATTTTATTAAATAATTAATTTAATAAATTTTTTAATTGAAAGAATTGAAGATTGTTATGAACTTTATTCTTTTACAAATAGATTTGATAATTCTGAACCCGTGCATTGGCCTAAAGGTTGAAATTTTTTGTATTAAATTTTTTAATTAATTATTTATAGGCCTTCATGTTTTCAGTAATAGTCCAAGAATAACTCCCTTCAAAAAGGCTATTTATGGCGAAAAACTCCTTCAATCATTAATTGACCAATTCTCTACAAAAATTGATTTTACTGAAGAGGATTTAATTAATGAACTTTTTGAAATTGGTTCTAATACAGAAATGTTTGTTTTTAATAGAAATTAATTTTTAAAATATAATAATTATTTTCTTATTTTTTTAGACATTTTCCGGATGAACAAATTCGTCTACAAACTGGTTCTACTGACTCAAAATACAAATTGTTATGTTCAATTTTTGTTAATGGGCATTTACAAGGAAGAAATTATGGAACAAAGTATTTTTAAAATAAATTGGGGTTTACAACGCCCAACGTTGGCATTTGTTCTAATTACACAAGCTGGTGACCCACTATATAGACTCGTTGTGATATGATAGGTTTTGTAATATTTATAAGAGAGAAAGGAAAATTTGGGCGGATAGTACCTAAAGTTTTTATTTAAATTTACTTTTAGATCAACTTCAATAATACTGGTTGATAAAAAAGACAATGTAAGCTTTTATGAAAGGCGTGTGCTTGACATAGCTAAACCAATGGATGATCCTTCTAAATTTGAATATTCTGTCGAAAGATTTTTATTGGAAAAATACTAAAGAAATATATTTTTTATTTAAATAATTTTGGAATAATAATTGTGAAACTTTATAAATTTTTATAAAATTTAATTTTGGCTGCTAACCAAAAATATTGCCTTAAAATTTGTTGATTTAAAGAAATTTTTTTTTTAAATATAATCTATGATCAATTAAGATAAATATATTTTATTATAAAGTTTGTAGTATTCATTGGTTTTTGTTGTAATATTATTTTCTTTTTTTTTTTACCTTCCAACTTTAAATTTTTTACAAAATATTTAATAATTTATATTCTTTAGAAAATATTTTTAGTCAATTTTTAACTAATTTTTATTTTATACATTTTTGACTACCTTCCTTTTCTCACTTATTTTAATTTTTATAATTATTTAATTAGTTTTATTTGGGCTCTGATCGAAAAATTGTTAAGTTTAAGGGTATTTACGAATATATAAGTACATTTTTAATTTTGGAAGTACGAAGGTTGATTTGTAAATAATGTGATATTTTTAATTTTTTTTTCAAAATTTATTATCAAATTTAAAAAAAATATTTTTTTCAAAGAGTAAATAAATGTTAAGATGCACCCAATGTTTGTTTAATAATTTTTACAGCCCGTTCATTGATGATTGTGGTCATAATAAACTGATAAAGAATTTGTTTAATGACGAATTTTAGTATATTTAATTAAATAAATTTATTTTTGACAAGAAATGTATTTAAATTCTTCTCCTCTTATACTTATTATTTAATCCCCCTTTTTTAGGCTTTTAATTTTTAATTAAATAAAATATTTTTAATTTTTCCAAAAAAATTTCCCCTTTCCTTATTTTTTATGTCAAATAAATAAAAAATAAATTATTAAAATACTTGTTAATATTAAATAAAAATTCATAAACATTTTGTTGATAATAATCATTTTTTTGATAACTCCCCTCAAAAAAGTTTGGGGAACCCCTCTTAAATAAATAAATAAAGTCTATATAATCCTTCCAAAATATTTCATCATTTATTTATTTAATAAAAAAAATAAAATAATTTTTCCTTATCAATTTTAGTTTTAAAATTTAATTAAATAAATTAATTTAAATGCCCTATTTTTTAATTTTAATATTATTTTTGTTTTGTTTATTTATTCAAAATAATGGACTAAATTTGAATAATTCTGAATTAATTGTAAGAAAATAAATTAAAATTACTTTATTTACTGGAGGGGTAACTAATAGGGGCGGGGTAATTATTTGAGGGAGAGAGGGGTAATTAATTAAAGTATATACGCTAATTGTTTGGGGATTTAATTATTTTCTTTAAAAAAATAATTTTAATTTTTTTATAAAGACTTCAAATATTTTAAAAAGAAAACAACAAAATTTATTAAAAGAAGAATTTAAAAGAAAAATGAAAAATAATAATAAAGAAATTGGAAATGTTGTTAGAAAAGAAGGTATTTAATTAAATTAATTTTTTTCTGTCTTCTGATAATAAATAAATAAATAAATTATTTATAGAAATTTAAAAGAAAATTTAAAAAAAATAAAAATTCTTATCTTTTTCAATTTTTTAGAGGAGGGAATATCTAAATTAATTTGTCAATTTTTTGTTTTTGGAATTCTTTTTGGTGTTGTTTGTTCAATATCTGCATGTTCCTGCATTTTTCGTTCAAGACATTTTAATAATTCACAAAGGATATTTAATGGAATAAATACTTTAGAAGAGGCTAATTTGAATAGTAAAAAATAATATATTTATTGTGGAGAGAGGGGGGTAGGGGGGATTCCCTTTTTTGTGTAGGGGGGGGGGGATTCCCTTCTCTCCCCTTCTCTCTTTTATTGAAAGGGGTTCCCCTAAATATTTGCATAAAATTATTTTTTATTTTTAAGGATTAAAACAAATAAAAGAGCCATTTTCCCTAGATCAACCTTATTATTTAAAGGTTTAATTAATTAATTTAATTTAAAATTAAAATATTTTTAGATTGACGAAAAAGGTTTATTTTATGCCTGTCCATTAAATAATAAAGAAGAAATACCTAAATTACCTAATTATTTGGAAGCTTGTAAAATGCCTACAACTACAAATTGGGCGTTAAATGATATTAAAGCTAGTCCTGTTTAAAAGAGTTTTTAAAAAAATATTTGTTTGGTTGTGTTTTTTTGAGGGGAGGAGATGGGGGGGGGGGGGGGGGGGGTTGAAAATATTTTTATAAAACAAAAACAAATATTTTTTAAATATATTTTTTTCATTTTTGTGTCCTTCTCATTTCTTTCTTTCTCTTATTAGGAATTGGATTTTTGGATCCCCAATATACAAATTTATGAAAATCATTTCCAAGATTAATTTCTAAAAAATATTAGAGTTCTTCAAATATTTAAATTCCATTAAATTCATTTTATTTTTAAATTTTCTTTTCTTTTTTTGCTCAAAATAATAATTATATACTATTTATATTGTTGCCTCATTTATTATTTAAATAAATATTTATTTTAATTTATTTCAGGTAAAATTATAAACTAGGAATTGTTTTTTGCTTTTTAGCAAAATAATTTTTTAAAACTAATTAATTTGATTAATTTTTTAATTTTTTTTCTAATTTTTTGTCTTTTTATAATACATAAAGTAAATATTCCAGTAAATAAATACACATTTTGAAGAGATTAATTAAATATATAGAGAAGTATTCTTATATTTTTGAAAAAATGTCAGCTAGGAAGTTCGGAAAAAAATATTACCAAATTTACACATCTACAAAAATCTCTAAAAAAAATTTTTTTTAATAATTTAGTATATAAAATTCTCCCCCTTGTTTAAAAACAAAAAAAAAATTTTTTTTAATTTTATTTTCGCCTTTACACTTATTTAAAAAAAAGTTTAATCCATTTTTATTTAGCAAAACAAAAATATATTTTAGTAGTTTCCGTCCTTCTAACATTCTTTTCTCTTTTAATTTTTCTCTCTTCAAATACTAAATAAAAAAATATATGTTTGTAGGACTAACTAACTGGCTATTTCCAATTTTATATTGCCATTAAACGACGAGTTCTCTCTCTCTAATTTTATTTATTTGTTTTTCTCTTTTGTTTGTTATTGAAGAGGATATATTTATTTATTTTTATTTTTTTAATGTCTGTCTCGAGATTAATTTTTTTGTCAAAAATACTTTTAAAAATAAAAAAAATATTTTCTTCAAAATATTAATAAAAGAATTTTTTTAAATTAATTTTATAATGCTGTTGGTATTAAATTAATTTTTTTAAATAATTTAGTTAAATAAAAATGCTTCTATTAGCAATTCTACTTTTAATTTGCACAATTATTTTGATTATATTTTTTATCAGTCATTGTGCACTCCTTCCAAAAAGGACAAATCCCCATCCAGAATTAATTCCCTACAGCGTTGTTAAAAGTCCCAGAAAATATTCAGCATTTACTGACCACGAATACAGTACTAGTCCATCACCTTCTTCTGCTGTTAGGTAAATAAAGATCAACTCAATCGATCCACAAGTCCGGTCTCTAGTAGGGTTTCGGTTCCTGGAAATTCTTCAAATATCCGAAACCGAACCGAAAAATCATCCCAGAAAATATTCAGTTCGGTCCAGAAACGACAACCCTAGTTCCTAGTATTAACTCTCCGGCAGACCAGGTTGATTAGAAATTGCTGGATTTTCTGATCCGGTTTGGTTTCATGTAGGTTCCGATTCTCCAGTATTACAAGCCGAAGATGGAAGATTCTTCAGTACTATCGCATTAGCTGACACCGTTATGTTTTCCTTCTCCCCTCATTTTTCTTTTTCAAAAAAGTACATATTGGCCAAAATCAGTTCATGTCGAGAAGGGGGGGGGTGATTGTAACTTTTGGGAAGTTACAATCACCCAGAGATGGTGATACCGGACCTTAATTATAAAATGCAGAGCTTGGTATCTGTCGCCATAGGTCGCAAAATCTTTAATAGTATGTTGTTCCTTCCAATATGTACCTTTTTGGAGAAAGGAGAAAACTAAAACGGTGGCAACTGATGCGATAATACCGATTCTTCTTGTCTAATTTTTTTCCTTTCATAACAAAAGAGAACTTTTTTTTATTTTCACAGATCAATGCAATCACTTGAATATTTACATAAAAAATTAGAAGAAAGATGT